>OY282506.1:19405050-20115050 GCA_958295605.1 Ajuga chamaepitys | reverse complement strand
CCATATGTGCTCAATCAAGTCGGCCCGGAGTTGATGGTGTTTTTCCTTGTCTCGAAGATCGGCGCCTCTTTGTATGTATGCATTGAAACTCCCGATTGAACCTTGAAAAAATTGAGTGTCTGCATTATTGTCGATGTTTGGTTCGTCCGCCCAATTGATCGCCGATTCCCCTTCGTCTTCAACTATCATGTTGTGTAAAATAATACACGTATACATAATATCTTTCAACTTGCTCGTGTACCAAAAACGTGCCGGGCCTTTAATTATGGCCCATCGAGCTTGCAAAACTCCAAATGCTCGCTCGACGTCCTTTCTTGCCGCCTCTTGCATTTGCTTAAAATGGCTTCTCTTCGGATCAGTAGGACATTGAAAGCTCTTGACGAAGGCTGCCCATTCCGGGTATATTCCATCAGTAAGATAGTACCCTCTGTTGTAGGGCATACCATTTACTATGAAATTTACGTCCGGGGCTTTTCCTTGCAGGACGTCATTGAATAGAGGTGATTGATTGAGCACATTAATGTCATTATTTGAACCTGCGACTCCGAAGAAGGCATGCCATATCCACAAGTCTGCCGATCCTATGGCTTCAAGCATGATTGTCGGAACTCCATGATCACCTCTGGTGTATTGACCTTTCCAAGCGACTGGGCAATTCTTCCATTCCCAGTGCATACAATCGAGGCTTCCTAACATCCCGGGAAAACCATGTCTCCTCTCGTGCATACTAATCAAACGTTGACAATCCGCTGGAGTTGCTTTTCTCAAATACCTCTCTCCAAATATGTCAATTACACATCGACAAAAGTTAGACAAGCATTCAATACCTGTTGTCTCTGCAACTCGTAGGTACTCATCAAAGAGGTCGGCTGGACCACCGTATGCCAATTGGCGAATTGCGGATGTACACTTCTGAAGGGGAGTGAAACCTTTTCTTCCTAATGCGTCTTCCCTCTGCTGAAAGTATGGATCATGTGCTTCTAAGGCATCGACCATTCGAATGAATAAGTCTCGTCGCATCCGAAAACGCCGGCGGAATACATCGTTGTTATATGTTGGAACTTCACAAAAGTAATCATTGAAAAGGCGTGCGTGTGCACCTTCCCGATCCCGTTGGACATATCTTCTTCTTTGGGGAGGACCAGATGATCCTTCAACCGCATCAAGCAACAACTTATGTTCATTAAGAATTTGCAAGAACATTCTATCATCGGCATCGTCCATAAAATGGTCGAACATTGCTGCATCGTATTCATCGTTGCTATTGTTGAAGGGGTCCGAAGACATGTTTCTCTGAAAATGAAAGGGTATGAAAATAAAGATTTGGGAAGCTATTCTTGCTGCAGATGTTCTGCAAATGCATTTAGACGTTCCTATTTATAGATGTATATTCTAACGGCTACATTCTAACGGCCATATTCCAACGGCTATATTCCAACGGCCATATTCCAACGGCTATATTCCAACGGCCATATTCCAACGGCTATCTTCCAAAGACTACATTCCAACGACAATCTTCCAAAGACTACATTCCAACGACTATCTTCCAACAACTACATGCCAATAATAATTTGTTTAAAATAATTTTTAGAATTAACAACGCATGACCTAATTAATACAAGATCAACAATTACATGAAATGCAATACAAGAAATGAAATTCAAGGAATATAAAATACAAGACATGAAATACACTGAATAGAATACAAGAAATACAAGCAGCGGACTACATCCCCCAACCCTATCTCTTCTTTATTTCGTCGCACATTTGAAGGTGCACGTGGAGTTGTTCCGGGGTCATCCTTGATGTGTCTCTCATGATTATGTCGTAGTCTCTTTGTTTGTTGAAAGTCTTTAGTTCGGCAATCTTCTGTTGTGAAATTGCCCTATATTCTTCCATGTTGCTCTCAATCGATGTCTTTATCTCTTCATAAGCATCGACTTTTCCCTTACCTTTCCTCTTAGCGGCTTTCTGACCGATCTGACGAATGTGGTCTAGATCATCATCTTCGTTGTTATCAGATGATGTGTACGCGCCTGACGCCGACGTCTTTGTCTTCTTTTTCCCCCGATGATCACGATTTTGCTGGTTAATCCACTTTGGGCAAACACTTAGCACCTTCCACATCCCAAGAAGCCTATTGAAGTCAACATTCTTGTATGTGAGTGACCACTGCTTCAACGCATCCACCAGTATATCGGCATCGCTTCGTCCGCTTGCCCAGTTTTCCTTCAGCGTAATGTAAATTGCATTAAATAGAGACACGTGCTTCGCTGCAGTATAATAATGTGTCTTCATCGGGCCCCATGGTCGTTCAATAAAATCGGCGGGACGATTTTTGTTGTAGTCGGCAGCGATTCGTTTCCACATTCTTTCCAATTTTTTAGCATTGCCGATCGGTGAATCTTCGCTTATATTTACCCAACATCGAGCTAGACGCTCATTTTCATCCCCATTCCATCTTGGGTTGTATGTCCCCTTTCTCCCCTGTGGGACGTCACCGACTCCGTCGGAAGCTGCATCTTCGTCGAGGTTAATATGCTCGAGCCCCACAGGTGACGAGCGTGGTGGATATGGGGAAGCTGTTCCCGAGGACGGAGTGTTGCATTCTTTGTCGGTGCTCGATCCGTCTATACTCGCTCTTCTGGAGGAGTAGTGGGGGGTCGTTGTTGCACTCTGAGGAGGAAATCCATAAGGAGGAGGGGACATATAAGGATATTGGAATCCTTCATTTGGATACATAGCGTAAGGAGAACCATGTGTAGCCATGGGGTTTATACGAGGATATGCATGACCGGGCAAATTTGGAGCTGGTATCATGTAGGGTGGAATAGGAAAATTTTGGGGGCTGGTGCTGGAAGTTGGCGGACGAGGATTGGAATTTTCTTCCGAATCAGAAGAATTGTTGAACCAATTTCTCGCCCCAAATCTTCCTGCCATTATACAAGTAATTTGCAAAAAAATATATTTGGAAAAATAGTTGGAGAACATTAAAAATGATGGTGAAGAAATGAGAAATTTTTACATGTATTTATAGGCAAAAATTTCCTTAATATATGTTCAAATTTCTTGCCAACGGCCGGGAACAGTAGAAATGGCCGTTGGCAATAGTAGTGCAGACAATTAAAATCACCACATTCATCCATTTCCCCCAATTTCAGCAATAAATTAAAGGAAAAAGAAAAAAAAAAAAAAGGAAAAGCTGTGGTGGCAGACAGCATTAATGGCGCGGGCCCCACCGCGCCACTCTCCCCGGGCGCGCGTGGCGGCCACGCGCCAGTGCTGCCCAATCCAGTTCGCGCGTTGCGCGCACGGCTTCACACCCTCACCCCTCTCGATTCGCGCCTTGCCCCCCCCCCCCCCCCCCCCCCCCTCAATCTGCTGGGTCCAAATTTTTGGACTCAATTCATTTATTTGAAATGCTACACAACTCTTGCAATGGGGTGCTACCCATAAAATCAGTTCAATTATTTCAAAAGCACCCCCCATTGTGGGTGCCCTTAAAAGCACTTAATTAACTCAAAATTACTTTATTTTTCAGACACTTCTCAATTTAAATTTTTCACAATATATATTTCAAATCACTTTTCTAAAATTATAATTATTTATAAACACCCACTAAATATTAGAGATGTCAAAACAGGCCCGATCCTAAAAATATTAGGGCTGGGCCTTAATTTTACAGGCCCATATAACTTAAGGGCTTTTAACCCGACCCTTTTCGGCCCTCGGGCCTACTAGGGTTTGGCCGGCTCTGAGGGCCCTTATTTATATATTTTATATTAAATAAATATATTTTTAGATATATATTATATATCTCATAAATATATTATATGTGATATATCATAAATAAATTTAGAGTTTCATGCAATCAATAAATTTTCACGTTTCCTTTACTCTTCCGCTCCAATTCTTAAGTTCACATTTTCTTCTATAATATTGCATTTACATTATCTAGTATTTCCGCTAGCATTTGAATATGTATGTTGGGATTCTAAAATATATCGTGTCGTATCTTATACAATACGGTATATTTAGAAACCCAACATATATATTAGAAGAGAATGAAATACTTGTATTTAAAAAAATAATAATAACTAATTTCTCAACAAAATTTAAACATGTTAATTATGAAATTTGAGAACGATAACAAAGAATTAAAATACATAAATTTAAAGGGTTTGGTCCTGGCCCAGCCCTAGCCCTTGCCTAAAATTTTAAAGCCCTTATAGCATGAGGGTTTTTAATCCTAGCCCTTTAGGGCTTGGATTTTTGAAGGCTTGGACCGAGCAGGGTCGGGTCGGTCCTTATTGACATCTCTACAAAATATGCCTGTGGGACTGTACTTGGAATGAAAAAATAATAAATTTGCAGATTCCCTATATCTATAGTAAGCTTAAAAGTTCTATGGATAAAACAACATATAATGCCTTCATTTCAGAAAAAAAGATATCACGTTTTAAAACCCACTTTTACCAAAACAAAAGTCAATTAAAAAACCACATCTCATTTTATAAGTTAAGAGGAAAATATAATTCACGAATGAATTTCATATGATTGAGTAAATTGAATCGATCAATATAAGTAGTCACATAAACGCAAGGACGAAAGTATCGGTGATTACGGAGAGATCGGTATTTTAATTTAGAGAGATTTCGGTGAAATCTCGATTAATATCAAAATATCGGTGTAACTTTTTTAAAAATGCCGGAATATGTATTAAAACAGATAATTTATCACGATATTTTATAGATTGTTATAAACCTATTTAAATTCGAATATTTAATCTAAATATTGAGTGAAATTCATATATTCACAACTAGTTGACAAATAATAAACAATAGAAACACTATCAGGCCACACAAGATACATTATGAACTCTTATTATCATTAATGTTCAAGTATTTTACAATAATATTCTAATTTATTAAATCTTTGGGCTACATTAAGAAAATTTAGTGGGTTGCAAATAATTTAGAAATTTTACAACTAGGGATCATAAAATTTCACCATATTAACCGAAAGCTTACAACTAAGGCTGCATTAAGAAAATTTTACCGAAATTCACCGAAATTTCACCGATATTAACCGAAGTGAATATTAATCGAAATTTCACCGATATTAATCGAAATCTCACCGAAATTAATCGAATTTTACCGAAATCCACCGATATTAATCGAAATTTCACCGATATTAATCGAAATCTCACCGAAATTAATCGAATTTTACCGAATATTCATCGATATTAACCGAAATTTCACCGATATTAATCGAAATCTCATCGAAATTAATCGAATTTTACCGAAATTCACCGACATTTTGGTAAATTTTTTACGAAATTACAACAAATTATACCTGGAGATAGCCCAGAGATATATTGGAGATATTCTGACATAAATTTATTACATCCGAATTTCGTTTCGGTATCGCCAAAAAAGAGAGATATCGGTGAATATCGGAGATATTTTAATCCTTGCATAAACGACAAGTTTTGTAGTTTTTAGGCCATTTTCTATTTTGCCCTCGGGACCAATTTGGTGTTCCCCTTTTCTTGTGGTCACTTCAATTATACGTCATCTTGATTAATTGAAACAGTTGAGCAGCAAAATTGTTGCCCAACTTTTTACAAATACCTTTTTCGTTTCGACTTATTTTCGTAGTTATTGATAGGGATAACCCGATCAGCTCGGGCCGGATCAACACCAAAGCCCACTATGCCAGAGCCCAGTCAGGCCCACTACGCGCAGGTCCAGCAGGCCCAAGAACGCGCGGCAGCCCAGCGAGTGGTTTGTTCCGTAAATTAAGGCCCATGATCTCCACCCAACTGCCATGCAGATTTGGTGGGCGAGATTATAGGGATTTAGTTAGGGTTTTGATCTAGTAGGATAAATAGGTGAAAAGAACTCTGAATTAGGGTTCGGACTTTGCATTCTGGAATAGGCACTGTAAACTCATTGTTCAAGAAAAAGAAACACCTCGGCTATTGCCGCTTTCTGCCCGTGGACGTAGATCTCCGGATCGAACCACGTATATTGTGTGTCTTTACATTCTGTTTGCATTAATTACTGTTCGATTGGGTGTTTTCCGGGTTGTGTATTAACAAATTGGCGCCGTCTGTGGGAGCCACAAGGGAGTTTTTTGAGCCCGCTAACCGGTAATCTTTGACGTGCATTCAAGAATCATGGTGACGACTCGTTTGAATCAAGCTCGCCGTGGAGACCATTCTGAACAAGATCCACCCGTGGATCAAGTTGCACCGCCGAGACAATTGCCGGCAGAGAGTGCATCCAATCATCAGGGTAATCAAAACCCTCCACCTCCCCAAGATCAGCAAGACCCTAATATTGCTGCTGCTCAGCCACCGGTGAACATTCAAATTACCCCAGAACTGCTCCAAGATTTCTTACAAGAGCATGCGCATGTCCTACAAGATTGGGCAGTTAATCGCCTACGCCCGGCGGGGCCTGCCGCAGCACCTGTTAGCCATAATGATAATCCTGGGGTGCCTCCACCTCGCCCGCGCGGACAGCGGGAACCGGGCTACCGCGGGCGTCAGGATCGACGACGGGAACGACCCGGTTCTTCCGAGGGCCTGGGGAGTTCAAACGGATCACGACCTCGCAACGAGGAACCAGCTGATGTGGATCGCCGCCGTCCACTTAATGCGGCTAAAAGAGTTTGCTACGCTGATTCTCATGCTCAGGATCTCCAAGAGTATGAGCGGGTTCAACGCAACGTTGAACTTGACAGAATCCTAGGCCTTGATGCCAATGGAGAGATTATCACGCTGTTCTCCTCCGAAATCATGGCCATCACCCTTCCCGAAGGGTTCAAACGGCCAGCTATATCACCTTACAACGGCACGGGAGATCCGGCCAATTTTCTTGGTGCTTTTAGGCATAGTATGCTTAGTCATGATAACATCACATCCCTTCAGTACTGTAGGATTTTCCCGGAGTACTTACAGGATGAAGCTCGGGTCTGGTTTGATTCTCTCCCTCGAGATAGCATATCCTCTTTTAGAGAACTCGCCGAGCACTTCTGGGCAAGATTCGAAGCCCGGGCGAAGCCCATGGCCACTCTGGCCGACGTCATGAGTATGGAACAACGGGACGGTGAAACTGTTACTCAATTTCTGGACCGTTTCACAGCGGTAAGCCTCAAGGTGGGAAATTGCCCCGACGATGTGGCCATCAACGCCTTTATGAATGGACTCCGCCCTGGAGCACTCCACACCGAGTTAGCTCGGAACACCCCGGTCACGACTCGAGCACTGTTCAAAACAGTGTGCAAATTTGCTAAGGCCGAGGAACAGACTCGGCAGAAGCGTGAGAAGCACGCAATCAAGCGACAGGCCGACAAAGCACAAACTGGTCCTAGTACGCGAACTAGCGCATTTTCACGCTTGACACCGGGGCATTCAGAATCCCGAAGTGCAATTCCGCAATTGACTCCACTGACGAAGTCACGGGCTGAAATTCTTTCACTCCACAAAAACGATTTTCGACCTTGTCCGCGGATGACAGCGCCTCCTGAAAAGAGGAACCGTGGAAAGTGGTGCGCATACCACCGAGATCACGGACACGAGACAGAGGAGTGTCGAGAACTCGGCAAGGAGATTGAGGAATGCCTCAAGAAAGGGTTTTTGCGGCAATACGTTGCACGAACCGGAGACCAACCTCGGGCAAACCACAATGGGGGCTCGTCTCATCACCGCGGAGGTTACCATGATCGAGATAATCAACAAAACCGGCCACATTGGCAGAATAATCGGCAGGGGCCCAATAATTACGCGCGACAAGATTCTGGCAATCGCCAGTCGTCACGTCTCCCACTACCACCTCCTCCTCCGGGAGGACCCGGGGACAACGTACCCCCTCACGTGATAAACGTGATATATGGAGCCTTACCCACCGGGGCTTCACGACATGCCTTAAAGGCAGAGGCTCGACGTCCTCCTCCCGAGGAGCCACGTCACAAACGCCTCCATCAGTCCGAAACTGTCAGCTTCACGGATAGGGATCCGGTTCCAGAAATAACGCCCCACACTGACGCTATTGTCATTGACATGACTGTAGCCAATATAACAATACGGCGGGTCTTCGTGGACAATGGTGCTGCAGTAAGCATCATATTTGCGGACTGTTTTGAGAGGATGGGGATCTCCCGAGACCAACTTCGACCGGCCCCCGGGCCATTACAGACATTCACTCAGGGTGAAGTCCGGCCGGAAGGTATCATTACTCTCCCAGCGTCTTTGGGGACTTATCCGAAGATAAAAACTATCTTCGTGGACTTTTATGTGGTGAATTCTCCCTCACCATATAACATGATATTGGGCCGAGACTGGCTCACCCCGGCAAAAGCCATATGCTCCACGTATCACCTCGCATTAAAGTTTCCCACTTCGCATGGTGAAGTGACCATCCGCGGCAGTCAACGGGTTTCAAAAGAGTGCATGTATGTGGCGCTCAAAAAGACTGCTAAGGTCTCTCCCAAACAGCAGCTTCAGGTAACATCACGGGTTCTAGAACCTCGGGACCGTACCCCATTGGGGGATGCCACTGCTCAAATCCCGTTAGATCCGTCTAAGCCGGAGCAGACAGTAACAGTAGGGGCCGTAGACGTGCCGTGGCTACATCAGGCCATTATTCAGACCCTGCGAGAATATTCCGATGTTTTTGCATGGTCTCCTCTGGACATGCCCGGGGTTTCCCCCGAGGTGATTACCCACAAGCTGAACATCGATCCTAGTGTTAAGCCAATCCAACAGAAGCAGAGGAAATTCGCCCCAGAGCGAAATGAAGCCATTCGAATTGAGGTGAAACAACTCCTAGATGCGGACATCTTGTTCGAGGTATTCTACCCCTCCTGGTTGTCCAATCCAGTAATGGTAATAAAAAGCAGTGGGGCATGGCGAATGTGCGTTGATTTTTCCGATCTCAATAAGCATTGTCCGAAGGACTGCTATCCTCTGTCTTCCATCGATCAAAAGGCCGAAGCCATTACGGGGTATGTGGCCCTTTGTTTCTTAGATCTGTACAAAGGTTATCATCAGATCTTTATGGATCCACAGGATGCCATAAAAACGGCGTTCATCACTGCCTTTGGGTGCTACGCTTTCAAGAAACTGCCCTTCGGGCTCAAGAATGCCAGAGCCACCTACCAGCGTCTAATGGACTCCGTCTTCCATGACCAGATAGGTCGCAATGTTGAGGTTTACGTCGATGACTTGGTCATCAAAAGCTCCTCACATCCTTCATGTGTGCGGGATATCGCCGAAACATTGCGCACTCTGCGGCGCTACAACTTACGACTCAATCCATCAAAATGCACCTTCGGTGTTGGCTCCGGGAAGTTCCTCGGGTACATGGTTTCAAAAAACGGCCTACAGGCCAATCCGGCTAAGCTCCGCGATGTGTTAGAACTGCAGCCACCAAAGACATTCAGGGAAGTTCAACGCCTTACAGGTGGCCTAGCGGCCTTGAACAGATTCTTATCAAAGGCAGCGGAGCGCCAGCTCCCATTTTTTAAGATCCTCAGAAAAGCGAAGTCCTTCGAGTGGACTCCAGAGTGTACCGAGGCTTTTGAAGCCTTGAAACGTCATATACAGCAGCTGCCCACTTTGTCAGTTCCTCTCCCCGGAGAGCCACTGTACTTATATCTGGCTTCTGCCGAAGAGGCTGCTAGCGCCGCTCTTGTGCGAGAAGTGGAGGGGGTTCAGCACCCTGTATATTTCGCAAGCCGGGTGCTTCATGGAGCCGAGACACGATACTCCGATCTTGAAAAAACCGCCTTGGCCCTCGTTATGGCAGCTCGGCGTCTTCGGCCATACTTCCAGGGTCGTGAAATACGGGTCTTGACCAATCATCCTATACGACAAATCCTTATAAAACCCGAAGTATCTGGACGCCTCGCCAAATGGGCAATTGAGTTGGGCGAGTATGACATCCAGTTTCTTCCCCGCCGAGCAATCAAGGGGCAAGCACTTGCTGATTTCCTGGCCGAAGCTCCAGTGAACAACCATGAGTCCTCCATAGACAAAGATACACAGCACCACGTCCCACTCGCCCCTTCACCCCAGAAGTTGCAACTTTTCGTGGATGGAGCGTCCACCGTTCGAGGAAGTGGTGCCGGACTGCTCCTCATCGACCCCCAAGAGGCTGAAGTTAAATATGTCGTCCGGTTTAAATTTAAGGTGACCAACAATGTAGCGGAATACGAGGCGGTCCTCGCCGGGCTCCGGCTCGCTCAGTCTCTAGGTGTTCGTCACCTAGAACTCTTCACGGATTCCGAGATCGTATCTAAGCAAATTCAGGGGATTTATGTCGCCAAGGAAGAAACAATGGTCAGGTATCACAATCTGGCACTCAAACTCATGTCAGCTTTTGATGCAGTTACTATCGAGAAGATCCCGCGTGCTCAGAATTCTAGAGCGGACGCACTTAGCAAACTGGCTTCCGCGGTCCAGACTAATATATCTCCGGATATCACGGTCGAAGACCTCTCTCATCCGTCAATCCACGAAGCTACAGTTTCGGTACTGACCGACAATGGTCCGAACTGGATGACTCCGATCATTCAGTATCTTCGAGATGGAATTTTGCCCACTGACAAGCTACGAGCTCGACAAGTTGTACTCAAAGCCCCTAAATACTCCCTTCATAATGGAGTTCTATATCGACAATCGTACCTACAACCTAGCCTCCGGTGCCTCGCCCCTGCCGAGGCCATACAAGTTCTGTGAGAGGTTCATGAAGGGACCTGTGCAAGCCATATCGGTTCCCGAACTTTAGCCAAGAAAGTTCTCCGCTGGGGTTACTATTGGCCGACCCTATTTAACGATGCTCACGATCTAGTCACCAAATGCAGCAAGTGTCAGCTACACTCCCGGGTAAAGCATTTGCCGCAGACTGAACTCACCGGAATCCAAGGTGCATGGCCGTTCATTCAGTGGGGTATCGATATTGTAGGACCATTCCCTGTTGCTCCGGGAGGACTGAAGTTCCTGGTCGTCGCCGTGGACTACTTCACTAAGTGGGTCGAAGCCGAACCACTTACGGCTATCACCGGACAGAATATTTTGAAATTTGTCTGGCGCAATATAGTTTGCCGCTTCGGCATCCCGAGCACTATTATCTCGGACAACGGTAAGCAGTTTGCCAACGATCCATTCCGCTCATGGTGTAAAGAACTCCACATCAAACAGATTTTCACTTCGGTTGCCCACCCTCAAGCGAACGGGCAGGTTGAGGTCACCAACCGGACCCTTCTTACGGGAATAAAGAAACGACTGGATAGTGCCAAAGGTCTCTGGGCCGAAAACCTGCCACAGGTCTTATGGGCTATTCGCACAACGCCGCACACCTCCACCGGGGAGACTCCTTACAGCCTTACCTACGGATCCGAAGCCGTTATTCCCGCTGAAATCAGTGTGCCGAGTCCTCGCATACTCACATTAGTTCCGAATGATAATGACGAGGCACTTCGTGCAAATTTGGATGAGCTTGAGAACCGCCGGGAACAAGCGTTCGTTCAGCAGGCTAAGTGCAAACAACGAACTGCTCAGTACTATAACCTCCGGGTCCGAGGTACTCAGTTCAATGTCGGGGACTTCGTTCTTCGGCTCAACTCGGCCAGCAAAGCTGTCCCCGAGGGCAAATTACATGCTTCTTGGGAAGGCCCCTACCGAGTCGTTGCTGCACACGACTCCGGCTCATATCAACTTGAACATCTCAACGGGACCCCGATCCCCCGAAGTTGGCACGTCACAAATTTGAGACGCTTCTATCTGTGAAAGCCACACCGCAAGTATTATCTTTCCTTTGATTTCTTTTTTAGTTATTGTTTCCCTTTGTATTTTTAAATTTGCTCCGGCACTTATTACTGAATAAAACACCTCGGTTTATGCATCTCATTGTGTTATTCTCTACGTTACGGGGACGCCCTAACGCTAACATATGATCGTTGTTAGTCTCCGGACCATCACAACTATCCCTCGATCCGTCCGAGGAAATTCACATTTAGTCTCCGGACTCGTATCACTTTCTCGTCTGATTAATCGGAGAAGTGTTTTCTCCCACCTGATCCGTCCGGGGAGACATTACTCCTGCCCGATCCGTCCGGGGGGTAATCTATTCATACTGTGTTTCTGAACACTCAATTATATTATTAACGATTGAAACATTTCACAGTTCTCCCTGTGTTCCCGAACACCCGATCAAAGTTATTAATAACTTATCGCTTTCTTTAAACTCGTATGAACACACTGAAAAGTTTTTATTATCTCCAAAATATTACAACATCAAACAGTTTTCCTAACTAGTACAGCAAAAATCTTGCTAAAAGATTAACTAAGTTAACATCTACTTTTTCCCGGAGTCTTCTCCGAGCCAATACCCGAAACCACGCCGTCTTGTCTCTGGTTGAGAACGCCCCGTCCTCCGGGATGGCTTTGGCGCCAGCGGATCCATCACCTCGGAGGTTTTTTCTGCACCTCCCCTCGACTGGTGACGAAGAGGATTCAGTGTCTTCCGCGGAGTTGGGTTTTGCCTCTTTTCTCTCTCTCGAGTATTTGCCCATTCGACGGCATCCCACTCTTCGGCAGGCAATTCGTCAATCTCCTTGGCCAACGCCATGACGATCGGACCACTAGCCTCAGGCTCCTCGGCATGAGTCCTTTCTGGCCCTTGAAGGGTATCAAGCTTTGTGTTTTTGTCCCGACGTCCTTTCTTGCGGCTAGGCTCCGGTTCACTTTGCTCGGCAATGCTCAGAGCTTCATTCCGAGCCTTAACTTTCTTCTCCAGTTCTACCAGAAATCCTAGCACCAGTCGGTCTCGTATGACCTCGGGATCATTCGCCTCACCCCGCTCACTCCGTTGTTGGATAACCTCTCGGACCTCGGCCCGCCGAGCCTGAACATCTTTCACTGAAAGTCGCCCGCTGTCTACAAGAAGATGCTCACACTCTTGCTGGCTTATACGAAGTTGTTCTAACTCCAGGTCTTTCACAACGCAGTGTGCTTTGTACTGCTTCATTTGTTGTGTACACTCTTTCCATGAGCTCTCCACTTTGGCATATCTTTTCTCCGTTAAAGCAAGATTCCTCGACAGCCGGGGTACTTCATGCAAAATCAGCATATCTCGCTCTTTCTGAAGCCAGACTATTGATGAATTGAGTTGCTTTATCACCTCATACGGATTTCCAATGATTTCCTGGCAAAGAAGACACCTTGGTTTTCTCAGGGTTTATATTATTCACACATTGCGTACACGAAAGAGAGGGTCATTTATTATTAATACAAGAAGAAGGTCCTTTCATTACGAATAAAGGCAGCTCGGGTCTTTCATTACAAAGAAGGGGATTACATGAACTCCTATATACATGCTTATTTATCCTACATTCTGCTCATGAGTTGGGAGGTCACTGACCTCTCCGGGGGTAGGGTTGGCTTCACTTCCTCCCGGGGCCTTCCCAACACCATGTGTACCATCAGTTGCCTGGCTGGGGCCTTCGGTTAGAGCGGGAGGGACAACAGTCGTCTCTGGACGGGGGATGGGAGCTCGGGCCCTCATCTCCCGGGAGTAGAAACCGTTGCGGTAGCCCAAGAAGTCCTTGTCCTCGTCCTCGTTGCACCGTTTAATGATGTCGGGAGTAAGGATGGTGCTCTTCTTCGCCAGGGCCTCGATCAGGGGCCACTTCGGAGCCTTTGTCAGCGCATCAAAGTATGCACCGTCTTCATTTCCGACGGCGTCGTAGTCGTACCCGAAGTCCTTGTCGTACACGTTGACCTCCGGGTACTTGTCATGAACAGTCTCCAGCAGTTCGCTCCGAGTGGCCGTATCCCCCGCAGCGACAAAGGTACTCAGGAATTGCAGAAACGTCCCAGTTTGCATCAGCCTCTCTGCAAACGCCTCCAACATGGCTCCCTGACCTTCGACAACCTTAGTCAGCTCTTCCCGGGCCGCATAGAGGTCGCCTCTTAAACTGGCAACCTCGATGGACTGCTCGCGCAGTCTGGTAACCTCTCTCTCAGCAACCGCTGCCCGGTCCCTAGCTGCCTGGACACCTTTTTTGGCCTCCGCCATGCCAGCCCTCAGCCTAGCCACTTCGGCCTCCAGCTCGGTAATCCTGCCTTGGCAGGATTCCTTCTCCAGCTTGCCCACCAGCCCGCGGATAGGCTCCAGCAGCTTCTCTAGTTCGGCCCCCGCAGTCGACACCTCTACTCCTTGTCCCTGCATGGACTTACTGTTATAATGGGCTCGTTCAGAAAATAATGAAGTCATTCACGATAATACCTCGTGTGCCGGGGTCATGTGCAGTTTTTTCGGAGGAGGTGGAGTCGAGACAATCCTTCTTTTGGTGCTCGGGGTCAGCCCCGAGAGGGGAATGGCGTCTTCAGGGTCCGCCCTATGACTTCCCCCAGTTGATGTCTTTTGCAGCTCCGGAGTTTTCGAGCCATCACCGCGGTCCCCCGAGCTGGCCTCGGTGCTCTTCCTGGCCGCGCTCTTGAACTTGCCCACTGCACGTGACAAACACACATTCAGAGATCGATATTGCTACATTATTGCAACTTATGACAGGATAAAAGTCCTACCCTCTACTTCTGCCCGGGTTTTTGTTCTCTCCCCCTCAGACAAGCTCGGAGTCTGGCCAGAATCAACCGCGACAGGAGTGCTGCTCTCTTGGGCATCCGAAGTCCCACCGGCCCATTTGGAGTAGTACGGACTCATCCCAGCTTCGTCCAGTACTTCCTCCGAGAACCTGGACTCCAGCAGACCAACCTTTTTTAACACACTTGCACCTCGGGGCTCTCCTCCCGGGGCACTATCCACTGCCACTAGCCTTTGCCACTTGGGTAAAATTGTTTTTTGCCTGACATATAGAAATCTCCCCCTCCATCCTTCTATTTTACTTGGGTTTTTAACCCTGAACTTCTTCCCTGGCCTAGGGTTAAGGTAATACCAACCCGTATTTACCCCCATCGTCTTCAATTGAAAAAAATGCCTAAACAAACTGATACTGGGCACTAACCCTCCCTTACTGCACTCAACCAAAAAGCCCACCACCTGCCGTATGGCATTCGGACCTAACTGACCCAGCGCTATTCCGTAATAATCTAATAATTTTACCAAAAATTCCCATAGGGGAAACCTCAAACCTACAGCGAGCTGGTCTATATACACAGATATGAAACATTGGGGAGGACAACAAGCTTTGTCATTGCCCTCGGGAATTATGAACTCTAAATCGAAAGGCAGAAAGAAGTTCGGAACCCATCGCCTGATCTGTTTCTCGGTCACCGTGGGTCTTACCCCCGCTACCTCGAATCCCTCTATTTCTTCTTCGCACCGAGGGAAATGCACTGTCTCTATCCTTATCTCACTAAGATCACCACGGTAGATCTGTCTATCTACACTATTCGCGGGATAGATCACCCTAATGGGAGGGGCTCTAACGGGTACTCCTTCGGGGACAACCTCTCCCACTGAAGATGAAAATGAAGATGAAGATGAGTTAGACATACTTACTTGAGTAAAAGAAGGCTGATTTGGGAAGGTTTTGGTCTGAGATGAATCGCGAATGCAGAATCCTCTTTTTCCCGCTTTCGATGAATCACAATGAAGAAGGTGAATAGTTACAATGCAGTCATTCCCTATATAAGTGCCACAAACCGACGGCTCTGATACAACCTGTTCAAATTCAGTGATCAAGATTCATGCGTGCTCTGCACGCGCTTTACAGTAACCGAGGCGCGTGGGAAACAGCCTTCTTGGGATTCGCAGAGCGTGTCACTTCACATCCCTCTCTCTCATAATGGCGCCGCCAATCACATCAGACTCACTCTTCATCAAGAAGATTCATACTACACCCCGGTGCACCCTCCACCTCGGTTACACAACAACACTCTCCACCTCGGTCAAGTTGCCAAGTCGCGTTTGTTTTTCACTTCTGAAGTTCGGTGTCTCACTGTCTGCCCCGGACACTCCGACCTAGCTCGACACTGCGTCCGCCAATCACTCCGCAGAGTCCCGGGGACGTGGATAAGCTCGGTCCTCCGTAAACACTTCGGCCCGCCAGCGACCCCGGTCCTTCTTCCACCCCGGTGACAACCGAAGCTCCTACCTCGCTCCGGCTGGGGGGGGGGGCATCTGATAGGGATAACCCGATCAGCTCGGGCCGGATCAACACCAAAGCCCACTATGCCAGAGCCCAGTCAGGCCCACTACGCGCAGGTCCAGCAGGCCCAAGAACGCGCGGCAGCCCAGCGAGTGGTTTGTTCCGTAAATTAAGGCCCATGATCTCCACCCAACTGCCATGCAGATTTGGTGGGCGAGATTATAGGGATTTAGTTAGGGTTTTGATCTAGTAGGATAAATAGGTGAAAAGAACTCTGAATTAGGGTTCGGACTTTGCATTCTGGAATAGGCACTGTAAACTCATTGTTCAAGAAAAAGAAACACCTCGGCTATTGCCGCTTTCTGCCCGTGGACGTAGATCTCCGGATCGAACCACGTATATTGTGTGTCTTTACATTCTGTTTGCATTAATTACTGTTCGATTGGGTGTTTTCCGGGTTGTGTATTAACAGTTATCGAACACAAATGTTAAAAAAAATAAATTTTATTTTTTTCTTTGACTATTTTAAATGTAGAGATTGAAAATTGAGATTTTGAAAGTGAAAATTGTGGGAGAAGTTTTCTTTTTAGAAGTGTGCAAAATTATGTGGGACGGTCAAAAAGAAAAAGTGTACAAAGTAAGTCGGGACGGAGGTAATATTATTTTTTGGGTGTTTCACCATTTTCATGTCCTTTCAATTATTATTTTATTTTTATAATTATATAAATATACTTTTAATAAAGATAGGTATCAATTAGTTTTTAAAGGTTCTTTTGATAAATAATGTTCAAGTATAGATTTTTTTATAATATATTAATTTCTTTATTAATATACATAATTGTTTATTTTCAAATAATAACATAAATTAAATTACATTCACGAAAAAAAAACCTTATTTTATAATACAAAGTACAACTTCAAATAATACATAAATATGTCATTTTAGAATATGACTAACTAAATAAAATTATGCAAGCACAATAAAAAAAATACATATAACACAATTATGCATTGTATTGGGTAATTTTATTTTGCATTTATTTTTAGTAACATAAATATTTTGTTTTAAGTCATTCAACTTCCTTTTTCTATTAATTTATAGTAACATATAAACGCATATTATATTTAATTAGTTCACATATTTGAAATTGACTAATTTAAATATATTTCAATTAATTAAAACATAAATATTTATCAAAATAAAGAATACTAAAAGAATTTAGAATGTTCCTTTTGTGCATCAATTTGGTGTTGAATAATTGGAGATGATTTTATATGTGCACTAAATTTTTTGTAATTAACTTTGTTTAATGATGTAATTTTGCACCAAATTAATGCTCTAGCATTTAGGATGGCCTTATAGAATTGGAGTGACACTCATGTGCATATGATGCACATTAGTGTTATTGTACACCTTGTGGGGCCCATTTGAGATATTTGCGCGCGCGATATATATATATATATTAAGGTATGTTTGGAATCACAAAACAGGCGTTGGCTTAGTTGGTAAAGGCGCGACATTGTATCCTTCAGTGTGCGGGTTCGAATCTTAACAGCGTCTTTTTATTTTTACCAACAGTATATTCAAATTCCGAGCATAGTATATGTTATAAAGCCTGAGAGTATATGAACACCACCTTTTTATTTTTCACCAGCAGTATATTCAAATTTCGAGCATAGTATATGTTATGATGTCTAACAGTATATTTAATATTTCGAGTAGTATACGTAAATATTTATTTTTTCCAACTTACTATACTCACAGTATATTTAATATTTCGATACAGTATACGTTATGATGCCTGACAGTATACGTTGTTTTAGTTAATTTTTGTTTTATACTGCGATTTTTTTTTTTTTCCAACTTACAATACTCACAGTATATTTAATATTTCGATACAGTATACGTTGTGAAGAAGGAAAAGGGAAAAAAATGAAGGAAGAAGGAAAAAAGATGCAACCAGAATTGAACTCTTGACCTCAAGATTTAGATATTTAAAACTACATTAAATACTACCAGACCACTTGCTTTTAGTGTTCAACAAACAGGCCTTCAAATATATAACACGCGCGCGCATAAAAAATTAACATAATAATAATTCGCCGGTTCAGACCGGTCTGAACCGCGCGATTTTTTTATATTGAACCTGTGAGGCCCACAAGGTGTACAATAACACTATGGTACATCTTGTGCACCCAAGTTTTTGCCATAGAATTGTACTATCATAGGAATGAATAAAAATAAAAGTTTTACCGTTGTAAACAAGCTCTTCTGGGACAGAGAAAGCACAAGTTTCCAAAAATATGAAGTCCCTTATAGGTACTCCCTCCGTCCCAAAAGGATAGTCACATTTTAACTTACACACAGATTAAGAAAAGATGTTTAATGGTATTGGAAATGCAATATTTACCCATTATTTTCTTATCATATCCTTATTTATTTTGTGGTGCATAGAGAGATTAATAGTTCAAACAAACATTAAATATGAACATTTTAGAAAAATTGTATGATAATATGACTATAATTATGGGACAACCAAAATAAAAAATTGTGACATCTTATTGAGACAGAGAAAGTATTAAACAACTATTTATCACAAAAAAGTGGTACTAATTAATTGGTATAATGATTTTCTCATAAGGTAGAATGCTGCGATTCACCCAACCACAAGTAAATAAAAGATACAACAAGGCGCCTGTCTAATAGGTAGACTCTGCGCGAGCAAGTCATTTTTTCTATTATTTTCTAATTAAAATTAAAAATATGATCGATAACTATAACAAGATAAAATATGAATGTTAACTATTACTTTAAAAGCACTAAAAATTGTGTCTTTTGACCCGTAAGCGAGCATTATGTTAAAAAATTTGTATTTCACAAATATTTTTTCATTAATCATTTATAAGAAAAAAAATTAATTTTGAAAAAAAGAGAGGGTCTGTCCTGCGAAGGTAGTATTAATCCATTCAACATCACTCCCATAATTTCCATCCCTTGGCAGAGCCAAAAATAAATAAATAAAAATCCCCATCGAAAAGAATAAATTATACATTATATAAAAGAGAAAAAGAGCAAGGAAAGGCAGCCCAAGATGAGATATAAAAAAAAGCAACATGTTAAGAGAAGCTTTGTATAATTAGTGTAAAAGAGATATGATCAAAGTTCATCATGCATATGTTGTTCTAGTGGAACATTTAAATCGGGAACTTCGTTTTGACGAACCGGAACAACATTCATACCGTCCCTCCCAACTATAGGTGCAATCTCTTGTCCAGCCATGCCAGCTTTCACAGCATCGATTACCTTCCTCTGCAGCTTCAGTATTCCGATGCGTTTTGAGACCACATAGAGTACAGCCAAGGAGAAAAAAACAAATCCGGTAATAAGGATTACTCTGCCAAAACAAGCTCAATATTAGACACGACGGATACGTATAGAGACTACAATTTTTTATTTAGGATGAGACTGCAACTTTAAAGGGAAAAACAAAGACAGAAAGGGTCGTACCTATCAAGAACATCTTGACGCTGCATTGTGGAGAGAAGGCCTCGGGTCCTAGATAATAGTGATCGGTGGCCTTTGTATTCGCTTTCAGCTTTCTTTAGAACTCCCGTTGACTCCTCTGTAACAAAATTTTAAAAGGACAGTAAATTATTACTGAATTTTCAAGTTGTTTGGAAAATTCATTTAGAACACATAAGACTGCATCAAAAACTGTAAAAAGTTCCAACATGGTACTTACGACCAATTGAAATGACATGTAAAATAAATATCTTATTTAGTTCATGTGATCCTAAACAAGATTTCTTCAGTAGTTTCAACTTTCAAGCGAGAAAATCCATCAGAAAAACACTTGTTATAAACAAAAGCAACAACAAATAGTTCATATAATCAACATTATGCTCTTTTTCCTATTCTAATATTACAGAATCAAAAGTTTTAATGCTGGCTAATTCCACAAGTTCAGCTAATAACATGTTTGCACTATTTTATTATGCTGTCTATTTTATCTTTGTTACCATTTTCCCTTTCCGGTTTAGGTCTGTGGCAGTCAGTGGTATAGAGGACCAAAATTAGTAAGAGTTGTTATCTTAACATCTATATCTACTGCTACCTTTTCCAATAATATTGCCCCACACGAGTTATTACTAATGGCAAAAACATCTCTACTAAATTAAAAAAATTTCATAGAAATCTAGTGTTTGCTTAAGGCTGTAGAGTGCTGAGCCAAACTTGGCTGAGAGAGTTAATGAGTGTGTCCCCTAAATCTACCGAGGGAAACCATAAGCAAACACACAACTAATATCAAATTGCAAGTTACTAGCAATTCCTGCAACTTCAGCCTCTTAGTATTTACAATACAGAATCAGTAAATTTTAATATGTACATACCTACAGTCATGAGAGTGCTGGCACTACGTTCAACCTCCTATTGAAAAACATAAGAGGACGGAAAAAAAAACATCAGAATCCGTATATCGATAAACGCCAACAGGGAAAATGTAAAATGTGTACAACCTGAACCATGAGCTGGCGAGTGCGCCGAAGGCTCTCTGTGATGCTCTCAGCAGCAGAAGTCATTCCTGCTTTAGTCCTAACCAACATTTGTAAAGTATCAAGAGTCGTATTCCTCGAAAATCATACATTATATTAAAAAAATCCATGTTATTTATGTTGTATCATGAATCCAGAGGTTAAAAGCATACTGTAGATTGCGCCTTCGAGCTGTAGACTCTTCGCCACCTCCTAAAAGGAGCTCTCTCTGTAATCAGTCACATCATAGTTGATTGTTAGCGTTATGTCGAATTCTTTTTCTAAAACATTAAAGTATCTGTTTGGGCTAAAATGTGAGTTATATCGCACTAAATTGCACTGCAATGGTTCGTGAAAGAATTTTTCTATTAATAAGAAGAAACCTCTATAAAACTAAATGAGGAAAATTACAGCAGATTGCTGTTAATAGAGTCATTACCTCTTGTTGGGCAGATTTCTTCATGTTAGCCTTTGCTTGTAAATTAGCGTTCCTTAAACTCAGCCGCAAACTGAAGTTTGATCAACGTCAATAAGAGAAATAAAAATACAAAATATAAGAGAATGAATAACATATGCAGTAATAATATGGTAAAAACCCCGACCAAAAAATAGAAGACGGATATTGTCGTAAATAAAATGGAACCGAACAGGTGAAAAATGGGGAAATTGGATTCAATCAACTGACCAAACTACTATCAAATCACCAGCTATTAAACACCTCAACACCATAAATAAACCCCGATAAATTAGGCTAAGACTCATCAGACTATGCAGTTATGAACAAATTTATTAAATATGCCCAATATCCACTTTGCTTTTTATCCTAAGCTGTTTCTTCTTCTTCCTTCTTTTTTTTTTTTCTTTTATATTTTTGTGTTCATTTTCTTAACTTCTAGGATTCAACTGCACGTACAGGTGAAAAATGAATTCAATCAACCGAGCCAGACTAATATCAAATCAGCTTCTCTTCAACATTCCAAAACCATAAATTATGCAGACACGCAAAATTTCGGATTTTGTCTTCTTTTCCCCCCTTCGTTTTCTGTTAAAACTATCTCCATGTTCTATCCTATGATAAGCCCACATCAAGAATTACATCAAGAAATACACAATTTAATTGACAGACGAAAGCATAAACATAAACACAATCACGCATTCACAATTGCTTACTGGATACCTTTAAATTTAAAAAAAGGAGGGGGGAGGGGGTATAAATGAAAATGGGCACCTCTGGATTTGATTCTTCCAAGAGTCAGCCAATGATTGGGCCTTTTCAACGTCATCAAGAGAGGGGAGTTGTGGGGCAAGAAGATCAAGATTGAATTGGAGTGATTGCAGCATATTCAGTCCATCTTGGGCTAACCCATTTAATCTAGGCAGCGAATCTTTCTTCTCCGCTTCACTCGGACTGGAAATTCTTGATGATTTTCCATATTCTTGAATCGAGTCAATGTGTTTGAGTGTTTGGTTGTATGTTTCTTGGAAATCTTTTTTTACTTTCTCCACTTCTTCTGCTACTTTATCCATCTGGGCGACACAATTGAACTTTGGGATTTCGATTTGCAGGAACTTGAAATGAAGGGGAAAACAAACTAATTTACAGCTTTTAGTTTGGAGCATATGGGCCAGTTACTGGGTTGGTCGGGCTTCTAGGAACCTGGCTACTTTAAAATGGGCCGCCGAGGTTGGGTTCAGATTGGAGCATTTGTGGACTGGTCCACGGCGGTCCCAATTTTTTTTAGGCTCACATGCAACTTTGCAACAACTTTTTGTCTAAAATTAGCACAAATTTCAAATTAGATTATGGTCATTCTGCTATCCAATTATTATACCGATGCAATTACAGGATATTATAGACTTTTTATATATTTATATTCGTCCATCATTATTTTGCAATTTTTTTCTTTATTGCCTTTACTTTTTTGATGAAGGGGGATTAGATAATTTATTGTTGTTTTCACACCGTGCACTTCGTCTTCTCCCCTATTAATTTTCAATAGGAGTTGACATTGATGAACAAGTACAGAGAGGGGGTCTATCATCGAATTCTATTGATGGCCAAAGGGTCAAGGAAATCAGTCTTTTTTCTTCCTTCCATTTTCTGCGCTTAGCTTAAAGGATCCCCATCTATATAGAGATACAGTTGTCGGTGGATATGCAATTTTGTCTGAAGGTGTTGCTATTCTTTTCCTTAACTGTATCGGTGGTTGAAGATGAACAAGCAAATATCCATGTTAGTGCTCCGATAATCTTCCCCCCTGCCGTTGTGGTCTGTACATTTGATCCCTTGGTAGAGGTCCGTTGTGTGTACCCAATTCACGCCTTCTCGGCCTCCACACGCCGATCTTAATAATTCCATCCCTAGCGGGTGATGTAGATCTTGCAGCAGCAATTGTCACTGTTATCTTCTAGGTTTTGGTTTGGTTTTTCTTGATATACGAAGAAGCTTGACATCTCAGTAATCGTGTTTGTGCCCGATTTCCTCCAATTCTTCTCACACCAATTGTTTCTTACATTATTCTACTCGTGTACTCATGTAATCAATTATTTTTTAGCTTAGTGATGGGTTTACTAGATGTAGAGTTGGTAACTCTTTATGATTATAATATGTCCCTTGAATGTGATCGATTTTCTTAATTATTGCGTTTGACATATGAGTTGTCATTTCTGAGATGAACAGAGCTCTGGGGGAGAAAGAAGCTCGAATATGCATAGCAATAGAGTTTTAGGTTGGTATCCTATCAATTGCACAAATGATTTGGGCGAGAAGAGAGGGAGAGAGAGTGATAAAAGTTTATTTGAATTGCATGTATTGAAACTGGTGAAATATGGGGGAAAGTTCAAAGTGGAATCCCAGATTGCCCTTTTCCTTTATTCAAATTTATTTAATTAAATGGATGATCCTGATTTCATTTTAAAAAATCCAACGGTGAATAATTAATGGTTGCACCCATACAACCACTGCATAGAAGTAGGACTCTTAGATTATTATTTAAATACAGACAATATACTGTTTTTAAGATAAACTAGATGCGCCCCCGTGCGATGCACGAACTAGATGTTTTTTTTTTTCTCTCCTACTAATATATTTACGCATTTATATTAGGAATAAGTGAAAATCATGGTATTAATTATATATTATAAAGGAGTTTAATAAAATGTTGCATCAAAGTAAAAAAAAAAAAAAAAAAAAAAAAAAAAAAAATTACATATATCAATCACACACATATAGTTACTGTAAAGTTCACAGATTGCAAAGTAAAGAACTACCTCATACACTAAAGGTTGTGAAACACTTTTCTATTTACAACATTAACAGTACAGTTGTCCTGTTGTTTATCTCCATCACATATCAGGATCTTCAAACCACGTCGGTTCGTAATCCTTGAGAAAACAATGTTAACTGGCCATGACTGAAAACTGGCTTTCTAAAAAAAAGTCCAACTTTCGACAATGATTGACCTTGGCTCTTGTTGATGGTCATTGCATAAGAAACAGTAATAGGAAATTATCGACGTTGGAATTTGAAAGGCACTCTCACATCGGATAGAGTTAACGACAACCTCGGAATTAACACTTTTTGTACCAATATTTGTTCCGGTCATCACTTTCCCTTCAAGAACGTGTGTGCCAAGTCTTGTAATGATCAACCTCGTACCGTTACACAATCCGAGAGTGGGATCAATATTCCTCATTAACATGACAAGCGTACCAACCTTCAATACCAACTCATGATTCGGAACACCCGAACACTTTATAGCATTCAAAAATTCTGGTGTATGCACATTAGTCATTACCTCAACTGTAAGATCTAACTTGCTTGCACTATCAGAACTATAATAGTTGTGACTCTCCCTGGTGTTTTATTTTATCATATACTGATTAATTGAGTCAACCACATCCAAAGTAGGAGCTAAGATAGCACTCTGTTGGAGATACTCAGGATCGTGAATTCTTTCAAAAAGCGATGGATACGTACTCTCAATAATAGTTTCAATATGATCTCAGTCACTTGAAAGAAACATATCGTCAGGAATTTGTACAACTGAAGAACCATCGTCTCCCTCGCCAATGACTCCATCACCAATACCTGCTATCCACTCAGAAAATTCCCTCAATTCTGTACATTCCTCGTCTGAAGTTGCAGTTTGCAATCTCACGTTCCTTGTTAGCCTAAGAACTTCACAATTATTCCAAAAGTATGCAGAATTAATCGTTGCATTCACAATGTCTTGTCTTCTGCCCTTTGGGATTATAGGTAATATTTGGCGAAAATCTCCACCAAACTCTACTGTCTTTCCTCCAAAAGGCTTGAAAGCATTTGAGCTATCAACAACCTTCATCACATCCTTCAACGTTCTTTGCAATGCTTGGAAACAATGTTTGTGCATCATTGGAGTTTCATCCCATATAATTAACTTACTCTTTGCAATAAGTTCATCAAGATCACTCCCTAATCTAACACCACATATTGAAGACTTGTGCGGATCTAGAGGTATTTTGAACCTCGAATGTGTTGTCCTTCCACCGGGTAGAAGTAAAGATGCTATACCACTTGAAGCAACATTTAGTATAATGTCTCCCTTCGATCTCAGAGCTGCAGAAAAAGTTCTCCATACAAATGTCTTTCTAGTTCCACCATAACCATAAAGGAAAGATGTTTTCCCTTTATTCTTTTCCACAGAATCAACAATGGAATTATATGTAGTACGTTGTTCATCATTCAACTTAGGAAGTAGTTGTTCATGCTCCCTCTTCAAAGACACTCTATCGTACTGTAGTTCATCATACAATAGTTGGTTCTTGCAGGTTGACTCATCTTCAAAGTCAGGAAACGACATACCTTCAAATTACTTTAGACTGCAGTTACATCTTTTTAACAACTTCCCAATTTCAACAATGTAAGATTCTTTATTTGATTTTCAATCAGTTCCAAATATACAATAATATTTTAAAAAAGTTTAAGAAAACAAATAATACATATCAAGTGACAAATTTAACTACATAGTAAAAATAAAAAAAGTACATACCTCGATGACTGAAAAATCTTCGTTGTCTATATAAAATGTCATCAGATAAAAACTCCCAACACTTCTCCCACACATACTTAGGGCGGCTTATGAAATTCTCCATCAATAGTGTAGCAAACATCGCACGTTATGAATGAGCAGAGGCCCAAAAACTTACCTCAGTAATACCATCAATGTATTCCTTATCATCATTTAACAATCCATACGCATAGCAAGCATCACGATACATGGCATACTGAACATCATGTGCCACCTTCATATCATCGTGACACTTTGCTCCTCGGATGACATTGATAAGGCATCTTTGATAGTAAGCATCACCTGATCCTGGAGGCACGTAATATGGTCTTCCTAGTGCCATACCCTTTTCACGTGGGGTCCACTCTTTGGTCTTTTGCTTCCAAACAAAAAATTGAGGAAACTTTGCATAAGTTAAATGATTGGCTAACTTAGGATACTTCTTGTTTGCCTCAAACCAAGCCTCAAATTTGCTCATTAGGAAGTTTTGGCGATCAACAACTTCTTTAACTGGATCAAAATCAGAGAAGATGACATTCTGCTGACCAGGAAGGTGGAAAGTCAATCGCTCAACTGCAGAATGTCTATAGTGAATGAGAAATGCAAAAATCCGCCACATTGCCTCGCAAGGTGAGACATACCTACAATCATAATACATTTTGACCTTATCGACCTCTTTCCCGGACTCTTCATCACGAACAGTCTTAAAGAACTTAGTCGTAACTCGACCGTGTCCTTTGTTTATGTACTTAAACAAATACTTGATCGATCAACTCTAGTTGCACCATTTCATATTAATATGTGCACCATATTTGAGCAACAAATATCGATTGTGTGGAACAACATATCTGTTATTAAGGTGAAATCCACTCCTTATAACTGTTCTTCCATTGTCTGCTCTCTTGTACAGTGGAAATCCTTCTTTGTCAAAAGTTGTATCATCAAGAAATTGCTTCGAAAAGTACTTTGTGCAACCTTTTTCTAACATGCAAGCAACTTTCTTATTTTCACTACCACATGGACCATGAAGCATATAATTCTGAACAACAACATAATAATCGGGATCCGTATCAATATTTAGGATTTCAGCGAGATTATGGTATCAATTTCAGGCCCCGTATGAAACTATGTGGGCATGTGGTAGTCATCGTTTCTGAAACTCTACAGTGAAGATAACTAAAAAAAACACAAAAAAAAATACCTAAGTATCTTAAGTATGAAATAGATGTAAGAAAAATAATAAGATAATGTAGATTAATGTTATATGAAAATATAGAATAAAGATTCATGAAGGAATTTAGTAAGAGATATAGTAGAGCACGTGCTTTAGCACGCCCAAAGACTTTATTATTTCTGAGGTCTTTGATCAATCCGTCCAATTTCATCTTGAAAACACGGTACAATATATCGGGACGATGTTCAGGTCTGAGTCACTCTAGGCTGAAGATATCGAGTGATTTCTGGCCATTTTACATTACATGTAAATGTAATGAATAAATCTGGGTATCCGGTCCAACCACAGATTGCCATTGCATCATGAAAATTCTAGATCATGTATCGTGGACCACCAGTATATGTAGGAGGCAAAACTAAATGCAAACCTTGGTTAGATCCATCTCTTTCTCCTCGTAGCAAAGCATCAGCGAGACCTTTATACATTTCACATCTTAGTTGCTTTTGATGAGTCTTTACATACATCAATCTTCCCAATTTAATAATCGTGTATGCATCAACAGACAATTGTTGTGTAAGTCATCTGCAACGTAAACTGAGACAACTTTCACCCTCTCTATCATGGAAACAATAGGAGAAGAATTTCCTTGGGCTTATCCTCTTTCTTTTTTCTCCAACCGAAGCTCGCCATGGATATTTCATCTCTATATCCATCCTCTCCATATGGAAAAATCAAAGAATATTGTAAACCAAGATTAGCCGGGCTTAACTCATTGATTCGCGTCAGCAAACCTGTTTTTGTCTCTACCATGATATCTCTATGACCCAAAGCTTCGTCAAAGTCTCCAACAATTAGAGCCGCAACTTCTGAAACCGATGGTAAATTATATCTTCTACCACCATGCCCTCTCCTAGGAATAAGTTTGAGCTTAATGTCCAAATTACCACTGGCTTCAATTGTATCTCTTGGCATCCTAAATGACTGTACTAATACGTTGTTCTGATCTAGCATTGTCTTTAGATCAGAAACAATATTAGTATGAAGGCTATCAGTATCGTTCCTAGACCTTCAAAAGAAATAATAATATCTTATAATGGATCGAAAATTAAATAAAGTTTTTAAGATAGGTAAGTATAAAATAAGTAAATTACAATGGACAAAATAAAAACATACTGTTGATACACAAAATTTGTATCCAATTAAAAAGCGCCACATAATAAAATATGAGTTGAAAATAATTTTTATATTGATTATTTTAATATTAGGAATTAATCAAATAAAATTCCTAAATTAAATGATTAATTAATTGGTGATTTACTATATATTTTATTGGCCAATCGGAAGCCGCCAAATGTCAAAGATGATGCAGATATTACTAAATTAAATTAATTTAGTAATTATCAAAGAAGATGAGGATAAACATCAAGTCATGGTGGACCAATCAGAATGATCCATGTGTCAAGTTGTTGCAGTAATTATTAAATTAAATACAATTAATTTAATAATTCTCTTATGGATAATGATATTGTGAAGGACCAATCATATCGCTCCATTCAGGCTCAGGCCCATTAGGGTTTTCCCATCCTACAAGTATGAATAAGGCCGCATTCTCCACCAAAAATCACAACAACACAAGTCAAGAATCAAGTGAAGAATTTCGGTACAAAGGAATATCAAGTGAAGAATTACGGTACAAAGGAATATCAAGCGAAGAATTCCGGTACAAAGAAATTTCGACGTTCTTCAGTTTTCTTCGACGTTCTTCGAGAAAATCGACAACAAACGGTGTTTAATCCAAAATTAAACTTACAAGCTTTGGATTAGCGTTGTTCAAGTCAACAAATTTGAAGACATATATGAAGAGAAGAATCAAAGGGAAAATAGAGATAGGATCCATAAAGTTGTAAATTTTACTCTTTTGATCCAAATAAATCTATTTTGTACATCTTTTCGTGTTTATACATTTTATACACGAAATTTGTTTTTACGCATACCTCACAGCATTTATCCTATTTGAAACCTCATTTTCAGTGTCATAAACATATAGCTGTGCAAACTTTGGACACCCACCATCGGCTGGTAATAAACTACCAATTAAATGATAGTTTTGTCCATGAAGTTTAAAAATTGGTGGAGAATTTCCAAAATTAGGATTATGGTCAATTTTTTCTCCCATCGAAGTGAAAGCAAACATACTATTGTAAGATTGTAGTTTTTTTATGAAATGCTTGCTCTTCGGTGAGTCACCATTTAATAGTTCTTCCAGTATTTGTGGTGAGTTTTTCATTGTAGGAAGCTTTATTTTTCCTTGTAGGCAACAAAGAGAGTATTTGGGTTTTTTTTACTTGTGATCTGAATGCAATCTCTCCTTATTCCAGAATAACACACCACAAAACTCACATTTCAACTCAGCATCTCCCATTTTCAATGTCATAAACATATAGTTGTGCAAACTTCGGACACCCACCATCGGCTGGTAATAAACTACCAATCAAATGATAGTTTTGTCCATGAAGTTTAAAAATTGGTGGAGAATTTCCAACATTAGGACTATGGTCAATTTTTCCTCCCATCGAAGTGAAAGCAAACATACTATTGTAAGATCGTAGATTTTTTATGAAATGCTTGCTCTTCGGTGAGTCACCATTTAGTAGTTCTTCCAGCATTTGTGGTGGATTTTTCAATGTAGGAAGCTTAATATTTCCTTGTAGGCAACAAAGAGAGTATTTGGGTTTTTTTTACTTGTGATCTGAACGCAATCTCTCCTCATACTAGAAAAACACACCACAAAACTCACATTTCAACTCAGCATCTCCAACATTTCAATATTTTGTAAAACAAGAGAGCAAGAATAAGGTAAATAATGATATATATAATCTACCTTAAACATAAAATTAACATTATTACCTATTGAAGTGAAAGTATGTGGTTCTTCACTTTCATCATCATTATCAGTATTTACAGGCACATCTTCCTCAGGTTCAAATAATGGAGATTTGCTTATCAGATTAGTATGTGTTCGACTAGTACTGCAAACTGATACAAATTCAGAAAATAATATGATTACTTAACAAAATGGAACAAAATATATTTCTGACTTAATGTGTTAGAAATTACTGTTAGTAGGGTCATGAGAGGTATCTTTGCCTTGATTGTGAGAATTATCTCCTAGTTGAACATGAGATATTGGTGTAAGTGTTGATGAACTCCTATAGCCGCCTATGAATAATGGAGCATTTATAATGTAAGAAAACAAATAAATATTAATAATAATTGTATTTATTGTATATTCAAACACAAAATGTTAATTATTAAATAATTATGATATTAAACTTATATAAATTAAAAAAAAAAAAAAAAGAAGAGTACCTGATGAAAGCACGTCATTTGCTACAGTTGTACCTGCCGATGAAATAAAATTTGTACGTTGTTTTTTTCTTCCCACCAAATTCACCAAGATCTAACAATAACATATAATTACATATTAATACACACTTATTATAACAAACCAAAAACTTTAATATTAAATAAAAATAAAGCGAGATACACCATTTGTGACATCATGACACACAACACGTGGTACATTATATACATCACCACCCAATATAGTCTGAGCTGTTGGTTTTGATGTAGAACCACATACATTTATGCCTAAAAAATATTTTATAATAAATTAGAAATTCTATAACATACGAAAATGGAAATGTCTGTATTTAAAAAAAAAAAAAAACATACCATTAGATGGCTTTCATCTTTTCTTATTCATTGTAGCCCGACGTAACAACCTTGCCTGTTTTGCCACATCTTCATCCATTCTATAAAGAAATTTTGAATAGTCATTGCACAAAATAATATTAAATTCAAATACACCACAGGATAAAAATTATGGTATTAAATGTTATTTATAAAATTGAAGTATATATAAATTATGATGCAATTTAATAAATTTCTATTACCATAATACACATATTTCTATAGTGAAGTGAAGGTACGACCATATAAGATTAATTTATTAATTTACAACTTATTATCACCTACATTTACAATTACACAATTGAATTCTGATATAACTAAATTTTAAGAATTTTTAATAAGTCAATGATCATACTTATAATTAGAGGAACGAAAATCGTTTTGGCCGGAGGGAGTGGTCCAGCTGGAATGTTGTTCTATATATGATTGGCTGTATATATTTTAAATAGCATTAAATCCATAAGGCCTGATCCGATGGGATAAAAATTCGATAGGCTGCAAGCCTCCCCTATAATATTAGTAAATTATAAAGATACATAAACTGGGACAGACTAACAAATTTCAGGACCGATAAATTGTCGATGATGGAACGGACCGACATACAGAATATATAGTATCCCAACAACCGAGGCCCCACCGAACCAGGATGTCCGAATTGCCACATCTATTTGTAATTAATTTCTTTTTTAAAAAAAATAGTTGATAATATTTACATCAAATAGTAACTTGCTAAGAGAGTGTTTGCATTTGCTATTTTTAAGTAAATATTAGATTCTAGTTTAATTTAAGTTAATATAGAGTGTTTGGGAAGCTTAGCTTCTGGTATAATTAAGGGATGTTTTTCTTTGCTTCAACGGTTGGTTAAGAGATTTAGTGTAAAGATTGTAGTAAAATTACTTTTAATTAAAAATAGGTAGTGTTAGAGAATAAAAGTGTTTTTGACAAATCAAGGTATTTACTATTTAAGTATCTTTTGAGTTAAAAGTGAGAATAAAAATTATATAATCATTAAAAAAAGCTAAAAGTTACAAAAAGCAAATAATTTGAGCTTGTGGATTGTGGCTCAAACTGCTTATTTTTTAACAGAATCTGGTTTGTACCAAATACCCCTAATTGACCTTTGAAAAGTGAAAAGCAAAAACAACTGCTTATAAGTGGGGGAAAACCCCCCCTTTAATCAACTGGAAGCTAAAAGTCATAAGCAGTAAAATGGTGCTTTTATCTGTTTATTTAGTAATTTAAGGACCATAAGTACTTATTAATGAAACACTTCAATTATAAAAATCTTCTTAAAATTACTTAATTCTCAAATAATACTCAATTTTGATTATAAATAATTTTTGCATAAATTCTAATTTTAATCATCTCTTCAAAAGTAAAAAAAAAAAAAAAAAAAAAAAAAAAAAAAAAAAAACGAGAGAGAGAGAAACACTACCATAATTAAATTGAAAAGGAACTTAATTAGAATTCTTCTACTCAGAACTAAAATAATTAAAAATAATAGAAAAGTTAAACTATATTCCTAAGCAAAAATCAGGCCACTCTACTTCTTTGAAGAGCTACCAAAAAAGTTGTACCTATTCCTTGTTACTAACAAAGTAATTAGAAGAATCTATATGGGGTGACTCTTTGTCTCACCGACTCTTCATCTCACCACTTACATTTGTTTCTTCATTATTTTCATTGAAAGCAATCTACTCTAACTCTATCTCTCTCATATTCTCAACATTTTCATAAAGTCCTTTCCCTACCTATCCCTCTCTCTTTGACTTTGTAAATCCCTCCCTTTCTCTCTCTAACTCGACTTCTCCGATGGGTTTATTTCACTGAAATGATGAGCTGCTCCCAGCTAATCTTCCACACTTCCGAACCTCTAATCTTCGAAATGCCCAAACCCAGAACATTGGTAGGTCGTCATTCATCTTCGTCAGCAAACTCATAAAACCATAAATCCCTCATCTACCTCTATAAACCGGAGTCTTCGATGGGTCAAAGCTTTGAAGAAATGATGATTTCGAGCTGATCTCCGCTATTTTCGAAGATTAAAAAACTCAAATCTCCCATGTACCCAACCCAGAAATAAGATCTATATTTCTCTGAAACTGACTCTCACTGAATAGTTGCCTCTCCAACTCAAGTTCTTTTGAATGTGCTAAGATTTTACTGGTTTTTGTGTGTTCTTCTCCGACGGGCAAGATCCTGAGAGAGGATGAGACTTTCAACGAAATCTTCCAGACTATGGAAGAAAAAAGTTCTCTGATCTCGTATTTTCATCAGATCGGCGACATGTAGTGAAAATCTACCCAATTGCTCAACCTTTCTATCTGTCTTTCTATCTGGTGAGATAAGATTCGTGATTTTTCCCCTAAATAACAATTTTTTTTATTATTTTATAGTTGTCTGTTACACAAAATTAAATATCTTAAAGAAATAGGAAATCCTAAACAAAAAAAATCTGCTCCCAAAAAATATTTGAATATTGGATTGTATTATTCTTAGATATTCTATTCCTTTTTAGATCGGCACAAATATACGATGTGTAGCTAAAATGACAGCTTACTACTTGATATCCCACCCCTATAAATTATTGTCATCGACTTGTTAAAATTTTAGTGATAATTTTCGTTTGTGTGTTTTTAGATTTTAACCTACGCACCCTCATCAGATCTAAATAATTTGTGAAATAAATAATTAGGAATAACCATAGAAACTGCCATTTACCATAAAATTCCTAAATGTTTAATATATATGTATATGTTTAATATACATATTTGTGTTTTATCCATATAATAATACATTAAATAAGGTGAAACTCTTTTCAGTATAGCAAACAAACATCACATTGCAGGAAAAAAAATACTAAAACAATTAAACAAACAGAAGCACTTTATAATTATCTCGTAATTGAAAACCTTTATAAAATGCAAATTTATTGATTTATCTAATTTTGTTTTCATTCACAGATGATGAAGTTCTTAATTCTAAAACGCATGAATAGCAGATTTCCCCATTTCTTCCAAAGAAGGTAAACATTTATCTTGTCAAAAACAATAGACCAAAAAAATATACATATTCGTTATCATGTTTCCTTTCTGCAACACATAGAAGAAAATTTTAGAGTAAAATAAGAACCTGATTGGCCCTGTTTATAATCCTAAACCATAGCTTTGTTGTTCCACCTTTTTATGTCAATGCTTTGCTCGAAATTTGTGTGAACCTGATGCTTGTATACTTGATATGTTGATTGTTGTTACTGTAAATGTGTTTCTGAACTTTGTGGTTTAAGTTGATTTGAGTACTAAACAAAACATAATTCTAATATTCAAGCAATTATGTATAATGAGAAATAAGAATAGTAGTTATGCTATTCAAGTTCTATTTATTTCAAATTTAAATTTGAATATCAGTCCACAACTTGTGAATTCTGTAGAAATAACTGCTTTATGTGGATCCATGACTTAAAAAACAAATAAAATATTGGATTTTTTTATAATTAACCACAAACCCAGAACTTATTTGCAAATAACAAAACCCTGTATTTTATACATTTTTAAGCCGTTTCATATTAAACATAGCTAAAATTAAATTTTATTTTTCTGATGAATAATTACAAAATTATAGTCTACAAATTTTATTGAAAATAAGAAAGTGTACATTTTTTTCATCTTCTTATTCACTAGATGTCCACCCGTGCGATGCACGGATAAAATATATTTTATTATATAAATAATGTGTAGTATAGTCATTATTATTAGAAATGATTACAATATATTTTATTATATAAATAATGGGTAGTATAGTTATATTATTATGATAAATGATTATAAAATGTATAAGTCAATATTATATGTGACAAAAGAGTGTCCAAAACCTATAAATTAGGTTAGTGGGACAAAATTATTAATAATTCATTAAAAGAAACATACATGAACTGTTTAATAAAAAATAATTCTGCACAGAAACTAAAAAAATTATTCATATTGGATATCATTCTTATAACATTAAAAATGTATACTTGATTTACATGATCAAGTATTTGATCTTCCCGTCTTTAATGCCCCATATTTGTTCCCTAATCTTTAATAAGGTCATCAAGAAGCAAAGGATCTATGATGTCCTAAACAACTCCATGTACAAATAGAAAACATCGAGAAAATAATGCACATAAAATTAGTCATACATTTACGGTATATTCATCATTATAATCAAATGATCTAAGGTCGCTTCTCATAAATTCAAATACTAAAACAAGGACATTTAAATTTGTTAAAAAAACATCAGAGACATATTGATGCATTTATTATTAATCCAAGATCCCCTTGTTTTATCTACAATAAAATAAAAACGTAATTGCATGTACTATCACAACAATCTCATACTGCCATCATCAGACAACCCAAAACCACCAAAAGAAACATCTTTTAACCATTGGCACAATTACTATTACACGACCCACTACTTGAGTGTCGAGGCATGTGACAATCGCTTCAAGTTGCGATTCTAGGAGGGGAAAATTCATTTGCTTGGTGCATTCTTAGATGGGTTCTCAACGTACAACCTGCCATCCTTGTCACCTCAATTTCCAAGCAATTTTCACCTCTCAAACTTCATCGCCAACTAATTCGCTGGTATTCTGGAGGAAGATCCAAGTATTGTTTGGAGCATACTACCAAAAAATTAATTCGCTAAATAAATAACAACTTTTATATCAATTTCTTTTGTGAGTTTGTGTGAAGTCTAAAATAGAAGATCAGTGTTAAAATCTAATGCCAAATAGTTCGGCTCTGACAATGTGCTACGCCAAGAATGTGAATATTAACATATGTGGGCTCTCTTTAACTCCGAGACCAACATCCAACAAAATAAACAAATAAATAAATAGCATAAAGGCATAACATATGGTTTAACTCATTCCTGATCAATATGATAAAAGGCATAAAGGCATAACATTTGAAGAACCATTCACTGCGGAAATTTTATTCAATATGATAAAAGGCTTCCTGATTTAGTGGGTCTCAGTAGACAAAAACACTTAACAATAAATCTCTAATTAAGTAAAAAATCTTAGAAATAACACAACGTCAATTACCCCAATAAATTTTATCACTGGAAGATCGAATGCCACTTCTCTCCAACTCCTGGCTAATCTTGGTCCTCTATAAAGATAGAGAAAAAAGGAAAGAAAGAAACATAATTATAATTTAATTATAGTCCTTGACTAACAAAACAGGATGAGTAATCCCAGTTCTCTTCTAAAGGAATAAATAATTTGACTTCCAGTATGAACACTTACTTAACTGCTCCGCCCAATGCAATTCAGGAAAAAAAAAAAAAACCAATCAAACAACAATAGCTTGATATTACACCTCAACAAACATAAAACATAAATTCGTCAATGATAACATATGTACAACCATTCAATTAAAAATTTGAAGGAAAACAAACAGTAGTATACAACAACAATGAAGACTCACTGGGAGATCCAATCTCAGGATGATTTTTGGAAACATGGCATCTACTGAGGGATTGTTCTGCGGACATACAATCTGCCTTTCCCTTTCTTTCACCATCCTTACTATCTGAAATATGCAAAGAGTTGTAGAAGCGCATAAAAGAGACTACCACAAACTGAAGATTCTTGGTCGCACTATTATCACATAGGCTAATCTTGATTACAGAGAAGTAAAGAATTGAATATTATGAATAAACTTTAAATATAATAAAGGAAAGACCGGGAGAGATCCGGTCGGTGCAGCAAGCCGGGGTGGGAGCTTTAACATCACCTAGGACAAAGGTGATACATAGTGATAAGCTTATCAGTTGGTCTTTGCATTGTTTCTTGTCTTGGCTAAAATCTGATCTTACATGAGAAAAGAACATTGTTAGTATTAGTATACATGAGACTAAGCTTTTGTTGTCCATGATTGTGTGTACTTTTGAGAAAGCTCTGCTATTTTTATAAAGGTTCATTAGGTGAAAATTCACTGATAGGTTGGTCAATTATCAATAAAATTTGAATATAAAAATCAACACATCATTCTCCAAATATCCATTCATGAGCAGGTCATCTTCAAACGAATGTCCAGATTCAGAGATTATGCCAAATAAACACTAATAATGCAAAGAGAGCTAATAGCATACATCTTCGAAAGAGACCCATCTCATCCCACATACTATTGAGGCCATTATCCTTCAGAGCAAATCGATTCAACAAAATTTATCCCTCAAGGATTTTCTCACTGTACCGGATATCTGGTTATTGGCAGTGAGAAGTAGAAAAATAAGACAACAAAATAAACAAAAAGAAAAGAACTATGATATACCTTCATTTCGCCCACTAATTGTTGTCGATTCGTTTGCATATGTTTATCTATTAGTGGAGAGATGGATAGTTTTAATTCTTTGGAGCCAACAAACTGGATAAGAAAAAAAATCAAGATATGACAGGAAAAAGAAGAAATAGCGACAAAAAAAAAAAAAAAGAAAGAAAGAAAAGACGAAGAACACACTCAATTGTGAAAGTCGTACATTGTAGGTTGTTGCTTTAATTTCCGGCGATAATCGACGGGGAGAGGAGACACATGTATAAAATGTTCATTCTAGATTTTTACTTTGATTTCTGGAATAATCGACGCTAGAGAGACGCAGGATCGATGCAAATTAATATAGAGATCTTAATGGGCCTCTTTCCTCTAACAGAATTATCTACAAATCGCAATTGAATTGAAGGATATAATTTGAGGATTTCACACGTACGATGTTCTATTATCTTTTGATTGATCGATTGAGAGAGGGTTTTCCCCTAATTTTGCCTGTTTTGATCGATTGAGAGTGGGTTCCCCCATTTTTCCCTACAGTTGAAAAGAGAAAAAAACTGAAAATTTTGAGAGATGTGGAAGGATAGTGGGAATTTGGTGGAAAACCAGTTGGAAGCCGAGACTCAAAGAAAGTTGGCGAGAATTTTCTGCAGATAATTTAAGGAGAATTTATGCGAAATAAAAATTTGGAGAAAAAGTGTGGGAGCCACACGTGTTTTCTCCTACTTTTTTGCAACTCTCTTTTAGTATTATAGGTGGATAGGTAGATAGGTGGATAGGTGGATTCCCACTATGTATTCACAATAGATAATTTAAGGAGAATTTATGCAAAATAAAAATTTGGCGAAAAAGTGTGGGAGCCACACGTGTTTTCTCCTACTTTTTCGCAACTCTTTTTTAGTATTATAGGTGGATTAGAAAATTAATATACCAGATAATTTACACATCTTCTTTGTATGAAGTGAAGTTTTAATGAGTATGCTTTTTCTTCTCGTTGACATAATAAATAAATATTCCTAATAAATAACCCTTCATTTTTATCAGGTGAATTAATGAGTATGCCAAAAGGTAATTCGCAAACAAAAAAAGAAAAATGGTAAAGAGATGCAGCAACACTGTCAATCAGCTAAGTTGTTGAAGACAATCACCCTACTGAGATAAGTTTTTGGACATTTACGTCTTAATTTGATAGATTAATAGTTTATGACCGAAATTATTTTGTTATGATAATAATATGTATTGATTTATGTGTTCATTGTAGAATGATTTTGCTGAAAATTAATACATGAGCATTCAATGACTTCATATTTGAACAATGAATTTCATATGGAAATTCATGTTGAATAATCAACTTCTATTGAATAAACCACTTAGATCGGTGGAGATTCTGTTAATAAACCTGTGTATGTGTGCATTTGAAATATGTCTCCAATTGTAATTGTTAGATCAAAAACCTTTTTTTTCCATGCTCAATTTTTTTTAATGCTACATGTACATAAAATTACTTTACAGTATGCAGCATTTCATGAATTATTTTAAAATTGGACATCTTAATAGTATAAATTCATATAACTCCATGCAAGTTTAGAGAAGTGAATGATTTTAGAGTATAAACAACACTGAACTACGTAATAAGATAAAGCATGTTTATTAAAAAATGAGCTGATGTATTATTCAGAATGCATATTTTTTAAACTGAGTATGATTGTTTTTGCTGATATAGTAAAAAAATTAGAGTACAACTTATTGATGATAATGAGTGCATTCATTTTCTTGTTATATTTACAAATAAATAAATATTCCAAATAACTGGATCTTTTTTCTCATGAAGTAAATGAATGAAAATAACCATTTTTGGGTTGGCAAAAAATAACCCAAAAATGGTAAAGAGATCTAGCATCGCTCTGAATCAGTTTATCTGTATAAGACAATTCGCCATGAGATAAGTTTCCCACACCCTTTTTTTTTAGGTTTGGTAGTAGTATGGTTGAAAATATTAAAATATGTTAATGGACACAACATATGTATTATATAATGAATTGCCTGAAAATGAAAACATGTGCATGCAATTAGTTCATACTCAATAATGTATTTCATATGGATTATTGTACACAAATTAGACCTCAAATTAGATAAGCAAAGTATTTTATAAAAATGCATAGCAATACCAACGACACATAGTTTTTTTGGAAACTAAATAAAACATAAACTAAGTAGAATTAGCCTAAGGCTTGCATCTAGTACTAATCCACTAAGATGGAATTAAATATCTGCATAACATAATTATAAAACCTATTAATTGAGAAGTTGTATTCACACTTCCTAAATGACATCTAAACAAAACAGTGGATAAACTCTTTCACTTCTCCATCTTGATCACAATCTTCAGTTTCTTGTTTGATTCAACTTTCTTGTTCTCATCATTTCATCATCATGATCAACATGAAAAGCATCCAGAGGAGCCTCATCATCAGCAACTTTGTCAACAATATCATGATTAACCTTATCATCAATAGGTGTCTGTACAGGCTCCTCTGGAATAGATTCTTCATCAAAGTTGGTCTCAACAACATCATTTGCATTAGATATTATCTCGGAATCCTATCATATAAATAGATTTTTTTACTGGCAGAAAATAAATGTTGCAATGTAGTACATAGTGAAAATTAATTGAATATAACTTTGATAAACTCATTTATACCTCACTTTCTACAACCTTTGTTTTCCCCTTATCAGCAATACCATTGTCCACAGCCAACTTAAGCACATTGTATGTGTCAAAAGAACGTCCTTTCAGGTCAGCCTTGATTTGAACTTGGAAAAGTGCATCTTTGTCAGCCATTGCACTTTCTATGTCACTACGTATGGCAACTGCATCATCTTTCTGGAAAAACAGATTTTTGCATAAGAATTTCACAATAAGTGTATGTGTATATATATATATATGTATGTATATATAATCACTAATAAACAATGTAGTTCACAACCTTCAGATCCCCTGCAGATTTTCCAATAAGCTGCACACACTCTTTGTCCCAAAGTAAAAACTTAGAATTCCCAGAAACATCAACAACCCTTACTTCTATTTTATACCTGAAAATGCATTGTTTTGATAAGGAAAATTAGGAATTAGTTAAGTTAACCAGGTGAAAAATAGTAGTTGCACTAACATATAAATATACCTATAAAAATCCTCCAGATTCTTTCACTTTGCACTTCATGCAGAAAAACTGATTTTGTTGTTGTATAAGCTTCTTAGAACAACATTAGCATGCAAGATACCAGAATTCACACACTGTCTCTATATCGACTATAGTAGCATCCACCCAAAACACAACATCCTAAGCACATACATTAATAATTTTTTTTTTTAAAAAACGGACAACAAAATTTACATTATGGAAAAAAACAGAAATTTTGATTTAAAACCTCAGTCACTTCATTGATTTCTGCCAAGTTTTTTGCCACAACTTGCCCATTGCTAAACTCATCAGACATAGTATAATATGGCCTGTTTGGGGTTAGGCTCACAGAACCACTTGTCTCACCAGAATCAACAATCCTTCATTTTCATTAGTTTTACAAACGCACATCAGCATATGATTCACATATTTGAAATAATGTAAAAACAGAAACATGACTGAAAGACACATTGTTCTTTACTTTTTATGAAATTCCTTGAATTCCTCATACTCCCCGTTAACAATAATCTTTGTTGCATGAAAAATACTGCTCCTAGTCACATCATCTATATAAATTTACAATTCCATTATTAGTAATTGAAGATATCATACTTAGCAAGCACATGTGTATAAAATTTAGTTTTTTGGAAATACCTCCGAATAACTTAGCTCTACCAAATTGTATGATAACTATTACATGCTTGATATTATCATCGGCTAAATACAGAAGTAGTTCATCAATGTATTCCTCCCACAATGTGCCTGACAATCTATTTTTCCTGTTTTTAAAACATAAACAAGAGTTATGAGTAAGTTTGTGATCACCAAAAAAAAAATATTAATAAAAAAAAATACATAATTGAATTTTTTAATTCAGACCAGACCAACTCTATATTTTCTATTCTGAACTCCATCCTTCTACTGGCAGATCCAGGAGTGTGGGTTGAAGCTTGATATGAGATCACCTTACCAATCACATCTGCCGGCAGAATGAAATCAATAAATAATATATAACTCGTAAAGTTGTTTAAAAGTATTTTTGATAGTGAAGCATTTAATTTATTGTGCAAAAGTGAAAAACTTTTTCCAATAAAATCAGTGAATAAATAATGCTGGAAAACGCTTGAAATATGTTTTTACTAGTAAAACTTTTACATTAACGAAGCATCATAATGAAACCAATATGTAATTCATGCTGGAAAATTGTTTATAAATATTCTTTAGTTAAGTATTTAATTTATTACGCAAAAAGACAAAGATTTTCCATAAGATGATTGAATATATAATGCTAGAAAACATTTTAAATGTGTTTTTGCTTGTGAAACTTTAAATTCTTACTAATTTATTCCGCAAAAGTCAGAAAGTTTTTCCAATAAAATCAGTGAATAAATAATGCTGGAAAATACTTGAAATATGTTTTTACTGGTAAAACTTTTACATTCACGATGCATCAGAATGAAACCAATATGTAATTCATACTGGGAAACATTTTGTAGTTTAATATTTAATTTATTACGCAAAAAGACATATTTTTCATAAGATGATTGAATATATAATGCTAGAAAACATTTGAAATATGTTTTTACTTGTGAAACTTTAAATTCTTACCAAACAATTCAAACTCTTCAATTTTCCTTTCTGAAGCCAGATCATTGAAACTGTTGAACTTGTACATGCATAGTGGGAATGTCGTGTCATAGAATTCAACAACATTAGTCCGAGTCATGAAGATTAGCTTGTACTTTGACACAATAGTCTTGAACTTCAGTCGATTTTCAGTAACAATGACATCTTTCATAGCAAACAAATGTCCTTTAACCAACTTTGGTTTGATATTTTCCATTGCATCACCTTTCATTGTAGCATGTATACGATCCCCCTTAGAATTAAACATGACATAAAACAGATAGTTAGTACAAAGGAATTACTGTTGTTAGTATTGGAAAAAATATGAATTTGAACACTCATATCATAACTCTTACCTCCCTATCATGAAAAACACATTATGTGATAGCAATTTGACCTCTGTCTCTGAAAACAGGTATGTTATAGCATCGAACCAAATGCAGCCTTAGAGCCCACTGACTCTTCGATGGATTCACATCACGTATCAAGCTGAACAATAGAGCCATCTTCTTGAAACAAAGATGAAAAAGTACTCTGGTAGAATGGATATTTGTAACTTCCGTAAATAAGAAATGTATAAGTTCGACTCCATTAATATATAGACCTCCGCAAAACAGTTTTTAGCAGTTTTCCCAAGTAGAAGAATGTATCAGGTGAGTGCACCAACGTGGGATAACTGGGGCAAAAACTTAAGTTTTATTTTTAATTATTTTCAGGAGCTAAACCTTTCAATATATATCAGGTTAAAGTTGAGAATATCATGGGATAGATATGAAAATATAGAATATTATATGTATTTATAATTTTATCAGCTTTACAAAGTAATATTTATAATCAGATCCAGTTTTATGTATATATATATATATATATATATATATGTATATATATATGTGTATATATATATAAACGTGATATACATCTATCTAGATACATGGTGGCAGTTTTTTCGTGAAAGAAAAGCTAGTGCAATTCCCTTGTTTCCCAGCTTTCATGGTGAGTAATAATATCAAATGACCTATATACCCATACATTCCTAATATTCAGAGATTTAATATTTAAATCTAGTTCAAAATAACAACAAAAAGACACGGACCCCTAAAAGACTTTTCCATGATTCTTCTTTTAAGAGTAAGGGAGATGTTCAAATAATTTTCTGTTTTAACTAACCAAATGGCAAACAGTACGAAGCATATAAAAGATTAATGTTATATGCTCTCAAAACATCTTATAAAATGCTTGAATGTTTATAATTTTTTTAAAACATCTTATAAGATGTTTCAATGTTTTTATCTACTCCATCTTATTTTTTAAGATTTTAACAGTTACACTCGAATTTCACAAACTACACACATTTAATTCACATACACTTATTTTATATGCATACACTACATGTATTTCACATATAATACACACTTATTTTATATGACCACACACACATCACACATCAATCAAAATGTGTGTTTGATAGTGACTTTGAAATTAATCCCCAAATTCATATGTATATATCGCTCCATTCAATTACAAGGTTATAAATTTTTTTATTTAAACACTTTATTAACTTATAAGTTCTTAAATAACTTATAAAATGCTAGATTTTAAAATATTTAAAATATATTTAGTCAAACACGTCTTAGTTTAGAAATATATTGCGTCATCAGAAGAATCTTCATTTGTTTCATGATTCAAAACTCGCTCTCATTTGTACATGCATGTCATGTCTGTGAGTAAATATATCAATTTTACCTGTGAATATAGTTACCCACTGATAAGCTGGTAATATGATTGGTATTGTCTGAATTTAATATTTTGATAATCGGGTAGAGTAGAGTACTAATTACCCGTGACCTTACCCGATCATTTTACCTATTTACTCGAGTATAAAAATATATATTATCATTATATATAGTATTTATTATATAACTAATAATATATCTAATATATTATGTTCACCATATACTCCCTCCGTCCCAATTAACTTATCATATTTTCCATTTCGGTCCGTCCACTTAACTTTTCACACCCTTAAAAAAAAAAGAAAATTCACCCTCAAAATCTCCACACTCAATCTCCACCTTTAAAAAAAGAAAAAAAATAAAATTTATTTTTTTTTAACATTCGTGTCAGGTCAACTGTAACAAGTTAGTTGGGACAAGTGGAGTATTCTCTAACATATAAAATACGTTATCCATTATATTCAAAAAGAGATCCCACTTGGGACAAGTGATGTTCTCTTAATTTTTCAAAGTTTATTGAATTATGATAATAAAAATCAATTTTAAATTATTAAAATACTAACTAATTCGAATCCCGAATTGCATGTTGAAAAATCTTCTTTATCCCATCATCTCCCCTTTTGTTAGCTCTCTTTCATTTTTTTGATTGAATTTGTCTTGATACATTTACTAACTCTAATTAATATTATAGAATTTTGATAATAAAATTAATTTGAATCCTTAATTTTACGTAGGAAAAAACTCCTGTATCAAATTCTCTCCCCTTTTTAAATCTCTTCCATTTCTAATTTTATGTGACTACTGACACCTAGGTATTCCTTATAATACTCTTTAAGAACAATATAAGTATTATTATTACTACATGACCATAACTCTTTGAGATTTTTATAATCTACCTAAAGATCGTTGAAAATTCTATATGATGATGTATCTTTTTTGGGTTTTATTTATTTATTTATTATTCTTTTAAATTATAATTCATATATAGGTAGATATCTTCTTGAAATTTTTAGAAGAAAAAAAAAGAAAATTATGGACAGAGTTGTGGGAGTTATATTCCACAATTTACTCCAAACTACCAATAAAAAAGTCTCTCTTTCTTCATTCTTTTTCTTTTCGACTTTAAACTTTAAATATTTATAACTTTTTCGTATCAACTTTATTCTTGATGAAAAATATAGCAAATTAATCATTTTTTTACAATCTTCAATTAAACATACATATTGCATATAATAAATTTTGTAGTATTTACATGAATGGCCAACCGTCTATAAATTTTTTATTAGATAACATTAGGGATATTTATTCCAATCAAATTAATTGATACATAAGAAAAATAATTTAATTCACTTTTATGAAATTAGATTTAAAACACATATTGCTTACATAAAAAATTGTTGATATTTACTTAACTAGTAATATACCCTTGCGATGCACGGTTTGTAATTATAATAAATGGTACATTATAAGAATTATAAATTAGAGTTATATGTATTTTATTGTTAAAAATATAATAATAATAATAATAATAATAATAATAATAATAATAAAGAAATATATAAATTACTTAAAACAATATATTATAAGAAAATGAACGTAATAATATTTAAGAAATAAAAGAAAAAAATATAAACAATTTGAATACTATAATAAGATTTAATAATATAAACAATATATTATAAGAAGAAAAGAATTCAATATATTTAAATAATTTAAAAATATTTCTTATTATAAATATAATTTTAAAAATAAAAAATAATATTATTGCAAACTGAAATCTCCGTTAAAGAAAAACAAATCACTAGCAAAACAACAATTAGATCCTAAATAATATCAGTACTAACTATTTTTTTCGAACATTAAGAAATAATATATCATTTTTCACTATTTTTTAAAACATAGTACATCATTTAATATTTCAAAATAAACACAATACTAGAGAGTCATACGAAATAAAGAATTTAACATTTTTAAACTCAAGAAAATACTCGATGCAATAAACTTAAACAAATTTTATATATATATATATATATATATATATATGTGTGTGTGTGTGTGTGTGTGTGTGTATGTATATATATAAAAACATATATATTATGAGCGTAAGATTATTTTGTGTTGATAAAATTACAATGACAAGATTCTCCAATTCTCTAATTTTCCATTATTTACATGCATATTTAATATGATTAATATCGATTAATACCAAATATATACGAATATTTTGTGAATAGTATTCGCAAAATGTAAAATTGTGTTTGTTCTTTTAATTTATTCTTTATATATAATTTTTTTAATTTTTAATTTCATAGTAATATATTTTATAAATTCATGAAAGTAAGGATAATTTATTAAAGTAATGAGTTTGTCTAGTAAAATAAATTTTAATTATATTTTAAAGTGTATGTTTGAAATAATCGACAATAATACATATAGGGCGTGTTTATTAATGGTTTGGCCCAATCCTCAAATGGGTCGTGTTTCTTATGAAGCTGCTGACAATATATTTACACACATCATATCATCTTTTCCCTCACCTTTTACATTGTATATAAACCTCAATACAATCTACGACCAACAAAACCAAACAACCATTTATTTGACTCAACCTTTTCTTTTGACTTTATTTCCAATCTACTGTACTCCAGCCTCCTCCAACCTTAAATAAACATAGTCATGGATAAATAGATAATTATATGGTTTCCAGGCTTAAAATAATATTTTTTTAAAGAAATAATATAATTCGTAAGCAATATAGAATGTCGATCTAATAAGAATCTAGTCTTAGACATTCTAATAAACTACAACACTTATCAAGAATTATAATCATGAGATTGTTCCATTAAATTAACAGAATAAATAATATCAAATCATAATATTCAAATACCATTTAAATTAAGGGTTAAAAAAATTTCAGCCTAAACTATGACCGATTTATCATTTTGGTTCCAAAACTTTTTTTACTATCACTTCAGTGCCTGAACAACACAAAACTATCATTTGCAATCCGTTGGTGACTTTTCAAGCTAAAAGTTTATCATGTGCCCAACATGTGATACAAAAGATATTTTTCAAAGATATTTCAATGCCTGAACTACACGAAACTGTCACTTTACAACCTGGCGATTTGCACGGTTTATAAATATTTTTAGAAATGTGGGACCTTATAAAAACTTTTTTGATAAGTGAGAGACCTTATAAATATTCGTGGATAATTGAATGATTAAAAGATGCATTTTGCCCCGCAATAATTATAGGGTGGAAAACTAAAAAAAAAAAAAAAAAAAGAACAAATTGATTAACAAATCACTCTACTAATTTCATTATCATTTCAATAGATATTAATGTAAAGTGGATTCGTGATATTTTTGCTAATATATTTTTAACATAATATTTCAAGCATCCAAAAATATTTCATACCAGATAATAAAGTGAATTAATAACCTTATTTTTTTTTTCAGAATATATATTTTTTCTTGAATAATATCACTTTTTGTAATGATATTTTAAACATCAAAACATGCAACGATTAAGTTAATAAAAATTGTTTGTGTCAAAATTAAGCACCACTTGATATATATTTGACTATCAAGGTGTAACGCCCGGGAATTTTTGCCTATTTATTAAACTATTTTGTATTTTTATTTTATCATCATTTGATTCAATTGGGCCGACCCTTTTCATGTGATCATTTTTCAAGATTTGGATTTTTCAACCCAAATAGATTTATAATGGCCCAGTATATTATTTCAAATCATATTTCATAAAAACTATTTATTTTTAAGTTAAAATAGTATTTTTTTAAAATCCATTTATTTAATTCAAATAAGCACATTCATATACATCATCTCATCCATTTGCATCATTGACTCAATATTAAGGCCCAATCAATAATTGTGGATTCAATTTTAGCCCAAAATCTGTAGAGCCCACATAGAACAGATATAATTTTAGAATCCGGATATTTTCCTGTTTTGTGAGCGTGAAGAAGTGGCGGTTTTGAAGGAGTGGAGCTGTTTTGTGAGCGTGAAGAAGTGGCGGTTTTGTGAGCGTGAAGGAGTGGAGGAGTGAAGGAGTGGAGGAGTGAAGTGTGGAGGAGTGGCGTGTGGAGGAGTGGCGGTTTTTTACGCGTTAATTTTAGTTTTCTGGCAACCTAAATTTTCTTCAATTCTTCTTCTAGTGTTCTGATCCAGCGAAATTCCACTCAAAATTCCTACAACTATATCCATACAACTATATCCAGTAATCAAATCTCAATTTCAATAATTAATCTCAGGCCTACACATTTTACTCCAACACCATTCCTTTTCATTTGGTGTTTATTTTCGATCAACACGCAAATTTTCTTACCGCCATGGATGCCGCGCACACCACCCTCTCCACCCTCTCTCTCCCTTTGCGAATAAAGTTCTATGGGGTGGGTGCGAGTGAAAGAACTGAAGAAGGGGAGAAAATAATTTGATCTTGCATATGAAGGGGGAATTGCAATGGAGGAATGAGAGGAAGGAAATGATAATTTGATCTCGCATATGAAGTGGATTTGAAATGGAGGAATTGGAGGAAGGAAATGATAATTTGATCTCGTATATGAAGGCCAAATTGAATTGAAATGGAGGAATGGGAGGAAGGAAATGATAATTTGATCTCGCATATAAAGGGCGGATTTGGAATGGAGAAATTGGAGGAATAAAAGGATAATTTGATCTCGTATATGAAGGCGGAATTGGAATGTAGGAAATTCCAATTTTAGAGCCAATAACATTACAAGCCCATATATATTACTCAAATTCCTCATTTACCCCACTTCACATCCATATTCTCAAAAGCCCAACAAATTTTCCTTATTTTAATTACTATTATTATTTTCATTAATTAAGAAATTTTTTTATATTTTTCTCTTTTGCTTTTATAGTGATCTAGTATCAATAGTTTTAAAATATTTTCCACGATTAAATGTAGGACTTGAGGAGCGAGAGTTCGAGCCTAGACTATTGATTAATCCAATCATTTGCATTTCAATCATCTCATTTTTGTTTATTGCTTTAATTATTTTTACTTGACTGTATACATGTGCACTTATTCTTCAAGTTGTTACTTGCCAATACAAGTGACTATTCAATTTACTACTTGCCAATACAAGTTTAGCTCATTGCCATTATGCTACTTGCCAATACAAGTTTAGCCCATTGCCATTATGCTACTTGTCAATACAAGTTAGCTCTATGTGTCTTGCCAATACAAGCGCATCATTATGATAATTGTTACATTGTATGCCTCTTTGTATTTATATTTAATGTGATAAATTGTGACTCCCACGAGCTGAAGGAAGCTTACCCCAACCCATTATTGAACCTCAGGTAGAAATGGAATGAGCAATTGAAGCAGAGGTGGAGCCGGAAAGCATATTGTGGTATAAAGTTATAAATTATTTTTATTTGGACTTAATAATTAAATGTGTGCAATATGGTGTTTATGATTTACGATTTACATTATTTCAAAAGTATGGTGAAGTTTTGGACTTGTAGTATGTGGAAGTTGAGATCTTATGAAATTATGGTATGCTAGGAGTTTAAGGTGATTTATATAGTTCGTAATTATAATTGAGTACTTGATGAAATTATTATGGTGAATTGATGTGTTAGAGTCATAATTGAGAAATATTTTAATAAGTTTTTACATGTTCTAGATACTAAGCAAATTATCAGTGATTTATACTAGAATGTTAATTTGATTGAAGGGATGTTTAAGATGTGCCTGGTTTGAACAAATTATATTTTCCGCTGCCAATTACTTAATACTATCATCAAAATTCTTAAAGTATTTAAAATGTTTTGTATATTTTCAATATTGATTTTAATATACTTTATTTCATAAAATGTTGTGACATTATATATGATTATGTTAAATTACTATTTTCGTAATGGCTTGATTTTAAAATATAGTATTTGATTAAATAAATTAAATATCATGGCTTGATTTTGGGGTTTATAATTACTTAAAAATAGTCCAGAAAATCGGGTTGTTACACAAGGTCTTACTAATTTTATTTACCAAACACAATACAAATTGTCATTCACAATAAATAATTACGTTTAACATACAAATAATCACATATTAAAAAGTTACATATTTTTAATAAAATATTTAATTTTAGTATATGCAAAATGATGTTTGATCAAAGATTGTGAAAAGAAGACTAATCTTAGAAATTTTGAAATGGATTAAGAAAAAATATATTATGTTTTTAAGAAATTGAAAAAAAAAATTCTAAATAAACCAATTTACACTGCCAATTTCAGTCGTCTTCAGAACAACTGCCGAGAACTACTTCGCCACACATCAATCTCTTTATTTGGTCCATAATATTTATTTTTCTTGATTAATATCACAATTTTGTTTTATATAAAAATATATCACAATTATCTTAACAAAAGAATAGTTGATATCGTAAATTTAAAAAAAACATAAATAAATATAAAATATATTTATTTGATTATTAATTCTATTTGCAGTTAGTCAAAATATAAAATGTACAGTCCTATCCACAATAAATACTAAAGTCTAAACTCAAGTAATAACCAATGTAAATTGAATTTTTCTAATATGATTTATCTTTTAAATATATTCAATTGAGTGTCAAATTAGAAAATCATAAAAAGATAATTATATCTCACTAATATGATTTATCTTTTAAATATATATCATACTACACTACTTGTTTTTCGTTTTAATTGTTTATAAAAAGAGGCAACTTTACGAACAAGCTTACAGCTACAATTGTACAACAGAATGAAATCAGTAGAGCAGCTTAAATAGATCCAAAATTGCTGCAACCACTTCATTACATACATCTTCCCCTGCATCATCATCTAACAATCATTTCGGTTTCTAATACATCAGATGTACCAAAGTTGCGATGTTTTCCATCAGCTAAATTAGTCAAGTGGAAGCCTTGGATTGGAAGCTGGTTAATGAGAACAGTCTCCAGTTGGCAAGCCAAGCTCTTGCCCGCTACTAAGAAGTAGAGGAAACAGGCATTCTGCATTCCCTCCTTTGAACGATGAGCGCGAACCCGACCCTGAAGGTCATCTGTCTGAAATGGAAAATCAAGCAAAAGAACACTTTACAAGTTATAAGGGAAAAAAAGATAAATAAAATCAGATATGCACTTTTTGCTAGTGTGTGTGTCTTATGCTTTCCTAGTGTCTTCGACTTTATGCCATATGCTTTCTCTAAATTCACTGATTGGTGATACTCTTTTAAGCTTAAAACAAATATACCCATGAAAATTAAATTTCTATAGTTCATAGGATAAGCATAAACATTTGGAAGATATTTGGAAAACCAGAGCAAACGAGTTAAAAGAAGAGTACCTCTCCAATGTAGAGTTTCTTGTCGGGTCTAAGCATGACATAAACGCTGGAAGAGCCAATGGTGGACGGTGGGGGTTGTTCTTTCGCTCCTATCAGAACACATCTCATTGATGAAAGCCCCAAGTCGTCATTCTTCTTGTAGAAACTGGTCAGTCTTTTCTTACATATCCTAGTGATAGCTCTCTCAACTTCCTTACTGAAAATATCAGGAGATGATAATTCTTTTCCAGGATGACTTTGTACATCATTGTCTATTTTAGATTTATGAACTACATTTGAAGAAGACAACTGGTCTTCTATTCTTGATGCATCTTTCGCATAAAAGGAAGCATACAATTCTTCGGCTCTTTGGATCAGTTCTTGAGGAACCCCTTCTCTCTGAGCGGTTTCAAATGCAAGGCTCTCTCTGCAGACACCATCAATCAATTTCCATGTTGGCATTGTTTGATTGTTGATTAACTCTGCTCCCATGGCTTTATAGACGGTGTTTTTAGTTTTAAGTGGTAAGTCGAAGATTCCATGAAGGTGGGTGGAGACGATTCCCAGACATCCAACGGAATCCAGAGTTTCAATGACGCTCCCAGCTATACATGTGCCCTTGGCTGTTTCAGTCCCTCGGCATATTTCGTCAATAAGAACAAGGCTCTTTGAGGTGGCTCGTGTAATAATGGAGCGAATTTCTGACATTTCTACCTGAGAGAATTAACACAAGAAACATAAAGATCTAAACATGCTGCAATTCAGACAACTAGTAGCCCATTTATTCATCATAATTCACCTTAATAAGAATGAACATTTGATAGCAATGCCTTCAATATTTGTTACTAAAAATTCTCAAGTGGGCACTCGCATCTGGCTTATAAAGAACAAGAAGGAAACAAGAGAATGAAATTTCGTGAGGAGTCACTAGAAAGCAAGAGAATCAATGATAATGACTAGATTTTATGTTGGTATGAACTATGACCCAATTCCAAACTAGAAAATTTAATCGGCTAAAGGGAATTTGTTGAGTCAAGAAAAGAAAATTAGACAGCAATTGGCAGTTAAGAACAGAGCAAAAAGATAAAAGGCATCATCTTCCACCCAACATAAATATATAATCTTAAGAAAGAGTACTCAATCTTGCAACGAGCATCTCGGCTAGTAATCAATTGTATTTATGTGCACAGCAAATATATTATGATTCAAAAGAAGTAATGACAAATGTATTTTAAATAAATCTTTTCCAATATGTCCAAACACTGATTGTTTGTGGATTAATACATTAATCTTCATGTACGCGACCAAGTCAGGAATTGGTGGTATATCATTTAACTTACTAAATTCCTCTGCTTTTAGGCGTACCCTGTTTTCTTTGGGATTCCTCATCCCTATTTCTTTTTTATTGAACATTTTCATTTCTTATCCAAAAAGAAAAAAAAAAAAAAACAAACAAACAAACAAAAACAAATGAAATACGATAAATGTGAAAGAATTATTTATTATTATTTTAAAAAGTGAATCACCTGAAATGAGCTCTTTCCATCTGCAGGACTATCATAGGATTTCATGTGAAGCATAATTGAGTCGAAATGTGGAATGATGGCAGATTCTGCTGGGACCATGAATCCACATATTCCAAGTAGGGTGGCAGCACAAATTGACCTAAGAAGGCTAGATTTTCCACCTCCATTTGGTCCCGTTAATAGAAACAGCGACTTCATTTCAACATTATTTCGTACAGCTCCACCTTGAGCTGCATCAAACCAATATGGGGAGAGCCCAGTTATTTTCATGCCCTCAGATTTATGTAGTGGTCCTGCCTCCTGCATGCATCCGATGAATGTGTTGACTGAATGTATTTTCTTTTCAGGCTATACAAAAACAACATACCTAATTACAAGTCTTCCGCCTAATGACGATGAATATTACAAAATATGTATAATAAGGATATCTTGGGGATCAGAAAAGCCAATACTCAGTTAATGTCTTTTAATGTGCGTGTGGTAGTGGTTGGGGGGGGGGGGGGGGGAGTGGGGGAGATAAGAACTAAGCTTCAAATAAACGAAATTTGGCTAAATGATGCCAAAATTCATATAACCGCGAATGAATGCAAAACATATACTGAAATATAACGAAAAACAAAATTATGAATCATAACATCATTTGCAGCTAAAAATGGGGTAATTTGGCACACGATATAACGAAATATTTACAACCATATATATACTGCCTTAATGGAACCTTAAATATAATTGCGCGTTAGTAAATATCTAGGTGATCCAGCAACGATGTTTTCAACTAATAATGTGAAGCTGAGAACCCATGGACAAGCTCAATTGAAAGTAAATCAACACAAAACTACAATTAGGTGTTAGTTAATATGTTTGCTCTTTCGTAGATTACCTCAGATTTCAGACGATGAGTGAGAGTGGGGAAAACCCATTTTCTTCTTCTTCCTTCACTGGATAAAACAACAAATGATCAAAGCGTGGGCACAATAGCAATATGGAACTTATGAAAAGTAACCACAAAAGATGACAGGACAGAAAGGCTATGGATCAACAATAACCAACATAATCAACCTCATCCTTGAGGTACAGTGCAAGAGACGTTTAACAACTCGACAAGTAATGAACTTCTTTATTTGTAAAAAGACGCAAACAAAATTTCCCTGACAACCAAAGCTTAGCCAAGTATCTACAGAATGAAGAAATAGATTATAAAAAGGAACAACAGAAAAAAAAAGAAAAAAAAAAGAAAAGCCAAACGGAAAAAAAAAATTACCACTGGCTGCTTGCTGTTGTCGATTTTCCCTAACACTTTAAAGTAGTAATTTTGGGGATTGCACGCAGGTCTTAGTCCATAGAAAGCAAAAACTAATTTGTGCAAAATGTTCAATGGCCAGTCAATTACTATTCCTAAAAATGAGTGAGATGATCAGATGCGTAATTTGGCCAAATCCAAATGACATATTCAATGCATTCTCTAAGTATTATTTCAAGGTACGTCACAGAGATTGGGCTTTCTGCAATAAATAATATCAGTACACAACTCTCTTGAATCAAAACCACTCACTCGAAGTGAAGGAACATTCCAGATATCATATCACAATAAAATGGAAGATCAGAGAAGGCTTCATAGACTAGGTATTACATACTATGATGCAGAAAGAAAGAAATATATTAATCAATGGATAGGTCTGTAAAACCAACCTCACATGGCCAAATAATGCTTTCGCAATGACGAGCAACATGGATGCAAACACTAGAATATTGATTTTTGTTTGGAGTTCGGAAGATAATCTTCTCAATAGTTCCAACACCTTTGTTTTTGCCTTGTTACCAGCTTCATGATACCTAATACCGAGAGTCAAAACAGACAATCATGGAGTGGCAATGGAGAAAATATTAATAATTGATTTTCACCACAAGGAACAAACATTACCTGTCTAGTGCATCATCCACCTTTTTGGTGCTGAACCATTCTTCACCAACTTTTTTGCCCTTGGAATCAAGGGCAGGTTTGAGCTGTTTTATTTGTTCTTCTCCAGGGGTACCAGCCCATACAGGTGGTGTAAAACGTTTCCCCTTGAACCATACTGCCTCGTGCTCACGAGAATATAATATATCTCCCTTCGGTGGATAAAGGGAAGCTGTTGTTGCTCTAATTCTTGAAACTATAGGGATGAAATCTTCTTCAATCTGAAAAACACAGGGCATCCATTTCAAATATTCATAAAATGTGCTTATTAGGATCATTAAATCTTTTAGAATGAAGTGAATCGAATAACCAGACAAGGGTGGTATTGAGGTCTCACGACAATATGTCAGCCTAAGATTATGAACTCTGAAATTAAGAGCTGGGCACAAACATCATCAACTTTGTCAACAGGCAGTCGGATACATATAATGCAATGATCAAGGTAGGCGCATATCACATTTGAAATTAAACATTCTCGAGGACTCAAAATAACTTGACCAGAAAGGTAAGGAACACCCTGTGAAAATTCTTATATCCCAAGAAATCAAGAGAAGAGAAACTATTCAAGTACAGCATTGATTAGGAATTACACTGAGTGAGAAGAAACGTCTGAGAGTACCATGTTACATTTATTAAAAAAGAAGAAGAAGATCCCGTATTCCAGTTCCTGCTGGTGAGACTAACAGCCATTTCCAATTTCAGATACGGGATGAACTTTAGTGCCGAAAGCAAGGGTTCTTAAGCTTCCAGATTAATGCCACAATTGAAAAGTATTAGGAACTTCTTCAGTGAAAAGTCAAGCCCTGCCAGCTGCTTTGGTCCATCAGTACTTCTAAACGTCTAAACCTTCAATAATAAAAAGTATCCACTACTGTGTGACTGTGTCACAACTTTATAACGGCATAGAAATCTCAGTCAAAGTGAGCATTGGCAACAGGTCACTTCTCTGTTCTACATATACTCAAAGCACAGAGATTCTCCTAGAGGAGTAAAATTTTATGGAGGATCATAGTTTCGGTGGTTCTTTGGTCCATATGGCTCGAAAGAAGCAAGAGAATGTTTTAAAATAGTCACGAGCCTTTAGAAGATGTATGGGGTAAGATCAAATAGAGTGGCTCTATGGTCATCAAGTCATATATAGGTTGTTAAGGACTAAAATGTAACTGAGTTAGGAATTGGTGCTATGCTATGTACCCATAGGATGTAACTGATGGCTGTAATGAGTGTGAGGGATCCCTTGTCCCTGACACTTTTTTCTATTGCAATAAAAGTTCTATTTCTTGTCAAGAAACAAAAAAAACCATTGATTTTGACAAAGCAAATTTACGGGGTCATGGAAAACTAAAACATAGTAAAGCAGCAATTTATAATAATAATAATAACAAAAAAAGAGTAAGAGAATGATCCTAGAATTTTATTGCTTCAGTTTCGCCACTTAGTGCTTTTTAAACCAAATGCAATCTATCCAGTTAGATTATCATGTTTTGAAATACACCCTCACGCAAGGTTGTCAAACTCGTGATTTTAAGTAAAATCGGTGGAGCGTCCGTAAAATCGAATCATAAAATCGTAATATATAAATTATTCTATATATATTTTAATTACAAGTTCTAATAGACATCCCATAAAAAAAATACATATATTATTTACACAACTTATCAAAAAGAAAAAAATATACAATATGAAGAAATATTTTAGGCATCATGGTTCATATATACATTTAGTACGACATTCCTTAATTATAATTATGAATACTTTAATTATAAGATAAAGCTAAAAAATAACCTTACTGAAATTAAGTACTACATAAAAAAAAAAAGATATTCTTTTATGAAGCTTATATTTTAATTTAGAATTTTGTTTTTGAGGCAATATTTTAGTTTAGAACTTGATTGTTAGGAAGAAAAAAAAAAATCAGCAAAATTGACTCTCTTTATACAATTTGTTCTAGAAAAGTCTTAAATCTCAATTTTAAGTTGGTATAAATTCTGCAATTTGTATTGTTATGTTTTTTTAATTGGTAAAATAGAATAAAAAGCAATATGTTATAAAACTCTTAGACTCTTATACAAAATCGTATAATAGTAAACTCGTAAAATCGCATGAGCAAACTCGAGAGTTTACTCCGATTTTATCAGATCTCGATTTTATCACGAGTTAACTTGTTTAGGGAGAAATAACTCGTAAACTCATAGAATTGTAAAAGTTAACTCGAGATTTTGACAACATTGCCCTCACGTCTTTAAATTATCAATATTACCCTAACCGATTAATCATAACACTCAGTCTCACGTCTTCATGCACATTGTATCCTACTAATTGGAAAGTTCTAGTGTCGGTGGCTTGTCGTGCCATGCGCATTTAGCAATCAAGTGATACAATAACTAATATAGTTAATTCAAACAACCTAAAACAGACTTACAGCTGTAGATAAGGCCTCAACAGCTTCATCCACTTCCGCAAATTCTTCTTCTAAATGAATCCTCTTGACACGACCTTTCCAGGAAGATTCCATGTCTTCAAAAAATTCATTTGGGATTACAGGAGAGGAGGTTATCTTTTGATCATTTTCACCATCTAAGGAGATAATCTCACCAATTCTACAAGAAACTGATTTGCATTCACCCACCTGAAATTAAAGATACATTAAGCCCATGAAATTCACCTAAAACTTCCATGGAATGGAAATGGACAGTCACAAAATCAGTATAATTCAAACATGCGTAGCAACTGGTGTAGATTATCTTCTCACAGTCATTTAAGGTCATGTTAGAAGTAATAATTAGAGTGTAGGTGAGTCTTAATCAGAAACAAAAAGAAAAAACTTTACTAATGTCTCCAGTTCAACTTTCAATCCAGTGGCCACCCAAGTAGGATCCATTAACAACTCCAAAATTTCTCGGAGCTCTGAATGTGTGTACAGCTGTATTACATCATCAAGAACACTTTTTATTTTGCAGAACTCGATATGATTGGTCTCCCTTGACTCAAGCAACTTCACCAGCTGTTGTCAGCCAATAAACAGACTACATAAGTATAATTTTCCACAATAGATCACACAAAAGTTTCAGAAGTAAATCCAATCAACATAGTTTTAACTAAGTTGTCTCCAAATTGAAGCAATGTATCCCACTTGTTAAAGATCATTTACTAATGTAATATAATGGACTAACTTGAACAACTAATTTCGGAACATATGGACCAAGTAAAAACGAATAAATAACAGCCTTCCACGTTCCAACCTTTATGGGTGAATTTTTTGAGTAATGATAAAGCTGATGGTATGCTAAGCCATGACATATATAAAAATTCATAATGATTACTCGAACAAAAATTCACACTGAAATTCTTCAAACGTGATGGGCTTAGATTTAGACAAAGCCTTATTTTGCATAAGAATAGTGATACTAACATTTAGCACTCAAATAGTTGCTAAAACATTTGCAATTAAAAAAATTATTAACAGTGTTTAATACAGATTTTATGTTTTAGTAATAAACTCGAGATATAGAATCCAACCTTGGCTGAAGGAACACAGGTGAATTCAGGAGTAGAGCATGTTATGCTGCTCAGATGTTTGCAGGCTTCTGAGAAGAGACGAGTGTTCTCTATAAGGATCACAAGTAATAGAGAAACTACAAAGTGTAGAATCACACACAATCATGTACAAAATCCAGATAAGACACCAGCATTATTGTGCATACAAGCGCAACAGTATTTTCGATTTAATTATGAATGTCGTAAATGACCTTTTCTGCCGCTAGTAAATACTAGTATGAAAGATATCAATATATTAAAAAGTTATTACATTCAAATTCACCAAACTTTGTGTAAACCAAGCATTTCAAACCAAAACTCTGTTGTTTCAATTAAAACAAAAAATTAGTGGCAAAAGCATCAAATAAGTGATAGCACCCATAACAACGCCATAAAAATATTTAGACTCAAGGAACAAAAAATTAATACCAAGGAATGACGCCAGAAGAAATACTCTGAAGTAAATTTAAAGAAAAAATTCAACCCTTAGAACACAATTTTCAGTTGTATCAAGCAATATAACGTCAACAAACTTTCCTTATGACTAAAGAATCCAAAGAAAGTCTATGTAACAGAAAATATTAAGAAAATGCAAGCAGAAAAATCACTTTATTTGGCAATACACAAAACTTCAGGTTAACTTGTTTCCTTTCATCAAGGTTTTTTTGATGAGAAACTTGAGCAAATTTATTAATAAAAGGGATGAGAGGTCCCTATCAGAAGCGTACACCCGAAAAAAAAAGAAAAAATTAAACCATGATGTAGCATTTCATTTCATCAAGTTAGTGGCCCAAGATCACTCTATTATCGTTTCATGTGCAAAAGCACAAAAGTATCACCTTCTCCATCGAACTAATTAAAGGATCAACTTTCAACCCATAGAATGGACAAAAAGTAAGCTGCTGAATACCCGAAAACACAAACACTATACATTTACACGTAAGTAGAAAATAGTGTCATCATGTGTTAATGCAACTTAATGTAAGAACTTCAATTGTAACTCGCCTTGTATTTTTGATGCAATCTCATAAGCAGGAGGGTTCAGAAGAAGATCTCTTACATACCTGTGAGGGGACAAACAGAAGCAGGAAACAATATGTATAAATGATCAGAAAGTCAAAATCAGAAGAAAGGCTGAACCATAGGCAGTGAAGATACAATTCCGAATCTCCCTTCTAGAACTTTTTTCACATCGATAGAAGGCACTAGCACTCAAATGACTCAAAACTGAGAAATTTGCCACCAGTGGTGAACTAAGGATGATTTCTGGAAAGTGCATGATAATAGAGAAAAATATTGTGGTGTATGTAAGATGAATTTCATCCATAATCAATTTCGCACTTACATAACAGGTAGGCCAGCACAATTTGATGGAAGGAGAACCTTGAGTATACATGGAATTCCTTCAGTTGGAAGAGCACCTGTAGTAACAAACATCAATACTTAATATAAGAACAAAATCCGCCGAAATTAGTAACTTTGAAGTTTTCCCGCCCAAAATTTATTGCCAATTCTGGAAATCACAATTTTCGGTATATAAAATTCAACCCCAATATATAAAACACAATTATTGGCAATAACTTGCCATATATTAGCCTAAAATAAATAGGATAAAGTTATTTGGGCTGATTCCGTCCGGGCCCAAAAAAACATATTTTCTTAAAATTAATTTTTATTATAAATTTATTTACTATTATTAATGAAAAATTATTTATGAAGATGATAACTAAATTTTTAACATTACAAATATATCCCCTGTCAACCGCATATTGCAATTCCAGCCTCAATCATCAACATGACTTCTATGGAAGGATGCTAGAGATATTCATACATTAAGAAAAATAAATATTCATACTAATATATATATATGTCTTTAATACTTTTCACTGCACTCTTTTTTCATTAACATATAATTTTTCATATCTTATTATTTATTGATTGTAATATTTTATTATATTAAAATTATATAAAAATATAAAAAATATATTAATTTATTCATTTACACTTACAAACCGTGCATCGCACGGGGATACTACTAGAAACTGAAACCGCAGTTATTGTTGTTGATTCAACAACAAAAGCTATAATGGTACAAAATCTTTCTTCAAGTTACACTAATAAAATGAAGGGATTCTTATGATTTATTCAATATTTCTCTAGACTACTATAATGGATATGGATTTCACTGATCAAGTGAACAAAATTGCGAATTAAGTTCAAATTAATAAAGGACACTAAGCAACTATAGCGACATTCAAAATATATGTAGATGGGATTACCGATTTGTGTGGCTGTCCCCAGGTGTAAGGGACTGGGCCTATCTTCAGGAGCAACTGTAACATTTCTAAATGAGATATCATCTTCAAGGCCGTACAGATCTTTTACCTGAATTTGAAAAGCGTAAATTCACCATAGGGATAAAATTAATGAAGGTAAAAAGCTCGAAAAGATGAAACCAAGACCTTGTACAAAAGCTCGTTGATTGGATTACCATCAAACCATTCGAATTGTCTACCGTTGCATTCTCCCCATAATAGCCCGCCTTCACCAAATTCTCCCCAGCGACAAGTCCCTGCAAGTCTTTGTAGTTAGAATATCAAAGTCTATGAATTAACAATAAGAAAAACAGCAGTTGAACTTCACCTCAGAAACCAAAACAATGCTCAACTCTCCTCTTTCTCAAGGAGTATAAACAACATTTCTCATGAAGAAAGTGAAGATGATGTCTTGTAAGTTATCATTTCGAAGAAACTCCTTAATGGCAAGACAAGGAACCCGATAGACAAACAACTTAAGCCATGAAGACAAAAAGATTGTAAATCTTAGATTTTTAACCATCAAGATTAGCTTTGGAAGTTAAACAACCGATCCAGTGCAAACATTTTAACTAAGACGAGATTAGTCCTATGGCAGAGTATTCAACCAATGCCAAGTTAACTGAATTCATAATATTAGTTTAATATAAAAGACTGCTTGCTAATTTTCATTCATCAAGTTTTTTATGTTGCTAAATCGAAGTAGGGTCTGCAGCTTGACGTGAACATGTCCTTGTCAAAAGGAATCACTTTTGTTTCCCATTTTACCTTCAGATGAAAGTGCTAGAAAACCATGTATACTCAATTATCTGAAAAAAGCTAAGGATCAAAATAGTCCACTTCCTCATACAACAAATTTCAGGCCCTACTTTTCTGTTTGACCACAAGGACGATGATGAGATAGCATTACAGACCTGAGGTATTGTGCCTCAATGATGTGTGCAGGAACAAGTGATGGCACCGGCATGTACGAAGTTTGGTGACCAATGCCTCTTCTGTCAGATTATCCTCCGCAGAATAAGTCTTCATTGTCTCGAGTACCGAAACCAAACAGTAACCCTTAGCCGAGCGAGATACTCCTGGAGTCAAAAACAAAAATTCAACGATCAATTGATTTCAATTATAAAAAATTACAGCATAATAAGTGTACAATTTTGACACGTTACAACACTTTTTTTTTTCAATTTAATTACGTGGAGTAATTTCTTTCAATTAGAAAATATGTCAACCAGATTTACACACATGTGATTATCAAATCTCTCATGATGATGATTGAAAATAGCAAGTCCACGAAAATCTGTGCAAAGCTTTTAACCGAAAAATGCTCTTTTTAAGGAGATCCCCTTACTGCATACCTACTACCGGCATCGGATCGGGAAAATCCAGATCATGATCATCTCCAATAAGCCCAAACACGTAAGGACTGCCAGGATGCGCATGCCTGAAAACTAATGTGAGGTTAGGATAGGGGAATGTTCAATGAATTGTCAATAATGCATGACGATTATATGAATTGCTTCTTGCCATCAGATAATACTTAATCAACTTGTGAAATTGACAGCTAAAATAGAAAATAATTAAATTGAAAGGCATTTTCCACTTGAAGTGCTCAATTGATGGTGAAACTAGGTTCTCTCTAAATAAACACCGTTGTACATGCAACTGCAAGCTAGACAAGGATTGCTGAGGTAGATTATCCATCACAAGCATGAAAATGGCACAATATTCTACAACTTTATGAAGCGAGGTCGAGCCATGTAAGTGAGGATACTTGCCCAAGGTACTTAAAGAAAATAAGATCAAACGGGGACTTCTAGTTGAGTAGCATTAACCTGATTCCCTGTGATTGTTTGCCTGATAAAGCTCCAAAGTCCTTTGAGATAATAAATTAGAACTGAGAGGCACTTTATGACTACTTTTTGTGGGTTATAATGAACACATTAAGTACATGAGAGGAAGGTATCCATGTAAACTGTAGAATCACAACTTTACAAGAGGTAGATACTGCAGGACTATGAATTACTCCTAGATAAATAATTACTCAAACACAAGAAACACCATGTTCCAAATTTCAGCAGAGAGATCAAACATCAAATGCAAATTCTCTACTCTAATTTGGTTTCCAGAAGTTAGTTCTCTTGAGGAGAGAAGATTCTACTAGGATTAGAAAATAAAGCGTCGCAACAAAAGAAAATTGAATATAATTCATAGATAAGTCAATGTAAGGAATTACCCAGATATAAAACGACTTTTACGTGTGCGAGCTTGAGTTGGACCCTGAACTTCCTCAACTATGCACTACAAATAGACAAAACAAGAACAAAGTTTTCACATTATTATTCCCTGAATAAAAGTTTGCAATTCAATTACAGAAAATCAAACATTTATTATGTTTATTAAATTTCTCCCTCAGGGTTGCCGGGTTCTTATGTACACATAAACTATTTTTCCGGGAAAGAAGTGGGTATCAAGGCACAATACTCACAACGGAGAATCCACCACGTGTCAGGTCATCTAATGTTTGTCGTAAATTCTGCAAGGATGAGAAAGTGACACGTCAACATATGGACCCAAAGAGAAATAGTTAGGAAAAAACAATAACATTTATCCATGAGTCTTTTAGGACAACAAATGCATCTGCGGGGAAATACTAGAAACCCATCCAATTGTGCAAATGGCACGTGTGGCATGTACCTGTAATTTTCCCAAACATGCCATCCACAGGATCTGGGTGCCCCAATACCATGTAGAAACAAGCAACTAAGAGCCATTACCATGCTAGAAATGTTTGTATGTTTTACGCTACTCATGTTCCAAAATTCAGTCCCAGTCAAAAAGTTTACTTTCTTTTCATTTCTTTAAGACCTCAAGCTAGCTGCTATCATATGTCAAACTTGTGGAGCTTTATCATTAGCAGAAAAAAAAGGTCCGGTTTCATGAACAGTTCAAAGTCCCTAAAGTTGAAAATAAGTCAGCAACATATAAATGTCAAGAACAGTATTGCAACAAACACTAGGGATGCTGTCTGAGCATAAACAATTATTTAAAATAATCTTGATAATACAATAAAAATAAACCAAATTGCACTAACCCAAATCAAATATAGCAGGTAAAAACTATAGTCCAATGACCAGAAAAAGCATCAGCTCCTAAGTAAATGTTGCAATGTATAATCTCAAAACATAAACTTAAGCATAAATGAAGCTCTAAATAAGTTTCAATATGATGAAAATTAAAAGGCAATGAAGTGGAACCCAATGTGGGATGACAACTCTTCTTCTAAACCCTAGTTAAGTGCCAATAATACATCTAGGATAAGTACCACTACAGGGCAACCAGCCCTCGGCACGCTGTCTGAACGTAATCCGCCAAAAGGATTTAAACCAGCATATTCCACAAGAATGCACGCATCAATACCTATGGCCTCATAAAAATCTCCAACCTTGAATAAGAGAATAAAGATAAAATTAGAAAAATGAAATATCGTTGTGTCATGTATCATATGAAATCAGAAGTCAATGGTAAACTAAACAAATAAATAAGCATGAAAACATACTCTGCATAGTAAAACTTCACGCGGAAATTTTGACTTGAACTGCAACATTTCCCAATTCAGATTTCCTTCTTTGAGGCTACATTATAATCGAAAAGAAATTACTGAAGTTCATGTCATTACTATGGTAGTTTCTGTAACATATCACATGCACATTTGTCATATAAAAATTGCAAATGTGCCGGATCCAAATTAAAAAAATATATATTTAGACATAAAAAGTATAAATCAAGACAAACAAATCCACTATCGATTTCCATAAACCAAGATAAAGAAATCCACTATCTATTAATTATTTGATTTCTTCGTAAAGCATGAATGCCTTAAATCAATATAACATTTGACTAAATAATCAAAAAGAAGAAGCTTAGAACATTTTTTGCTGATGCAAAGGGAAGTTTAGAGCTTACGTTCCATTCTTTAAGCTAGTATCAAGCCCCAACAAATTAGAAAATTCCAGCTTCTTAACCAGAAGAACAGAAGAAGGCTTTCTGCACAACTGCAATCTCTGAGACATAGAAGAAAAAGAAAAGAAAATAAAAAAGGATAAAACTCAAATGACACTTACAAGAAGAAGGCGAAAAATATGCATGACAAAGATAATCTACAATTTATTGCTGATTAATTTAAGAAGCATACTGTGCGAAAGAGATATATCTAACCTCTTTCCACCAGATAACATGAGCAAAATCTTTCTCTTGCATGGAAATTTTTGATTGTTTCTGTTTTCTAGTAGCTTTTGCGCAAAGCTTTCTTGCCTTTAAGCAGAAAGTGTGCTCAGGTTTTCCGCAACTGTTAGAAGAGAACAATTTGGCACTAAAATGTAGATAAAACATTTTTTATTTTAAAATAAAAATCTGCAAGCAAATAAGAACTTAAGAAACCTAAAAAAAGCATTGTTCAAAAAGGCAATAACCACAAGAGGGGAACACATGGAACGCATCCGGATCCCAAAATATAACAGAGTAATAAAGACTAACAATGGTAAACAAGTCTAGAAATTAGGGACTTTCTCAATTGAGACCAAAAGAAATCACTTTATAAGCCCTATTAATATAGCACAGTCATGACACTTCACAAAATTACTGGAAAAGGTTCCCAACTTCTTTGCATTTCTAGTTCAGAATCTGTTAACAAGGTGAACAAAAACATCGAGTACTCAAATAGCTTATTCATAGGCAAGACAAGAAAACTCTTTTTTCACCACTGTTAAAATGAGGGAACCTGATTCCCCATGCTTTTTCACTACTAAACAACAAAACCTAATAGATTGTTGAAGCAAGCTAATTCTACATGCTAATCAAGGTTCAGTTATTTACTAGATTGTTCCATTAACTCAGTGAAGACAAAATTTATTGAGTAAAGGGTGATTATTCTTTATCCACATTCACCTATCAAATCATAAAACAACATTTAATATAGCTGAAATAACGAGGCGCAACAGCTAGGCATAAATTTGGCAAAATTCTAAGACAACCCATTTTCAAAAATACCTCTTTTGCCTTCTATTCTAAATCAAAATAAGGAAAGTATTGTTCTTGGTACATTCCTTAATAGAATCCAAGATATCAAGGGAGTTTCGTCTAGTGCCCATAAATGCCTTCCAGTCTATGATCGTTTATTACAACTAAAAGTCAGAGATATTGTTTCTGCACTTCTTCTGTCGATATTTCATTCAGTTTTCATCACACTCGGGAAAATACCTACACAGTAATGTCATATTCAGCATTCCAATTAATTCAAAAAGTACTTCCTGTAAGTTTTAAAAGCACAAATCCCCAAGGAACCCAACAAGAGAAAAACCCTTATGCACATTCTGAAGAGAAAGAGGTTTCAGAAATGAATTCTAAAACCAAAACAAAGAATTCTGAGTGCCTCAATACAGTCGGAGCATAAATGATTAAGCAAATACACCATAAGGGAAGCCTGTAAAGTTACAGCAAAACAATAACCATAAACAGAAGCAGAAATAATAACAAATTGTACACACTGAGAGAGAGAGGTTTAGTTACAGTGGCGCAGGGTTGAACGGGGGGAGAGAGCGGTGGAAAGAGGGGCTGAGAAGGAAGGAGAGAGAGCGCCACCGGGGAAAAAGGACGACGGCGTTTTTGGCGGTGACCCTGAACATGTTTTTGTTGGTTTCTGTGCGTAAATGGGAAGAAGGGGGAGTGGTGGTCATTCCCGCCAGTGTTACGGAGCGAGAGTATAGCAGAGGAGTCTGCATAATATTAGATTATTTTAAAAATAATAAATCATGCTTTTATAGAGAAGATGTCAGACTTTCGGACACGACATGATATATTCGCCGAAGAAGCCCATATCGTACTAGATATTCAACCGTACACAAGGTAAATGTAAAATGTGTGTACATGTCATTTAACTATTGATCAATGTCACGGTTTCGTCTTAATCCTATTCGTGAGCTTCATCGACACTAACCTTAGCGTTTTTCACATGATTTTTTACCATTTTCTATCCTTTGTCTTCGCTCTTCCCGAGATTATTGGAGATATTGAGTCTTAACTGGTATAGAGTTTTGGTGACTAGGGTTTGTGGTGATTGATTCGACTTTTTACTGCGTGGCTTCCAATGAGGTATCTTCGTTAACTGATATATGGTCTGCTCTTCAATTATCATAAGCGGAAGCCTTTGGATAACTCCGTACATTTGAGACAAACAATGAAGATGACAAAATCAAGAGAAAGGGTATTATATTAGTGGCTGAAGTTGAACAAGAATCTAACACTGAAGATAATGAGCAGGAGATGGATCCTGCTGAGGGGTCAAAGACAATGGAACTACTTGCAAAGAACTTTGGCAAGATGTTCAAATCGAAGAACTTTAAGAAGCCAATTTCAGTTAAGCTTTCTAAACCTTTCAATAAGGTTAGAAATGCTAACAAATCTGTTCCATATAAGCCTTCAAGAAAGAACAAAGAGAAAGAACAATGTAGAGAATGCAAAGGATTTGGTCGCTACCAAGTGGAATGTCCGAACTTCCTTAGGAAAAACAAGGCTTGTAAATCTACTTGGAGTGATTCTGAATCTAATAGCGAACCTGATTATGACTAGGAAGGAGAAACACATCACACTAGCAATCTTGCTATTTATAGTAACAATTACATTTGTTTTTCAGTCTCAGTACAATCTGATGGATCTGTTCTTGACAATGTCCACAAGAAATCCAGAACAAGGTTTGATTAGATGAAAATTGTTCTTATGATTATGGCTGTTCATTTGGAAGTACAGTTTATGAATTCGATGATACGGAGTCTTTGTATGGTCATCTTTATGAGAAATGCACGAAGGTGTCCAAACTCATTGACAAACTATCCAAGAGATTGAAGAAGTACAAATGTACTACTACTGAGTATGAGAATGAGGTTGATTACTTGAAAGCTGAACTTTAGAATCTTAGGGAAGTAAATGGGAAGCTGAATGATCATCTGACAAAAGCCCATGAAGAGCAAGAAAATTAACTTCTTCAAACTTTTGTTCGAACATCAATGATGGACAACGATCATAAACTGGTAAAATAGGTAGTTGAATCCAAAGACTTTGAAAATGAATCTCTTAGAACTAACATGTTTGGATTACAAAAGGTTGTTGAGCATAAATATCAATAAATAAGTACACTGAAAAGTGGACTTACTCGTGTTATGTTAGATCATATAGCCTTTAGGAATGACCTTGCTCAATCATAACAAGAGGTTAAAACCATCATGTTGAGGTTGAAAAAGCAAAATAAATGATGCGGATATTATCTTAGAGCAAATATTTGTGCTAATGTTTTGCTTGAATTTAAATTAACCCGATGTTTTTGTTATATTCACACCTGTTTTAAGAGTAATGGCTTTCTATCCTTTCACCATCTTTCGTTAAATGCTAAACTTATTGCCTCCTGTCTACAGGTACGAATGACACAATTAGAGGATGCTTCTGAGCATATTGGTGAGGTTAAAAAACTTTTTAAAAAGGTTCACCTAATCAGATCTTACAAAATAAACGACTAGTAAGTTTGTCTTTTATGTTGTTGTTTCTAGATATTGATGAATGTAGTCGTTCTATCTTGATCTAGCCCATTTATTTTTTTGTTGCTTACATTATGTGAGGTATTTTATTGTTCCACTAGTCTGTTGTATGATACTTGATGAAGCGTGTGGTAACTTGATGGATTTCAGGGTGGACGAGTATGATTTCCTTGTTCTATTATGCAGGTCAACTGGGAAATTTCTTAAGGTACTTATGTGTAGTAGTTGTAGTGATATTGAGGAAGTTTGTTGCTTCGACAAACAATCATTGTAGGTGAAATATGTAGGCATCTAAATTAAAGTGATTGTAGTCTTATCTTATAAATTTTTATCAGTTTTGTACTCTCATCTTATAAAGTTTTCTTCACTTTGTATATTTTCATAACTTTGGGTTATCATGTATGCTAAGTAAATGGCTGTTCCATTTGGTGTTGCACAATTGTTACATCTTAAGATTATGTAATGGTATTTTTCTCCTAAATAAAAGAAAAATAGAGAAATAGATATCGTTTAATGACATTTTTAGTAAAACAAGGCCCTTTTACTGCTACAAGTAGTAGCAAAAACATGAACTTTTTGTGACTACTTTGTGGTTGCAAAAGGTTAAGTATTTGTAGCTATATCGCGGTAAACTTTGTTAATTGACAAAACAAATATAACGAACTCTTTTGCAAATACTTGTAGGGAACAAGCTATACGAAAAACATGAGAACATCTCCCATGGCCAGCCTAGCAACGAATAGAAGATTAGTAAAAACAACAGTACCATTTTTTATTCTTATTTGATATCCACTGTGTAAAATATGTATGTCTAATTAAATTCTTAGGGTTGCAAAAGGTTAGTTATAGTTGCCATAAATAGTGATCTTACTGTTTTTTCCATGCAAGTTATATAATGAATACAACCGTTAAAACAAGATAGCTACTACAATGACCTTCACCATTCTTTACGTCCATTTCACCTTTCTTAACATGGTATCAAAGCACAACTTATGAGCTATCGCCTGATTACATTTTATTCCCTTTAACCCTTTTCTTCTCTCAAGCTACAAACATGGCAGATAAAACCACTGATCTAGAAACAAAAGATATAGACATACCCCAACACAGATCAAAATAATCAAACCTCAGGTGCGGCTTGTGACAATCAAGCTTGGAGAACCCAGCTTTCTAGTTTGGAAGCAACAGATCCTTGCAATGGTGAGAGGATATGGTCTGGAAGACTATCTCACCAGAGATCATGAGCCACCTGAATCCACGACGGACCCTCTACATAACATATGGGTTCGATAAGACTAACTGCTTGTGTCATGGCTCTTGTCCTCTTTGTCTAAAGAGTTACTAGTTACCACTGTGGGTCTTGAAACCTCCAAGGAGATCTAGGAAGCTCTAATCTCAAGCTTTACATGCCAATCAATAGCGAAATAATGCAGTACAAGCCGCAACTTTAAAACATCAACAAAAGAAATATGGGCATGAGGGAGTACCTAAACAAGATTAAAGGGTATTGTGATGCTCTAATGGCTGCCGGATAGAAGATCTCGGAGATGGACCACATTATCTATATTTTAAGAGGATTAGGAGCCAATTATAATCTAGTGATGGTGTCCGTCTCGGCCAAGGTAGGCAACTGCAACTTGAGAGAAGTGTATTCCGTATTATTATGTTTCGAGAGCCGGATCAAGAGCTTAGAGGGAACACAAATCATCTCCAATTGATCCGTTACTGCTGCAAATGTTGCTCAAGTACTCGTTAGAGGTGGCAATAGTGAATCTTGACGAGAAGAGGCCATCCAAACCAAGGTGGAAGAAACAGTGGAGGTAGGTCCAAATCGAGGTGGAAGCTAGGGATGGGGAAAAATATAGAAATACCGCACTTGCTGTACCGAAACATTACCAAAATATTCGGTATACCGAATTTTCGGCATGGTGTGGTACTGTACCGAAACTTTTGGTACAATATTGGTATGTTAAATTTTAATTTTTGGTATTTCGGTATATATATACTAATATACCAAATATATTTACATAAACTAAATATTTCTTCCCAGGCCCAAATCGATACATTAACCCCAAATAGGCCCAGACCATAATATAAACAACCCAGCCTTTAGTGCCAAGTTATGTTAGGTTTTATTCTTGGCCTCTTTGTTGCATCTCTCTCTCTCTCTGCCCTATTCATCTCTCTTTCTCTTTACCGGAGGACACGTCAGTGCGTCTTCTCTCCCTTTTTCGGCCCAAGTCACCATATAGAAATGATTTTTCCATTTTTTCTAATGTTCAATCGATAACACTAGAACATCTCTAGATCTATTATTATTATTGATAGTCGAAAAATATGACACGAGGGCCAGTGAGGGTGGTGGTGGTGGCGGCTAGTGATGCCTTCGTATAGAGGAATAACAGCGGCGGCGGCAGCAGGGGAACGACGGTGCTACTATCGTCTTCTTTTCTCGATCTTTTTTTTTTTTAATTTTAATTTAATGGACCTTTGTTGGAATCTTTTTAAGAAGAGTTGAAGACCTGGTCCAAAAGCTGTTGAGGAAGTTCGGCGAAGGACTTGGTCTTTAACAAGGAAGACCGAGTCTACCTCGCGTGAACAAGGCCTCGATTCGGACGTGTAGCAACCCCAACTAACGACCCCAGCTGCAGGGAGTGGTGGTTAGTGGAAAGTACTCTCCAAGCTACAAGTTGCCTATAAATAGGACTTCAACTATCAATAGAAGACAAGCTTTTCGTACGAGCAAACACACCAATATGTCTATAAAGTTGTGTCGTCTAGAGGGTTTAGTCAATTGTCTATCCAACTTGAAGTGTTCCATTTTTGTAACATTCAGATTCCTCACAAATCTGAATCATTTTCATAGAATACTTGTTAGGATAGTTTTTAGTAGGTTATTTGGTACTCTAGATATTGTTTAGTCGTCCATTGAGACATTAGGATTCGTGTGGCGTAAATCAAAGTCTATCTCGATTTACTTTCAGAATCTTTTTGTAATTCACAAGTATATAGTGAGTTGTTTCACCCTGAAGGCACCCATAAGTGATTTAAGAGTTGTGGAATTTTTTACTGTGTTTGTCGTTTTTATTTCCATTGTGTTATACTCTAGGTTGGGTAAACCTCGTACCCAACCTTTGATTATTTTGGATAATGCACACTTTCAATTGTTACCAGAGCCATCGCTTGACACACTAAGCATGATCCTAATAGCGTGTTGTCATAATGGACACTACCACAACAACAAGACTTCCAATTTTGGACGATTCCAATTACGACTATTGGAAGGTTCGGCTGAGGAATCACATTATGTCGATTGATGTGAGAGCATGGAGTGTATTCGTAGAAGGTTGGAGGCTGCCTATAATCAGTGATCGTGATGTTGAGAGGATAAAAAAGCATGAAGAACAATGGACTTGAGATGAGATTGATGCCTCCAACTATAATGAACGAGCACTCAATGCAATCACTCTCGCGGTGGACATGAATATGTTCAGGTTAGTCAAACCATGCAAAATAGCAAAAATTGCCTAGGATATTCTTCAATGTTGTAAACGATGTAAGAGAGAATCGGTTGAGAATGGTCATGGATCAGTTTGAGAATATTTGGATGGAAGAAAATGAATCCATCCAAAGCTATTTCAACAAAATTCTTGATATAGCTAATGAGGCCTTGTTATGAATCAGTTCCTCTCACACACAAACAATACACAAACAGTAATGAATGAAAATCAACAAAGAAATCGGCCACAAGAAACCGAACAAAGAACAGGAAGAGAAAATAATGAACACAGGGATTTTACGTGGTTCGATCAATGTGATCTACATCCACAGAGGTTCTATACACCTCAATTCACTCCACTAATCAATCAATTACAAGAATTAATCCAGAAAACTAGAAACCCCAATTCACAGACCGAATTGAGCTTAAGAACCCTAGCAATCTAATTCTCTTGATTGAGTAATGTTTACAGAGGGAAAGAAACGTGAATCAACTCGCAACTTCAAGTGTTTTCAATGTATATAAAGGCCGGAGCTCGAATCAGGGAGTAGAAGTAGTTGTAACCAATTTTGTCTTCAACTGCTCAAAACTGTTTCAGCGGCTTTCCACAACGGTTTTAATCCGTTGCAAACGACAGTTATAACAACCTTGACTCCGGTTCCCATTTTAACCTCTTTAACTGATCCGGCTAAAACCCGGTTCTCTCACCCGGTTCTCAACATTCTAAACCCGGTTCTGAAATCCTCAAAACCCCTACTACATTCCATGATCACTTGATGATATTGAACTGATGTCTACAAATCTCCACCTCAATGAACTCAAGTGTATTTCATCACCTCAACCTGCCTAGTCCTCCAGCTTTTAATCACACCGTTCAAGCCCAATCAGACTTGAGCAATGAACCATCTTACCTCCAGGCACTGCCTTGGTTAGAAAATCAGCAGCATTGTCACTTGTATGGACCTTCCTAACCTCCACGGACCCTGTATCAATCACATCTCTTGCAAAATGCAATCTGACATCTATGTGCTTGGATATCTCATGGAAAGCTTGATGTTTCACTAGATGTAAAGCACTTTGATTGTCACAATATATAGTAACACAGTCCTGCTTGATCCCTAGATCCTTAAGAATGCCTTTTAACCACATAGCTTCCTTGATTGCCTCTGTCAAAGCCATGTATTCAGCTTTTGTAGTAGACAAAGCCACCACTGATTGTTGCACACTTTTCCAGCTAACTGCAGTACCATATAATGTGAAAACATAGCCTGTGATTGACTTTCTGGTGTCAACATTTCCAGCAAAATCAGCATCTGCAAACCCTTCCAAAGGAATAACCAATTTTCCCTGCTTCTGAAACTTCAACCCCAGACTTGCTGTTCCCTTTAAGTATCTGAACACCTGCTTTAAAGCCTCCCAATGAGCCTTTCCTGGATTTGACATATATCTGCTGACTAGGGACACACAATATGCTAAGTCTGGCCTGCTGCATATCATCCTATACATCAGACTCCCAACTCCACTAGCATAAGGCACACTTCTCATGTATGTCTCCTCTTCTGCTGTTTTAGGACTTTGCTCCCTTGATAATCTGAGTTGTTGACTTACTGGAATACTCAGTGTCTTGGCCTCATGCATTTGAAACCTCTCCACCACTCTCTGAAGATAATGCTTCTGAGACAACCATAAACATCCAGCAGCTCTGTCTCTAATTATGTTCATATCTCCTAAGTCCTTCATATCAAATTCAAAGCTCAACTTCTGCTTAAGCTGATGTATTTTGTGAGTGCTCTTGCTTGCAATGAGCATGTCATCCACATATAACAACAAGTATACAGGATCAGCTCTTAAACTTTTATCAAAATAAACACAACTGTCATACAAACTTCTGACAAAATCAGCTTTTAACATAAACTCATTGAACTTCTTATTCCACTGCCTTGGGCTTTGCTTCAATCCATATAATGACTTTTTGAGGAAACATATTTTTCCTTCATTTCCTGGAACCACAAATCCCTCTGGCTGCTTCATATAAATGTTCTCAACTAAGTCTCCATGTAAGAAAGCTGTTTTTACATCCAGCTGCTGTAACTCCATGTCCTCTTGTGTTACTATTGACAAAAGTAGTCTGATGGAACAGTGTTTTACTATAGGAGAGAAAACTTCATTGAAGTCAATGCCTTCCCTCTGAGTAAAGCCCCTTGCTACTAGTCTTTCCTTATACCTTATTTTGTCTGAGACCCCAGCTTCAACCTTCTTCTTGTAGATCCATTTGGAACTTACCAGCTTTTGTCCCTTTGGTTTATCCACCAACTTCCAGGTGCCATTTCTCTCCAAAGACTCCATTTCTTCCATCATTGCACTGATCCAGTGTTCACTTTCATCACCACTGATTGCTTCTTTGAAGTTCTGTGGTTCATGATTTTCTATGTCTTCAGCAACACTAAGTGCATAATGTACAGTTCCAGCTTGTCCATAAAAATCTGGTTTCTGTATTTGCCTCCTTGGTCTGTCTTTGGCAATGCTGTACTCCCTCAGGTTTGGATTTCTGTGTGTTGTGTCTTCTTCTTCTGAAGAACTACTATTGGAATGATCAGCCAAATCTTCTTCTCTTTGTCTATCATGCTCCTCCTGAGTCTCCACCTGAACAGATATCCTTTCTGTTTCAGTGCCTTCATCCTGATTTCCCAGATTCCCAGAGAAATGATATCCCATAATGGACTCATTGAACTTTACATCTCTGCTGATTATCAACTTCTGATTTCCAGATTCAATGCACCATAACCTGTAACCCTTGATTCCCTCTGGATACCCCAGAAACACACACCTGTAGGCTCTAGGATCAAGTTTATCTAATTTCATATGAGCATATGCCAAGCATCCAAACACCTTTAATCCTGAGTAATCTGGAATCCTTCCATTCCATACTTCTTCTGGTGTTTTGAATCCCAGAGTTGATGTAGGAGATCTGTTTATTAGATAGCATGTTGTGTTTATTGTTTCTCCCCAAAACACCTGTGGTAATCCAGCATCAAGTAACATACACCTGACTCTTTCTAGGACAGTTCTATTGAATGTTTCTGCCACACCATTCTGTTGTGGATTCATGGGAACTGTTCTGTGTCTGGTAATTGCCCTTTCATTAAAGAAGGTATTAAACTCAGTAGATAGATATTCTAGGCCATTATCAATTCTTAAGTGCTTGAGTTTCTTTCCTTTCAAGGTTTCCATTTGAAGCAACCATGTCTTGAATTTAGTGAAGGCATCACTCTTATTCCTTAAGATGAACACCCATACTTTTCTACTGAAATCATCAATTATAGACATGAAATACTTTCCACCTCCATGTGTTTCAGTCCTGGATGGTCCCCAGATATTAGAGTGGACATAGTCTAGAGGTTCTTGAGTAATGTGAATCCCTTTGGCATAAGGCAGTTTCTGTGATTTGCCCAATGCACATGTGTCACATAACTCAAGTGTCTTATTCCCAAACTCTCCAATGATCCCTCTTCTGGATAGTTCTTTCAGTCCTCTTTCACCAATGTGTCCCAATCTTTTGTGCCACAGGGTTAGTTCATTATTAGCCAGAATATTCCCCACACTCCCATCCACTGGTTTTCCTATCAAAATAAACAATCCATTGTGTCGTCTTCCCTTAATTACCAGTTTATTTCCTTTGGTTATGTGTAATTGGCCATCAACAGATTTAAACTCACACCCAATAGCAATTAGAGATCCTAGGGAGATCAAATTTCTTTTAAGTCCAGGCACATACCTTACATTTGCAATTTGCATGGTGACACCATCAAACATATTGATGTTTACTGATCCAGTGCCTCGAACCCTGCAGGATTGATCATTTCCCAGCAGTACACACCCACCATCTTCTTTCTTGAGGTTTTGGAACCATTCTTTGTGAGGACACATGTGGAATGAGCAACCTGTATCCAGTACCCATTCCAACTCCATTTTTGATTCAGTAACATTCAAGACTTCTGGAGTGTCTTCTCCATGTTCAACAGTGGCAGCTTCTCCACCATGGCCTTCTTTCTTCTTCACCTTCCGAGGGCAATCTTTCTTTAGATGCCCTACTTGCTTGCATTTGAAGCATTTTCTGTTCTCTATCCATTCTCCAGGTTTCTTTGGAGCAGTATTGCCAGTCTTGTAACCTTTTGAGGTTTGGCCCTTCTTCTTTTGGTAATTCTTCTTGAAATTTACATTCAAACCTTCACCAAATTGAGTCACCTTCTTATCTCCTTGATTCTGTAGGCATTTGGTCTTCAAAGCAGTGATTATTGAGTCATAACTCAGTTTAGCCTGCCTTCCAAACATCAAAGTGTCCTTGAACCCTTCTATAGAACTTGGTAGAGCATTTAATACCATTAAAGCTCTGTCATCATCCTCCATAGTTACTCCAAGATCTTCCAGTTCATCAAGAAGTTTAGAAAACTCATCCAGTTGATCAGAAATGTCTTTTCCATCCACCATTTTGAAGGCCAGTAACCTCTGTTTGATGAACAGTTTATTTGACACAAACTTGGACTGATATAGTTCCTCCAACTTGGTCCAAGCCTCCATAGCAGTCGAGCATCTTGAAACCTCCCTCAATGGCTTATCTCCTAGACATAGGATGATCATACTTAGAGCCTTTTGATCCACCTCTGCATATTTAGGCTTCTCAGCCTCAGTCCATTCATTTTCAGGCTTTAGTGCACCTACTAGCCCGTTTTGAACCAGAATGGCCTTCATCTTGATCTTCCAAAGATGGAAGTCATTCCTCCCTGAGAATTTCTCCACATCCATCTTCATTCCTGACATCTATGTCTTCTTGTTGTGTGAGAAAGCTTCCCACAGACGGCGCCACTTGTTATGAATCAGTTCCTCTCACACACAAACAATACACACACATAATGAATGAAAATCAACAAAGAAATCGGGCACAAGAAACCGAACAAAGAACAGGAAGAGAAAATGATGAACACAAGGATTTTACGTGGTTCGATCAATGTGATCTACATCCACGGAGGTTCTATACACCTCAATTCACTCCACTAATCAATCAATTACAAGAATTAATCCAGAAAACTAGAAACCCCAATTCACAGGTCGAATTGAGCTTAAGAACCCTAGCAATCTAATTCTCTTGATTGAGTAATGTTTACTGAGGGAAAGAAACGTGAATCAACTCGCAACTTCAAGTGTTTTCAATGTATATAAAGGCCGGAGCTCGAATCAGGGAGTAGAAGTAGTTGTAACCAATTTTGTCTTCAACTGCTCAAAACTGTTTCAGCGGCTTTCCACAATGGTTTTACATGCAACGATTTTAATCCGTTGCAAACGGCAGTTATAACAACCTTGACTCCGGTTTCCATTTTAACCTCTTTAACTGATCCGGCTGAAACCCGGTTCTCTCACCTGGTTCTCAACATTCTAAACCCGGTTCTGGACTCCTCAAAACCCCTACTACATTCCATGATCACTTGATGATATTGAATTGATGTCTACAGGCCTCGAACTTAGGGGAAGCTATTAGCAACAAGAATATTATTTCTAAAGCTATTCATTCACTTCTTAACTGCTTCAATGTCAAGGTTTTTGCCATTGGATAAGCCATAACAAAGCCACGATGGAGCACACGATTCACATGAGTATCCTTCAAACTTGTGAGATGAACATGAATCATCAAAAGAAATTGTACAAGGGAAAGAATGTGGCCCTGCGAGTTGAATATGGAGAGGTGAGGAAGCTGATGTGGCTCTACTTACTCGGAAGCTCAATTCAATGAGAGGAAGCTGAAAAGCAATTCTACAAACGTACCATGATCTTCAGCTAAAAAAGAGTCTCCACCGAAGAGATTGCCTCCAGTGTCTACCACACCGGTCAGAAGAGCTTTTTCAGATCAATAAGGGTACGAATCCGGAACCATAGATTCTGTTCAATGCCGGGCATGCAAGGAATATGGTCATTATGAAAACAACCTTGCTTTCAACCCTTATGTGATGACGATGAGTTAGAGCTCGAAGCCATAATCGATCAAACAACCTTGCTTTCAACGCTGGAAGGGTGCTTAGCACTGGATGACACTGAAGTTGAGCCAGAGGTTGACTCGACCTATGACTTAATTTCATGTATGTATGACTTCAGTTACTATCTCAACCTGTTTTGTTTCAACACCACTATTGAAGAGGAACCAGAAGGGGAAATAGATGATGAAACAATCAAGGTGATTGAAGAAATAAAAGTGGTATACATGGAGTTGCTCAAGAAATGGATTCAACAAAGCCGTCACATGGTTAAGCTAAACGAAAATAACGACAATCTCTGTGAACTTGTGACAAGGTTGGAAGTACTCCTGACCAAAAATGATGCTGAACTCGAAACTGCAAAGGAGAAATTAGAAGAAACATCCGGAACCTTCAAATGGTTGAATTTAGGTACGTCTAAACTTAATGAAGTCTTATATATTGGTAGATATAATCATGTTGGACTCGGATACACCGAACCTACGGAAACTAGCATAGTAAGTAGTAATGGACTTCCATTTGTTCGAGAAGTGAGAAATGTGTTAATGTGAAAACTAATGCATCACCTAAGAAATAAAAAAGTAACAAAAAATGGATGTTTGTATGTCATTACTGCTTAACCCCTGGTCATATTAATTTTTTTTCTCAAAAAATGAAATCTGATGCAAAAAAGGGTAAGGGGTTGACTCAGAGGTTACCCAACCCCCATCTAACTAGAGTATCTAAAAACCTATCTTTAAGACAAAATAGATGTGGGTTCATAAATATGATTTAGTATGCAATGTTGCATTTACTGCTTTGAGAACTAACATCTCAGACTCATGGTACTTTGATAGTGGCTTTTCTCGACACATGACGGGAAATAAGAATTTCCTTGTTGATTACGTACCATGTGTTGGAGGTCGTGTGACCTATGGATGAGGTTATAGTGGACAAATAGGTTGCATAGGAACGTTGAATATTCCAGGTTTTCCTAATCTGCATAATCTGTATCATATGAAAGGACTGTTTGCTAATTTGATTAGTATTAGCCAATTATGTGATGATGATCTACATGTTAAGTTTACCCGAAGCACATGTGATGTCTTTGACCAATCTAACAACCATGTTATGACTGGTCGAAGATCAGCTTACAATTGCTACCTCGTTAGAGAGTTGAGGTGCAATCGAGCCTTTATAGATGACACGATCTTGTGGCACCAAAAAATAGGACATGTAAAATTTAGGAATTTAAACAGACTAGTGAAGTTTGAAGCAATAAAAGGTTTCCCTAACATGGAGAAGAAACATAATTTTGTCTATGGTGACTGCCAGAAAGGCAAACAGACTCGGGATAGCCATGAGGTTGTCCAACACACAGGTCAACCAGCTATTACCACTCTGTTTTGAATTACTCCTCATGGATCTTATGGGTCATATGGAAGTTGAAAGTTTTAGGAGGTAAAAGTTACTCGTTTGATAGTTGATAATTTCTCATGGTTTATTTGGGTGTTTTCTTACGTGAATTCAAATGCCTTTAATTCATTTAAAATTCTATTTTCTAGAATAAAAAATATGCATTGCACTAACATTTCTTGCATAAGATTAGATCACGAAAAGGTATTAAAAATAAAGTCTTTCACTGAGTTTTGTGAGAGAAAAGGTATTTTTCAAGGGTTTTCTTCTCCTAAAACTCCTCAGCAAAATGGAGTTGGTGAGAGGAAAAACCGCACCTTATAAGAAATGGCTCGTGTAATGCTAAGTTCAAAGAAGCTTGCAAAGTGTTTTTGGGTTGAGGTATTGAACACTGCTTGTCATATTATAAATCGTGTATATTTTGAGACCTGGCACTACCATGACTCCCTATGAGATTTTAATGGGTAGAAAGCCTAATTTGAACCATTTTCAAGTTTTTGGGTGTGTGTGCTTTACCTTGAATGATCGTGAAAACCTTTCAAAATTTGATTCAAAGCGATAAGGGCATTCTTCTTCTACCTTGAATGATCATGATAACCTTTCAAAATTTATACCTTGAATGATCATGATAACCTTTCAAAATTTAATTCAAAGCGACAAGGGCATTCTTCTTCTTCTTCTTCTTCTTCTTCTTCTTCTTCTTCTTCTTCTTCTTCTTATTATTATTATTATTATTATTATTATTATTATTATTATTATTATTATTATTATTATTATTATTATTATTATTATTATTATTATTATTATTATTATTATTATTATTATTATTATTATTATTATTATTATTATTATTATTATTATTATTATTATTATTATTATTATTATTATTATTATTATTATTATTATCACAGAAACTCTCAAAATCCTCTCTCTTTCTCTCTCTCGGGCGGTGCTGTATACAGGAACTTTAAGGGTTTCATCCATGGTTGTTTTGCTTCTTTGCTTGGTAGGGGATATGCTTTTGAAGCCAAGCTGGAAACACAATACTTGCAGTTGAAGCGGCTTATAAGAATGGTTGGTACAAGTTATGGCTTGAATGTGACTCCATGCTGGTGGTGTATCTCTTCACAACCCGCACTCATGAGGTGCCTTGGAGGCTTCTTTCCCGGTGGCGCATAGTTTTTTTTATGACTTCTCAGATGGATTTCATGGTCATACATGTTTGTCGAGAAGGAAATCAACTGGCAAATGCACTTTCTAAATTATGTCATGCGATATTTGGTATACTCATCCGCCTTTACATGTCCAGGAACTTGCTCATATAGATTTTTACGCAGAATACTTTCGTTATTGCTAGTTCTTTGTCTGCTAGTACTCTTTTTCCCAATCATGGTTTTTTTTCCACGAGGTTTTGCCATGATTGGGTTTTAATGAGGCCATCAAAGAGATGAGTTATTGACTTGTAATAGTCGTCATTAGAGTGTGTTGAGGTTTACTGTCTACTTTTCTTCCTTTTTAATTTTTTCTTTCTCTTTCATTAATATAGTACCATTTAGCTCTCTTTTCATTAAGGTCTCAAAAGTCTACAATGGATCCATCCCCTTTCTTTCTCTCTTCGTCAAAGTCTCAAAAGTCTGCAATGGATCCATCCAATCTTGCGAAACTAATCAGCACCACCATTGCTGAAGTGGTAAACAAGATGGCATCACCATCGGCTGCACATGCCACCCTGCTTCTACTCCAATGGAGATATCGCCAGAGCCTGTTCGTCCAACAACCATAGGCTCATCCACGATTATAGGGGTTAATCCATAGGTTGGGCACCCATGGCACGTTTCCATCTATGGAGTTGCTGATCCATCAACTAAAACAATGAGTTTTCCAACTCCCCTGCTAATTCTGCCGCCGGTCACTACTAAAACGATGCCACCGCCATCTAGAACACCTCCAGTTTCTACTACCATGGATTTTCCTCCACAAAATCCTGACGACTCATTTGTAGGGGAAGGTGAAGTTGTTTCTACACCTATCACTACTCTCTTCCCTGGAGATCCCAACTATTCATTCAATGTGGACGAACTAGAAGGTGCAGACTTGGGATTTGTTGACGACTCCCGTAAGCGTACAATCGGAGCTGAAAGCAGTGAGTAGCCTAGACGTTCATCTAGGTTGACAAAAAGGGTTTTAGGTACGACTGACAGGAAATCAAGCAAGAAGAAAAAGAAAATTATTTCATCTTCTCGTACACCCCCTTCTAAGAGACAAAAGAAGGTCCAAGCAGTGAAAAATACTCAGGTGATCGATGAACCCTCTAATGGAGAAGAGTATGATGTCTATAAGGTAATCGGCGAAATAGCTGAGAAAGGGGTTACCCAATCCTCCTCTTCGATGGAGCTTAACGATGAAATCAACGAGGAACCTGCTCCTGAAGCACATTCCAACTCTGAAGAAGAAGATGAACCATTTTTCCAACTGTCCAGTCCTGTGATGGTTTGTCAGTATGTCAGCAGACTGAAGACAAAGAAAGGGAAAAATAAGGTCGATTCCAAGGTTGGCTCAACCTCTCGGTCAACTAGAACCCAAAAGAAGACTCCATACCTAAATTGGATGAAGAGAGCTCTCTTGAAGTCAGGTATGATTTGGGTAGTGCCTGTAATGAAACATTTACTTTTATTCCCGTTTGGTTGAGTGGGACAGGTTTGAATGCCTAAATATAAGAGTAGCGAGGCGTATCAATATCAGCCAATTTCGAAAGAATGGTATTTATCAATTGCTGGGAAAGCGGGATTTGGTATCAATTGTGATATCTGTCTCTCCTTATCATGAAGAGATGGTTAGATATTTTTACGCAAATCTGTTGAAGAATATAGCCTACCCGGAATCTTATTACTATGGAAAGGTATATGTTCATGGAAAGATTTATTAGTTTACTCCTAAAGTCATCAATAAGGAGTTAGGCACTCGGAATGATCCTGAGAGTGGCATTTATGACGACTTGGATGAGATTGCCATAGTGATCACTGGTGGCAAAATTACATCTTGGCCTGCACACTCTGAAGATTTCTACTCTTTCCTAATTGTATTGTGGCCTCCACAAGATAGTCATGCACAATTGGTGTCCTTCAACAAACACTTCGAAGGTCACAACTGAACAAGGCCAACTACTATACAAGATAGGTACTGGGTGTTATGTTAACTTCGAGATCTCTCGTTCAAGTATGTCATGAGGCACGATGAACAAAAAAAAGCCTTGGAACACGTATTTCCTTCACTCATGTGAAGGATTTTGTGCTCACAAGGTCTTCTTGACACGTCGGTTTCTAACCTAGTGTTCCTCAAGTGTACGGATGTAGGTGTAGTAACAATTATCAAGGTCGATCCCACAAGGAATAGGTTTTTTTAGGTAGTTTGATACCTCAATATTCTAGGAATGTCCTAACTATATACTAATTCGGAAAAGATTGATTTTACTTACTAAAATACTTAATTAAATATGAATTCAAACTTGGTAACCACAAATAATTAACAATCAAGGATAAACGGCATCCTAGGGTATCGATTTCAGAATATTTACTCCAATGATGATTAGAATTAACTTATTGATTTTAACCGATCTAGTGTTTATTAAGCGATGCAATATTAACCTAATTCTCCTCTCGAAGTAATTAAATCGTTGATTAACTAAGACAATTACCCTCTCGAGTCAATTAATCCTAGAAACTCCAAGAAGCTCATGAACCTATGCCTACACAGTCATAGACAACTGTGCTCTATATCGTACGTCTAATAACAAACCCCTTCTCTCAAAGCGGATTTGTTAAACGAGATTACTAAACCTAGATGGCCAGTCCAAATTCAGTGATTAAAACAGATATAAAGATAAACACATAAAAGAACGGAATTCAATAAGTTAAAACGTAAATCAAAACATTGTCATAAAATAACCCCTACTTTCTAACCCTAGGACACGAATAGCTTAGCTACTCATGCCTAGGCTCAATCCAATACAATATTCAAGACAAAACATTATAAAGAATTAAAACTAGGAAAAATTGCTAAACCCGAGTAAATCGTTCCGTTGATTGAATCTTCGTTGTCGTCCAAGTCGTCTCTTGCCTCAAACTTGGATATTATGTGTGTTTTTTTTTAAGAATAAACTTGGATCCTTTTTATAGAGTTTAGATAAGCCCAGTTGAATTGGGAAATCAAATCTTCGTTTAAAACAGGATTTCTATTCACGACGGCCATTTTGACACGACCGTGTTGCTTTGCTGACACGGCCGTGTTGCTTTGCAAAACCTTCATTTCCACGCATAATTTGACACGGCCGTGTTGCTTTGTGACGCGGACGTGTTCTTCTCCAGAGCCTAATTGAACGTTGCACTCTATTTTTGACACGACCGTGTTGCTTATGTGACACGACTGCGTCGGTTCTTACTCCGTTTTGCTCCTGGACCGGTTCAGGCTGGTTTGGACCGGTTCTTGGATGGTTCGGACCGATTTCCATTGGTTTTCACTACTTTGGGCCGGTTTTCACTCGGTTTCAACTTGTTTTCTTGTCTGGTAGTCGTAAATCTCAACTTTTTAGCCTGAAAATGCTCAAAACATCTTAAAACAAGCCAAGTACGTTATTTGGTCACTTATATCACATTCCATCCAATTTCTAACCATTTACGCACATAATTCCTATAAAATAGTATCATAAATCGATCTAATTACATGCATAATTAACGTGCATCAAAACCCCCCAAACTTGAACTGTTGTTCGTCCCGAACACATAAAAATTAATTCATGTACTTAGGGCGATTGGATGATAAATTAGTTTCAGAATGATTTTTTTCAAAAGCTTAGACACCGTAGTATAAACGAGCATGTGCGATAGTGCAAAAATCTACTACTTTCGAGACTTAAACTTTCAAAACTTTTGATCCTCACCAGGTAAGTGTTTCTCTCATCTCTCAAGTGTTTATGGCTAAACTTTGCAATTTCACTCAAATTGGACTATACGCTCGGTTTTACCATAGGCTTGCCAATTGTCTACGTCGAATTCAGTACATTAGCATAAGTGACAAAGAATCAAGTAGGACTTATATTTGGTTGTAATATTGGCTTAAGGTAAGGTGGGACATATTTGGATATAAGTGACTATGTATTGGACTAATCAAATTATATATAATTCCACTTCCCCTCAATACAAACACTCAATCTCACTCTTCCCTTCTCAGCAATGCACCCCTTAAGGTGATTTCTTCACCTTACCATCAGTTCTTTCCAACCAAGTGTTTTTCACTATTTAGGTACCACATCATGGGACTACCCATTTTTCAAGCTCATATCAACACGTCTTCCTCTAACCTCTCCTTATTATAACTAAACTATAGAACCGTTTTTTCCCCCGGTGGCTCTTTCTCGTGCCTTCTTTCTCTCTCTCTCTTTTCTTTTTTTTTTTTTTGACGAAAATAACAGGGAATTACAAATTCTTCACGGAGAGGTTCTATTTACTTGCCTCGTTTTCCTCCTTAACACTTCAGACCTTTTTTTTCTTATCCATACTGCCGCCCATTTTGTTCCCAGAATTCGATCTACCTCCCAATCCACCTCCCTCTTTACTCAATTAGTCCAATATATGGCCGAAGGTTAAAACTAAAAGGTATATGGCATGTAACATATAAGGTTATTGAATAAAAAGTCAAAAAGCTCAAATGGGCTTACTACGGATATTTTGCACAAAAAATCTTGGTAAAAAGGTTAGTTCAAGGCTCAATAATTGGGTGCAAAACAAAAATTGCCTATATCACTTCCTAAGTCACATTATACTTTTGACATATTCTCAACACAGTCTCAAGGCAAATTCTAGAAACCAAGACATATATCCAATCAAACTCACACCGAAAGAAAATATAGCACTTCATAAATAGAAGTCACTTTTTTTTTAGGCTCAATTTCTCACACGAGTCATTTTGATCAAAGTTCTGAGTTTATCTCAATTTCGTCTCAAATTGCCTATCATGCTCCACTCTGTGTCAATTTTCAAATTCATGCATAAAATCGTATCATCATTAACACTTTATCATCCATCTTTTCCCTAAATTTGCAATAATTACTCCTTGAGTTTGCACTCTTTTTCCTTTTGACTCTAACAATAAAAAAAACTCCCAAAACTCAATTATGGACTTCACAAAACAATAAACTTGAGTTCACACATCCACCAACACCAATTTAACAAATACTTGGGCGCACAGACCCAATACTTGAAATCAAATAACATAGCAGCGTTCTTGATAACAATGGGCACACAGACCCCACAATTAAAGTATCAATTAAGCAAAGGGCTCACAGACCCGACAACTAACTTAAGTACAAGTTCAACCAACACTCAACCAATCAATCCATCACTCAAACACTCAATTACACAACCGAATAACCAATATGACCATAAAGTAAAAATAGCAGCAAAACAAAACATAGCGGCCAAGACGTCCACAGTTCACCCCCTCCCCCAAACTTGGCTAGAAGCCAATGTTTGGAGGAAAAGACTGGTACGCCTTGGTGCTAACTTACAAATCACTGAGGTGGAGGCGGGTGTTGGAACCTATATTGGCTCTAAAATTGTGTCATTGCCTCCCATTGAGTCTGTTGCTGCTGTCTCCACAGGCAGTCTTCATCACTTCTTTGAAGAAGTGTGTTGAGTACTCCTCGTTGAGCATGTAATTCGAAGTGAATAGTCTGAAGAGATCCCCGAACCTCTGTTCGGTGCCTCTCCATCGATGTTTGAAAAGTCTGCATCGACTCAGTATGGAGACGAACATCATCCCGTAACGAGTTAATGATACCAACCATGTCGTCATTGAACTCCAATGGGGAAGCAACTGTCGTAGATGCTCGTTTCTTCCTGGGCTGTCTCGGAGTGTGGCTACTTTGTTCAGCTGGGAGCCTGGACTGGAACACCTCAGAGTTCGGTGGTTGGGAGTGCTGGAGATGGTATTCAGTGGATAGCGATAGATTCGCTGTATCGTGGACTCCTGTGACCGCTGTCCCAATCTCATATGGTAGGCGAAGATATGGACCAACATTTTGGTACACATATGGGACAGTCCGATCCTCACCGAGAACCACAACCTGCATCAATTCAAGCAAGTCCCATGTAAATTGGACTTCACCTCTCACCGGCTCCATATCCGTTAGGTCGATGTCATCAAACACGGCTGCAATTGGAGTGATCAGTCCTCCAATCATAATGTTGTTCTTTTGTTTCCGGATGACATTCTCCAGGTGCTCCATCAATATCCTTGTATAGTCTACCTTATACCCATGCAAAATGTTCCACAACATGTGAAGTTCACTCTGTCTCACAGCTCCTACTTCACGCCGGGCAAAAAGAATGTAGGCCAGCAACTTCTGTATATAGCAAATGACTGGATTACGAATCCATGAAGCTTTGGCTGCCTTGGAGATATATGGTTGAGCTGCTACAATTGGTGGTGCAGCTGTCAACAATGCCCAAAAGGAGTGTGGGTCAAATACCTCCGGGGGAGTCTCTCTTGCAAATTTCGGAAAGCCATATATCTTGTCCAGCTCACTGTTGGTCAATTTTCGAGCTTTCCCCATCAATTAGAATGTAATTCCGTCCGGCCGGGTGGAGTGAAAAGAACTGGCTGCAATGATGTTGAATGTGCTCAAGAACTCGATCGTGATTCGTCTATATGTCTGTTGCACTCTCATGAGCTGAAGTAACCCGACCCGGTTGAGAAGAGTACAAACATTATCATGAATGCCCATTGCCCGAGTCAGGTTATCACTACCAAACCTTGTTGGGATAACATTGCGATGACGAAGCTCCTCAAACCGAGCCTTATGTTCAACCTCCGTCAAAGAGAACCCGAGAAGAGTCTGACTGTCATTTGGGTTGACCGCCGGGGTTTCTTTAACCATGACTTGCTTGCCTCTGCTACGACTAGAGTTTCCTTTCGGTGGTGACATTGTTAGTGTCCTGTGCACACACTTAACACCACACAAATAAATAGTGACACAATCCTTAGTTTAGCACAATTATAGACGAAAAATGAATTATGCCAACGAACACAACGAGACATTCATATGCTAGTAACACCCGAGCCGTTTATGCATTATATACCCCCTATCTCATGCTCAACTCCTAACCACTTCACTTGGGAGTTCGTTAAATAATGAAACCTCGAATTTTATCAACTTGAGCATTCATCTTAATTCCATTAAGTCGTGCATCATGTAGAATTGCTTATAAGGGATATAAATTAAGACACATAGCTCAATCTAAATCATGCACATAACATGTTTGATAATATGCCTCAATGATTCCAACACATGAAATTCAATCTCGGGGTGCTCGTTCCATTCTAACCATAGCATTTTCATCTAATTTAACAACAATCACAACAACCCATACTCATGAAGTAAACCCCATTCACTACTCTTACAAGTTCATACCCAAATTGCATCATTTAGCACATAGGCACTACAATAATCACTTTAATCATGAAATTAATTCATCCCCAATACGAATTAAGCATAAAAAGTAATGGGAACCAAACTAATAAGGGTTAGCTTCACTTATCGGAGAAGTTTAGTCGGAGAAAAACCCGATTCAGAATGTGCCCTAGTTCCTTGGATGTGAGTTGAAATTTTCGACTTTGGTGGAGTTAGTGAGTGAATTAGAGTGTGTGATTGTGTTTGAGTTGGATTGTGGGTGAATTTGAGTGTGTTCGTGCATGAATTGGTGGAATGTGTGTGAAATTTGGTGTTTTTGTGCGTGAGTAGCAAAAGAGAGAGGAGAGGACGAAATTAAACCTGGTCGCGTGTTTTAAACTGCTGAAGGTGTGACACGGCCGTGTTATGTTGTGACACGACCGTGTTGGGTTTGAGCCAAACCTGAATTTCTGTGGCGTTTTTGACACGGCCGTGTTTAGTATGTGACACGGCCATGTTGGAGTTGAGCCAAACCTGTATTTCTGTGGCGTTTTTGACACGACCGTGTTCAGTATGTGACACGGCCGTGTCATTTGTGAGACGCGGCCGTGTTACTTTTGAGCTGAATTTAACTCGGCCGTGTCATTTTGTGACGCGGCCGTGTTGCTTTCCAGAGGTTTGCACTCGTTTTACGCTAGTTTTGATACGGCCGTGTTGATCAAGTGACACGGCCGTGTTGATCAAGTGACACGGCCGTGTTGCTCTGATTTCCTTCCACGTGCAATTTTTCGTCTTTTCGACCCCCGTTTCATGCACTACTCATCCACATTGATTCCTAACAATGCAAAAACGAAAGAAAAAAACATAAAATTACCATAAAACTAAAAGAATCTAAAGATAATGCATAATATACTAAATATCGGGTTGCCTCCTGACAAGCGCTTTGTTTTACGTCTCAAGCTTGACGACCTTTGAATCTAATTTGCTTCTTTCAACTGCACTTCATGTACGGTTTGAATTTGGTCGGACTTGTAATATTTCTTAATTCGTTATCCATTCACGAGAAATGTGCTCCCGTCTTGATTCAACAGCTCCACTACACCCGATGCTCTGACAGTTTTGATTGTGAATGGGCCGGACCATCGAGATTTCAACAGGCCCGGAAAAAGTCGTAGACGAGAATTGAACAAGAGAACTTGTTCGACGGCTTTAAATATGCGATTCGTGATCATTCAGTCGTGGAACCTCTTGACCCGTTCTTTGTATAAGCTGGAGTTTTCGAATGCTTGTTGTCTAAACTCCTCCAATTCGTTGAGCTTTAAGAGTCGCTCTTTTCCAGCAGCTTCGAAGTCGAAATTCAGCTTCTTGACTGCCCAATATGCTCTATGCTCCAATTCAACCGGTAGATGACATGCCTTCCCAAACACTAATTGATACGGCGACAGCCCCAATGGAGTTTTATATGCCGTCCTATATGCCCAAAGCGCATCATCTAATTTCATCGCCCAATCTTTCCGGTTCCCATTTACCGACTTCTCTATTATTTGCTTGATTTCTCGGTTTGCTAGTTCCACTTAGCCATTGGCTTGAGGATGATACGGAGTGGTCACACGATGTTTTACCCCATACTTAGCCAATAATGTTGCCATCCATCTATTACAAAAATGGGAGCCCCCATCACTAATCAAGGCTCTTGGAGTGCCATACCTTGTCAAGATGTTCTTTTGGAGGAATTTGAGTACCACCTTGGCGTCATTTGTTTGGGTCGGAACAGCTTCCACCCATCTCGAAACATACTCCACAGCCACAAAGATGTATTGGAACTCATTTGAAGATGGAAAGGGTCCCATAAAATCTATTCCCCATACATCGAACAACTCAACCTCAAGAATTGTGGTAAGAGGCATCTCGTGCTTCCGTGTGATTCCTCCGGTCCTTTGGCACTTATCACATTGCAGAATGAACACATGACAGTCTTTGTGGATGGATGGCCAATAAAAGCCACTTTGAAGCACCTTCGCTGCTGTTCGTGCTGATGCAAAATGTCCCCCAGTTGGGGATGAGTGACAATGATTTATTATATCTTTCACTTCCTCTTGAGGCACACACCGTCTAATGATTGTATCCGCACATCTCCTATAGAGATAGGGATCATCCCATATGTAGAACTTTACATCATGGAAAAATTTCTTCTTCTTATGATGAGGAAAGTCCGGAACGATCCCACTCGCTATAAAATTGGCGATGTCACTATACCATGGGCCATTCTCCACAACCATCACGTGCTCGTCTGGAAAGATGTCGCTAATGGCTGTTTGTTGGCCCTTTGCATCCACCTCATTCTCAATGCGAGACAAGTGGTCAGCTACTACATTTTCGCAGCCCTTCCTATCTTTAATCTCCAAGTCAAATTCTTGTAGAATCAATATCCATCTAATTAGCCTTGGCTTGGAATCCTGTTAAGCAAACAAATACTTAAGAGCAGTATGATCAGTATAAACTATTGTTTTAGCTTGTACAAGATATGCACTAAATTTATCACAAGCATAAACAACAGCTAAAAGTTCCTTTTCTGTGGTGGTATAGTTTGCTTGAGCGGGGTCGAGAGTTTTGCTGGCATAGTATATGACCCGAAAAATCTTTTCCCGCTTTTGACCCAGTGCAGCTCACACCGCCATGTTGCTCGCATCACACATAACCTCGAATGGTTGTGACCAGTCAGGTGTAATCAGTACTGGAGCAGTGATCAATGCCTTCTTTAGCGTCTCAAAAGCCTGTATGCATGCATCATCGAAAGCAAAAGGAGTATCTTTTTCTAACAAACGAGATAAAGGTTTAGCAATTTTAGAAAAATCCTTTATGAACCTTCTATAAAACCCCGCATGTCCTAAAAAGCTTCTAACCCCTTTTTCATTCTTAGGAGGTGGTAATTTCTCTATTGCCACTACCTTAGCCCTATCGACTTCTAATCCTTGTGCTGAAATTCTATGTCCTAAGACGATCCCATCTTTTACCATGAAATGACATTTTTCCCAGTTAAGGACCAGATTGGTTTCTTCACACCTATTAAGCACCTGAGCTAAGTTATTTAGAAAATTATTGAAAGACGAACCGAACACAGAGAAATCATCCATAAAGACCTCCATTATATTTTCTATCAAACCCCCAAAAATTGCCATCATACACCGTTGAAAAGTAGCAGGAGCATTACAAATCCCAAATGGCATTCTACGAAAAGCAAAGACACTATAAGGACACACAAAAGCAGTTTTTTCTTGATCTTCCGGGCAATTACAATCTGATTGTACCCCGAATAACCATCGAGAAAACAATAATACTCATATCCTGCTAACCTATCAAGCATTTGATCTAGAAAGGGAAGGGGAAAATGGTCTTTACGAGTAGCTGCATTAAGTTTCCTATAATCTATACAGACACGCCAGCCCGTGATCACCCTAGTGGCTATGACCTCATCAAGATCACCCTTAACTACAGTCATCCCCCCCTTCTTTGGCACAACCTGAGTTGGACTTACCCACTTACTATCAGAAATAGAAAAAACTATCCCAGCATCTAACCACTTAAGTACTTCTTTCCTACCTACTTCTTGCATCATTGGGTTAAGCCTACGTTGGTTTTGAACGGATGGTTTATACTCATCCTCCATCAGAATTTTATGCATGCAAATAGTAGGACTAATTCCTTTCAAGTCAGCAATCGACCAACCTATAGCAAATTTATACTTCCTCAATACACGCAACAACTTATCAGTTTCAACATCAGTAAGGGAAGAAGAGATTATTACCGGATATCTGTTTTCATTATCTAGAAATGCGTCCCGCAGATGACTAGGTAATGGTTTCAGCTCTGGGCATCCATCGCCCCCTTTTTTCTCTTCTTCAACCGCTTTCTTGTTTATGTTTTCTTGAGTCGAACTCTCCTTAGGAGCATCCTGCAAGGCATTCAATGCACTAACACTTTCGGCAAGATCAAGGTCAGTAAGGTCATGGAGATTAACATTATAAACAGAATTTGTGATGCATGTTTCAAGGGGATCACTATCATTTGGGGAGGTTAGTTTCCTACAAAATGCAGCTTCAATTGAATGAACAAAACTACATGTTTCAAATTGAGATTCATCCTCCCTATCATGATGTTGTAGAGCTTTATAGATTGAAAAAGTAACTTGCTCTTTATCTACCCTTAATGTCAACTCTCCTTTTTAGACATCTATTAATGCTTTTCCCGTTGCTGGAAACGGGCGACCTAAAATCAAAGGGACATCTTTATCTTCTACCATATCTAAAACCACAAAATCCACAGGTATTATAAACTTCCCAACGTTTAACAAAACATCCTCTACAATCCCCTTTGGCCAAGTCATAGACCGATCAGCCATTTGTAAAGAAATTGTAGTGGGTTTCAAAGTACCTGGATTCAATTTCTCAAAAATAGATAGTGGCATCAAGTTAATACTAGCCCCTAGATCACGCAGTGCCTTATCAAATGTAACATTACCTATTTGACATGCAATAGTAAACTACCTGGATCTTTTCGCTTGAGCGGTAGCTTCCGTTGGATCACAGCATTGCACTCTTCAGTCAAGTTGACTGTCTCATACTCTTCCCACTTCTTTTTCTTTGAGATCACTTCCTTAAAAAATTTAGCGTAGTTCGGCATCTGCTGTAGTGCTTCAACAAAGGGGATGTTAATTTGGATCCTCTTCAGCACATCCAAAAACTTCGCGAACTGCTCATCAATCTTCTTCTTCCTTAAGGCTTGTGGGAATGGGACAGCCGGGACATAAGGTGGGATGTCTGCTTTGATTTCCTTTCCTTCGCTTTGCTTTACTGCCTTCTTTTTGCCCGGTTGCTCGTGCTTCTCTTCCATTTGCTCTTTCTCCACTACTTTATCTTTATCAACCGGCAGCTGGGGTCCCTCGTACTCAGTACCACTCCTCAACTGAATGGCTTAACATTGCTCTCTTGGATTCACCACCGTATCACTCGGATATTAGCCCTGCTTGTGTTGGGCCCCGACAATCTTGATCAATTGGCTCATATTGGAAGACAACTCACCAATACTTGCTTGAGTTTGAACCATCGTATTCTCTAGCCTCTTGATGTCTGCCCCTTGCCCACTAATATGCTTGTTTAGCTCGATAAATTTCCCATCTACTTTCTTCTCCAACTGAGCTAACTTCTCATCATACTTTTCAAACTGTGACTGGGCAATCTCTTCTTGTGATGGCTTCTTACCGTCATAGATCATACCATTTGAAACAACAAACCCAGGTGGTGGATTGAGTGTGTTCTTGGAGTTCCCATATGAGAAATTTTGGTGATTCCGATTTTGTGGGTACTGATTGTACCTAGGCTGGTTGTTTTGGACGTTGTTGAAGTTCCTTTGATTTAGAAAATTAACCTCTTCAACTTCTTCTTGACCCCTGTCTGTTGTGCCAACGTCAGACTAGTTAGCAGATTTACCTGACTCGTCAGGGCTGCTAGCTGTGATGTGAGTTTGTCAAGCGACTCATTGCTGACCGTCTCCACTTCCATAACATTTGCCATCCTCCGTGGCTGGTTTCTCTCGTTTGGCCACTGATAACTTGTTCTAGCCATAGCATCCAAAATCGAGAATGTTGTCTTTACTGATGTCTCCATCATGCTACCACCTACAACTGCGTCCACTTGGTTTCTGGTCGGAGCAAGTAAGCCATTATAAAATTTACATATCTGCTGCTTTTTCGTAAACCCATGTTGAGGGCAACTTCGGATAAGATCCCGGAATCGCTCCCAAGCTTCTCCAAATGGCTCCTGATCCATTTGCTTGAACTGATTAATCTGATTCTGCAAGTCGAGCATCTTGCTCGGTGGAAAGTACTTCAATAGAAATGAAGTACTCAAATCTTCCCAGCTAGTGATATCTTCCAATGAATTGAACCATTGGAGGGCTCTATCCTTCAACGAAAAAGGAAACAGTCTCAGTTTAACCTGCTCGTGTGGCACATGGTTTATTTTGATGGCTTCTGCCAGTCTTTGGAACTTTATCAGGTGAGCGTTCGGATCCTCTAATGCACTTCCCCCATACTGGTTCTGCTGTACTATGTTGATTAGTGCAGGCTTCAGCTCGAAACTATTGGCATTAAGTGGCGGGGGTCGTACTCCTCCTGACTGTTGATTTGGATTAGGCATTAAACAGTCACTAATGGGTGTATCATCTTTATCTCCCGCATCTGGCTCTATTGGAATTTGTCCGTGTTGTTGTGGCAACTATGGCTGCTGTACAGGTATCTGCTGCTGTATGTTAGTAACTCGATCGTCCAATCGTGCTAAATCTGTTAGCACTCTATTTAAGGCTTCATCATTCGGTTGCTGCGGTGGGTTCTCCATCTCAGACTTTCTAGTGCGGTGTCTACGAGCTGTCGCTTCAATTTCTGGATCGAAAGGAAGAAGAGTTTCTTTTCCTTTTGATCTGGTGTGCATGCGAAGCCTGATAACACCAAAAACAGCAAATACCGTGTAACAAAAAAATTAACCAAAAATAAAAACGAAAATTAAATTTAAAATTACGAAAAATAAAATAAAATCTAGTCTAGTTTCCTCCTATTTTTCAAGATAAAAACTAAGCACTAAATCCTATTCCCCGGCAACGGCGCCAAAAACTTGACACGTCGATTTCTAACCTAGTGTTCCGCAAGTGTACGGATGTAGGTGTAGTAACAATTATCAAGGTCGATCCCACAAGGAATAGGTTTTTTTAGGTAGTTTGATACCTCAATATTCTAGGAATGTCCTAACGAGATACTAATTCGGAAAAGATTGATTTTACTTACTAAAATACTTAATTAAATATGAATTCAAACTTGGTAACCACAAATAATTAACAATCAAGGATAAACGGCATCCTAGGGTATCGATTTCAGAATATTTACTCCATTGATGATTATAATTAACTTATTGATTTTAACCGATCTAGTGTTTATTAAGCGGTGCAATATTAACCTTATTCTCCTCTCGAAGTAATTAAATCGTTGATTAACTAAGACAATTACCCTCCCGAGTCAATTAATCCTAGAAACTCCAAAAAGCTCAGGAACCTATGCCTACACAGTCATAGACAACTATCGTACGTCTAATAGCAAACCCCCGCTCTCAAAGCGGATTTGTTAAACGAGATTACTAAACCTAGATGGTCAGTCCAAATTCAGTGATTAAAACAGATATAAAGATAAACGCATAAAAGAACGGAATTCAATAAGTTAAAACGTAAATCAAAACATTGTCATAAAATAGCCCCTACTTTCTAACCCTAGGACACGAATAGCTTAGCTACTCATGCCTAGGCTCAATCCAATACAATATTCAAGACAAAACATTATAAAGAATTAAAACTAGGAAAAATTGCTAAACCCGAGTAAATCGTTCCGTTGATTGAATCTTCGTTATCGTCCAAGTCGTCTCTTGCCTCAAACTCGGATATTATGTGTGTTTTTTTTTAAGAATAAACTTGGATCCTTTTTATAGAGTTTAGATAAGCCCAATTGAATTGGGAAATCAAATCTTCGTTTAAAACAGGATTTCTATTCACGATGACCATTTTGACACGGCCGTGTTGCTTTGCTGACACGGTCGTGTTGCTTTGCAAAACCTTCATTTCCACGCATAATTTGACACAGTCGTGTTGCTTTGTGACGCGGACGTGTTCTCCTCCAGAGCCTGATTGAACGTTGCGCTCTACTTTTGACACGGCCGTGTTGCTTATGTGACACGGCCGCGTCGGTTCTTACTCTGTTTTGCTCCTGGACCGGTTCAGGCCGGTCTGGATCGGTTTGGACCGGTTCAGACCGATTTCCATTGGTTTTCACTACTTTGGGCCGGTTTTCACTCGGTTTCAACTTGTTTTCTTGTCCGGTAGTCGTAAATCTCAATTTTTTAGCCTGAAAATGCTCAAAACACCTTAAAACAAGCCAAGTACGTTATTTGGTCACTTATATCACATTCCATCCAATTTCTAACCATTTATGCACATAATTCCTATAAAATAGTATCATAAATCGACCTAATTACATGCATAATTAACGTGCATCACTTCTCGACACTCGTGATCATGAATTGGTCATGCCTCTGTCATTGGCAATGCATCCATCAGTCACCTCCGACAATAGGTTCATTGATCTACCTTAGATAGATGATGATACTAAGAATCCACTAGGGGATGACCCTCAGGTCGTGTAAACCCTTGCACTAGTACTTAAGTAATCATTCATTCTTCATCAAGTTTAAACACTGACTGCTCAGATCACTGCCCTCAAGAAGGTTCGCAATGATTTACTTGCCTCTATTTCTACATAAAAGGGGGAGGTAGTACATCCGATGCCACTGTTGAAGGTTTCGAGGTCGAGGGTAGTGCAGATCCTGGAATCAACCCCAGTGAGAGCACAAGGATTCAGGGGGAGTCTAGTCAGTTTAACGATGTTGTACGTCGGGGGTGAGGTTGGGGATGATGACTTTGTTTCTGAGACTTATCCCCTGATAATGAAGAAGATGATGAGGAGGGAGAGGAAGAAGAGACGGGTGAAGATGAGGAAGAGGAAGTTGAAGACTAATGCTTAATTTTACTTGCAAGATTAATGTTTAAAACAATTTTATTTTTGATGTTTTTTTTTATTTTCCCAGATTATATCCTTTTTCGTTTTCATATGATCGTTTCCCTTTAACTTATTTTTTTATCTTGTGTATATTGCTTTTGTCTTTTGCATATTGCTCCGTTTGGGAAATTCTTAGGGGATTTTAGGACATTTAATTTAGGGGGAGCTTCTAAATTTATATTCATTTTTTCGGCTATATATTTGTTTTGTGTAGAAAAGACAAAATGCACGGGGGGGGGGGGGGGGGGGGGGAGGGGTCTTGTTGGAGTTTGTGGTTCAAACTCTTATCTTCTACTTATTTTTGTTTTGCCTTTTATACACATTTTATGTTTTAATTAAGGCCGAAATTATGGATATTTTGGATGTCCATTTAGTAACAATTATGCAGGGACATAAGTGAAAATAAGAAGAGTTGAAGGCTTAGTCCAAATTTTTTGAGGAAGTTGGGCGAAGGGCTTGGTCTCCAACAAGAAAGACTGAGCCTGCCTCGTGCCAACAAGGCCTCTATTTGGACGTGTAACAGCCACCAACTAACGACCCCAATTGTAAGGAGTGGTAGTTAGTGGAAAGTGCTCTCGAAGCTACAAGTTTCCTATAAATAGGACTTCAACTATTAATAGAAGACAAGCTTTTCATACAAGCAAACATACTAGTTTATTTGTAAAGTTGTGTCGTCTAGAGGGTTTAGTCAACCGTCTATCCAACCTGAAGTGTTATGTTTTTTTAACATTCAAATTCCTCACGAATCTGAATCAATTTTCGTAGAATACTTGTTAGGATAGGTTTTAGTAGGTTATTTGGTACTCTAGCTATTGTTTAGTTTTCCATCGAGACGTTCGGATTCATGTGGAGTTAATCGAAGCCTATCTCGATTTACTTTCAGAATCTTTTTGTAATTTACAAGTATAAGTGATTTAAGACTTATGGAAAACTTACTGTGTATGTCATATTTATTTCCACTGTGTTATACTCTAGGTTGGGTAAACCATGTACCAACAGCTCTGATTGTTTTAGACAACGCACACTTTCAACCTTGTATTAGACTATTGTTTGAAATTAGAAAAATAGGCTCTAGCACCATAGATCTTCACTGTTTTGGTTTTCTTCTTGTTCTATGTTTTTCTTTTCTTTTTATGTCTTTTCATTTTGTGTGTAAACCTTGTGGTTTGCATTTCTGGATTGATATTACTCAACAAAGAGGAAAGGAAGGGAGAGTTCTTTATGAAACCTTTTATTTTTCTTACTTTTTTGGAACGATGCTTAAACCAGGGAACATGAACTGTGGTGGCTTGTTGTTGAATCGGCACAAACGGTATAATACCATGCCAAAACAAAATTTTGGTATACCAAAATTAGGTATACTGAAATTTTCAGTAAGATATCAGTATGTAATTTCATAATACCGAATTTTTTGATACAATATTTGGTACGACGTAAAAATTTTGGTATACCGTACCGAACCACCCCTAGTGGAAGCTGAAGAGGAGGACGTGGAGGAAGATACACCAACAACAAAAAATGGTGTACTTACTGCAATAGAGATAATCATAATTAATCTCAATGCTATTACGAGGAGTATCATGATTTTCCCACTGCAAATGGTCAAGGACAACAACAAGGAAGAAATCAAGGCTGAAATCCTATGACTAATGTTGCCTCCAAGTCTAAAATGAATACTATCATGATAACGAGTGGTACCCGATTCCAGTGCCACAAACCACCTCATTACGACCTCAATATGGCGTCGGAGTACAAGGCAATGAGAAGGTTCAAGTGGGCAATGGATCAAGTTTGTCTATTACTTGCTTTGGCAATTCTATAGTAAAGTCATCTACATGTTTTCTCTCACAATCTTTTCTGTTAATAAACCTCCTACATGTCCCTCACCTCAATAAAAATTTACTTAGTGTTTCCCAATTTGCAAAAGAGAACTCCGTTTTTTTTTTTAATTTTCACCCGTTATATTATTTGGTGAAGGATTAGTTCACATGGGAGTAGGGTTGTAAACGAACCGAATCGAACCGAATATTAAGAAATTCGATTCGAATTCGAAAATATAAACTCGAATTCGAATTCGAATCGAATATTAATCGAATTTAAATAGGTGATTCGAATTCGATTCGTGAGAAATATTCGAACTATTCGATTCGATTCGAGATTCGAAAAATTCTTTTTCATTGTTATATATTAATATTTTTTATTTTTTAAATATTCAAATATTATTATTTTTTTAAATTTTTTTCAACTATAAATTTTGATAATATATATCATATATAAATTAATTTAAATATATAGCTATATAAATATATTATATACATATATTTAGTTTTATATGTATTATTTATTTTTTAAAATATATTATATATAAATGAATCGAATATTCGAATTATTCGAATCGAATATAGGTATATTCGAATTCGAATTCGAATTCGAATTCGAAACGAATATAAAAATTGATTCGAATTCGAATTCGAATTCGAATTCGAATTCGTCAGTTTCGAATTCGAATCAGCCTAAACGAATTCGAATCGCGAATCGAATCGAATCTATTTGGTTCGTTTACAACCCTACATGGGAGGTTCTGCTCAAGTGGAGTGTTAAGAATGGCTGATACACCTTTGCCTTAACTAGTCAAGACTGATCACAATCCGGCCCACTATTCAGTTTCTCTTTCAAATCTTCTAGTAGTTTCCCTAAGAAGGCTCTAACAACTTATGCTATAGACTTAAAAATAAACCTAGTGTAGATGTTTGGCATTCTAGACTAGGGTATCCAACTTTTGATGTTGTAAAGGAAGCTATTCAATTATGTAGTATCCTCTATCAATCTAATGAAAGCATTTTTGTGTACTACTTGTCCTTTGTAAAAAATACACAAAGTACCCTTCTCTAACTCTCATTCCCAAGATTATGACATATTAGAACTTATCCATACTGATCTTTGGGGACCTTCACCTATTACCTTTTACAATGGCTTTCATTATCGTGTTAGTTTCATTGACCACAACACTATATACACTCGGATCTATCTCTTAAAATAGATGTCCAACACAATCACTACCTTTTCCATTTTAAAACCATGGTGGAAACCCAATTTAATAGAAAAAATCAAGATCGTGCAAAGTGATGAGGGAACCGAATATAAACCCCTCATCCATCTCTTTAATTAGTCTGGTATCCTTCGTAGGTTATCCTGCCCCTACACTTTGGAACAAAACGGCCTCGCCGAAAGAAAACACCGATGTAGAAGTGGGCCTTTCCTTATTAACTTAGTCCTATGTCCCTCATAAACATTGCGACGACAATGCTTTCTGTACTGTCGCTCATCTCATCAATAGGCTGCGGTCCAAAACCCTCCAATATAGAATACCCTTCAAACAATTTCATGGTTCTAAACCACAGTATGATGATCTTCAGATATTCGGTTGCAAGCTTTCCCTTATTTACGACCATACAATCAATACAAATTAGAAAGAAGAAGTGAGGAAAGGATATTTCTTGGATACTACTTCAAACATAAAGGGTACAAAATTCTATTGCCTACAAAAATAGAAAGTGAAAGTACCTAGACATGTTATTTTCAATGGGTCGTGTTTTCCTTTTCACTCTAAAGTTGCTAACCCTTCATTAACACCCCAACAAATCTTTGCCTCTCAAAATATATCACACCCGCTGCCCTCATATACTCCTCCTAACATCAGTGATCCGAACCATCATAACTTTAGTCCTAACCAATCTCCCAGTACCTCATCTTCACCAACACCCACTCCTCCCAAACCCAGCCCTAGATGACGTTACTATCAAGTTGCCAAACAAGAATGGACCAAATTCTAACTCTATTGATTCTATTGTATCTAATCATTCCTTGAGTGCGCAGGTGAAGAGCTTAATTCAAGGGGGCACCCTATGATAATTCTCTGTTGCAAAAAAATTCGGCTAGCTCCGATTAATTCCCACCTAGGGACCGAGATCTCGTTGATCACCTATGTTTATTTCCTCATTCCTCTCTGCCTAACCACACCTATACCCCGATTAGCCCGGTCTAGGCCCCGACTAGTCGCTAGGCCATAGTCCACCGCCTAATTAGCGCTTAGCTACTAACAACTTTTACGACCTTCTGATAATTAGATCGAAAGTTGAGATTTACAAACCAAAAACTTATTAAACCGAGTCGTGTTTTGTGGAGAAAGAGCCAAAAACCCATATTGAGTCCTTGCAAAATAATAAATGGAAAGAAGCAACGAAGGAGATGTATACTGCTTTAACAAAAAATAAAACATAGATCCTCATTCCCTTAACCCCGGGGAGATAAAAAATTGGTCGCAAATGGGTATATAAACTAAAGGGGCATGCTGATGGGTCTATAGCGAGGTATAAGCCCCGATTGGTCGCGTAGGGATATAGGCAAGTTGCCATATTTGGTTATTTTGATACCTTCAGTTCGGTCGTGAAACCAACAACAATTCGATATGTATTGACCATTTTCATTTCAAAACAATGGAAAATAAAGCAACTAGACATTGATAACATCTTCCTCAGTGGAGATATCGACGCTGAGGCAACTCCCCGATTTTGAAAGCAATGGCAATCTTGTTTTGTAAATTGCAGAGATCCTTGTACGGATTAAAGCAGGCTTCTAGATATTGGAGCTTGAAGTTCCGACATCATTCTTGTTGAACTCGATTTTACACAGTCAAGGGAAGATTCATCATTGTTTTACTAACATAATGGGGGGTCAAGGATTTTTGTGTTGGCATATGCTGATGATTTAATTGTCACAGGCAACAATGACAAGGAGATCCAATCGTTTATTGGCAAGTTGAGGCAGATTTTCTCATTGAGATATGTAGGAAATTTAAGCTATTTCCTCATAATGGAAACAAAGTATACATCAAGTGGGTTACAATTATCTCAATAGAAATACGTACAAGGGATTCTTCAAAAGGTTGGTATGCTAAATGCAAAGGGGCGCTCTACACCCATGATAGGAAGTCCCGGACTCTCTATTCCAAGGCAACCCGACTGTGGATGGCAAGATGTATAGATCAGTTGTCGGAGCTCTAAAATATGTCACCTTATCCCGACCCGACATTGCTTTCAGTGTAAATAAAGTGAGCCAATACATGCAAGCACCTCTTGATACCCATTGGAATTGCGATTCCGATTGGGCGACCGACCTTGATGATCGAAAATCCGTTTTGGGTCATTCTGCATTCCTTGGAAAGAGTTTGATTTCATGGAGTTCGAAGAAGCAATCGATCGTTTTGAGATCATCCATTGAAGCGGAGTATAGAAGCCTTGCTAATATTGCATGTGAGGTTATTGGGCTAAGAATTTACTGTGTAAGCAACATATGACAACACCCATTTAGGTTGATAATTCTAGAGCAATCTCCCTCTCTAGCAATCCGGTTTTCTATTTTAAGAACCAAGCACTTTGAACTTGACTTTCGTTTTGCCAATGGTCTTACCAAGCCGCTAAATGGGCAATTCTTCAGCTAGAGACGAAACATGCAAATTGTAGTTCTGTTATCCAACCTCGAATTGAGGGGGCATATTGAAGATAATGACAAAATTGCAAGAAAAGGGAACATCCTATATGAGAAGCAGGAGAACATCTCCCATGGCTAGCCTAGCAACAGATAGAAGAGCAGTAAAAACGGTAGTAACATTTTTTTTATTTTTTGATAGCCGCTGTGTAAAAGGCATGTGTCTTATTCTTGAGCATTCTTAGGGTTGCTAGGGTTTGCAACAACAGTTAAAGCCTTCTCATTTTTATACATCCCTATCACCTTTCTCAACATAGTTATAAATGTATCAGCAACTATAAAGTTGCGAAAAGCGTTATTTCTGGCAATGATAATAGTACTAGTAATGTTATGATCATATGATGATGACCGCAATGCAAGGTCATTACCTATTATACATATAATCAAATATATATTATGTGGTGAAGCTACGGACTGAAGGCTAATTCGACATTAATTAAGAAAGTGTGTCGACAAAGTAGAGAATTATTGTAGCAGTTTACCATTTTAATCACCATGCATATTAAAATTCATATATACAGTTGGGGTAATGGTAACAATATTACAAGACAATATAGAATAGAATACTTTTAGTCCATGATCAAATCCGAGCCCTGAGGAAAATATGCTTCGTTATTTGTGCTTTACATAATGGTACAGGCTGCAACACCGGCAATACTCCCAACTCTGAGTGCAAATTCAAATGCATTTAATGCAATCTTCCAGTTGCTCTGCAATTTGTAATCATGAAAGAAACGAATTCACCATATATTACTTAACTCTTTTTTTTTTTTTTTAAAGGAAGGAACTAATTGTGAAAAGATAAAATAAGTTTTAGAGATGAAGACCGTCCTCGGCCCTGCAGTTAGACATATAATTTGGTTGCATTTGATCCTTAAAGTATCGTTTTGTTTTAATTGATCTCCGAAGTTATAAAATTTTGTTTCATCTAGCCCTTGAAGTATTTTTTTTTTCCCAACTAGTTCATAATGTCTTAAACTTATTTCAATTGGTTCTTAAACTATTACAAAAATATATCTTAATGCCCCTCGAAGAAAAAACATATAAAATATATGAAGTTACCAATTTCCTTCAAAATGTTACTATAACATATTTTTTGTTAAAGAAATATTTTGTCGTAATTTATCGTGATGTACAATTAACCGAAACGAAGGTAAATTATACGAGAATATCGATCTGAATAAAATTTCGAAAGGAAACCCCGATTTATTCGGGGCAGAGGGAATTATAAGAGACTTGCGTGCAAATTTTGTTACAGGCTTCTTTAATTTTTTGGGCAATTCTGATACACTTACTGCTGAGTTCAGCGTCATAAATCAAGGGCTGAAATTGTGTCTTAGGTTGAAAATCAACTCGGCGTGGCTTGAAATTGATTATCTTGTCTTATACTACCTATTGAGCAAGAAAGGTAAGGGTCAATGGACCCTTTAAACTTTAACATCATAATTTTTGAGACTCTCGCAGGGGATGGAGGTGAGGATATCTCATATACACCGAGAAGAGAATAAAGCTGCTAATCATCTTGCCAACTTGGCGGTGAAAAGACGATCCAGTGCTGAATTTTTCAATTTGAACGATTGTAATAGTTTTAAAAGTTTTGTGTATATGGATGGCTTAGGCCTTCCAAACTTTAGATTCCCTAAATAGGCTTGATTAAATGATGTGCCTAGATTTCCATTTCTATGTCTTAAGATTTTTTGACAGATTAATATACAGGTGGGGGATCTGCCTTAATCCCCCACCATGTTGGTGGATTTTGTCCAAAAAAAAAAAAAAAAAAAACAAAAAAAAGAGGAGGAAAACAAAAGTTTGAGATGAGAATATTTCAAGAAATTTGATTTAGTTATTTTGGCATATTTTGAAATTTAAAGCAAAACCGAACATTGTCCATTAGCTTAAAATATTATGTTCAATATTTCAAGGAACTTCAAACATAAGTGATACTTTGAGACTTTTTTAAACCAAAAACAAACACTTCAAGGACCTTTTGAAACAAAATAATACTTTAAGAACCTTGCAAAATAAAAATTCATACTTTAAGGACAAAAATTATATTGTACCTAAAATGATTAACTTATTTTAAGTACATAAAATGATTAACTTATTTTAATAAGTCGCTTACTCTTAAGGTAAGTCCGAATTAAGATTCAATACCTCAACTAGTGGGTACAACATGTGTCAACAGTGGGTAAGGTCATATTTTTGATTTAAATAAAATGAGGTGGCAAATAATCATTCGAGTTAAAAATATGATTAGGGTTGTCATCCATATAGTCCAGTGGGTAGTAAAAGTATGACTTTTTTTGGGAAAAAAAAAATATCACTTTTTCTTGTAATAGTGTATTCCGTGATACACAAGACCCACTCGTTAAAAAAAAACTCACTTATTTTGCAATAGAACATAAATAATATCTGAAGAGGGTATTCCTAGGTATTCGGAATAGATATATAAAGTTAGAGAAATGAACAAAAGGATTCAGGTACTGACCCGATTTGATTGCGGAACATGAATTAGTGCATTAGAGTAGTCAGAAGGTTGATCCAGAGGATGAGCAGCGTATGTATACATATTCATATTGCCATGTACTGGAATTATTGCATTTGAGGAACTAGTCCACACCTGCATAATTATTTAATTTTAAAAATGCATATATATAAAGTTACTATTTGGATAGTTTTTGGTTATATCCAATATCATGTAATTTTTTGCATAGTGTAATATATATAAAAATGCTGTCTATATATATTTGAAGATAGTGTACACCTTTGACTTTATATGTAGAAAGTACAACAATAAAAAAATAATATAATATTTGCTTTGACGAGATGCAATGGAAAAAAGTCAAATAACCATTCGCACCCTTGATAGTTGACCAGTTACTAGTTGCTCTTTCCTATCCTTAAATATTTTCAACAACCTTTCAGAATCTCTGATACAAACAAATTCTCCATTCGTTTAAAACAACCATGTTAAATAAAATTGCAATTTTTATTTTTTATGAACTAGATGAAATTAAAATGTTAGAAAATTATGAATTCTTAATTATAGGGCGCCGCTTTGTTTATTTTCTAATTCTAGTTATATAAATTAATTTATTAACAAAATTAGTTTTTTCTTTTAAATAAGAAAATGAACATTGACTTTTAAAATCAGTTTTTGAGACAACAACAGAAAAAGAAAAATCAATACCGAACTCTTTTCATTGGGGGAGCAATTAATTTTGACATTTAGCTAGCTAGTAAAATACTCTACAAAAACAATTTTTTAGTTTTTGCTATAACTAATTACCTAGAAGCGAAAAATTGTAAGCAGCAAATGTACTAGTTTTATCTTTTTATTTAGTAAATTAAGAGATTATAGGTACTTATTTATCAAATATTTTAATTCTAATATTTTAGTCAAAATCACTTAATTTTTAAATGTTACTCACTACATTTATAAGTAATTTTGTACAAATTCTAATTTCAAGAGGTGTCTGCAATTGCTTCTTCTTCTAAAAAAAGTGTTTGAAAATAGGAATGGTGAAAAAATTACTTTTACAAGAAGTATGTAGCCTTTGAAGAAAAAATAAGAAAAAATCAAATTCCAGCTTACAAATTTTGCCCTTGAATTATATTTCAAAACTGAAATTGTCTTTCCAAATTCTCCAAAACAACCTGGTTAAAATCAAAAGCTCATAAGCACCTAAAAAAGGCTTACATAACTACCCCCTTAATCACTCGTTCAAAAGCAAAAACAAAGGAAAATACTCCTTAAATCCCAGAGTTTGAGCTGACTTACATTATTTGAGTTGAAGCCAGCGGCTTGCGCCAGAGATGGATCTCTCCTAACCTGCAACAACGTGTAGTTATCCAGAAACTGAGTTCCACCACCATGACTATGGTTGCACTTTGAAGATCGATAACAGTCGCGGCACAGATTAAACACAGTATCACCATTCTTAAAACACTCCACACATGCAAAAAATATTCCCGGTATGAACCTCCCGCAGCAGTTGCAAAACGGTCGACCACTCTTAATAATGTAGAATAGTGTCATAACCTCGAAGAAATTGAGGTTGCCATTACCGTCGCGGTCAAGCTCCTCGAAGAAATTAGGGTTACGCATATGCGAATAGCCTTGCTGTGTCATAAATGATAAGAACTCAGAGAGATTGACCCATCCGTCGCCATCTGTATCCATGGATTGGTAGAAGTGATATGCTAAGGACTGTACTTGTGGAGATGCTGCCTGGTAATGGGCTTTCGCAATTTCGCGCAGTTCTTCCATCTCTGTCTGTTTGATGAAATGCCAAGTCAGTGTCGTTATACATGTTCGAATGTAAATTGCAGTTAAGTATTGTAGGTCTTATTAAACTCGTCATTTGAGCATAAAGTTGGTTGGACGTAGATAGGTCGTAGGAACTTTGCATGTAATTTACCTTGAATACCGGTTCTTTTTTGGCTAAGTTTCCACTGGTGCAATTTATGATGACCATTACAATTTGTACTCAAAGAAAATACATTTACTCAGTATATATTATACCTTTAAGTATAAATATTAATATTTTGATTCGTACAATCGGTGCATAAGAACCTTCTTTTTCTTTCTTTTTTTCTTTTCTTTTCAATATAAATTAGATTATCTTTTGTGAGATGCACGCGCTACAACAGTATGTTATATTAATAATATATAATTAAGTTTACTATTTGTATTAAGCATTATAAAACGTGACACTCTATTTTATGTATTAAAATTATGAAAAATATCAGTACTTATTTTATTGTGTAGGCAATACGATTCTTATTCTAATTTGATAAAAAGCGAATTGCCTTATTTTTGTTATGGATTGAATTTCATCGAAAATATAAATCCCTATTTTTTACTAATATAATTTTTATGTAATTGGGTATTAATGTTAATTTAATAAATTTGTATCATTTTACTAATTTTTCAAAACAAAATAATTCTACAAACCAAAAAATTGTAAAAAGTAAACAAAATAATTGTGATTTTGAAAACACACATCACTTGCAGAATTTTCTTTCTTTTTTTCCTCTTTCTTATGGGGGATGCAATTTTCTTATTTGAATCTACCGTTGAGAGTGTTGAGACAATAAACAATAGAATCAGACCCACAAAACTATAAGTATTCGGAGAGGGAATAATAAAAGCAAATAGACGGAAGAAAAGTAAAAAACCTGCAAGTTACCTTTGTTTGAGTATTCTGATGATGAGCAGTGTGGTCCCTCAAAAGAGTGATCAAAGAATGATGATCCAACATATTCTGGGACGAATGGTGATGAGACAGTTTTGGTTGGCGGTAACAAGTACAGCAAAGATCATAAGTATCTGGGGTTTTCCCCAAACAAAGCTTGCAAGAAAAGTACGGACCAACTAACAAATCGAAACACTCGCTGCACCTCACCATCTTCATCTTCTTCTCCATGTAATACAGACACGTCACTTCATCGAAATCCAGCGTGCCGTCATCATCCGCGTCGAGTTGTTTCAACACATCTTCGGTGGATAACCAGGAGGTGACGGTGACGGACTTCTTGAGTTCATCCAGGCTTATCTTTCCGTCGCCGTTAACGTCAACTTTGTCGAACAACTCTTTCACTGTCTTCTTTTCTTCTTCCGTTGCTTTCTCGTAATAGGATTTCGCAATTTCTCGGATTCCTTCCATCTCTCTCAAACTCTCATCTCATCAACAACATTCTTCTTCTGCTCACTTTACAAATTAATGCTCGCAATTCCAGCTGTAAGTAAATTCCTTTTTTTATTTTTTATTTTTTTTTAATAAAAGAATGACTAATCTCAACGCTTACATGAATTATTATTGCAATAATTAGCTAGATCCTGATGACCTCGTCAGTCTCATCATAACAGGACTTTCCAATTCGAAGCAAGTGCGCGTATAAAAATGCACATGGTAGGTGCATGTAACTTTATCAAAAAAATTAATAACATCAGCTACAGATTGTAAGTCAACCACTTAAGGATTAAGTGGGAATTATTTTTTAGAGTCAGACTTGTGTGTGATATTCGTATCAGAAATATGACTAATCCAACAGTATGTTTATGAGTAAAGAACCAAATTAAGGATAAAGAGAGGGAGTATTGAGCTGAAAATTTGAGATTGATTAATACATTTTTCGAGCTACAGTATTCATCGTTTTATACATAGAGTTCTTTTGTCTATTATATAGCTATACAATAAATGTGGTCAACTCATCAAAAACCATCTTCCAGTCTTGGCCGTTCGATCAATGCAGCCGAACAAGTTTAAGTACACTGCCTCTGATCTGTTTTTGTTCTCTTCCTACAAACTTGGAGCCTTGTCCAAGTTTGTACATCTCCTTCATTTATTGTTTTAATTAAATTGTTGACTAGTCGTTGCTTTCCAATTCTTGTTCCCAAAGCATGTGGTCGTGAAGTGTGAAGCTGATTCATCATGCCACATGAGCTCAAGGCGGATTTGTTTGCCATGTGGGATAATAAGGTATTTGCATGAATCTTTGCATAGCTGTGTTGTTCATGCATGCTAACATCCCCCCTCAATTCGAGCTAGGAGAGAGAGAGGCAAGTTGAATCTTGCTCTTGAGCCGAGTGTAGAATTGCTTGCTAAGAGGCTTGAAAAGAATGTCTGCAGCCTGATCATGACTGGGAACATGAAGAACCTTCAAGCGGTTAGAAGAAACTTCTTCGCGAACAAAGTGTAGATCAAGTTTAACATGTTTTGGACGAGCATGTAAAACAGGGTTAGAAGCGTGAGCAATAGTTCTTAAGTTATCAACCCAAGTGTTATGAATTTGCACTCAGAAACTTCAAACACCCTTTGACAGTCGATCAAACAATTTGCAGACTATGAACTAATCCAAGAACATAAAATGAACTTCAACACATAAGAATTTTACGTGGTTCAGATCAAGAGTTGATCCTACATCCACAGAGCCTAAAACCACACACAATCTTATTAATCACCAAGAATGTAGTACAAGAATACAATCAATAGATGATAAGAGCTAAATCAATCTCATACTCTCAAGATTATACAATTATGAACTCTATTCAATCATCTATCTATTCTCTCAAGCTCTCAATGCTGAAAGTATTTACCAAGAATGAATATTTTCTCTCCACTTCACTCTGACTCAACCAAGAGATCAAATAAGAAGATATCAAAACTTGAAACCCGAAAACTATTGCAACTGATGTTCGGGTCCGAACGATTTTAACTTGTTCGGCTCTGAACGACCCTGTTTTGTTCGGCTTCGAACAACCTTCCTATCAATCCAAAATTAGAAACCACAAGTGATATGTCTAACTTGCCCCTCTTCATTAATTATGATGTCTAAGTATACAAATTAGCATTTTGAGCTAATAACCACTACAAATCTCCACCTTTAGCCAAAATGCAGATTCATAAGACTAAATGCAGGCTTACTTCACAAGCTTCTCAACTTGTCAACTTGTTTTCCTCCACCTTCACCAACTCAAGACACAAATCAAATTTTGTTGTTGGTAAGGCCTTGATAAGACAATCAGCTGGATTGATGTGAGTAGAGATCTTTGCTACCTTCACAATACCCTTTAATACCACATCTCTGACAAAATGCATCTTGACATCTATATGTTTGGTTTTCTCATGGAAACCTTGATGTTTTGATAGATGAGTTGCACTTTGATTGTACAAAACATTGTCACTCTCCTCTGTTCCAAACCAAACTCTTTGATTATCCTTTTGAGCCACTGAGCTTTCTTAATGGCTTCTGTCAAAGCCACATATTTAGATTATGTAGTTGAGAGAGCACCAACTGATTGATGAGTTGATCTCCAACTTACTGTAGTCCCAAAGAGAGTGAATACATAACCAGTAAGAGACTTCCTAGTATCCAAGTTGGCAGCATAATCAGCATCTACAAATCCATCAACATGTTGTTCATTTCAGTCTATCTTCTATAACATAAACAAGTTGAAATGGTTCCTCTGATATACCTGAGTATCCACTTTATTGCCTCTCAGTGGACTTTTCCAGGATCTCCCATAAACCTTGAGACAACTCTCATAGCATGAGCCAAGTCTGGTCTGCAGCAGACCATATATAGAGTACATAACACTTCCTATAGCACTTGCATATGGGATCTTTCTCATATAAGTTCTGTCAAGTGTTGATTTAGGACACTGCTCCAAGGATAATCTGAAATGTTGAGCTAATGGTGTTGAAACACTCTTCGATTGATGCATGAAGAATCTCTGTAAGACTTTATCAAGATAATCCTTCTCTGATAGACATAGAATCCCATCTTTCCTGTTTCTGTCTATGTCTATCCCCAAAATTCTCTTTGCTTCACCCAAGTCCTTCATGTTAAATTCCTGTTTCAACAACTTCTTGATCTTTTTTCAGTACCTGCAATAGTCTGACTCACCAATACAGATATATATGAGACTGATCTTTCTCCTTCCTGAAATAAACACAGCTATCATATTTGCTTCTTGTAAAACCAATCTTCAGCATGTATTCATCAAACCTAAGATACCATTATCTGGGACTTTGTTTAAGTTCATACAATGATCTCTTCAATAGACAAACCCTTTCATCTGAATTTACACTTTCCGGGCATTCAAGAATTCTCATGTATAACACCTCCTTCAGTCTTCCATGTAGAAAAGTTATAGTGACATCCATCTGATGAAGTTTTAAGTGAAATTGTGCTACAAGTTCAATCATTATTATGATAGAGCAACACTTAACAACTAGTGAGAAAATCTCACTATAATCTACACCCTCATTCTGTGTGAACCCCTTGCTACCAGTCTAGCTTTGAATCTGACTTTAGAGTTACTACCAGCTTCAAAACTTCTTCTTGCAGATCCACTTGCAACCTATTAACTTTCGTGTCTTTGGTTTATCCACAATATCCCAAGTATCATTCTTCTCAAGTGACATAAGTTCTTTCTGCATAGCTATAAGTCACTGATCTCTTTCAGTATAGCTTATAACTTTAGCATATGATCCTGGTTCATAACTTTCAACTTCTTCAGCAGTGAACAAAGCATAGGACACCATACTCTACATGTCCATATCTCTGTGGTGGGTGTATTTGCTTCCTTTGTATATCCCTTACAAGTTGATAACCACTATAATCATCCATTTCCCCAGTTTCTTCTTCATTTTGAGAATCCTCCTGCTCTTGATCCACATATGGCATTATTCTCTCAGTCTCCACCTTAAGCTGAGTATTATCTTCACTTGTGCTTTAGCTTGTTGAGATTTCATCTTTCTTGTATGGCATAACATATTCATCAAATGTTACATCTTTGCTTATTATATATTTGTTGTTAATAGCTTCAATACATCATTGTTTATATCCATTGACACCCTTAGGATATCCCAGAAAAATACACTTGAGTGCTCTTGGTTCTAACTTGTCCTATCTAATGTGTGCATATGCAAGACATCGAAACACTCTAAGCTCTGAATAGTCTGCTGGTTTTCCATTCGACACTTCTTCTGGTGTTTTGAAATCAAGAGCAGTTGAGGGAGATCTATTGATTAAATGAGTTGTTGTTGTAACAATCTCACCCCCAAAACTCTTATTGACTCCAGAACTGGACAACATACACCTCACCCTCTCTAATATGGTTCTATTCATTCTCTCAGAAAGACCATTTTGCTGAGGTGTTCCAACAAATGTTCTCTGCCTCACTATCCCTTTTTCCTTGCAAAACTTATTGAATTCCTCTAATACAAACTCTAATCCATTATATGTTCTCAAGTGTTTTACATTTCTTCCTGTTTGATTTTCTATCTCAATAATCATCAATAATGGATAGAAAATACTTACCACCACTAAGTGTTTGAACTTTGGATGGTCCCCACAAGTCATAATGTATGTAACCAGCTTGTCTTTTGTAGTGTGCAAAGATTTTGCAAATTTTAATCTCTTTTATTTTCCATAGACACAATGCTCACACAACTTCATACTAGAATCCTATCACCACATAAAAGACCCTTTTTGCTTAATTCCATAAGCCCCCTTTCACTTATATGAGCCAACCTTTTGTGCCACAGTTGTGTTTTATCAATATAAACTGTATTGGAGACTCAATAAATAAATAGAGCTCAATCCTCCTAATAGCTCTAATGATATCTTGAGATCCCTTTGAAACTATTAGATTACCATCTTCTAAATGAAAGCAATATCCCATAGAATCTAGTATACCCAATAATATCAAATTCCTCCTTAATTGAGGAACATATCTAGCATTTTCTAATATTCTAATGTTGCCATCAAACATCTTGATTCTAATAGATCCAATCCCTTCACCTTGCACTCAAGATCATTACCCAATAAAACCAACCCTCCATTTTGGTGTTTAAACGTGTAAAACCAATTTCTATTTGGACAAATATGGAAAGAACACCCATAATCTAATACCTATTCAGAAGTAACTATAGAGGAAGAGATAGTGAGTACCTCACCAAAGTCATAACCATCTGCTGCCTCAAACAAATCAGATGTGTGCTTTCCCTTGGAATTTTTCTGAGGTTGATGATTACCTGTGCTTTCTGATTTTGTTTGGCTTTCTTGGTGGGACAATCTTTAGCTAGATGTCTGACACACGCTTAGTTATTTGTAACTAAATTGAACAACAGCAAGTATACGACGTCAAAGTAGCACTAAGTGAGCACAAGGTCGATCCCACGAGGAATCGGCTCGATATCAGAAAGATGAAGTAATCTAAACATTTAAGTGGCTAACTAGACGATCGAGTGGTTGGTTTTGGTATTTTTAAGCACTAATTTAAATCAACAAGTAATTAAAACTAATAAGATATACTAGGGAACAATTTACAGGGATTAACCGATTAATAAAGATAATCTAGGCTTAGATTTCAATTAAGGGTAGTTAGCAATTATTATCCTGATCAATTCAACCTTTAAACCGAATGCTATGTATTAGGAAACAATCACAATTATATGCAAGATCCCCTCTCGGAGCAACTTACGTGTTGATTGTATAGGATTAATCGCCGTCTCCGGTTGATTAATCAAATACAATTCCCAATCGGTCCTAAGATCAAAATTCCCACAATTAGCTCAAACCTCTCGGTTTTATTGCTTAATCATGTCGATTAATGTGATCTCGGATCAAATCTCCCCTCTCGGTTTTAATTTAATCCTCAATAATGTTAAATAAGTGATCAAATCATTCAACAAGCATAATAAATCATTAATCGACTAATAGCATAACACGGGATTAAATTAATCGAGTCAAAATCACTAATCACCCATAATCTACTTTCTAAACCTAGATTAAGGAAATTAGCCAACCATAATTATAATAATAAATAAACACAAATATATAAATATAATCATGTTTATACAAAATTTAGATGAAGATGAAAAGATAAAACCTATTGGAAAGATAAATCTTGATCTCCAAGTAATTCCCCCAAATGCTCTCCCTAGCTTTCTCTCTCTAAAAAGTAAGTAAAATGAAAGTGTGTATCCTCAAAAATCTGAAAATCCAAGTCTATACCCCCCATTTGTGGCTTTTTACAAAGTATTGGGCTCAAAATTACATAAATGGATTGAAATTAATCCATTTCCGGAGTTTGTGCACGGTCATGCCCGTGCGAGGCTGCACGGACCGTGCACAACCCCTGAAATTGCCTATTCTCTGGAAAACCATGCACGGTCCGTGCATGGTCGCACGGTCATGACCGTGCGCCCGTGTATGGGCTGCCCCTGCCTTTCGCGCGCATGAGCCGTGCACGGTTTGTGAGGGCATGCACGGTTGTGACCGTGCACGGCCCAATTTTGGCCCATTTCTTCATTCCTCGGGTTTTTTCTCGATTTCCTCGACTCCTTTCTACTCGTCACCTCTTTGTACACTTTTTTACCTGCAAAATGCTTGAAAATGAGGTTTTCCGATAAGAGAAAGGAAATACGAAGAATATAACAAATGGGTGTTTAAAATCTACAAATGTATGTTAAAAATACATACTTTAAGCCTGTTTTTCACCCTAAACAACCCATTTGTCAACCCCCTCAAACTAAACCCTTGCTCGTCCCTGAGCAATTAATATCAAAAGAATGAAGAGTTTCTTTCTCAGTAGGAGGAAAACATATAGGTATCATCGATTTTACTTGGAAATGTAAGTCTCAGAACAAAAAAACACATTCTAATTATCAACATCACAAGTTAAGGAACCTTTGAAATCATCATAATATCCTCACAGATAAGTGTATCACTCAAGCACTCAAGTGTATAAAACAGGGTTGTGTATCGCTCGAGTTGTATACATATGCATGCCCTACCATATGCTTGCTTATTGTCTCATCTTTCCGTCACTTTTGATAAATACGAGCAAAATAACAGAAAGGTCTTTTGTTTTGGTTGTAATGTAGGCTTTTTAGACTAGGTGAGATATGTTTGAGTGTAGAGACCTAACTTGGATCGATTGAGTTGCACTCAACTAATTCTCACATAAGTTTTACTCCCACTCCCTTTTCATCATTTCAACACTTCAATGTTTCTTTCACCTTCTCCAAATCACCACAACCAACTCTTGTGCATAAAATGTGAGTTAGCAATATTTTGACTTCTAACTCAATCAAAGTAAGCTCTATTATTGGTTTCCTTTGACCCTTTCTTGGTCCTAAACTATAAGCATCCAATCGAAATGGAACGTAATAATAATATTTTCTTTTCTTTTTTTGCTTTTGTTCCCCACTTTATATTCATCATCGCACTCTCATCATTTTTGTAACCCTCTCTCACATCCACTTTCCAACCCCCTCTATCAAACTCGTTCGATCCAAGTGTGGGAAAAAGGCTAAAAAGATGGAGATGGCTTGTAATTATAGCTATCAAGAAAAAGGCTACAAGTTCAACTTGGCTAACTAGGGATAATTCATATAAAGGGGTAAGAAGATGATTTTTAAAGCTCAAAATAAGTTATAATGAAAGATTGCCTAAAATCATTTTCAATGCTCATAAATATACCCCGTGATTTCAAGTAGACTCAAAGCAAGTTCTAGAGGTACTATGCATATGACCAACATCACACAAATCAAAGAAAATATTGAACTCCAAAAATAGGAGTTCCTCATTTTGGCTCCAAATCTCACGGGCTTATATAGTATGATTAATCTCTTTGTTCCATAACAAGTGTGTGCATATATCACATTTTCAATCAAAACACAAAATTGTGTATCATCATTGACAACACTTCCAATACCTTATCAAGAACCTTTCTTTTTTTTTTTTTTTTTTTTTTTTTTTTTTTTTTTTAATATATATATAACAAATTAAAATCAACAAACTAACAAGCTATCAACAACTAAAGATAAAATAGCTTGACAAATTAATTGAAACTAAAAGTTCGAAACAACAACTACATAAACATCAAAACATAATTCAGTTTGGCAAAACAAATGCAAGAAAAGACAAACAACCACCCTTCAAATTTCGCAACATACATCCCCCCTCAAACTATTTTAAACTAGATTCCAAAATGCGTTAAAATAGTTTCAAGAAGTAAAGATGTAGCGAATAACTTACAAACTCCCCTAAGGGGAGGGGGGGTGGTGTGGGATCATAGTGGCCGGCTTGCACGTTTAAGTCCTCGAGCTTTTGCAACATTTTGGCCATTCTCCTTTCTTCTTTTGCGCTGACCTTCTGGGCCTCCATGATTTCCAACAACGCGTTCATGATTATGGTCTGGCCCGATGTCAAATTTCGCTGTGTTTGCGTCATATCAGCTTGGTTGTTGATAAGTGTTTGTTGCTGCTCCTTAAGCTCATTTAAGGCTGCTTCCACAACTCTTAACCTATCAGTGACTGTGGAGGATTCCCTGCGCTGTCAGGAAGAAGACTCCTCCCCTCGCTGTCCAAGAAATGCCTCCTCGATGTTTTGGATGTCCCGATCCTCTTCCATCTGCTCCTCAGTTGCCACTTGCCTAGGTAGAACGCCAGCTAAACCCTTCTGAATCATCTCTGCATGGGCCGGGGTCATCATCAACCAATTTTCGCGCCTCATCACCGTAGTCAGAGGGGGGTTGGGCAAGGGAAAGGACCCACCCTCTCGCTGCTGCCACATCCATACTCTCTCCTTGGATAACTTAATGTAATGAGACGTTTTAAGAACTTCCGTCGTCATCCGTAATTCACCGCGCATTGGTTGAAATCTGGAGAGATTTATCTTGAAGTGCACCGCCAAGGCAGTGATGAACCCCCCAATTCGGATAGCACCTGTTTCATGTGCTATTGAATTGAATTGGCCCATCAAATAAGGTCCTGATCTCACCTTGTGAGGCTTCATCATACACCACAACAAGTAAAGCTCATCCGCTCGGAGACCTCCTGCCTCATGCCTTGCGAAGAGAGTATGCTGCATAATCTTAGCCAAATATCTAAATACCAGGTTGCGAATTTTGGTCGGCTTTGATCTGCTGGCGTTGTAAGTGAGGTGAGACGGTGTGGCGTCTGGTTGGTAACTGATTTGTGGCCAAAATTCTTGAGGATTGAAATCCTCATGGTGAGGGAAATCGCCAGAGGAATGAAACCGGAGGATATCTCCCAATTGTGTAGAATGCATCTCACGAGGCCGGTTGCCCAGTCGGAATGTCATGCTCAAGGCTTCGTCGCGATGCATAACAACATCAAGAGTGGAGAAAAATTCCAAGACTAGTGACCCCAATCCATTCGTCCGATCACAGTCTCCACGTCTTCTCGGATACCCAACTCGTCCATAGTTTGGGGGTCGGGATATAGAGTTGGAATGATTCGTCTCCTGGCCAACTTATTCCATCTTTCCCGAACCATTTTTGACTCCCACATCCGGCCAAAATCAATTCCATGATCACTCGGGCTTATTTGCTCGGGTTCACTTTGTGCATCGGGTTCTTGTGTGGCCCTTGAACTTGACTCTCCCACCCTTGCAACTTTTCTTTTTGGCCCCATGTTCAGTATAAGAAAATATGACCTACAATCACCCAAAACAAGTGAGACAATTTCTCATCAACCCCCTCAAACTAGACTTGAGGTATATGTAAAAAATTAATGCATTCCTAATTGCATAAGGCCTCATGTCTAGTATGATCACAAACAAATAACACACATAACATACAATTTCTACACAATGCTTTCCATTCTTGAGCAATTAAATATATTTCGTTAGTGCTTCATTCAAACTAATTTGTAGTATGTGTTTGGGATTAAAAACATTTACAATATACCATACTACAATTTAGTTTGATTCAATTGCAAATCAACAACTTCAAGCAGTTAACACATACCCTCAAACTAGTTTGGTGTTGTGTGCTTGAGATGAAACAATTGGTAATGCACCACAATCCTGACTAGTTTGAAACATAAAAGTTCAATTCTAATGATTAAGGTGAATGAAAGATATCCATGAAGTGCAAGAGGATAAAAAAATCATCAATTTATCAAGGAAATAACATATCTTGCACTTACACATTCTCTACACCTCAATGTTCACAAATTTATTCAAGACTATATTCAATTGGAGTATATAATCGGTACAATTCATAAGAAAAAGGCACCAATTAGCCTTGAATCAACAAAACAAACACAAAAGCAAGTGCACACAAGGTGTTCGACAAAATACTCTAATGAATTTCTAACTCCGAATTGAACAATTTCAAGTTCTATCTACTCCCTATACTCAAGTACCAACAATATGTTCAAAACAAATCAATCTATCCACAAATCATCAAGAAATTTGAAATTATAGGCAACTACACAACTAAGCCCTAGCTTGACAAAATTGGCCAAGAAATTTGAATTTAATTGAGATTCAATGGACATACCTTGTGAATGTAGGGAGATGATGACTTGAAAGTGTTGATTCTCCAAGAACTGGTGTTGAATTTGTGTGTGTGTCTGTTGTTGTTGTGTTTTTCGCGAAGAGAAAAGGAGGAGAATGAAGTTATTGAGTGTTTTCTGTGTTCAAATATATTACTGCCCCGGTCGTGCACGGTCCGTGCAAGGGTGCATGGTCATGACCGTGCACGACCTCAAAAACAGGCTGCTCTCGGGAAAATGGTGCTGCACGGGCCCAAAATTAGGCACTTCTCTGGAAAATGGTGCACGGACCGTGCAAGGGTGCACGGTCATGACCGTTGACACGTTGGTTTCTAACCTAGCGTTCCACAAGTGTACGGATGTAGGTGTAGTAGCGATAATCAAGGTCGATCCCACAAGGAATAGTTTTAGGTAGTTCGATACCTCAATATTCTAGGAATGTCCTAACTAGATACTAAATTTCAAAGGATTGATTTTACTAATTTAAATACTCAATTAAATATGAATTCAAACTTGGTAAACACAAAGAATTAACAATTAGGGATAAAAGGAATCCTAGGGTGTCGATTTCAGGGTATTTATTCCAATGATGATTAGAATTAACTTATTGATTTTTAAACCGATCTAGTGTTTATTAAGCGGCGCAATATTAACCTAACCCTCCTCTCAAAGTAGTTAAACCGTTGATTAACTAAGACAATTACCCTCTCGAGTAAATTAATCCTAGTAACTCAAAAAAGCTCATGAACCTATGCCTACACAGTCATAGACAACTGTGCTCTATATCGTACGTCTAATAACAAAACCCTTCTCTCGAAGAGGATTTGTTAACCGAGATCACTAAACCTAGATGGCCAGTCTAAATTTAGTTATTAAAACAAATATAAAGATAAACACATATAAGAACGGAAATCAATAAGTTAAAATGTAAATCAAAACATTGTCATAAAATAATTCCTACTTTCTAACCCTAGGACACGAATAGCTTAGCTACTCATGCCTAGATTCAAATCCAATACAATATTCGAACAAAACATTATAAAGAATCAAAACTAAGAAGAATTGCTAAACCCGAGTAAATCGTTCCGTTGATTGAATCTTCGTCGTCGTCCAAGTCGTCTATCGCCTCAAAACTCGGATATTAGGCGTCTCCCCCAGAATAAACGAACTTGGACCTCTTTTTATAGAGCTTAAATAAGCCCGGTTAAATTAGGAATCAAATCCCCTTTAAAACAAGATTTCTTTTAACGGATGTCCTTTTGACACGGCCGTGTTGCTTGTAAAACTTCAGTTTCTGTGCATCATTTGACACGGCCGTGTTGAAACTTGACGCGGCCGTGTTACTCCTCCAGAGCCTTTTTGACATTTGCGCAACACTTTTGACACGGCCGTGTTGCTTATGTGACACGGTCGTGTCGGTTCTTGCTCTGTTTTGCTCCTGGACCGGTATGGACCAGTTTTTGGACGGTTCGGACCGATTTTTGCTGGTTCTCACTATTTTGGACCGGTTTTCACTATGTTCTAACTTTTTTTCTTGTCCGGTAGTCGTAAATCACAACTTTTAATCCTAAAAATGCTCAAAAACACCTTAAAACAAGCCGAGTACGTTAATTGGTCACTTATATCACATTTCATCCAATTCTAAACCATTTATGCACATAATTCCTATAAAATAGTATCGTAAATTGACCTAATTACATGCATAATTAACGTGCATCAAAACCCCCCAAACTTAAACTGTTGTTCGTCCCGAACAACATAAAAATAATTCATGTACTTAGGGCGATTAGATGATAAATTAGTTTCAGAATGATTTTTTTTCAAAATCTAGACACCACAGTATAAATGAGCATATGTGATAGTGCAAAAATTAACTACTTTCGAGACTTAAACTTTCGAAGCATTTGATCCTCACCAGGTAAGTGTTTCTCTCATCCCTCAAGTGTTTATGGCTAAAAATTGCAATTTCGCTCAGATTGGACTATACGCTTAGTTTTACCATAGGCTTGCCAATTGTCTAAGTTGAATTCAGTACAGTGGCATAAGTGACAAAGAATCAAGTAGGACTTTTATTCGGTTGTAATATTGGCTTAAGGTAAGGTGGGACATATTTGGATATAAGTAACTATGTATTGGACTAATAGTGTTATATGTAGACATCAGTTCAATATCATCAAGTGATCATGGATTGTAGTAGAGGATTTGAGGAGTCCAGAACCAGGTTTAGTATGTGAAGAACCGGGTTAGAGAACCGGGTTTTTAGCTGGATCAGTTAAAAGGTTAAAAAGGAAACCGGAGTCAAGGTGGTTATAACTGTCGTTTGCAAAAGATTAAAACCGTTGCGTGTAAAACCGTTGTTGAAAGCCCGCTAAACAGTTTTATGCAGTTGAGAACAAAAATGGTTACAACTGCTTCTACTTCCTGATTCGAGCTCCGTCCTTTATATTCATTGAAACCACTTGAAGATGCGAGTTAATTCACGTTACTTTCCCTCTGTAAACATTACTCAATCAATAGAATTTGATAACTAGAGATCTTGAGCTCAATTCGGTGTGTGAATTGGGGTTTCTAGTTTTCTGGATTAATTCTTGTAATTGATTGATAAGTGGAGTGAATTGAGGTGTATAGAACCTCCGTGGATGTAGATCATATTGATCGAACCACGTAAAATCCATGTGTTCATCATTTTCTATTCCTGTTCATTGTTCGGTTTCTTGTGACCGAATTTCTTGTTGTTATTCATTTTTCTTTCTGGTTTGAGTGTTGTTTGTGTGTGAGAAGAGTTGATTCGTAACAAGTGGCACCGTCTGTGGGAAACTTGTGCACACACTCAAAGAGGTAAGGAGAATGGCTGGAGTTAAGATGGATGTGGAGAAGTTTTCAGGTAAGAATGACTTCTCACTTTGGAAAATCAAGATGAATGCTGTGTTGGTTCAAAATGGTTTAGATTCTGCACTCCTCCCTGTTGATCAATGGTCTGATGCTGAGAAACCAAAGTTTTCAGAAGTGGATAAGAAGGCTCTGAGCCTGATATTTCTGTGTTTGGGTGATAAACCTCTGAGGGAGGTATCAAGGTGCAAGAATGCAGTAGAGGCATGGGGAAAATTGGAAGAACTTTATCAATCCAAGTCATTATCAAACAAACTGTTTTTAAAGCAGAAATTGATGTCTTTCAAGATTACTGATGATAAGGCCATTTCTGATCAACTTGATGAATTTGTCTAGATGATTGAAGAACTAGAAGACCTGGGTGTGACCTTGGAGGATGATGACCAGGCTTTGATGGTGTTGAATGTTCTTCCAAAGTCCATGGAAAGCTTCAAGGATGCATTGATGTTTGGGAGGGATGGAAAGGTCAGTTATGAGTCTATCCTCTCAGCTTTGAAGACAAAGTGTTTTCAAACTCAGGGAGATAAGGGCTCTACTCAGGATGGAGAAGGCTTGAACATAAAGTTCAAGAAGAAGTTCCAGGGATCCAAGGATAACAAGGCTGGAACTCAGAATTCAAAGAAGAATGGAGACTGGGTTGAAAATAGAAAGTGTTTCAAGTGCAAGCAAACTGGACATTTGAAGAAGGATTGCCCACAAAAGAAGAAGAAGCAGGACAATCAAAGGGCAGAAGTGGCTGTGACTGAACATCAAGATGATGCCCCTGAAGTTTTAAACATCACATACACAAAGATGGAAAAAGAATGGGTTCTTGATATAGGTTGTTCATTCCACATGTGCCCAAATGAATCCTGGTTCAAAGACTTAAAGAAAGAAGATGGTGGATATGTACTACTGGGAAATGACCATTCCTATAGAGTTAAAGGCACATGATCTATTCAGATCAAGATGTATGATGGAGTCATCAGAACCATTTCAAAAGTGAGGTATGTTCATGGTCTTAAGAGAAACCTCCTATCTCTTGGTTCTCTTGTGGCAAATGGCTGTAAGTTCAACTCCACAGATGGGTATCTTCATATCACTAAACACAACAAGCTGGTAATCAAGGGAAGGCAACATAATGGCCTGTTTATCTTGATTGATTCTCCTGTGATAGGTTGTGTTGAATCTATGATAAGTAGAGAGGATTTCATGAAGTGGCATAAAATACTGGATCATATTGGAGAGAGAGGGTTGAAGGAGCTGTCCAAGAGGGGTATAATTGGTGAAATAGGGAATCAAACACTTGAGTTTTGTGACAAATGTGCTTTAGGAAAGGCCAAGAAGCTGCCTTATGCTAAAGGGGTTCATTCTACTCAAGAACCACTGGACTATGTACATTCTGACATATGGGGGCCTTCAAGGATAGAGACACATGGAGGAGGGAGGTATTTCATGTCCATCATTGATGATTACAGTAGGAAAATATGGGTATATGTCTTAAGGAACAAGAGTGATGCATTCCTTAAGTTTAAAACATGGTTGAGCCAGATGGAGAATCTAAGAGGGAAGAAATTGAAACATCTTAGGACTGATAATGGCTTGGAATATCTATCTACTGAGTTCACAAGGTTTTGTGAAGATAAGGGCATCACAAGGCACAAAACTGTCGCAGTGAACCCTCAACAAAATGGTGTTGTTGAAAGGTTTAACAGGACTGTGCTTGATAGAGTTAGATGTATGCTGATTGATGCTGGATTACCCAAATCTTTCTGGGGAGAAACACTGAACACAACATGTTATTTGATAAATAGATCACCATCATCAACTCTAGGATTTAAGACTCCAGAAGAGGTTTGGAGTGGAAAGGTACCAAACTATGATGACTTGAGAGTGTTTGGTTGTCTGGCTTATGCTCATATCAGGCAAGACAAACTTGATGCAAGGGCACAGAGGTGTGTATTCCTAGGATACCCTGAGGGCATCAAAGGCTACAGGTTATGGTGTTTGGAACAAGGAAACCGGAAACTCTTGATAAGTAGAGATGTGAGATTCAATGAGGCTGTGATGGGATACAACTCTACTGGAAGTCAAGAAGAGGCTGATGGTGCCACAGAATCTGAAAGTATTTCCATTTAGGTGGAGCCTACTGACGAAGAGAAATCACCAGAGAAAAATGTTCCAACTCAACCAGGTAATGACAGTTCATCAGAAGAGGATGAAGACCAACCTGAGATTTCAAATCTCAGAACTTATAGTATTGGTAGAGATAGACCAAGGAGGCAAATCCACAGGCCTGATTTCTATGGACAAGCTGGGAGTGTTTACTATGCATTAAGTGTAGCAGAAGACCTGGAGTTTCAAGAGCCAAGCAATTTCAAGGAAGCAATCAATTGCAGTGGAAGTGAACATTGGATAGGGGCCATGATGGAGGAAATTGAATCTCTGGAGAGGAACCAAACCTGGAAACTTGTAGACAAACCAAAGGGGCAGAAGTTAGTCAGCTCAAAGTGGATCTACAAGAAGAAGGTGGAGGCTGGAAAGGCTGATAGAACAGATACAAGGCAAGGCTTGTGGCAAGGGGCTTTACATAAAGGGAAGGCATTGATTATAATGAGGTATTCTCTCATGTTGTGAAGCATTGCTCTATTAGGCTACTTTTATCAAAAGTTACACAAGAAGACATGGAACTACAACAGTTAGATGTTAGGACAGCATTCCTGCATGGTGATCTCATTGAAAGAATATACATGAAGCAACCTGAGGGCTTTGTGATTCCAGGAAATGAAGAGAATGTCTACTTTCTCAGGAAATCACTTTATGGTTTGAAGCAGAGTCCAAGGCAGTGGAACAAGAAGTTCAATGAGTTCATGATCAATGCAGGTTTCATAAGAAGCTTGTATGATAGCTGGGTGTATACTTTAATAAAGGTCATATGCTTGAACAAGTGTTTCTGTTATTGTATGTGGATGACATGCTCATTGCCATAAGAGCATGGACAAAATACAACAGTTAAAGGGAAGATTGAGCTCAGAATTTGACATGAAGGATCTTGGAGAAGCAAGGAAGATTCTTGGGATGGATATCATTAGAAGAAGGAAGTCTGGAACACTTTGGCTCTCACAGAAGCAGTATTTGCAGAAGGTTGTGGAGAGATTTCACATGCATGAGTCAAGGCCATTAAGTATTCCAGTTAGCCAACAAACCAAGCTATCCAAAGAACAATGTCCAAAGATAGAAGAAGAAGTAATTCACATGAAAAATGTTCCATATGCCAGTGGTGTTGGCAGCCTGATGTATGGAATGATATGCAGCAGGCCAGATCTGGCCTATAGTGTTTCTTTGGTAAGCAGGTACATGTCAAATCCAAGAGAGGCTCATTGGGAAGCTTTAAAATAGGTCTTGAGATATTTGAAAGGCTCAGTCAGTGTAGGTCTGAAGTTTGAAAAGCAAGAAGCTAGTGCTGTACCTCTTGTTGGGTATGCTGATGCAGATTTTGCTGGGAATCTAGATACAAGGAAATCTGTTACAGGCTATGTTTTTACCTTGTATGGGACGGCTATAAGCTGGAGAAGTGTGCAACAACCTGTGCTTTCTTTGTCAACAACTGAGGCAGAATACATTGCCTTAACTGAGGCAATCAAGGAAGCTTTGTGGCTTAAGGGAATTCTCAAAGACTTAGGGATCAGACAAGGTTGTGTCACCATTCAATGTGACAACCAGAGTGCACTTCACTTGGTGAAACACCAAGCTTTTCATGAGAGGTCTAAGCATATTGATGTTAGACTTCACTTTGCAAGGGATGTGATTGAAGCAAAATCTGTAGAGGTGAAGAAGGTTCATACTATGGACAATGCAGCTGATTTTCTAACCAAGGCAGTTCCTGGGAGTAAGACGATTCATTGCTCAAGCCTGATAGGGCTTGAACAGTGTGATTAAACCTGGAAGACAAGGCAGGATGAGGTGATGAAATACACTTGAGTTCATTGAGGTGGAGATTTGTAGACATCAATTCAATATCATCAAGTGATTATGGATTGTAGTAGAGGATTTGAGGAGTCCAGAACCGGGTTTAGTATGTGAAGAACCGGGTTAGAGAACCGGGTTTTTAGCCGGATCAGTTAAAAGGCTAAAAAGGAAACCAGAGTCAAGGTGGTTATAACTGTCGTTTGCAACAGATTAAAACCGTTGCGTGTAAAACCGTTGTTGAAAGCCCGCTGAACAATTTTATGCAGTTGAGAACAAAAATGGTTACAACTGCTTCTACTTCCTGATTCGAGCTCCGTCCTTTATATACATTGAAACCACTTGACAATGCGAGTTAATTCACGTTACTTTCCCTCTGTAAACATTACTCAATCAATAGAATTTGATAACTAGGGTTCTTGAGCTCAATTCGGTCTGTGAATTGGGGTTTCTAGTTTTCTGGATTAATTCTTGTAATTGATTGATAAGTGGAGTGAATTGAGGTGTATAGAACCTCCGTGGATGTAGATCATATTGATCGAACCACGTAAAATCCCTGTGTTCATCATTTTCTATTCCTGTTCATTGTTCGGTTTCTTGTGGCCGAATTTCTTGTTGTTTTTCATTTTTCTTTCTAGTTTGAGTGTTGTTTGTGTGTGAGAAGAGTTGATTCTTAACATTATATATAACCCCACTACCCCTCAATACATTAACTCAATCTCACTCTTCCCTTCTCAGCAAATCACCCCTCAAGGTGACTTCTTCACCTTACCAACAGTACTTTTCAACCAAGTGTTTTTTTTTTTCCAACTATTTGGGTACCACATCATGGGACTACCCATTTTTTCAGCTCATTCTAACACTTCTTCCTCTAACCTCTCCTTATTATATCTAAACCATAGAACCTTTATTTACAGATAGCTCTTTCTATTGCCTTTCTCCCGTGTTTTCTTTTTTTTTTTTTTTTGGACGAAAATAATTAGAAAATTGAAAATTTTCAAGGAGAGGTTATATTTGCTTGCTCTTTTTTATTTTTTTTTTCACCTTAGCACTTCAGACACTTTTTACCCTTTTATTTATCCATACTGCCGCCCATTTTGTTCCCAGAATCCGATCTACCTTCCAATCCACCTCCCTCCTTACTCAATTAGTCCAATATATGGCCAAAGGCTAAAACTAAAAGGTATATGGCTTGTAACATATAAGGTTATGAACAAAAAGCTAAAAGCTCAATTGGGCTTACTACGGATATTTTGCACAAAAATTCTTGGTAAAAAGGTTAATTCTAGGCTCAATAATCGGGTACAAAACAAGAATTGCCTATATCACTTTCTAAGTCACATTACACTTTTGACAATTCTCAACACAGTCTCAAGGTAAGTTCTAGAAACGAAGACATATATCCAATAAAAATCACACCAAAAGAAAATATAGCACTCCATAAATAGGAATCACTTTTTAGGCTCAATTTCTCACACGGGTCATTTTGATCAAAGTTCTAAGTTTAACTCAATTTCGTCTCAAATTGCCTATCATGCTCCACTCTGTGTCAATTTTCAAGTTCATGCATAAAATTGTATCATCATTAACACTTCATCATCCATCGGTTCCCTAAATTTGCACTCGGGTTTTCATTCTTTTTCCTTTTGACTCTAACAATTTGACCAAAAATAAGACTCTAGACTCTAGACTCCCAAAACTCAATCATGGACACATAAAACAATAAAACCGGGTTCACAAACCCACCAACACCAGTTAAATAGATACTTGGGCTCACAGAACCAATACTCTAAATCAATAGCAAAATAATTGAGCACAATGGGCACACAGACCCAACAATTAAAGTAATAATTATGCAAAGGGCTCACAGACCCGACAACTGAACTTGAGTACAAGTTAACTGACACTCAAACAATCAATTCCAAAACCGAATAACCAACATGACCACAAAGTAGAAATAGTAACAAAACAATAGCCATAGCGGCCAAGACGTTCCACAGTTCACCCCCTCCCCCAAACATGGCTAGAAGCCAATGTTTGGAGGAAAAGAGTGGTACGCCTTGGTGCTAACTTACAGATCACTGAGGTAGAGGCGGGGGTTGGAACCCATATTGGCTCCAAAATTGTGTCATTGCCTCCCATTGAGTCTGTTGCTGCTGTCTCCACAGGCGGTCTTCATCACTTCTTTGAAGAAGTGTGTTAAGTACTCCTCTTTGAGCATCTAATTCGGAATGAATTGTTTGAAGAGATCCCCGGACCTCTGTTCGGTGCCTCTCCATTGACGTTTGAAAGGTCTTCATCGACTCATTATGGAGACGAACAACATCCCGTAACGAATTAATGATACCGATCATGTCTTCATTGAACTCCGATCGGTAAGCAACTGTCGCAGCTGCTCGTTTCTTCCTGGGCTGTCTCGGAGTGTGGCTTCTTTATTTAGCTGGTGGCCTGGACTGGAACACCTCGGAGTCCGGTGGTTGGGATAGCTGGAGATGGTCTTCAGTGGAAAGCGACAGATTCGCTGTATCGTGTACACCTGTGACCGCTGTCCCAATCTCATACGGCAGGTGAAGATAGGGGCCAACATTTTGGTACACATATGGGAAAGTCCCATCCTCACCTAGAACCACAACCTACATCAATTCAAGCAAGTCCCACGTATATTGGACTTCACCTCTTACCGGCTCCATAGCAGTAAGGTCGATGTCATCAAAAGCTGCTGCAATTGGAGTGATCAGTCCTCCAATCATAATGCTGTCCTTCTGCTTCCGGATGACATTCTCAATGTGTTCCATCAATATCTTTGCATAATTCACTTTATAGCCATGCAGGATGTTCCACAACATGTGAAGTTCACTCTGTCTCACAGCTCCCACTTCACGCCGGGCAAAAAGAGTGTAGGCAAGCAGCTTCTGTATGTAACGAGTGACTGGATTACGGATCCATGAAGCTTTGACTGCCTTGGAGATATATTGTTGGGCTGCTACAATCGGTGGTGCAGCTGTCAACAATGCCCAAAAGGTGTGTGGGTTAAATACCTCCGGGGGTTTCTCTCTTGAAAATTTCGGAAAGCCATATATCCTATCCAGCTCACTGTAGGTCAATGTTCGAGCTTTCCCCATTAATTGGAAAGTGATTCCGTCTGGTCGGGTGGAGTGAAGAGAACTGGCTGCAATGATGCTAAATGTGCTCAGGAACTCGATAGTGATTCGTCTGTATGTCTGTTGCACTCTCATGAACTGAAGTAACCCGAACCGGTTGAGAAGAGTACGGACATTATCATGAATGCATACCGCAGATGATATTTTACCATCTTTTACCATGAAATGACATTTTTCCCAGTTAAGGACCAGATTGGTTTCTTCACACCTTTTAAGCAACTGAGCTAAGTTATCTAGACAATTATCAAAAGACGAACCAAACACAGAGAAATCGTCCATAAATACCTCCATTATATTTTCTATCAAACCCCCAAAAATTGCCATCATGCACCGTTGAAAAGTAGCAGATGCATTACAAAGCCCAAATGGCATTCTACGAAAACCAAAGACACCATAAGGACACACAAAAGTAGTTTTTTCTTGATCCTCCGGAGCAATTACAATCTGATTGTACCCCGAATAGCCATCGAGAAAACAATAATACTCAAATCCTGCTAACCTATCAAGCATCTGATCTAGAAAGGGAAGGGGAAAATGGTCTTTACGAGTAGCTGCATTAAATTTCCTATAGTCTATATATACACGCCAACCCGTAATCAACCTAGTGGCTATGACCTCATCAAGATCACCCTTTACTACAGTCATCCCTCCTTTCTTTGGCACTACCTGAGTTGGACTTAGCCACTTACTATTAGAAATAGGAAAGATTATCCTAGCATCTAACCACTTAAGCACTTCTTTCCTAACTACTTCTTGCATCATTGGGTTAAGCCTACGTTGGTTTTGAACAGAGGGTTTATATTCATCTTCCATCAGAATTTTATGCATGCAAATAGTAGGACTAATTCCTTTCAAATCAGCAACCAACCATCCTATAGCAGATTTATACTTCCTCAATACACGCAACAACTTATCAGTTTCAAAATCAGTAAGGGAAGAAGAGATTATTACCGGATATCTGTTTTCATTATCTAAAAAAGCATACCGCCGATGATCAGGTAATGGTTTCAGCTCTGGGCATCCATCGCCCCCTTTTTGCCTTTCTTCAACTATTTTCTTGTTGATGTTTTCTTGGGTCGAGCTCTCTTTAGGAGCCTCCTGCAAAGCATTTAATGCACTAACACTTTCGGCAAGCTCAAGGTCAGTAGGGTCATGGAGATTAACATTATAAATAGAATTTGCGATGCATATGTCAAGGGGATCACTATCACTTGGTGAGGTTAGTTTCCTACAAAATGCAGCTTCAATAGAATGAATAAAACTACATGTTTCTAATTGAGATACATCCTCCCTATCATGATGTTGTAGAGCTTTATAGATTGAAAAAGTAACTTGCTCTTTATCTACCCTTAACGTCAACTCTCCCTTTTGAACATCTATTAATGCTTTTCCCGTTGCTAGAAATGGGCGACCTAAAATCAAAGGGACATCTTTATCTTCTACCATATATAAAACCACAAAATCAATAGGTATTATAAACTTTCCAACTTTTAACAAAACATCCTCTACAATCCCCTTTGGCCAAGTCATAGACCGATCAGCCATTTGTAAAGAAATTGTAGTAGGTTTCAAGGTACTTGGATTCAATTTCTCAAAAATAGATAGTGGCATCAAGTTAATACTAGCCCCTAGATCACACAGTGCTTTATCAAATGTAACATTACCTATTTGACATGCAATAGTAAAACTACCTAGATCTTTTCGCTTGAGCGGTAGCTTCCTTTGGATTACAGCACTGTCTCGTATTCTTCCCACTTCTTCTTCTTTGCTGTAGTTCGGTCAAGTTGACTTTCTCGTATTTTGTCTTCAGTCACTTCCTTAAAAAATTTAGCGTAGTTCGGCATTTGCTGTAGTGCTTCAACAAAGGAGATGTTAATTTGGATCCTCTTTAGCACATCCAAAAACTTCGCGAACTGCTCATCAATCTTTTTCTTCCTTAAGGCTTGTGGGAATGGGACAGCCGGGACATAAGGTGGGATATCTGCTTTGATTTCCTTTCCTTCGTTTCGCTTCACTGTCTTCTTTATGCCCGTCTGATCATGCTTCTCTTCCATTTGCTCCTTTTCCACTGCTTTATCTTTATCAACTGGCAACTGGGGTCCCTCGTACTCAGTTGCACTCCTCAGCTGAATGGCTTGACATTGCTCTCTTGGATTCACCACCGTATCACTTGGATATTGGCCCTGCTTGTGTTGGGCCCCAACAATCTTAATCAATTGGCTCATATTGGAAGATAACTCACCAATGCTTGCTTGAGTATGAACCATCGTATTCTCTAGCCTCTGGATATCTGCCCCTTGCCCAGTAATATGATTGTTTAGCTCGATAAATTTCCCTTCTACTTTCTTCTCCAACTGAGCTAACTTATCATCATACTTTTCAAACTATGACTGGGCAATCTCTTCTTGTGATGGCTTCTTACCATCATGGATCATACCATTTGAAACAGCAAACCCAGGCGGTGGATTGAGTGTATTCTTGGAATTCCCATATGAGAAATTTTGGTGATTCCGATTCTGTGGGCACTGATTGTACCTAGGCTGGTTGTTTTGGAAGTTGTTGAAGTTCCTTTGATTTAGAAAATTAACCTCTTCAACTTCTTCCTGACCCCCTGTCTGTTGTGCTAACGTCAGACTAGTTAGCAGATTTACCTGACTCGTCAGGGCTGTCAGCTGTGATGTGAGTTTTTCAAGCGGCTCTTTGCTGTCCGTCTCCACTTCCATAACATTTGCTACCCTCCGTGGATGGTTTCTCTCATTTGGCCACTGATACCTCGTTCTAGCCATAGCATCCAAAATCGAGAATGCTGTCTTTACTGATGTCTCCATCAAACTACCACCTGCAGCTGCATCCACTTGGTTTCTTGTCGGAGCAAGTAAGCTATTATAAAACTTACATATCTGCTGCTTTTTCGTAAAACCATGTTGAGGGCAACTCCGGATAAGATCCCGGAATCACTCCCAAGCTTCTCAAAACGGCTCCTGATCCATTTGCTTGAACTGATTAATCTGATTCTACAAGTGGAGCATCTTGCTCGGTGGAAAGTACTTCAATAGAAACGAAGTACTCAAGTCTTCCCAGCTGGTGATATCTTCCAATGAATTGAACCATTTGAGGGCTCTCTCTTTCAACGAAAAGGGGAACAGTCTCAGTTTAACCTGCTCATGTGGCACATGGTTTATTTTGATGGTTTTTTCTAGTGTTCGGAACTTTATCAGGTGAGCGTTCGGATCCTCTAACGCACTTCTTCCATGCTGGTTTTGCTGCACTATGTTGATTAGTGCCGGCTTCAGCTCGAAACTGTTAGCATTAAGTGGTGGGGGTCGTACTCCTCCTGGCTGTTGATTTGGATTAGGCTTTAAACAATCACTAATGGGAGTATCATCTTCATCTCCTGCATCTGGTTCTATCGGAATTTGTCCGTGCTGCTATGGCAACTGTGGCTGCTGCAAAGGTATCTGCTGCTGTATGTTAGTAACTCGATCATCCAACCGTGCCAAAGCTATTAGCACTCTGTTTAAAGCTTCATCATTCGGTTGCTGTGGTGGGTTCTCCATCTCAGACCTTCTAGTTCGGTGTCTACGAGCTGTCGCTTCAGTTTCTGGATGAAAGGAAGAAGAGTTTCTTTCCCTTTTGACCAGGTGTGCATACGAAGCCTGATAACACCAAAAACAGCAAATACCGCGTAACACAAAAATTAAACAAAAATAAAAACGAAAATTTAGAATAAAAAAACGAAAAAATAAATTCTAATCTAGTTTCCTCCTATTTTTCAAGATAAAAACTAAGCGCTAAACCCTATTTCCCGGCGAAGGCGCCAAAAACTTGACACGTTGGTTTCTAACCTAGTGTTCCGCAAGTGTACGGATGTAGGTGTAGTAGCGATAATCAAGGTTGATCCCACAAGGAATAGTTTTAGGTAGTTCGATACCTCAATATTCTAGGAATGTCCTAACTAGATACTAAATTGCAAAGGATTGATTTTACTAATTTAAATACTCAATTAAATATGAATTCAAACTTGGTAAACACAAAGAATTAACAATCAGGGATAAAAGGAATCAGAGGGTGTCGATTTCAGGATATTTATTCCAATGATGATTAGAATTAACTTATTGATTTTTAAACCGATCTAGTGTTTATTAAGCGGCGCAATATTAACCTAACCCTCCTCTCGAAGTAGTTAAACCCCTGATTAACTAAGACAATTACCCTCTCGAGTAAATTAATCCTAGTAACTCGAAAAAGCTCATGAACCTATGCCTACACAGTCATAGACAACTGTGCTCTATATCGTACGTCTAATAACAAAACCCTTCTCTCGAAGAGGATTTGTTAACCGAGATCACTAAACCTAGATGGCTAGTCTAAATTTAGTTATTAAAACAAATATAAAGATAAACACATATAAGAACGGAAATCAATAAGTTAAAACATAAATCAAAACATTGTCATAAAATAATTCCTACTTTCTAGCCCTAGGACACGAATAGCTTAGCTACTCATGCCTAGATTCAAATCCAATACAATATTCGAACAAAACATTATAAAGAATCAAAAGTAAGAAGAATTGCTAAACCCGAGTAAATCGTTCCGTTTATTGAATCTTCGTCGTCGTCCAAGTCGTCTATCGCCTCAAAACTTGGATATTAGGCGTCTCCCCCAGAATAAACGAACTTGGACCTATTTTTATAGAGCTTAAATAAGCCCGGTTAAATTAGGAATCAAATCCCCTTTAAAACAGGATTTCTTTTAATGGAGGCCCTTTTGACACAGTCGTGTCGATCAAGTGACACTGTTGCGTCGATCAAGTGACACGGCCGTGTTGCTTGTAAAACTTCAGTTTCTGCGTATCATTTGACACGACCATGTTGAAACCTGACGCGGCCGTGTTACTCCTCCAGAGCCTTTTTGACATTTGCGCAACACTTTTGACACGGTTGTGTTGCTTATGTGACACGGCCGTGTCGGTTCTTGCTCTGTTTTGCTCCTGGACCGGTTTGGACCGGTTTTTGGACGGTTCTGACCGATTTTCGCTGGTTCTCACTATTTTGGACCGGTTTTCACTCTGTTCCGACTTATTTTCTTGTCCGGTAGTCGTAAATCACAACTTTTAATCTTGAAAATGCTCTAAAACACTTAAAACAAGCCGAGTACGTTAATTGGTCACTTATATCACATTTCATCCAATTCTTAACCATTTATGTACATAATTCCTATAAAATAGTATCATAAATTGACCTAATTACATGCATAATTAACGAGCATCAAAACCACCCAAACTTAAACTGTTGTTCGTCCCGAACAACATAAAAATAATTCATGTACTTAGGGCGATTAGATGATAAATTAGTTTCAGAATGATTTTTTTTCAAAAGCTAGACACCACAGTATAAATGAGCATATGTGATAGTCAGTTCAACCAAAGACAGTTGGTGAACCTCTCTTTCTTGTGCTTGGTCAAAGTACCTCTTCACTCTTTGGCCATTCACCATAAATGTGCTCCCGTCGCTATTTAGTAGCTCGACAACTCCGCTTGGTAGCACTCTCTTGACTGTGAATGGTCCCGACCATTTTGAATTTAACTTCCCGGGAAAAAGTTGGAGATGGGAAGTGAACAAAAGGACTTGGTCTCTATGACAAAACTCTCTCTTGATGATCAATTTGTCATGAAATCTCTTGACCCTTTCCTTGTACACCCTTGAATTCTCAAATGCTTGATTTCGGAATGCAACACCCTATTTGCCCCAGTCGATTGAAAGTCGAAATTCAACTTCTTTATCGCCCAATATGCACAATGTTCAAGCTCCACGGGCAAATGGCATGATTTTCCAAAACAAGTTTATAAGGAGACATACCAAGGGGTGTCTTGTAAGCCATTCTATACGCCCACAATGCATCATCCAACTTTAGAGCCCAGTCCTTTCGGTTTCCACTTACTGATTTCTCGGGGACTTGCTTGATTTCCCGGTTAGCTAATTCGGCTTGACCATTTGCTTGAGGGTGATATGGTGTAGTCACCCTATGCTTCACACCGTATCGGGCCAATAAGTCATTGAGCCATTTGTTACAGAAATGCGACCCTCCATCACTAAGCAATGCTCTAGGTGCTCCATAACGAGTGATGATATTCTTCACAAGAAATCTTAGTACCATCTTAGAGTCATTGGTTGATGTAGGGATGGCCTCAACCCATCGGGAAACATAATCCACCGCCAACAGAATGTATTGATAGCCTTGAGATGATGGGAATGGTCCCATGAAGTCGATTCCCCAAACATCAAACAGTTCCACTTCAATAGAATTGGCAAGTGGCATTTCATATCTTTTCGAGATCCCACCGGTTCGTTGGCACCGATCACATTGCTTGATGAAGTCGTGGCAATCTTAAAAGATCATTGGACAATAGAATCCACTTTGAAGCACCTTAGCCGCTGTGCTGTTTACCGCAAAGTGTCCCCCACTTGGTGAAGAGTGACATTGTTCGATGATCTCTCGACCCTCTTCCTTCGATACACACCTCCGGATAATCGAGTCAGCACATCTTCGGAAAAGATATGGATCATCCCACATATAAAACCTTGCTTCGTGATAAAACTTCTTCTTCTGATGTGACGAGAGATCGGGTGGAGGTGCTCCACAAGCTAAGAAATTCACAATGTTAGCATACCACGGGAGCCGAGCAATCGCCATCATGAGATGTTCATCAGGAAATGTATCCTTGATCACCTCTTGTTGCCCTTTTTTATCCACCTCATTCTCAATCCTCGAAAGGTGATCGGCTACAACATTATCACATCCTTTCCGATCCTTGATTTCTAAACGAATTCTTGCAAAAGTGGGATCCATCGAATGAGTCTTGGCTTGGCATCCTTTTTATCGAAAAGGTACCGGATGCCTGCGTGGTCGGTGTATACAATCGTTTTCGTGCCCACAAGATAGGCACGAAATTTGTGGAACCCATATACCACCGCTAACATCTCCTTCTCTGCTGTTGTGTAGTTTGACTGGGTCGGGTCAAGGCTTTTACTCGCGTAATATATCACCCGGAAGATTTTATCCCTCTTCTGTCCTGAGACTGCCCCGACTGCTGTATCACTCGCATCACACATGAGTTCAAAAGGTTGGTTCCAATCAGGTGATACCAAGACTGGTGCCGAAACCAACGCTTTCTTCAACACTTCGAAGGCCTGTAGACAAGGATCATCGAAAACATAAGCAGCATCTTTTTCCAAAAGATGAAACAAAGGGTTAGCAATTTTCAAAAAATCAAGAATAAATCTTCGGTAAAAACCAGCATGGCCTAAAAAGCTTCGGATTCCCTTCTCATTGAGTGGTGGTGGTAATCTTGCAATAGCAACTACCTTGGCTCGGTCTACCTCCAACCCTGCAGCTGAAACCTTATGCCCTAACACTATACCTTCTCTTACCATGAAGTGAAATTTTTCCCAATTTAATACAAGGTTAGTGTCTTCACAACGCTGCAAGACTAGAGACAAGTTAAACAGGCAATGATCAAATGATGAACCGAAAATAGAAAAATCATCCATGAATACTTCCATTACACTCTCGATCAACCCACTAAAAATAGCCATCATGCATCGTTGGAAAGTGGCCGGTGCATTACATAAGCCAAAGGGCATTCTCCTAAACGCAAAGATGCCATATGGACATACAAAAGCCATTTTTTCTTGATCCTCCGGGGCAATCATAATTTGATTGTACCCGGAGTACCCATCAAAAAAACAATAATAGTCATACCCGGCTAATCTATCCAACATTTGATCAAGAAATGGAAGTGGAAAGTGATCTTTCCTAGTAGCCGCATTCAACTTCCGGTAGTCAATACAAACCCTCCAAGCGGTTATCAACCTAGTTTTGCTACTTCTTCTAAATCACACACTTTAACTACCATTATTCCTCCTTTCTTAGGCACGACTTGGGTAGGACTCACCCACTTGCTATCGGATATAGGAAAGACTATGCCATTGTCAAGCCATTTCAAAACTTCTTTCCTCACCACCTCTTGCATAATTGGATTTAACCTACGCTGACTTTGCACACTCGGTTTATAGTCCTCTTCCATTAAAATTTTATGCATGCAAATAGCGGGGATAATCCCCTTAAGATCCGAGATGGACCATCCAATAGCACTCTTGTGCTTTTTCAAGATTTCAATCAATTTCGCACATTCACTCTCATTAAGATATGCTGAAATTATAACCGGAAATTTCTTACCTTCATCAAGGTACTCATACCTCAAGTGGTCGGGGAGAGGTTTCAACTCAACATTGGGTCCTTCTTCTTCTTTGCCCTTAGATTCCTTTAGTCCGGTCGACTCCTCATCCTCCAATTTCAACCAAGAAATCTCCTCATTGCGTACCTTCTGCAATGAATTCAATGCACTAACACTATCCAAAATATCAACACTGTTAGCTTCATGGCTAACACATGCAAAAATAGAGTCGTGCAAACAAATCTCCAAAGAGTCAATTTCACTCGAAGCTAAAAGATTTCTTGTATCATTGGTATCTAGCAAATCCAAGGCATTACATTCTTCTAAGACATTAACCTCATCCTCATTGTGAAACATCATTGCCTTATAAATTGAAAAAGTAACCTTCTCATCATTCACACGTAAGGTGAGTTCTCCTTTTTGAACATCAATGAGGGCTCCACCAGTTGCTAGAAACAGGCGGCCCAAAATCAAGGGGACTTCCTTGTCCTCATTCATGTCCAAAACTACAAAATCCACCGGGATTATGAACTCACCTACCTTGATCAACACATCCTCCACTATCCCTTTCGGATAGGTCAAATACCTATCCGCCATTTGCAAGGCAATAGTGGTAGGTTTTATGGTTCCAATTTCCAATTTATTGAATATAGAAAGTGGCATGAGATTAATGCTTGCCCCAAGATCACATAATGCTTTTTCAAATTTTTTATCCCCAATAATACAAGAAATTGTAAAGCTACCTCGATCCTTCCTCTTTTGAGGGATTCTTCTTTGAATCACAGCCCTACACTCCTCGGTTAAGTTAACCGTCTCATAAGCCTCCAACCTCCTCTTCTTCGATATCACCTCCTTAAAAAATTTAGCATAATTAGGCATTTGTTGCAAAGCATCAATAAATGGAATGTTAATATGCAATTTTTTGAAGATTTCCAAAAACTTAGCAAATTGGTTATCCAACTTTTTCTTTTGATAAGTTTGTGGAAATGGGAGGGGAGGGACATAAGTAAGAGGAGTAGAGTTAGGAGTGGAGTTTGGCTTCACGGCCATTTTTTCACTTGATTCTCCATAATCCTTGGGTTTGGTTTGCTCCTCTAAATGCTCTTTCTCAATCACTTGGTCACCTTCCACCGGTAGCTTTGGTCCTTCATACTCGGTTCCGCTCCTTAGTTGAATTGCTTGGCATTGTTCCTTTGGATTCTTCACCGTGTCACTCGGAAACTGCCCCTTTTGGTGTTGGGGACTAATGGCTTGGGCTAACTGACTCATTTGCAAGTGCAAGCTTTTAATGTCGGCCCCATTTGTCACAATGCTCTTGTTGACATCAACTTGAAACTTCGTGAAAGAATTGTCCATTTGTGACATTCTTTCGTCCGTCCTTAAAATGAACGATGTCAAGAGTTCCTTTAAGCTTGGTTCCCTTCATTCGTTTATTACCCCATTGGTAACGGAGAATCCGGGTGGTGGTTGGACCGAATTGTTAAGGTTGCCATAGGAAAGATTTTGATGCCCCTTTGATCCCGATTGGTAGTGACCCGATTGGTGTTGGTTGTGATTGAAGTTTGAATGTTGACCTTGCCCCGAATAGGGATATTGGTGTACCCTTTGGTTTCCATAACCCCTTTGATGAATGATGTTACAATCCTCGGGGTCTTCTTGTGCAACAACGGCCTTTGCACTTTGTTTCATTTGAACCGAAGAGGCGGCTTTGGTTAGTGACTCCAATTGTTTTGACAAAGCCGCTATTTGAGTTGAAAGAAAAGAGTTTGCCTCTTTTTCCGCTACACTTGCAACCACCCTCGGTTTGTTTCTTTCGATTGGCCATTGATACAAATTTGTAGCCATGTCCTCAATAATTGATGTTGCATCTCTCGCCGTTCTTGCCAACAATGCACCATCGGTGGCTGCATCTATGATTTCTCTTGTAGACCCGAATAATTCATTATAGAAGTAACAAATTTGCTCCTTATCTTGCAACCCGTGTTGGGGACACTTCCGGAGTAAGTCTTTAAAATGCTCCCAAGCTTCCCACAATGTTTCAGAATCGAACTGTCGGAATTGCGTGATTTCTCCTCTCAATCTAATGGTCTTACTCGCCGGGAAGTACTTCTGAAGGAACCTCTGATAGAGATCGTCCCATGTTCGGATATCTTCGTTGGCGAGGGAGTTGTACCACAACTTTGCCCTATCTCTCAATGAAAATGAGAAAAGGCGGAGCTTAATTTGATCATGCGGGACTTGGTTGATTTGAATCATCCCACATACTTCCAAGAACATTGACAAATGCAAATTCGGGTCTTCACTAGCTTGTCCTCCAAACTGATTCTGTTGAATGATGTTAATGAGTGCCGGCTTTTGTTCGAAATTCACTGCAGTCACGGGCACTCTACCCATCCCACCAAAATTCCAGTTTGCTACCGATCGCAGGAAGTCTTGTATACTATCTTGTGGTGGCGGGTTAAGCACTTGCTTTCTCCAATTCCGGAGAGCATTCACCTCTTCTTGTTGTTTCTGCATCATCTCTATCATTTGATGATAGATGTTTGCTTGATCCGGCGGAATACCCGGTGCATTCCTCTCAACTTGATTGAAGACTCTTAGTTGTTTGTAACTAAATCAAACAACCGCAAGTATACGACGTCAAAGTAGCACCAAGTGAGCACAAGGTCGATCCCACGAGGAATCGGCTTGATATCGGAAAGATGAAGTAATCTAAACATTTAAGTGGCTAACTAGACGATCGAGTGGTTCGTTTTGGTATTTTTAAGCACTAATTTAAATCAACAAGCAATTAAAACTAATAAGATAGACTAGGGAACAATTTATAGGGATGAACCGATTAATAAAGATAATCTAGGCATAGATTTCAATTAAGGGTAGTTAGTAATTATTATCCCGATCAATTCAACCTTTAAACCGAATGCTATGTATTAGGAAACAATCACAATTATATGCAAGATCCCCTCTCGGAGCAACTTACATGTTGATTGTATAGGATTAATCGCCGTCTCCGGTCGATTAATCAAATACAACTCCCAATCGGTCCTAAGATCAAAATTCCCACAATTAGCTCAAACCTCTCGGTTTTATTGCTTAATCATGTCGATTAATGTGATCTCGGATCAAATCTCCCCTCTCGGTTTTAATTTAATCCTCAATAATGTTAAATAAGTGATCAAATCATTCAACAAGCATAATAAATCATTAATCGACTAATAGCATAACACAGGATTAAATTAATCGAGTCAAAATCACTAATCACCCATAATCTACTTTCTAAACCTAGATTAAGGAAATTAGCCAACCATGATCATAATAATAAATAAACACAAATATATAAACATAATCATGTTTATACAAAATTTAGATGAAGATGGAAAGATAAAACCTATTGGAAAGATAAATCTTGATCTCCAAGTAATTCCCCCAAATGCTCTCCCTAGCTTTCTCTCTCTAAAAAGTAAGTAAAATGAAAGTGTGTATCCTCAAAAATTTGAAAATCCAAGTCTATACCTCCCATTTAGGGCTTTTTACAAAGTATTGGGCTCAAAATTACATAAATGGACTGAAATTAATCCATTTCCGGAGTTTGAGCACGATCATGCCCATGCGAGGCTGCACGGACCGTGCACAACCCCTGAAATTGCCTATTCTCTGGAAAACCATGCACGGTCCGTGCATGGTCGCACGGTCATGACCGTGCGCCTGTGTATGGGCTGCCCCTGCCTTTCACGCACACGGCCGTGCACGGTTTGTAAGGGCATGCACGGTTGTGACCGTGCACGGCCCAATTTTGGCCCGTTTCTTCATTCCTCGGGTTTTTTCTCGATTTCCTCGACTCTTTTCTACTCGTCACCTCTTTGTACAATTTTTTACCTGCAAAATGCTTGAAAACGAGGTTTTCCGACAAGAGAAAGGAAATACGAAGAATATAACAAATGGACTGTTTAAAATCTACAAATGTATGTTAAAAACACATACTTTAAGCCTGTTTTTCACCCTAAACAACCCATTTGTCAATGTCCCACTTGATGACATTTAAAACACTTCCTGGTCTCAGATTCAGAAGATGTGGTTTGATCAAACTTCTCCCACTGTTGCTTGTTTTTCTGGTTCTGAAATTTGTTGGCATTGAACTTCTTTACATCCACCCTTCTCCAGGTTGATCTTGCTTCCCTGATTCAGCTCCCTTCTGTAGTTCTTTTGATCTCAGAGCCGATTCAATTTCACTTAGAGTTAACTTTTCTTCTCTACCAAATAGTATAGCATCTCTGAAGTTCTCAAATACTTTGGGTAGTCAACTCAGGAGGATGAGTGCGTTATCCTCATCCTCCATTTTAACTTTAATATTTTCTAGATCATCTATGATCTTGTGGTATTCATCCATTTGATAAGAAAGACTCTTTAAGAATCTTGAATGCACAAAACCTTTGTTTTATATGGAGATAATTAGCAATTGTCTTGACCATGTAATTCTTCTCCACCTTGAGCCAAACACTTTGTGCAGTGGTTTCTTTAGCCACCTCTCTAAGGACCTTATCACCCAAGATCATACTTATTGTATTGTGCTCCTTCTCCAACAACATCTGTTTCTCTTCTACCTTCAATGTAGCCGGAAATTTCTCCTCTCCATCAAGAGCCAATGCCAATCCCTGCTGCATAAGAAGGGCTCTCATTTTGATCCTCTACAAACCAAAATCACCCTTTCCAGTGAATTTATCTACACCAAAGCGTGTTGAACCCATGGCTTTCCCACAGACGGCGCCAATTTGTTATGAATTTGCACTCATAAACTTTAAACAAGCCTTAAACACCCTTTGGCAATTTTATCAAACAATTTGCAGACTATGAACTAATCCAAGAACATAAAATGAACTTCAACACACAAGAATTTGAAATGTTCAGATCAAGAGTTGATCCTACATCCAGGGAGCCCAAAACTAGAATCTTATTAATCACCAAGAATGTAGTACAAGAATACAATCAATAGATGATAATAGCTAAATCAATCTCATACTCTGAAGATTATACAATTACGAACTCTATTCAATCATCTATCTATTCTCTCAAGCTCTCAATGCTGAGATGTATGTACCAAGAATGAATACTCTCTCTCTACTTCACTCTAAATCAACCAAGTGGTCAAATAAGAAGATATCAAAACTTGAAACCAAAAATGGTTGCAACTGATGTTCGGCTCCAAATGGTTGACCCCGTTTTGTTCGGCTTTGAACAACCTTCCTATCAATCCCAAATTAGAAACCACGTGTGATATGTTTAACTTGCCTCTTTTCATTAATTCTGATGTCTAAGTATACAAATTAACATTTTGAGCTAATAACCACTACACCAAGTTGTAGGTGTTTTAAGTAGAGAAATAGAGAATTCATGGAGAAGAGATGGAACCCATTTTAATTCAGCAGTGAGATGAGCAAGGTTGCGATATTTTGATTCTGTGCTTGAGTAGGAAACACTTTGTTGTTTCTTGGATTTCCAAGAGATGAGATTGGAACCCAAGAAAACACATAAACCAGTAATAGTTTTTCAATCATCCGAATCTCTGGCCCAATTTGAATCACTGAATCTAACCAGATATTATTGTGGGGAACATTGAATGTGCAAACCATGATCAGAAGTACTAGCAAGATATCGAAGGATTCTCTTAACTGCTTTCCAGTGTGTATTAAGAGGAGCTGACATATATTGGCTAACTTTATTGACAACAGAAGAGATTTCAGGACGGGTTATGGTAACATATTGCAAACCTTCAACTAAGTTGTGGTAGAGAAAGTTGTCTGAGCAAGGATTGCCATCATGTTTAGAGAGAGGTGGTGAAGTAATCATTGGAGTTGCCAAACCTTTGGCACCTTGCATGTCAACACGTTGAAGTAAATCTTGAATGTATTTTTGTTGGTGAAAGTGAAGGCCATGAGCTTTTTTGGTGACCTCTATGCCGAGAAAATGATGAACTTCACCCAAATATTTAATAGATAAAGTGAGGCTGAGTTTGTGAATCATAGTAGCAATAAGAGAGGAATCATTCCCTGTGATTAATATGCCATCTACATAAATGAGAATAGATGACAGAATTATCTTGAAAGCTGAAGAAGAGGGAATTATCAGACTTAGAAGCAGAAAATCCAAACTGAATGAAAAGGCCTTTTACTTTGAGATACCAGCTTCTGGATGCCTGCTTAAGACCATAAATAACGTTGGAAAGTCTACAGACAAGTTCTTGACCAGTGGAAGATGAAATTTCAAAACCAGGTGGTTGTTTCATAAAAATTTCCTCTTTTAAATCTAATGGAGAAAGGCATTGTTAACATCTAAGTGTCTGATGGGCCAACCTTTAGAAACAGCTATAGAAAAGACAATTCTAGTGGTAGTAGGCTTTACTACAGGATTGAATGTTTCATGGTAGTCAAGACCAGTAGCTTGAGAAAACCCTTGAGAAGCTAACCTTGCTTTGTATCTAAGGATTTGACCAAGAGTATTTCTTTTGATTTTATACACCCATTTTTTCCAATCATATTTTTGCCAAGAGGGAGAGGTGTGAGAGACCAGGTGTGGTTCTTAACAAGAGCATCATACCCAGTTTGCATAGCAGCTTTCCATTGTGGATGCAAGATGGCTTATTTGAAAGATTTGGATTTAGAGGTATCTAGTAGATTGGCTATGTAAAGTTTGGGTTTGACTTGGATCTGGTGATCATAGGATAATAGGAGATGGTGGTGTAGTGGATGAGAAAGATGACTGATGAGATGAATAGGGAGAATGTTTATTCATTAGAGGGGAATTGGATACAATTTTTTGGAGGAATTTACTGGTAGTTTGGTTTAGGAGAAGAGGGAGCAGAAACATGATGATCAGTAGGTGGGGGAGTGGACATATTTTGCGGGAGATTTGGTGGGTTGGAAAAAATACCTTGGTAAGTGGTTGGCTTAGGAAGAGGATTCATAGTAGAATCAACATAAGGAAATATGTTCTCATCAAAGAGAACATCTCTGCTAATGATCAGCTTCTTGTCAGGGAGAAGAACTTTGTGTCCTTTGTATTGATTGCTATATCCAAGAAATGTAGATGGAGTAGATCTAAAAGTGCAGCTTGTGTTTGTTAAAGAGCCTTGTATAAGGGTAACACAAACAACCAAAGACTCTAAGTCTAGAGTAATCAGGCTTGTGATTGTAAAGGAGCTCTAAAGGACTTTTGAAGTGAAGTGATTTCATGGGTAGTCTATCGATGATGTGAACAGAAGAGACAAATGCATCATCCCAAAAATGAATAGGGAGATGAGAATGAACTAGAAGAGATAACTCAATTTCCACAACATGTCTATGTTTTCTTTCAGCAACCCCATTCTGTTGAGGGGTGTATGGACAAGACAATATGTGGGAAATGCCATTTTTCTGCAAATCCTATGAACTCACCACCCCATCACTTTGAAGACATTTTATTTTAACACCAAATTAGTTTTCAATAATGCTTTTGAAACTGGGGAAAACTGTTAATGCATCACTTTTGAGTTTTAACAGATAGATCCAAGTAAACTTAGTGTAGTGATTAATGAAACCGATATAGTATGTGAAGCCATTTCGAGATTTAGTTGGGGCATGCCCCTAAAAATCATTATAGAAAAGCTGAAAAGGGGCAATATAAGTAGTAGAATAATCAGGAAAAGTTGTTGTATGGCTTTTGGCAAGAACACAAGATTGACAGAGGGAATCATCAGATTCTTTGATTAAAAAGGATAAATTACAACTATGCAAGGCCTGTTTTACAATATCATAGCTACTGTGACCTAATCTTTGATGCCATAGACTTAGATCAGGGCTCTTGCTTAGGGAAACAAAAAGTACATTAGTTTTAAAAATTAGATAACTTAGAACTAGTGTTGGAATCTGGAACAAAGACAAAAGTGGTGTGTTGAGGCTGGCAAGACTTGAGGTTGAAGTGATAGAGTCCATCTTTAAGAGTCCCTTGGAGTAACACATCATGTGTTTCTTGGTCCTTAACAACACAAAAGGAAGGGTGTAACTCAAAATAGACATCATTATCATAACAGAATTGCGAAACACTTAGGAGCCTTTTTGTGATATTAGGAACAAGTAAGAGGTTCTTAACAAGAAATGCTCTAGAATTATTAGAATTGGTAAGAAAGGTGTTACCAGTGCATGGGATAGACTCACCAGCTACATTGCCCATCTGAATCTTAGAATTTCCATGATAATCACTCATGCTGCTTAAACTGAGGTTGGAGAAACCATTTGTTACATGATTGGAAGCTCTTGTATCAGGACACCATTGTTGTCCATTCCCATTTTAGTGCTATAGTTAGGAACTTGAACCATGTAGAGTGAAGGGTTCCTAGGATTATGAAAATTCTGGTTCTATTGTAGATTCCTCTGTCCAATGTATGATGTATCAGCCTTCTACCAACATTTGTCAGCTCCATGACCTTGCTTGAAACTGATTGCCAAGTCACTTTTGGTTGAGTGAATCTGCCTCCTCTTCCTCCTCTAGAGCCTCCTCTGCCATTTCTTCCACCACCATTGTTATAGTTGTTTCCTCTTCCTCATCCTTGCTAGCTATTATTGTTGTTGTTTGGAAGTCTGCCCTTGTTAGTTTGACTGACAACATTTACACTCATCTGTGATCCTTCATAGTTGATAAGAGGAGGCTGATTACTTCAAGTCTTGATTCAAAACTCAAGAGTGAGGCTTGAAGCTTAGAGACATTAATGGGATTGAATCTTGAGGCTATGCTGACCATCACTGAATCATATTCAGTTCCTAGACCACCCAAAATGTATAAAATCTGATCTTGTTTAGGAATAGCTAGCTTGGCTAGCCGAAGTTAAGATGTCAAAGCAAGCTTTCATTTTAGCTAGGAAATCTCTCATGGACATACCAACTTTCTTGAGGTTGTATAGTTGGTGCTTATGCTACATTACTTTGGCTTTGTTTTGACTGAAAAAGTTGGTCTGTACAGTCTCCCATATTTCTTGAGATAAACTTAATCCAACCATCAAAGTAAGGATACTATCAGATAGAGAGGATAGTATCCAAGATGCCAATAGTTGATCTTGTTTTACCCGTAGGATAAACTTTGGGTTAGCTTCTGTCTCTCCGGATGGAGAAGGGAAAGTCTTATGTGGCTTTTCCTCCTCACCAGTTACACAGCCCTCAAGGCCATATCCTCTGATGGTAGTCAAGATTTTTTAACTCTATGTAAGATAATTTGTTTCATCAAGCTTTAGAGAAATGAGTTGGGTCTGAAGCTGAATGGTAGTGACAACAGTAGCAATGGTAGGGGTAAGAATAACAGCTAATGGATTGGTTCCATTTATGGCAGTATTGATCACTTCTTCAGGATTTTCAGTGGCTATATTTGATAATTAAAGAGATAGAGATAGGATAGATAAGAAGAGGAAAATGGATAAATAAACAGACCCTAGCAAGAAAAGGCATGTTGAGTGATTCATTTTTCAAGCTACAATATTCATCCTTTTATACATAGAGTTCTTTTTGTCTATTCTACAGCTATACAATAAATGTGGTCAACTCATCCAAAACCATCTTCCAATCTTGTTCGTTCGATCAAATGCAGCCAGACAACTTTTAGTACACTGCCTCTAATTTGTTTTTGTTCTCTTCCTACAAACTTGGAGCCTTGTCAAAGTTTGTACATCTCCTTCATTTATTGTTTGCACTGAATTGTTGACTAGTCCTTGCTTTCCAATTCTTGTTCCCCAAGCATGTGGTCGTGAAGTGTGAAACTGATTCATCATTCCACATAAGCTCAAGGTGGATTTGTTTGCCATGTAGAATAATTAGGCATTTGCGTGAATCTTTGCAGAGCTATGTTGTTCATGCATGCTAACAGGTCTCACGTGTGATGGAATACACTTTTTCAAGAAAAAAATGATACTTATAGATAAAGTGATATTTTTACAGATAAAAGTGATACTTTTGCTACAAAAAGTGATACTTTTTTGTTAAAAAAAAATGATATTTTTACAAATAAAAGTGATACTTTTGCTATAAAAAGTGATATATTTTTTTGTCACACGGTGTGATGCCCTCACACAAGTTTTTGTCTATTTTTTATGGTAGCTGCTAACGTGCATTGTCAAATTAGGAATAGTCATAAAATTTATTAGTCCTCCTTACTACCCATAAAAATTATATTTGAAAATATACAATATATTTTTTTTTTTTGTCAACTTAATTTTCAAACACCATCGACACACTCACACGACTTTTTATTTATTTGACTTATACAATTAAATGTAACTAATTTATGAAATTAAAAATTGATCTTTTTACTTGAACAAGTAAAATGAGACATTGATGTTTAAAATATGACTTTTATTTTGAGACAATAATTTTTCAAATATGACTCTTTTTATGGAACCCAAAATTATTAACTATTAAGTATAAAATATTATTAGAAAAATTAGGTAATTATAATAAAAAAATCAATATTTTTCCAATAATATATGAATTAATATAGATAATTGGTAATGTAATACCCGTAAATAACACTATTTTTCTTATATCATCTTATAGTCTTGTTATATTTTTAGTAGATCTCTTATACGCTAGTTGCACATATATTGGAATGGTGCAATTCGGGTCATGTGCGGAAATAAATTAGTGTTTATGCCTAAAGGTATTACATGTTCCGGGTAAAAGTATCATGGTGAAAATGTATGATGTTTATGCTTAAAGGGATTACTTGTTCTAGGTAAATGCATTATAATACCTTTACCTAAAACTAGGATTGTAAACAAATCATGTACTTTTGATTCGATTAGTGATTTCAATTAAGATGATTCGGATTGGAAAAGTTCAAATTCGAATACAAATTAATTATTAGATTCTATATAATATTCGAATTCGAGTGATTCTAATATTCAGTTCGTTTATATATAATATATTTTAAAAAATAAATAATACATATAATACTAAATATAGATATATATAATATTTTTATTTCATTTAAAAAAATTATATATATTATATAGTATATAAAGTTGTAATTGGAAAAAAATTAAAAATAACAATAATTGAATATATAAAAAGAAAAAACTAAAAATTAAAATAAATAAGAACTTTTTGGAATCTCGAATCGAATACTGTTTTTTCACGAATCGAACTCAAATCACCTTTTAAATTTCGATTAATATTCTATTCGAATTCGAGTTCACATTTATGAATTAAAATCGAATTTCTCAATATTCGGTTCGACTCGTTTCGTTTACATCCCTACCTTGAACAAGTAATACATGTATGCATAAATTGTGATACCCAACCGAATTGCACCGTACACCTGGTGTACACGCGGGAGACTTTGCCTTATATTTTTTATATTTTATTATTAGTATCCATGTTGTAGTCCATGATTTTACTTAGTGAACAAGAATTTCTAGTATAATTAGAAGTCCTAAACCCTAAGAATATAAGCTACAAATATGGATTCATGTCATATATCAATATTTTACTCCAATAATCTGACTTATGTCTAAAAAATCCGTCCATATGATTTTAAGGGTCTTCGTTTTCCCTTTATACCTCTCAATCTCTTCTGCGTGCAATAAACATTTATTCTAATTCAAAATTTTGTTTCTCAATTTAAAGAACTCCAAAAATTATGAATTTTTACTATTTCGTTCCAGTAAATTACTAGGATATTATTTCAATTATGGGAAAAATTCATTTTTAGTCCAGTATGTTAGGCCTTGTCCAGTAAAAGTCATGTATGTTACAAATTTCAATTTTAGTCCTGTATGTTTCCAAAGTTGTCCAATTTAAGGACACTGACCATCAGAAATGGCCAATTTTGCCACAATTAATCACGTGCGATGCACGTCATTAATAAATTTGAGAAAGATGAAGAAAGAAAGAAAAATAAAATAAAAAATATAATGAAATGCACCTCATATGAAAATTAGGGGCTACCTTTTTCTTTTCTTTTTTGGCCGAGCTATTAAAGTAATTTAATGATTTGACATGTTATTTGGACAAATAGTTCATACATAAACATTAGCACTCAAAAGCCCTAAATTTACTAGTCTAATTCCGGCTATATTGGTCGTTGGTGATGGTTAGTGTCCTTAAATTGGACAACTTTTGGAACATACAGGACTAAAATTGAAACTTTCTAACACACAGGACTTTTACTGGATAAGGCCTAACATACTGGACTAAAAATGAATTTTTCCCATTTAAAAATTATAATTATAAAGCACTTCTATTTTATTTTATATAATTTTTCTACTACTTAAGTGCAGAATCTAAAATATTCTCTATTTTGACTTGAAAATTTTGAAATATGTATTTATGACTGCTCAAAATTCTGATTTTTAATATGTTGTTCATATACATGTCACTTACTGTATTTTAAAAATTTCAAAGAGATCCACGTAATCATTTTCAAGATATTCGACTTTTCTCACTATTGCGCAGAAAATTCCATTTTTACAATTTTGGTTGTAAAATTTAAAATCTATAGTTATTTTTCTTAAAAATCCTAAAATTTTAATATGATCATTTTAATTGAGTCAATTAGCTACAATTAAAATCTTAGATTTTTATTCCATACCATTTACCAGATCAAAACTATGTATTCACTATTTCGCGGTGAATCAATACCTACAAGAATTTTCTATTTATTTCAAAATCACTATCAAAATTTCCTAAATTATCAACCAAGCCTTATATTATCGATTTTTTGAAGTCCCATATATATATATATATTAAAGACTACCTAGGGTAACTTTTTTATTGGATGAAAAGGATTATGAGACTAGTGAAAGCTAATCCAATAGGAAGTGGAGCTTAGCAAGTCAATTTCGAACATCAAGAAACTATAATATTTTGAGGTAGGGTTCTTAATTATGCAGGTTACTTTTTATTCATATTAAACTTGATTATGTTACTGTGCACTGTGATAGATTACTTTTTTTTTTTTTTTTTTAGGATGTCAGGGGCCGTAAATATGTATATAATTTTGTTAAGTGGTCCTTGGAGGCTCCATGCTCAAGAGTCAGGGACTGTAAATAGGTCGTGATCGTTAAGTGGTCATTGAAGGCACAATGCTCTAGATCGTTGACTGATGATTTTATGAGTATACATTTCATGATTCTAATTTGTATAGTTGAATTTGATGTCGGCAATGCTAAACCCCACTGAGTGTATTTGTTATACTCATATTATCTAACAAGTTTATATTATAGTTGAAAACATTGAATTTTAAGATGCCAAAATTTAGATTTTTATCAAGTTATTGAATCAAAATATTGCAGGTCTCTTGTATTATTTGATTATTTTTACTTGGTAGCTTCCGTATAAATTGATTGATGATGATCTTGTAACTTTTTCTCCGAAAAAATTATTTATCGAAATTACTTTATTTTTCTTATGACTGTTCTTATTAATGAATTTGAAAATTCTCGTTTTGCTTGCATATTTCACGTCCATATTTTTATGAGAATTGTGAGTATTTATCATGTTTAAGTGTGATTTCTTGTTTAAGTCTATTTTTGGGTTGATTTTTCTTTTTGATAGAATTTCATGCGCTTTTGGGAAAATTGGTAAAAATGCCCCATAAGTTTGTCATGATTAAGAAAATATCCTTTAAGTTTGGCACTTTTTACAAATGCCCCCTAAGTTACAAAAAATTGATAAAACAAATGCCCCATCACCGGCTGCTACCTATTACCCAGCCGGTGACGGGCTGGCATGGCAATAATTTTTTGGAACAATTGGTAAAAATGCCCCTTAAGTTTGTCATAATTAAGAAAATATCCTTTAATAGTGGCACATTTTAAAAATGTCTCATAAGTTACAAAAAAATGATAAAAATGCACCATCACTGGCTACTACCTGTTACCCAACCGATAACGGGCTGATGTGGCATTAATTTTTTTTTTAAAAGCTGTTGTGGTTTTTATATTATGTGGCATTACTATTTTTTTATTTTTCTTTTGTCTTTGTTATTATTCTTTATTTTAAATTATAAATTAGGGTGAAGAAAATGAAATATTGATATACAAAGTTTAAAATTAAACTATGTATAAAAACATAAATTGATATTTATTTTTAAATCAATTAATTATTTAAAACATATGAAAATTATTTAAAAATCTAAAAACTAATTTTATAATCTAGGAAAAATTTATATAAAAATTAAAACTAATCTAAACAATAGAAACTCACCACCCCCCTCCCCTCGCCCCACCCCGCATTTTCATCAAGATATTTTAGTTTTTTTCTCTTTCAGATCTTAAAAAGAACAATTAATTGCTTGTTCTTAAAAGAACACATTCCTCCACCACCGCAGATCTGCAACCCCTATGGCCAACTTAACCGCCACCGTCCTCTCATTCGTCCTTTCGACTTTTGATCCAGACAATTGTTGACATCCAATTTTCTACCTTAGCCTTCAAACGACCAGATATAAGGCTGATCTAAGACTAGTTTTAAAACCATGGTGGTCCGACCATTCGAATTACCATCCGCCGTCATCCGCCCATTTTGTTTTGAATACCGGCAACCATGATGGTCCGCTTGCAGCCTCATAATTCCGATTTGAGACTTGAGGCTTACTTTTATTTCAATTTGGAGGATTTGAATGACCGATAGAGTAGTCAGCTAATTTGAGTTGGGTGCAAAAATAGACAGTGGTTTCGGAGACGACGACGGCGATCTGAGGGAGAAGAAGATAGGAAAGAAGAAGATAGGGGTTGGGATATGTGAGCGGTGGTTACTGTAGATTTCTTTAGATTCTTAGAAATGTTTTATGATGTTTAAAATTATTTTCTATTTTTAAATATTTTTCAGTTTTTTTTTAGATTTTATCATATTTTGTAAATAAAATTTTGATTTTTTTGAAAATAAGTTACTATTAGTTTTATGATATTCATATTTAAATGTACATTTATTTCTATTAGATTGTTTTAATATATTTTAAATCTAAATCTACAATTATAAGAAGAAAAATAAAACAATGTCACATCATATAAAAAAACCACATCAGCTTTAAAAAAAATAAAAATTAATGTCACGCCAACCGTCACCGGCTTGGTAAGAGGTAGTAGTAGGTGACATTTTTAAAAGTGCCAAACTTAAAGGACATTTTCTTAATTATACCAAACTAAAGGGGCACTTTTCACCAATTTTCCGAAAAAATTAATGCCACGTTAGCCCGTCACCGACTAGGGAACAAGTAGTAGCGGGTGACGGGACATTTTCATCAATTTTTTGTAACTTAGGGGACATTTTAAAAAGTGCTAAATTTAAAGGACATTTTCTTAATTATGACAAACTTAAGACATTTTTACCAAGTTTTCCTTCACAAAATATCTATTTACGGTTCATAAAAATATGTTGGGCCAAAGTGGTAAAGGTTTAAAGGGGGGTGTTAACTCAAATTTCTCCTTTTTAAATACTTTTATTGTTGCTTTCTACAAGAAACTTGTTCTTCCAGCAAAGCTATTACAGTAAGCTTACTTAGCCAGTTAACACAAAGAAAATTGGGATTAATTAACTTACGGTATGCAACGCTCAAGGGAGTTTTACGTGCAGTGGAATATGCTTAAACGTTTTCTCTAAAATAGATGCAATAGCTAAGTAGTATGCCAGCAACAATAATTAAAATAGTATAAAAGTAGACATAATATTTATAGCAGTTCGAAGGTGGAGGTAATCCTTCTATGCCTAGTCTTCTCTCACACAGTGGGAAGATTTACTAAGTAATTTACACACAGCACAACTTAGCTACTCCGAAGTCTAAGTCCAACTTAGTTCCTTACAATACTTGTTGTCTATCCTCGAAAGACTACTCCTTTATTGTACACACGTTCTTCAGAGCACAAGTCACCATTGAATCCCTGATTCAAACGAAGACTCCCTGTTTCAAAAATCTTTTGTGAGATTGGTTTAATGAAAGTTTTTCTTCAACTCCTAATAGCTGCCACTAAACTTGAATACAATTGAGATGTGGGCAAGCTTCCTAGTTAGAGAAGGATTAAGACTGAAGTAAAGCTTGAGAGCTAGTTTGACTTTAGAGTTATTGCAGCTTTGGGTCTTTACTTGCGTGCTTGTTGCTTGCTAACTTGCTCTTGTATACTTTGAATAATCACTAGAATGATTATCAGAGTGTATGCTTTGAAGCTTTTAAGAAAAATTCTGAGTGCTTGATGCTAACTAATGTTGAATGCTTGAGTTTCGGTAGCCTTTACTTCATCCTCCATCTCCTTCTATTTATAGCAGTTGAGATTTCTTCTCGTTGAAGAGAGAGAGAAATATTCCCGCTAAAATTTAATGCTCCTTGTATGGCAAAAAGGCATTTGTTCTTTCTCACAGGGAGTTGCTCAGAGTGGTTGTCGGCTTGGTGTCAATGTCTAGTGTTGTTTTTTCTTTTAATCACGTGACATGTCCCCACATATCCAGTAAGTATTTTCTGTCAATTATCTGATGTTGCACTACTTATTCAACTTCCATTCAATATGATTTTCTTTAAATTATTTACATGTTAATATAAAAAATTGCTTATGGTCAAGTATGGGTCATGCCAAAGTAGATATGACATGATTTAAAAATTAATTTACTTGTAGACTATGATCTCTACAAATACACCTTACAGTAAGTGCAAGAGAACCAAAGCAGTCAATCGTCCTTCTCAAATCATCCACAAACACAGCCCCAACCACATCACATCCACAACCACAACCGCAACTACAACCCCAACTAGTTAGGTTTGTATATTTAACTTTGTTTTAATTTTGCTATTTAATATCATTTATCTTTCTCATACATATTTTCATTTGCAAAGCTTCAAGAGAGCCTCATGACATATATTCGCATGAAGATTCCAATGTTATTGCAATTAAACTTGTAACAACCAATCTAGGTTTGGGCAGTGGCGGATCCAGGATTTGAAAATTGAGGGTACAAGAAATAGTGAAATATGGTAGGAACTTTTTTAGATTTTTTTGTCCTTTTTAAGGCTTTATTCATTTTATAAGAATTATGTAAATAAAATGGCCTAGATCTTGAAGATATAATATGATCTTGAAGATATAATATTTTTCCCTCTTTTTTAAGGTTTTATTCATTTTATAAGAATTTGTAAGCAAATTAGTATTGATCTTGAAGATATGAGACCATGGAAAATAGTTCACTACAACAAATTAATAATTTAATCACAACTATACACAAGCAATTGAAATAAGTTTTTAGCATATGGGGTGAATAAAAATGCTCCACTACCATGGGCACATGTTAGGGAAAATTGATAAAAATACCCTTTAACTTTAGGGTAATTATAAAATTACCTACTAACTTTGGCCATTTAAAAAAATGACCCGTAATTTAGGAATTGCATGTAACCCTTTCGGTTACCTATTGACGTGGCAAGTGACTGTTGATGTGTATTACAAGCTGGACGCGTTTTTATACAAGGTAGCCATTTCCCCCACTTTAGTCATCTTCTTCAAGCCCTAATTCAAGCCCTAATTCTTCTTATTCTTCTTCAAACACATCCCGTTGCAGTAGAGTTTGGGGGCACGACTTTTGCGAGAGCAGAGACAGAAGGTAGCTCGCCGTGTTCAGTTCGTAAGGTAGCTCCCCGTGTTCAGTTATCGTTCTTCTTCCTGTTAGTGAGTATGTCATTCTCGAACACCTCTCCGGCTGGATTCTTGGTCAGTCATTGTGGTTTACCATTTGTTCTTCAAACTTTCAAGAAGAAGAAAATCGGGGCAGAAGATTCTACGGGTGTCACAACTGGAATGTAAATCTTGTGTATTTGTTCCAAGTGCAAGATATTGATTTAAATATTGGGGTGTTCTTTTTCTGATTTTTATGTTCATTATTCTTAAATTATTTTTCTGCAAAGAGGAGGGTGTTTGTTCTTCGAGTGGATTGACCCACCAATCAATAATGCATCCACTTCCGCGGCTATGGGATTGCAAGGCGAAATGAGGGAGTTGGTGGTGAGGCTCGATGCTATGCAGTAGAAGATTGAGAAGATTGATAAAAAAAAGTGAAGCTTATAAAGCTTATTATGACACTAACTTGGGTTCTCTTGTTGGCCCTGTTGATCAAGAATATGGGGATCAAAATCTAATTACTTAACATAATGGATAGCAATGTTGTGTGGAAAAAAAATTATGGTTAGTATTTTTGTTTTGTGGTTAAAAAAATATTATGGTATGTAATGAGTATTTGTGTGTCTTGTGGGTGATGTTGTTGGATAGGTGTTGCTATGTATTTTGCAGTTTTAGGGCAAGAAGTGAATGAACAATGTTTATGAATTATGATGTTGTTGTAATGCATTATGTATTGGTAATCTACTACAATTGATATTCTTTTTTGTTCATATTATTATTAATAGATGATTAGTGAAGCTGCTAAAAGATTAACCAAATTGGACTTGTACACAATAGATGATGTTTAAAGCTGATAAAAGAGTAATCAAACGGCAGGGAAGCTGATAAAAGATAATGAAATGGCAGTTTTACACAATAGATGATAATTGAAGATGACCAAAGATTAACCGAATGACAGTTTTACACAATCCCAATGTTCCAAAAATCAACAATTTAGCCTGGTCTTCTTGAAGAAAAAACTATTCCACAAGCAACTAAACATGGAAACATCAAAATCAACAACATCAAGTTTAAGGCTTCTACAGGTCCCAAATTGTTACGAAACGAATCTGCCACAAAATATTTAAACTAATTCAGTCGTCACCTTAATATCCTCACATGGCCCTGCACCCAGGTGGACGTTCAGGTCCATGAGGAATGTTACTCCTAGAGGCCATTTCCTTGAAAATTGAGAGATGGATATTATGCAACTAATTGGTTTCTTTGTCTAAACCGGCTGCGAAGGCTGCATTTGCATCATCATCGACCAAAGTTTTTATTTTCTACTATTGGAACCTCAATGAATTGTTCTTGATCAGCGTCTCCAACTTCACTTGAATTTGGAAGATTGGCTCCAATTAAGTTAGTAGCACGTGCAGAAATGAGTTCTTCTTTCCACATTTCCTTTTTGGCCGAAGCTTTGCCGGTACAGTGGACAGTCCAGGCTCCTTCTTCCTAGTAGATTTCCCTTTCACATCCTAATATCAACACAGATCAAGCAAATGCCGCATGCAATTTTGGAGAAATTTGGATAAAATAAAGAAACGAATCATTATTACCATATCCTCCAACTCAAGGTTATCTTGAGTCAACTGACTGATAGGGAATTCTTGCGAGCCTCCAACATTATTCTGCCCCTGATTTGCATATCGCTAGATTAGATAATTAAAGTTAAGATAGAGGGGGTAACATTGTACAAACTAAAGTAATTACATCACACTTGCCTCATTCACGTTGTTATCATCATCAGTGAATATTTCTTCTTCTTCTACTTCTTCAAGACCACATTCTTGCATAATCTTCCTCATATTAGCTCTCTCAATTTCAGACTGCCACGATTCATCCTTAACATAAATTTTCACAAACTCAATAAAATCAGCAAAAATACTAAACAAGATAGTGCATATACTTAAACCAAACGAATCATCCTTAACATAATTTTCCATAAACTCAATCAAATTCACCAACAATACTAATCAAGATAGAACCAAACGAATCATCCTTAACATAATTATCCAGAAACTCGATCAAATTCAGCACCAATACTAATAAAGAACTTATATACTTCAACCAAGTGTTTCATCATTAACACATTTTGCCATAAACTCAATCAAAATCAACACAAATACTAAACAAGAACTTATATACTAAAACCAAATGATTCATCTGAACTGTAAAATTAAAAGATCAGCATAAATATTAACGTGCTTACAAATGGACAAGCTCGATGGTTGTGACCAGGAATCCCACAGACGCTGCATTTTACGGTGGTCTGGTGCCTTTTCTTGTGGTGGGAGTCTCGATTAGCGGGTCTGCCCCTCCCTCTAACCTGCCTAGCTGGTGGATCGTCTAGCTCCCTCCTACGCGCTTTTGGTGGAGGAGCTGCCCTTCTTATAACTTTCGGAGGTAGTGGCGGGATGCCCTCCGCAGATTCCCACTCTTGCCTTTCATTAATCACCATTATAACTGGTCTATATGCAACCAAGTACATCTCAACACGATAACACCTGAAAATTTAACAAATTCCCCACTTAGAAAATATATATAAAATACCATTGAAAAATCCAAGTCTATGGTGATATCTTTAACGTTATTCAGTTTCTACCTATGTACATATGAAAATGGATCTTCTCTAATGCGATGGATGGCAGATAGTGCATGCTCGCATGGAATTCCCGTCAAATGTCATTTCCTGCATGCACAAGACTTGTTCTCTAAATCAATCGAATACTGATTCCCATCAAAACTAGGCATGTCAAAATCTATCCGCCCCGCCCCGATCCGCTCCGATCCGAGGCCTTTGGGGTGGGGCAAAATCCGCCCCCATGGAGAACGGGGGCACGCCCCGCCCTGCCCCGTCCATGGGGCGGGTCGGGTTTGGGTCATGACCCTTGACCCGCCCCGCTCCCTCCCCCTATATATATAATTTATTTTTAAATGTATATTATGTAATATTATATAGATATATATACACACACACACACACACACATAAATATTAAATATGTGTATATATGTATTTATAATATCAAATTTTATATATGATATGTTATACATATGTCATCCTAATACATTAAATTATGATTAGAATAAATTTAAATAATCAAATTCCATTTTCTAATAATTAATTTTATAAAATATAAAAAAAGGTTAAAACAAAACTAATGTAAACCTAAAAATTAAAACCCTATTGACTTCAATTATAAAAAAAAAAAAAACAAGGTTCTTAATTAAAAAAACATATATTCTTTTTTTTTTTAAAAAAAAAGATGAAGGCGGGGCGGGGCTGACCCGCCCCATGCGAGGCAGATCACGGGGCAGATATTTTTGCCCCGTGGCGGGGCGGGCCGGGTGAAAAAATCCAGAAGCCCGCCCCGTTGACATGCATAATCAAAACATGCTACTTGAAAGTGGTTGTCACTGGCTTTAATGGGTATGCAAGCTGCCACTTTCGAGTTATTCAAGTCCAATACCTGCTGAATTCTCGGGCATAAAATTCCTTTCCATCTCCGAGCCCGATCTTGGTTCTCCGTGTATCTTTTCATTAACTCGTTCATGATGGTTTCCAATATTGGTAGTATAGGCATCTCCCTAGCATTCAAGATCATGCTATTGAAGCTTTCACACATATTATTCATCAATAGGTCACACTTTGGGTAAGTTTTAAAGTGCGATCGACTCTATTGATGCGGGGGCCTTTCATTTAACCACGCATAGGCAGATTCGTCCATTTTTTTTTAAAATCCTTCATCCTCCGATTAAAATCAGCCACCATGGTTGACTTGGATGCCCTCCAAACTGCAACCTTGAATGCGTGACCTCTAAAACCCAAATTTCGCATATTGAGATGCATATGCTGCACACAAAATCTATGGGCTGCCCTGGGTAATTCGTCCTCCACAGCCTTGATGAGCCATTTTTGCTTGTCACTAATGAACGTTCATTCCCAAGGCTTGTCAATATCCAAGTCCTCCTTCAATTGCTTTACAAACCAACCCCAATTCTCCCCGTTTTTGGTACTAGCAACTGCATATGCAAATGGAAAAGAATTGTTATTGGGGTCTACTTCTACTGCCGTCAACACGATTCCCCCATGTGGACCTTTTAGAAATGTCCCGTCTAGCCCAAACAGTGGTCGGCAGCCCGTCAAAAAGCCCTCTTTAAGTGCAGCCAAGCAAACGTAGACTCTTGAAAATTTGTTCCCCTCGGGAGTTTGGTACACATTGAGCAAAACGGTCGATTCGGGGTTAGTTCTCAAGATTTCAGCAGCGTAGTCCCTCAATAGCAAGTATTGATCGTCTGCTCTACCTTCAAGTCCTGGAACTGTCCTTTGTTTGCACAGAAAAGCCTGCAACGATGTTATATCAACTCTAGTCTCAGCAATAGCATCAACCCTAAAAACTTTAATCTTTATCTTCTTGTCTATTTGGAACACATATCTGAACTTGCTTGATAACCATCTACTATTCATGTTTCTGATGAAGTGCAAAGGTGCACACGTATGGTGTGGTATGCAAGTTGTGACCACAAATGATGTCTTACCGAGCCTCCATAGTGCGTTCACCCTGAAATTACAATTATCAGCATCAGAAATAGCATAAATCCTATGCTTATCACTCTTTCGAAAACTAACTGATCTTTGCTCCAATATGGCATGTGTATCAACCATGTCTCTGAACTCCTTCTTCGTACTGAAAACCATCCCCAGTACAATTGTTGGTGACCTCATGTAGTCAGGTCTCCACCATGGCACAATAGCGTCACCATTGTCATCGTCAAACTCCTGAATACTTCGAAAATCATCTTCACTAAAACACAAGTCATCTTCGCCTAGTGGATCAAGCTGCTCAATTTGTTCTGGGCCATTACCACCTTCATTACGCTGAATTCCAGCCTATTCGGCGTCTTTATCCGTGAACTTTTTAAAATCAACATCATTCTTAGCATCTTTACCATTTCCCTCATCCTCAACAAACTCGTAATCACTGTCCTTGCATTCATCGTCGTCTTCGTCTTAAAAAATCTCCACCACTTCGGCGGTTCTCTTACCCCTCTTGATTTCTTCCCTCTTTTTTTTATCCTTCTTCTTGTTCCTACTCCTTTCAGATTCGATCTCCACGAGAGTCTCTTTTATCAATACCTCATTTAAAGTAGTATCTTCTCCCACGTTGGAAGGGTTGACACTTTCAGTTAACAAGTTCACCTCTCTGCTATCTTTCACATCTTGAAGAAAATGTTGCAATTCCACTTCATCGCTTATTGGAGCAAATTACTCTTCGCCATGACCCCTACCCCACAACAACGGCTCCTTGCACTTCTCAAGATGAGCAACAAATTTTACCAGATCCCTCAAAGTAAACTAATTAGCATCAACACGGTCAAACTTCACCACATCTCTTCCAATGGGGGCCCCTTCCCAATTGTCAACTAAGCCCCCATAATGAATTGAGAAGGTATATAAAGTACTGTTGGGACCTGGTACATAAATAAGAGTAAAGAAAAATTCAGTCCAAGATTCGTCAAATAATTGCAAATTGGGAGAATCACATTGTGTAATACCCAAATAACCCTCAATAACTAATTCCTATCCATAAAAAACTGCACAAATACTGTCCCACATATGTAGTAAATGCAAAATGGGACCACATGCAAATTGGGACCACATCTCACACCATAATAGAAGCATACAAAATATTTTTTAATTATAAGTGCACAAAAAAGAATCCAAGAAATCCAAATGGACCAGCCGCATCATTCATACAAAAGTTGTCCCCTGTCCATGTTCACACCCATAACAACAGCAATAAACAAACGAATATTTAGACCCCACACATAGTCATGACACAGCTGGACATCATTTTCATCTTTGAATAAACTAAGAAAGTTGTCCCCTGACCGTAAACGCAATAATTACAAAAGCAACAAACAGACAAATATTAAAACCCCACAAAGCTGTCATCTTGGAATAAACTAACAAAATCTAGTCATCTTAGTCTAGTGAACAACAAAAAACTTAATAAACAAGAGTAGACACACCTCCAGGAACTGGACAAAAATTTAAAAACGCATTAGAATCTGGTGAAACTTACCATAATCTGGGCAGGGCTCGCCATTTCTGCTAGGATCGCGACACCGCATCTTGGAGTCCAAGCGAATCGGTTCTACAGTGGATTGAATCAGACCTAGGGTTTGGTCCTCGCCCGTCATTCTCTTCTTCTAGCCACAAGATGTTCCAAACTTGCGACTGGGAGAATTAGGGGAATAGGGATGTGTTTTGCCCTAATTTTAACACGTGATTATGTAACGCCCCAATCCCATTAATTCGAAATTAAAGTGCTACTAAATTTTTCTTTTCCTTTGATTAAGTAATAAATCAGAAAAAGTGCGAAAGCGTGACATAAAATACTTATTGGATAAAAGCAGAAATTTTATTGACAATAAGACACTGCCATAACATATTTACACTAGTGGTTCCAAAGTTTCTAAGAAAATGAAAACACCCGAATTTTGTGGCACATAAACTTATTTATATACATAGAAGAGGCAAAAACATCTTTAATTAGGTGCGGGTAGAAGAAGGAACTCGATGACCTTTGCTGCAACAGCCCGGCCACCTCGCTCAACTAACCTGAGGATTTGTAATTATGGGCATGAGTATAAACTCAGTGGGAACTTTGTAAGCAGTTAAACTAAATGAAGATGCACAATAATAAATACATCCTTGACTTAGGAGCCCATCTTACGACTCAAAAGCCATATCGCTAGACTTAGGGGCCAATCTTACGACTCCCAAGCCCTACTCAAAAGCCAATCTTACGACTTAAGAGCCTTTCTCAAAAGCCAATCTTACGACTTAAGAGGTATCATATTAATAAGCCCGAAGGCAAACATATTTATCAAAGTACATGTTCAATAGCATAATGTACTTACAAATAGCCCTGTCACCCACCTTGTTTTGCTTGTTTTAAAGTAGGTAAGTCGCGTATACCCCAAGGCCTGACCCGCACTACACCAAGCACATGTTGTTTAATTAATTAGTATTATTTATCGAGTTTAGTATTTTTGTAAAAAAATAATTAAGTGTGGTACACTATTCTTGAATTATGTCTATTTTTTACAATCTCTAATACATAAGTCAAGTTATTATAAATTATAGTCCTAAATTAAAAGGCCTAATTATCTATTTAATGTAAATTATTAACTACATTAATAAATATTTTAAACTAACTAACATGCATCTTAAACAACAACTATTTAATACAAACTTAAGAAAATAACTAAAGTTATAAATCTACTTAAATAATTAAATTCCTAAATCTATATAAACTGCAAATGACAATAAGAAAAGAAAACTATTAAAGAAAACATACCTCAAAAGATTTTAACACTATACGACAACTTTCCGAAACACCGGTCCGAGCGTTGTCGAAAATAAACTAGTAAGGACCTCCTAGTTAAAGGAAATCCAATATATAATATATATTATTTTACTTATTTGTTATGTTCCTCTAAGATGTTTAACTTATTTTTATATATGAAAACTGTAGAAATGCTGTAAAATGTTTCCGATGTGGGATAAGGGTTTGTGAAGCAAAATATTGGCTTAATTATGATGAATCTCATAACATTGCAAGTATACTCAGTCATGTAACTATTCCAAATTTTCTAAATATACTATAAGTATGTCTTTTACTATAAATAGAATGTTACTATTTTTTCATCATTATTATTATTATATATGTAATGTGTATTCGTATGTATATAAATATAGTTAGTTATAGTTATATTATTATATTATCATATTATCTTTATAACACTTATAAACTTATATATATATATATATTTTAGCTTTAGTTTTTATTTTAGGTAAATATAAAATATTTAGAATAAATTAATTTTGTTTCTTATTTCGTAAGCTCGATGTTAACTTTAAGCTTCTATATTTTAATTTTTTTTCTATTCTTTCCTTTTAGGTGTTACGAGTGCAGGTACATAACGGTCACACTTATTTTTCTAAAATAAAATCAGAAAAGTCAAATAACTTTGCAATTTAAACTAAAATAAAATTGGTAAAAATATTTTAAAAAGCAAAGAAAGTATTTTATTGCTTTTCAAAGATTCGGGGTATCACAGATTAGCACGTGGTTTCATTTCCGTGTGCTTAATACGCCATGTCTGGTTGCACGCGTCCAGCTTGTAATACATATCGACAGTCACTTGCCACGCCAATAGGTAACCGGAAGGGGTGGAGGCAATTCCCGGTTGCAAGGAAATTTTATCAATAATTCTTAAATTACGGGACATTTTTTTAAATGGCCAAAGTTAGTGGGTAATTTTTTAACTACCCCAAAGTTAAAGGGCATTTTTATCAATTTTTCCCACATGTTAATTTGTCTACTGTTGATGTGTAAAGATATATAGAATTTCTTAATTGTAAAGAGCAAAGTGATGTATGGAAATAATATTGAAAAAAAAAAACAATGATTGATATTTGGAGTGCAAAGCTGTGTACAAAAATAAAAGAAACATGAAAACAAAAACAATTGAATCAGTTGACCAAAGGGGTTTGAACTCTAGTGTGGAAGTCTACGTAAGTAGGACAAAAAATCATTACACTATGATGCTATTTAGGTAAATTAAAACTAATACATTTATCTGAACATGTTTTGGAGGTATAATTGTACCCCATGTACCTTCTTCGCATCTGCCAGTGGGTATAGGTGGATTTTCTAGTGCATTAATACTAAGGGTGTGTTTGCTTAAAGCTTCTCTCGGTAGATTTAGAGGCCCAGATTTCAATAAAACACACTCATTAACTCTCTCAGTCAAGTTTGGCTCAGTGCTCCTCAACCTTAAGTAAACACACCGTAATACTAATATACAATAGAAGAAGGGCTTCACTTATTTGTTCCTATTATGTAGTTGGAAATAAAAGATAAAGGAGCCCCACTTGCATGTTAAAAGTTTGGGGACAACTAACTAATCAACATGTACTCATTATAATTAACATCAGTCAACCAAACAATTAATTTAAAAGTAGCTAACTTTCTCTAAACGATATCAAATGATTTATTTAAGTTATCATAAATATGAATTTTTATACCATATTTTATTAATTTAGCTTTTTTACAACATCGTGTTTTGCTATTTTCAATTTTATTATAAAAATATGTCAATGGTTGAATTTTATACATTTTTTATTTTGATACATGAGTAACTTTTAGTAGGGTTGAGGCAGATTTTGGAACTTTGATCTCCTTGACAACTGTGTTAAATACTACAATTAGAAATAAGAAATACTTAAATTAATGTAAATTGAATATATATTTGAGATTATACATGTGTATATTTTGACAATATTTATATAGTTTCTTTCTAATTTCCTTACTTATATTTGTAAAAAAATCTCACAACATTACAAACTTAAATATAATAAAACCTTTTTTTTTTTTAGGAAATCATGTTTGAGTTGCTTCTAATTTTTTTTTTCTTCTTTTCTTATTCAAATTCGTAATAATCTTCAAAATAATCACACTATATTTTAATATTACAAATTTTTATAATAAATTATTTTTATTTGTCACTTAAAAAATTTAAAGAACTCTTAACAAACTAGAGAAAATGAAAATTAAAAATCTTCACATTTTACTTAGATTTGATGATATAGCATTTTATTCTTCCTCATAGTTATACAATAATAATTAATTTATTTAGAAAATTAAATAAATCAAAGAAAAAATATTTTATGTGTTATATTAGAAATAAAAGAAAAACATTCATTGTGTTCACCCTCATAAGTCTTTTTGTTATATAATGCAGCAATCTCGATTTTTAACACTTATTGTACAAATATTTGAGATAATTAAAATTAAAATTACTTTTTTCATGATTTCCTACTTTAGAAATATCTAATATGGTTTTTTCTTTATATAATTTCAAATAATCATTGAGTAAAAAAAATCGTTGAGAAACTATTAAGTCTATTTTATTCTAAAATTAAATGTATTTAAAAATTTATCATAAGAGTTTTTTATTAAAAAATATTTATAACTTTAGAAAGATTTTGAAATATGGAAGGCCTTAGTTTTCAATATCAAGAAAATAAATGCATAAAATTGTAAATCACTTAACTACCCTTCACATTTAATTAATATTAAGGATAATTATAAAAATGATTAAACTTCAAAATTATCTTATTTTAGTTTATCAAAAGAAATCATTAACTTTTGGAATTTGAGGATCTAACATTTTCACTCCCTCATACTTAATAGAAAAAATCAGTTAAAAAAGTATAAGAATGTTATTTTCATATTTATTAAGAATACTAAAATTATTAATTTCTATTTTATCTTTAAAGTCTTTTTTTAATTTAGTAATCAATAATTTATTTCCCTAATTCGTATTATATAACTATCAGTTGAAATAATGATAACAAGAAAAATTCTTTAATATTGTATGATGAATATATTACAAATTTATTTTAGTGTGTTAGCATACTGACAATACTTTTTTAACTCCTAGTGTTATTGCAAGTGCACGATGTAACTCTATATAGCTAGTAGTGAGCAAGGTTAATCCATAGAGACTGTTCACTTATGTAAATTTAACAACCTCGATTATAATAGGCCAACCTAATCTAGACTCTCAAATAAGGTGATTGTGATAATTAACCTAAAACTAAAGTGCAGAAAATAATAAACAAAGTAAATAAGACGCTCAATAGAAGCAAACAACCAAAGGCGAAGGAATAATTCAGATGAACAAACATATCCTATGGTTCGATTTCATTTATAATTTCCTATATATGATTATCTTATTATTCTAGACCTTTAAATCGAACTCGAGTGTTTATTAGGCAGCACTACTGTAGTTAGCGTTTTGACCGATGTTAACGTGTTGGATACGTACGGATAATTACCCTTTCGGGCTAACTATTACATATATACACAACTCCAAAGATATTCTAAAACCAATGCCTACACAGATATCTCACTCCTCTTGGACGACGACTGATACATATGTTATACGTCGTATGCCTATTAACAATCCTCCCCTCTCGGACGTCGAATTATTAAGCAACTAGAATATAATCAATTGGTCAAGTCAACTAATTCATAAAATAAAACAAACGTATATCATAAACACATAGAAAGGAGTCTAGAACAAAATAAAATAATCAAAGCATAGTTAATTGCAACATACTTTCTAGCCCTAGAACACAAACGTGTTTAGCTACTCATGTTCATAATCAAAACCAAAAAATATTCATAGACAAGCATTCTGAAGCAAGAAATAAAAACGACTAAATTTGAAGTCTTCAATCTCGATATTCTTCGCTTGGCGCTTCTTGCTCTTCGATTCAAGCCTCCAAGATGCTTATTATGATGTTTGATGATTCTAACTTGTTCCTTTGATGTATAGAGTGTTGATGTATATATAGGAAAACATAACTATGATAAAGTGGGAGAAAATCTGATGTGGGATGGCAAAATCCACTCAAAAACATGTATATTGCTTTGTGGGCCAAGTAATTGACTTGTGGGTCAAGTAATGGGTCGAAAGTGCACTGCTTGTCCAACTTCAAAGCTATGTTTGGAGGTCTTCCAATTTGATTTTAGCTTTGGCTATTTCTGAAAAACTTGTATCCCTTTGAGTTAGTTTTCCAATGCCACAAATTTCACCTTATTTGGACATATATATCTCAAGATTATTGAGTGATGTAGAACTTTTTTAGACAAGCCCGTGTTTAATGATGGACAACTCTATGTCGCTTTCTCATAAGTTACAAATCATAATAGTCTGACAGTCATGATCTTTGATGATGAGAAAAAATATGTTGTGTATAAGGAAGTTTTTTTAAATTCATGGGAATATTTGTTTTGGCATGTCCCCGTTCGGATGGGGAATGACCCATCCTCAATGTCTTTCATTTTATAGCTGGATGATCAATCCCTCTACATCCACACCCTATTACCTACATCACATTTTACAATTTTAAATACACCATTTACAATTTTCAAACACATCCTACCATACTATACCCTTAAACTAAAATATCTTTTTACTATTTAAATGAATGTCCTGTCCATATATGTGCCCCATCAAATGTGGCACATGTCGCTACATTCCAAACCATACCTTTGTACATTTTATGTTTTGTTGTAATTATTACATAAACATGTATCATACAATTCAACAAATCCATTCATGTTGAATTCATATACTCACTTGACAATACTATTATAATTAAATTAAGATTACTCTCACCCGTGCAAGTCTTAGTCGTGCATCGCACGGGTGAACAACTAGTATATATAATTTGAAAACTTGTTCTACTTTAATACTTAAACTTTAGAACTACTTTCAATGCCCTTGCATCTTTAATTCAATTAATGTAAATTGAAGACTTTTACTTTAATACTTAACTTCAAATAATTTTGCTTTACTATTTATTCTTCTTCCTGGGAACTTGCCCACACTAGCTAGATCCCTGCCATCCACTGAACCTGAATATGTTTTAAGCATAACATCATGAGTTATGCGAACCCAGTGGGAGAACTCTGTAAGCAGTGTACTAAATGAATATGCGCCAATATAAGTACATCCTTGACTTATGTGTCAATCTTACGACACAAAAGTCTTTGACTTAGAAACCAATCTTATAACTCAAAAGTCTGAATAGGAGCCCATCTTACAACTCGAAGCCATATGTGAAGATCACTTAAGAGCCAATCTTATGACTCGAAAGCATTCGACTTAGGAGCCAATCTTACGGCTCAAAATTCTCTCTCAAAAGCCCATCTTATGACTTAAGAGTAATCATAAGCCCAAAGGCGAACATATAAATGACAATACAAATTCAATAGTATAAATGCTACATAGGTACTCACTTTTCATGCAGACTTTCTCGAACTGATGAAGATATACTTTGATTGAATTATTTTGAAGAAGCTTCAAGGTTGTCCGATCCAACTCGTACTGCACTCGCCGATTTGATACATTTAGTTTTATAGCTTACTTTATTACTCTTTCATTTGTCATAACTTGTTATATTTATTCATAATATTACTTTGTATATTTAACTAGCGCACATATATACTTATACATTTAATCACATAGTAAGTTACGTACTTACATATTAATATATATAATTTAATATACTAAAACATTTTTTCGAAACTCAAAGAGTACTTATTTATAAAAGCTTTTACTAGAGACTAAACTTGATAATTTTAGGCCTTGTGACCAGCCTGTTTTGTAAAATTCATTAAAAATCATTAACTCGACGAAACACCGTCAAATTTTAACCATTGACTCCTAACATCGTATAGTACAACATACTATAACATTTACGAAAATATGAACTAAATATTTTTATATTATTTTCCAAAGTGGCATGTAGAACATGAACTTCTACATATAAAGTATTCAAATAAAGCTCACACATTTTGATAGTATAATCTCTATTTATATAATACTATTGACACTATAAAACACATTTAACTAGCATAGATATACTGATTTTGTACCACGTAGCAAAATCGGTGAATTAGTGATCAACCATATAAACCCTATGTCATGTATACTAACTTCAATCAATACATAACGTAAATTAACAAAATAATTGCATTTGTAGATCTAAATAAATTGCAAAATAGATGAAAATTATTAAAGAAGACATTCCTTTTTAAAACATATACTAAAATAACGACTCCTAAAAATAATGAACCTCCAAACACCGTTGGACACATTGATCATTCAACTACTCCGACTTCAAGCAATACCGAGGCTCTAAACGTCGCTTTAAAAATAAACTAAGGAACTCCTAATTAAAGGAATCCTTTTAGGTATACATGTACAGTAATAATAATTATTATAGAAATTATGTGTTCTAATATTTTGTGACTTTCTAAATTAAAAGGTTGAATTCTATATATAGCAAACATTTGTCATTATTTATAAACTGGTTGTCGATGTAGGACAATAGTGAAAGCATATTAACTTGAAGATTTCAATGTGGGATGTAATCTTTTAGATTGAATAATAAAGAGAAAGATCTTAACCCACTTACTATTATAATATACAAAAGTATTATATGTATACATATACACACTAAGATAAGAATACATATATCCTTTTATATATTACTCCCTCCGTCTCACCTTATCTTGCACATGGGAGGTTGACACAAGTATTAAGAAAAGTTCATTTTCGAGATTTTGTTGACTTTTCAAAGGTTGATTGAGGGTGGAGATTGAGAGTGGAGATTTTGAGGGTGAAGATTATGTTATAATTTTCCTTTTTTAGGGGTGTGCAAATTCGTCTGGGATGGATGAAAATGAAAAGTGTGCAAGATAAGGTGGGACGGAATACATATTGGTAATATTAATATTATGTGTAGTTGTAGAGAAATAAGAGTGGCGTAGTACTTTGTATTCTGATGATCATATTGTATAATGTGTTGTATAACAAGGGGATAATACTAAATGAAATTTAATTTAACTATCAAGTAGGGTGATAGTTAGTCAGTATAATCCCTTCCCTCGGTACAGTAAAAAGTAGGATAAGGATTCGTAAAAATATTTGATTAAATTCTACGTATACAAAACTTCACGTAAAGTCATATAAATAATCGACACATATAAGACGTACCATATTCTACCTGTAATTCCTGAAGTAAATTCTACTTGTATACGAAACAAAAGGGAAATGCATTTTAATATATATATCTTATCTTTGTACCCTTTTCCTTATTTCGGATGAATGTACGAGTGAGCTCGGTCCCTTGATACTTCTTCTCCTGTAAAATTGAGTGAAAACACTTTGTTTCTTGAAAGTTCATTAGCATCAACACTTGAATGAATAACTTGACTTTAAATACTTTTCAAAATAAATAAACTTTAAACAATTCTTCCTAAAAAAATTGATTAAAACGCCAACAGGATTATCAACTGCTTTGGTTTTGGTGTGTTATAATACATATGCAAAAATTTCAGCAAGTTTCAAACTACTAAATTCAGTACTGTACTTCTTGTTGCAATTAATATTTAAATGTTCATTGGGGGCCTGTACATGATTTTTCTAATTGTTACTTTATATTCTATGGAAAAACAGGATTCAACTAAATTTCCCTGATTATCGAAGTATCGCAGATTCATAAGCATCCTTTTCATTTTCATTTTCTTTCCTTTTTTTACTTAATTTTTTTCCCCAAAAAGGAAACGATGCTATAGAGAGAAATTAGTGAATTGAAACCATTAACTATCTAATTTATAATCTTGATAATTGGGTTGCTAGGTTTTAGTTTTCAAGATAGATGAGTTTGATAATTGAACTATTAATTTCATATACCAATGCTTAGTTTTCCTTGTTTATGTTATTAGGTTGTACGATACTGAAGTTTGAGGCATAGATATTGGTAAAATTGTCTAATTTATTATATTTCTGTGTCTTAGGATTTGGGAGTTGAGTTTGATGGTAAAATGACTGAAATTTACTTGTTTGTGTTAATGGTTGAATATCACTAAAGCGTGAGTAGTATTACACCATCGTGCATCTAAACCCTGCTCTCTCCAATTTCGCCGAGGCTCTGGCATCGGAGTATCCATGTGATCACAAAGTTTACACGTATAAAAAACCCTCGAAATAAGAATAAATAATTAACTATTCTTCAAGGACAGAGACATCATAATAAATTAACATAATTGTTTTGTTTTTGTTCTAGGTTATGTACTTCACAAATTCTGGAATAGAGGAAAATGAGCTTGCATCGATGATGGTGCGTCTGTATACGGGTTGCCATGATGGCATCTCAATTATGAACAGATATCATGGCATTGCAACTGTACAATGGTTGCCACTGCTCAAGGCAGCTACAAATAAAATGTTGCTCAGGTACATAATCTCTAGTAATTATGCGTTTTTGTGTCTGAATAAGATTTATTTTAGTGCTCATCTATCTCAACACGTTGAGTCTTTTTTCTTGAATTTTAACAATGTGTTGAATGACACACATCACAATTATGGGAGTGATACTCTATAAGGGAGGATAGAACAAGCTCATTATGAAGAAAACCTATCTACCTAAAATTATGGTGGGTTGGCAACGACATTTGTAGTTATTTCGTGTGTCAGTGCAGTCACAATGCTTCATTAAGTACTTTTAGTCACGCGAAGGCTTCTCCGGGTATCGGGTAACTTGGTATTTGAGTTGAGTTAAAAGATGGTGTTCTGTTCATCTATATAATCATTTTACTCACACATACTTATCTTAATTCTAGTGAAGTACAGTTCAAGCAAACAATTTGACAAAATAATTTTGGAGTCCCTTCAATGTGCAAAGATCTATTCTTACTTTAATTTCTTGAATTATCCACCTAGAAATTTTTTATTGTCGAATGAAACCTTTGCAGGTGAAGTGTCCTCTTTGCCAGTTCTATTCACTAGATAATTTACCAGCGGATCAAGTGTCACCAACGTCAAAATTCTCTGTTTTTTCTCTTCTTAGTCGTAGATTTTGAATATATCGGCTTATTATGCCTACTTGTGGAAGTTTTTGCCTTGGCAAAAACTTGTGTGCACCCAGCACACAATTGCACTATTGTGCACTCTCCTATTTAATTTGAAATTAAGAATATATATAAGGGCCTTGTTTAGATGAATTCCCAACAATAACATGTGGTGCAGTGGTGAGACATGCGCGCGCGGGGTCCAGGCGCGCGGGACGCGCGGGTTCGAACCCTGATTTTGCTCTGTTTTTACCTCTTTTTATGTTGTTCAATAGTATATGTTATATTGCGCAATAGTATATGTTATATTGCGTAATAGTATATGTTATAGTTACATGTACATTTTTTTAATAATATGTTCTGTTGTTTAATAGTATATGTTATTTTGCGTAATAGTATATGTTATATTGTGTAATAGTATATGTTATGTTATAGGTATACACATTTTTTTTTAATAATATATATATTGCGTAATAGTATATGTTATATTGTGTAATAGTATATGTTATGTTACAGGTATGCACATTTTTTTTTAAATAATATATAAGTTTTTTAAATAATATATTACATTGTCTAAAATAATATAAAAAGTGCACATATATAAAAATTTGGAGAAGATGGGATTCAAACCCATGCCCTAATATCTAACAATTTAAGATTTTACCACCTAAGCTAGTGTCTCTTATGTGATAACAAACATGACTTAATATAATATATATATATATATATATATATATATATATATATATTATTCATTTTACAGAATAAAAAAAAAAAATTCAAGGTTGCGCGCTGCGCGAGGCTCGAACATGAGACCTCAGCGTGCGCGCAACAGCGCTATACCACTGCGCCACTATTAGTTTAGTGACATCCAAACACAGCCCTTATTATATATGTAATTCCAAGATTAAATTGGGGAATGCACAATAAACTTATTGTGTGGTGGGTGCACCCAAGACCTACTCTTTTGCCTTTTGTTGGTTTTTATGTAGAAAGATGATTATCTTAATTTCTAAAAGAGTTTAATTAATGGAGAAATGTTCTATATTAGATCTGGTTTTGCTGAACTATTTCAATCATAGATCCAGTTTCGCTGAAATTTGGTTTGAAGTTTTTCCCTTGCTTAAAACCCTTGCGAGTTGGTGAAATTATCTTAATTTTTGTTTTTGTTCTTGTTCATATAGCTTCATCTGTAATCATTGTTTTGATGTTCATTAGCATTTAGTATTACGCATTTATCGTCACTCATGATAAGCTTATCAATTGTGAAGTTTTGGTGTGTATTGCCGGATAACTTGGACTAAGATGGGGTTTGTGTTTATTGATTTGATCTTGAGTGGCTTGAGTTTTTGTGCCATTTTTCTTAGGAAGTTCTTTGTTGTTAATATTTCTATTTATGTCCCCCTTCAATTTACAAATTGAGCATCTACCCAAGTGTAAATCTGCCTTCTAGGTTTCACTCAAGTACATGCTGCAGCGTGCGAGTGTTTCATGCGTTCTTATTCAATTATGTATTTTTCCTTCTTCTTTGTTGCATTATGTGCTTAACTTGCATGTTCATATGAATCTATTAATATTTTTTTGTTATGGAGTGTCCAGTAGAAGTTTATGCACCAAAATTAGAATTCATGTGTTGTTCTTAAATTACTTAATTGATGGTGATAATAGCTAGCCTGTCTTTGTAGATATTTCCCTTAGAATTTTCTTATACATATTTTATAAGCTGAAATCTCAACTTGAAGGTGTCTCTCCCAGAATTCAGGTACGTCATAAATATTTGATTACCTGAACGCTGCTTTGGGACCTTTTAAGCTTTAGCAATATATTTTTTCTTTGAGCAAGCTTTGTGTCCTTTTACCACGTCACCACATGAGTTGGATTTGTTTATATCATTTATTCAATTTTAACAATATCTTTTTGTTGATTTGGATCCATGTAATTAGGGATTTTCAAATTGAAAGTGAATTTCAGAGTTTCACTAGTTTCAGATATGGCACAATTCATCCCTCATATAATGAGCTTTAAGCGTCCTTTTATCAATCGTTTTGCCATTCTATTGTCGGTTGGGATAGTATGGGCATATGCAGCACTTTGACGATAACTGGTGCATACCGTAATAGGCCTTTAAATACTCAGTTAAGTTGTCGTGTGGACTACTTTGGACTTGTAAGTGGATCGTCATGGTATGTATCCAATACTGTAGCCATCTCCAATCTTTTCTAAAATTTCAGATTGCAAAAAAATAATTCAAATCAGGTGACAATAACTTGAGAATTTCCATATCATAGATGTATGAGCAATCTCGATGCTGATACTAACTGAAAAGTTATTCCCTTATCAACCCAAGATCTTATGCTTCTGCTTAACATGCAGAATTAACATCCCATATCCAATTCAATGGTGTCAACCCGGTCTACATGTCGAAGAAGTTCTTGTCATTTTGGCAACATCTTTTTTTTGCTATGGTTGAGATTCATATCAGCCTTATATATCGCCTAAAAACGAATGCTTATATATCTCTATTTATAGTTAGCACACTAACCATGACATTGTAATATATATGTTTGTGCGTGTATACCAAAGTTACAAAAAATATTGACGACAAAGCAGAGCTGTCCGAGGACAAACTGGCAGGCTTGACAGATGTAGTCGGAGATGAAGATAAAGTAAATGAGATCATAGAAGTTGCTAAAGCATCCATAGGTTTTTTTTTCTAATATTTGATGATTCTGAGTTCATACTTTATCCTGTACTCATTTATGATTTTTATATTTTTAGGATAGGATTTATCAACAATAGAATTGATTAATGTTAAGCAATGTGCATAAAGGGCGATGGACCTTGCTGAGTACATGAAGAAGCTCTACGATTATTTGGTAGCCAAAATAAATGACATAGCGCCAGATTTGGCTACGTTGATTAGGGAAGTCTTTGGTGCACAATTAATTTCTCATGCTGGTAGTCTCACAAGCTTGCCTAGTACCCTTCTTCAACTCTTCAGATTATTGGTTCTGAGAAGGTTCTCTTCAGGTACTTCCAGTGAAGTTGTGATCAATTTTTTACTTGCATTTTACCAGCTTTTGGGAATATTTATCAGCTATTGAGATTGCTCCCCTAACTTTGTCATGTAATCTCCAGGTTGATTTTGTAATTTCATTGAATTTGTATGTAGATGCAACATGTTGCCTTCTTTCGTACTATTTGTTTTGGTCATTCACTTTATAATCAACAACATGAAGCCTCGGAAGATTGTTAGAATGATGGTTCTTCTTCATACCCACTTTTCATTAGAAACAATGTTTTCCTCCTCTTGGTTCTTCAAACGCTGTTTTTAATTTGTTAGTCGTGTCCTGTTTCCTGTTCCAATACTTTTTATGATCAAATCAACTACAATTTTTCATATGTGACACACACGTAAAATTACGTCATTTTATCATACATCCTTGACTTTGGCATATTGTATTGCTTCACTTATTGGTGCAGTTGAATCCGAAATCATATGAGTATTTTTCTAACCCAAGGCTTGCAGCATATGCTATACCTTATAGTCCAATAGTCTCCCGGTATGTATGCAAGCCTTCTTATATCATTCTTTATTCTTGTTCTGCAATCATACACATATGATCTTCACTCTGGAAGTTATTTATGTGCTCTCGGTATTTGGTTTTATAGATATTATGCATCACTTTGTCTTTTCCCGTTGCAGTGAATGGGTGATTGGGAACCGTGAAGATCTGGCAAAGGTTATTATTGCAGAAATACAGCCTGAAAATGGTGAGGTAATGTATTTTAGTTCCCCTACTCGAATCTAAACCATTTCATCAGTCAAGTGAAAGCCAAAAGGTAAGATTCCATCTGATCGTTAATCCTAATGCAAAGTTTGCTTTCAAATTACAAGTGACTTTTGTTTCATGAGAGTGCTTGTCCTTGAGCCAAATCTCCTCGTGCAATCATATTGCAGCCTTGTGCTACAACTAGGTTAGGATCGGTAGAGTGCTTTATGAGAGACTTTCCATATCTAAGATTTAGGAACTAGTAGGATTCATACCCTTTAGTACAGATGGAATGTGAATGCCCAAGATTCTAGAAACACAAGGAACATCCTAACTAGAATAGGAAGTGCTTCTATGATGTATTTCCAAAAATGATGCTAGTATTTTGACCTAAATAATTCACTGTAAACAATGAGCTATTTTTATTGCTTTCAGATAGAAAATGTGAAAGTGAATATCTGAGATGTAACATATCACACCTTTCTTATAATCATCATTACATAACTTGGTTGCAACTCTCAAGTTTTTTTTGGTGCTTAATTTTAGTCGAGAAAAATGTTATAGCAAAATCGTGTTGGATAGATTATTTTCAGAAAGTTGAGCTGTAACAGCCTTAGATATTCAATATTTTGCTTGTTAAAGGTCCAAAAATATTGTTTTATTGATTTGGTTATCATGCATCATGCCAGTAGTTCAAAGTGAAGTGTTGTGATATTATTAGGAATAATCTTGTATTATGTGTATTGTATGGAACTACTCTTGTATCCCACATTGTAGACTTAGCTCTTGTATTAGGCTTTCTCTTATGTATTTGTACATCTATTCTTGATATATAAAAATTATCTTTGGATCAATATCATTATGGTAACCAGAGCCTAATTGGCTAACGCCTTTTTTTTCGATCCTACATTATTTCTCCCGATTCTTTCCAATTTTATTGGAGACCCTTTTCTTTTCTCCCAGCCCGCCTCACGCACCTTATATTCCAGTCCGCGACCTTCTGCCTCTGCAAAAACATGACCACGCCGCCACTATCATCCTCCATCGCTACCCGGATCGGAATCGTCCTTTTCCGCTGCTCTCGACGCCTCACCGCCATCCCTTGTGGCGTTCAACACTACCTCATAAGCCCCACTGAAACTCACGTCGATCAATTTTGTGGCCTGGAGTTTCCAGATTCGAACACTTCTCGTCAGTTACGATCTCGTCAAGTTTCTTGACGGCACCTTCCCGTGCCCTGCATCCACTGTCACCACTGACGAACGTTCTCAACCAAACCCGCTGCATCTGTATTGGGTTCGCCAGGATCAATTGATCCTCAACACCATCATTGGCTCCATCAACCCTACGTTGATTTTGTTTATTGCGTCTGCCAAAACCGCGCAACACGCCTGGACCACCTTGACATCTATCTACGGTAAGTCCTCTCGTGGCAAGATATTGGCTCCCAAAAATAAACTTCTTAGTCCTCAGAAAGGAACCCGGAGCGCTACCAATTTTATGCTTACGATCAAGGGTGTCGTCGACGAACTGTCGCTTCTGGGCGTCTCCACTGATAGTGAGGATCTTGTTCTCAAAATTTTGAATGGCCTTGATGACTCCTTTAAAGAGCTTCGTAATGCAATTCAGGCCCGCAAGACGTCAATTTCGTTCGATGCACTTCATGAGAAGCTCCTTAGCACAGAATCACAGCTTGCATCCAAAGTTGCTGCTTCTCCAGCCCTGCCGGCGACTGCCTACGCGGCTGGCTCTAAACAGCGTCGTCCGCCGTCTGCTCAGCCTAAATCGGGCCAATTTCACGGCCCGTCCTCCATCTCAGTTGTGCCTCGTCCCTCACAGCCCCAACCCTCTTCGGCGGCGGCGCGCCCCGGCTACTAGGGTCGGTGCCAAGATAGTGGAACCCATGGTCATTCGGCTCGTCGTTGTTCGGATATCCAGGCTCTCACCAAAGCCTCCAAATCCCGTCGTCCAACTGGTCCGGAAGCCTACACGTCTCCCTCGGATCATGCTGCCACCGCGGCCCCTCCTTCGTCCGGTTGAATTCTTGATTCAGGCGCCTCCCATCGCATCACAACTGATTTGGCCAATTTGTCTCTTCACACCCCGTATGATGGCTCGGATGGTGTGATTGTTGGTGATGGTAACAAATTAAATATTTCGCACACTAGCAGTTTACTGTTCTCTAATTTACACTCTCTTCATTTTTCTGAGACTTTACTTCTTCCGTCCATGTCGGAAAACTTGCTTTCTGTCTCTCAACTGTGCCAGTAAAATAATGTTTCAGTTGTCTTTTCTGCTTTTGATTTTTCAGTTGAAAGATTGCCACACGGGGGGTACGATTGTTCAGGGCCGCGTGTTAATGGGCTTTATGTGTTGCCGCACTCTGATCCTCCTGCTCAGACTCCTTCCCTTTATATTGTTGCCAGGTGCTCTACTTTCGTCTGGCATGCTCGATTGGGTCATCCCTCACTAAAATTTTTACAATTTGCCTTGTCTAGAAATAATTTGCGTATGTCTAAGACTCCTAGTTTTAGTTGTGTTTCATGCAAATGTATTCAAAGCATAGACTTCCTTTTTATGATTCATCTTTAACATCCCGCTTGAATTGGTTTTTTCTGATGTTTGGACTTCTCCAGTATTGTTGTATGATGGTTTCAAATACTATATTATTTTTGTGAATCATTTTATGAAATATATCTGGTTGTATCCGCTTAAGCGGAAATCTGATGTTCTGCCCACTTTCATTGCCTACAAAGCGTTAGTGGAACATTATCTTAAAACCAAAATTATTACCTTTACTCTGGTAATGGTGGTGAATATCTTGCATTACGCTCATTTTCAATCACTCATGGAATCACACATCTCACTACCCCCCCTCATACCCCACAACATAATGGAGCCTCTGAACGGCGCCACCGGCATATTGTTGACACGGGTCTCGCCTTACTACATCAATCCTTTATGCCACTCATATACTGGCCTTACGCCATCTCCACAGCCACATATCTTATCAATCGTCTCCCCAAGGTAGATCTTAATATGATATATTCCTTTGAGAAACTTTTTCATCACCCACCGAATTTCCCAAAACTACATGTTCGGCTGTCAATGTTTTCCCTGGCTTCGACCCTACACATCTCATAAACTTGAAAACTGCTCCACGTCATGTGTGTTTGTTGGCTATTCCCCTACCCAAAGTGCCTATCTCTGCCTTGATAGACTATCCAACAAAATATATATCTCTCTTCATGTAACATTCGTTGAACATATCTTTCCTTTTTCCACTCCTGCTCTCCCTCCTTCCCCCTCCATCCCATCAGATGACTCACCTATTCCTTACTCACCCCCTATACCGGTTCCTTCACTTTCCTCTGCAGTTTCGGTGCCATCTTCACCCCCTGATCGGCCTCCTTCACCAGTGCCTCTAGTGCCACAAGCGCTTTCTCATCCTATGTTCACATGCTCTCGCAACAATATCACTAAACCAAATCCACGGTAGGGTCTCACTACATCTTTAGCCCCTGATGTTGAACTTACCAGTGTTATGCAGGCACTTTCAGATCCTCGTTGGCATCAGACCATGTCTCTTGAGTTCAATGCCTTGTTAAATAATGGCACATGGGACTTGGTTCCTCCTACTGGCTCTCAAAATGTCGTTGGTTGTAAATGGGTTTTTCGTATCAAACAAAAGCCCGATGGTTCCGTTGACAAATTCAAAGCCCGTCTGGTTGCTAAAGGCTTTCATCAGCGTCCTGGCATTGACTTCTCTGAGACATTCAGTCCTGTTGTAAAACCCGCTACTGTTCGCATTGTTCTGAGTCTTGCTGTCTCGTAATTGGCCCCTTCGATAGTTTGATGTGAATAATGCCTTTCTCCATGGCTCACTCTTTGATGAAGTTTACATGGCCCAACCTCCGGGCTTCTCTGATCCAAACCATCCCAAGTATGTCTGTCACCTTCATAAGTCCATCTACGGCCTTAAACAGGCTCCTTGCACTTGGTACAATGCTCTCCGAACTTTCTTGCTTTCTGTGGGTTTTGTGTGTACCAAATCAGAGGAATCTTTGTTTATTTGTATGGTATTACTGCCTATTTATTAGTGTATGTGGATGATCTTATCCTTACAGGCAGTGACAATTAGTTTCTTTTTGGTATTGTTCACAATCTAGCTGCTCAGTTTTCTGTGAAGGATCTTGGAGAACTTTCTTATTTCCTTGGTATTAAGGTACTACGCACGCCCTTCTCCTATTTTTTATCCCAGCATAAATATGTCACCGACCTCTTGGCTCAACACAACATGCTTACTGCTAAACCTATTCAAACACCATTGGCCTCTGGTGCGAAACTCTCTCTATGTGATGGCAGTAGTGCATGTGATGCTCGGATCTACCGTCAAGTCCTTGGCAGTCTTCAGTATCTCCTGCTTACCCGGCCTGATATTGCATATACTGTCAACAAACTATCCCAGTTTAGCATGCCCCAACTGAGACACACTAGGGCGCTGTCAAACGCTTGCTTCGATATCTTGCTGGTATTCGTCATTATGCTCTTCATCTTCGCAACAACAGTTCTCTTTCTCTGCACAGCTACAGTGATGCTGACTGGGCGGGGAACTCTGATGACTGTACTTCCACAGGGGCATTCATTATCTTTCTTAGGTCCAATCCGATTTCCTGGAGCTCTCGCAAGAAGAAACTTGTTGCTCGCTCCTCCACTGAAGCTGAATACAGAGCTATTGCAGTGTCTGCTGCTGACATGCAATGGGTTCGCTCTATACTGTCGGAGTTGGTTGTATCCATTTCTTCCTCTCCTCCTACTTTGTACTGTGACAACATTGGCGCCACATATCTTTGCTTTAATCATGTAGTTCATTCCCGTATGAAGCACATCGCCATTGATTATCATTTTATTTGTGATCTGGTCAAAACTGGACTTCTTCGTGTTACGCACGTCTCCTCTGCTGATCAACTAGCTGATGCCTTAACCAAACCACTTTCTCGGCAGTGGTTACTACTTCTCATATCCAAGATTGGCGTCGTTAATCGCCCGCCATCTTGAGGGGGCGTATTAGGGATGATCTTGTATTATGTGTATTTTATGGAACTACTCTTGTATCCCACATTGTAGACTTAGCTCTTGTATTAGGCTTTCTCTTATGTATTTGTACATCTATTCTTGATATATAAAAATTATCTTTGGATCAATATCTTTATATATGCCTTTAATGTAAACATCCTTGTTCCGATAGTCTCTCATCAATTACCGAGAGTCGGATAATTGTGATTTGTTAGCTCATTGGGCAGGATTGAGTTTAAAATCAAGGGATGAACTTCTGATTGTCGATCAGCTAATAAAATATACAGCTTCTTGAGAGAATAGATTCTCACATTATGAGACTGCCATTAGACAAGATTAGGAACTGAAAGAGGTGTAACTAGGAATCAACTTGCTGAATCAATTTGAAATTTGTTAAAGATTTCTCCTGTTTTGATTTTGCGTAAAATTTCCATTTCTCTTCCCCTCCATCGATGGGGATTTCATCAAGTGATCAAGAGTTACAGATGTGAAAAATTGATGGTGTGATGCAGGAAAAAATAACTGGAGCGAAATCCAAAGGCTAGACAAAGAAAGAAAGGTCGACTTTGTTAAAATGTTGAAAGGATTTTAGTAATCAGGTACCTCTACGAAATCCCTAATATTGACTGCTAATGTTGCTTGATATTTCTGATTATCTTATCTTATATGACCCACCCCAAAAGAAAAAAAACACCCATTTTTCTTTGTCCATACTACTGTAATAAATGTGGGCTGATGATCAAATTACTTACATAGATCCATATCAAGGGCGGGGGGATCTAAACAAACTAGATCTAACCTTTTGAAATAAAATTGTAAAGTCACATTGTCTTTCAAAATAGATATGACAAAGGATATAATTGCAGAAATGCAGCCTATTGATTATTTTATGTTTAAACTAATTTTTTGATTAGATAACAATAATATTAGGAAAAGAATAGTTAAGAATAGTGACCACGTGCAACGCACGTGCGTGTTGCTACTATAAATATAATCTCGTACAAATACCGAAAAAGCTAGCTGCAATCTAGAAATTGGAACTGAAATGAAACCAAATCTTTTGGTAAGTTTAACTCTGAAAGGTGCTGATTAGTTAAGAGGATGAAGACTTAGTGGTTGGTGAATGAGCAATTTCATATCTTGGCTGGCTTGTTGTGGGGAACTGAATTCATCAGATTGAGTATACATGTAATAACCAAACTGACATGTCTTCCAAAAAATATCTTTACACTCTTTAGGAACAACGCTGTCTTTTGTTTGAAGGATCAACATCAACAGTTTTCTCTTGTTACTTTCAACCATTTTTGCTATCGTTGAAATTGCCTCGTCTTCAGTATGGGTTGCTAATTGCAGGCTCACGCTGTTCACTGTCTTTTTTTCTATTTCTTCTCTCTGTTAAAAAAAATGATCAATTTGAGCATTTCTTCTTTGCAACACACAACCACATATACATGATTTATTGCTTTCCAAATATCACAATTTTTTAACATCAACTATGTTTCTTTTCTTTTTTTTTTTTTTTTTTGGGATTACATAGGAAAAATGCAATTTTAGTTCCATATATTTTGATTAGTCGCATTTTTCTCCTCTGATTATCTTTTTGTAATTTTAGTCCCTTAATTTTTTATTTCGCAATTTGAGGACCTTTTATAGGAATTTTTTACCCTCGCAAGAAAAACGCACGTACGGCTCACGTATATGTCAATTTTCATGAACATCTTGATCCGTTTGTGACTTGCAGCAGCATCTACACCCTTAAAATATTATAAAAATTCCACATGAATTTTTCAAAAAATAAATCGCAGAAAAAATTAACGGAAAAGTACTTAAAAATAGAAAATATAATTATAAAGTATATTTTAACTCTCCCCACTATCCAACGTCCCCCCACCCTCGCAAACAGAAATTATAAAAAAATTTATTTTTACGGTCCCCTGCACCCCCCTCCTCCCCAACACCATCCTCTAAACTCCCCCTCCCCCAAAATAATAAAAAGGCAATTTATGATTAAAAATATTTTTACTAACCCACCCCCCTCCTACACATCTCTTTCCTCCTCTTAATATTTTAAGGGTCTAGATTTTTCCGTGTGACGAAGAGATAAAGATGTCCAAATTTAACGCACACGAAAAACGTATATTCATTTTTTTGTGAAGGGTAAAATTTCAACAAAAAAGTCAACAAATTGCAAAGAGTTAAAATCCAACAGACTAAATTGCGAAAGGATGAAAGAAGAAGACTAAATATACAATTAACCAAAATATATAGGACCAGAATTGCATTTTTTCTTAGTTGTCATATACACTAAAATTTGCCGGTCTACAATCTTTTGGTCGGACAACCTACATTATTTATTTTTTCATTTCTTATTGGATGAATCTCAATATAATAAGAGAAAAATATTGGATGAGTTTCAATTGTAAGTTAATTATTCACGTCAACTACAAGTGAGTGGATGGATTAGAGCAAAATCGTGGATGAATATCAAACAACTAAAATTTCTCAAGCCTTTAATTAATTGGAATGAGATCCATCCCAATTTGTGCTCTTATTGTATAGAAATAAATCCTTTAAATTATAATTCTAATTTGCTTTCGAATTTGATTTATAGAGTACAAAAAATTGTCTAAATATATTTTTGGTGTGCCATCTTTAATTTTCCTGACAATTGAGTGTTTAACCTTTTTTTTTTTCTTCTCTTGAAAATGAAGTGCTGGAACTGCTATATATGTTTTAACATGTAAGTGGTTTCCACCAAATGGCCAACAGTAGCTGGTAATTTTTTTTTTCTTTTTTCTTTTTCGGAAAGCTATACAACATTAAAAGTAATTAGGTTTTTTTGACTAAAAAAATTAATTGGGTTTAAAAATAATACATATGTTATAATCATTTTCCCACGTCTCTCTTTTTGGTTCCTCTCTTCTTGATTTCTCACTTGCCGATGATGATAACTAAGACTCTTGGTTCCTGAGAGGTCGGAGATGGATGCTATGATTGTAGATGGAATTTGGAGGTAAAGTTTGGTGGCGTTTGCATTATGCAGACAAAGTGAATGACATAATGCTTCAATGAAGAGGTTTTAAAACTGATATGGCCGGTAGAAACCGTTTCCCAGTTGAAAAACTGTTGAAAGTTGGCTATATTTATACCTTGTAAGGAAATTAAGTTGTTTATTTTTGTTTTTCAAAAACTTTGGAATTCCTTGTAAAAAACCAATCAACGTTAAAAGAGATGGAGAATACCTCAATAGTCTGAAGATCATTTAGGAGGCGTACGACCAAAGAGACATGCCTGCACATGCTTGTGTACTCGGAACCCACAACAAAGTCCTCAGACAATTTTATACCAAGGAGATGGATAGAGGCAAGAATACCAGCACTGCATCCAGTAGACTTCCATGCAACACACAGGTACTCATCCATGTTTGGAACCGTCTTCTTCGTCCGCCAATCCCTTTCTATCATGTAATTTGAAACTACTTCCATCCACTGCTCTTAAACAAACAATTGAAAAATTAGCGTTCGCACTTATTAGATTGAAGTAGAGAGGGGGAATCAAGAAATCTCACCGAACTAATTAGAAGGCCCTTCACACAACGACCTTGCTCTTTATATGCCTTTGCCGCGTACTCATTCACAGTGTTGTACAATGCTGTGTACAGGATTTCAACTTCTTCAGAACCGTAAGTTGTACCACCTGACTGCTCTTTCCACCTAAGCAACCATGTCCAATTGGTATTTTAGTTAATATTGAGAAGATTATAAAATAAGTCCGTATCTATTGCAGTTTCAATCCCATTCAATTTTAACTAAATCAATTTTGCTCTTTTGGACCTAATTTTGGAGAAGATTGAAAATTTGGTCATACATTAACATCTATCATTGGGCTCAGTTCTCAGTTTGCAAATGCGTTTTTGGTTTGTGTACTGATGACCAAATTTCCAATTTCAAATTGCTATATTAACTAGACTAGATTATTAAATTAAACATACATCTTTACTAATTCTAATATCTCAGTTACTTCTTCTGTTGAACCATAAAGATCGAAAAGGTCATCCATGTGTAGTAGAAGAATTGTAACTTTAGCAAAACATATTCGAGCATCGGAGCGTTCCGCGTCACCAAAAATTGCAGAGGCCACAAAATGACACGAATGCAACGTATTTCGTCCATGCTTTAAACTGTCCAACCTACAATCTGTATACCACCTGTATATATTTATGTTTGTCAGTACATTAATTCTTGAAATCTTCTGTAACTTCAAGTTCTTTCCAATTTGTACTCGATTTTTACCCAAATTGCTAGAATTTGCTGATGTGGCAAGTGAAATTAGGAGAGGCAACCAGTTTTTAGCATTCCAAAAATTCGATAAATTTGACAAAATCAAAAGTTAAAGAGCATTTTTGATAACCCTTACTTGGCTACCATAAATTGAATAGAGTCCAAAGTTAGAAAAACATATTTTTAAAAAAATCATAAACTTAGCGTGGATATGGGTTGAGGTTTTCCTATATATAATAGAAAGTACTTGGGTCACATTAATAAGTGGATACATACCGCTTAAGTTGTTGTAGTTCTTCCTGTTGTTGGGCTTGGCAAATATTAAAAATTTGCCTTGAAAACAGATAAAGATCTTCACTATGTACTGCAGGGAACCTAAGAAAGAGAGACAAGATTAACATAAATAAACAAGATGAGTTAGGTAGGTCGAAGCTACTCAAGTATGGAATGATGTTGAAATAAAAAATACTCCCTCCGTCCCGCTTAAAGCTGCTTACTTGTCTTTTCGGTCCGTCCCAACTAAAGTTGTCACCCCGAAAAAGGAAACTAATCCCACAATCATCACCTTCAAAATCTCAACCCTCAATCTCAACTTTTAAAAAAGTCAAAGAATTGTCTTTTTCCTTACTTTAACCGGGACGGGGGAGTAGTTATTACCTGTATGCTGCTTTTAAAATCTCGTAATGCTGTGGATCATATATCTCAATGCTTCGTCTGTTTCCAAGTCGATCTACTATGCCATGGAAGTTGTGCAAGTCATACTCCACCTTGCAGTTTTAAATAGATTTAGGTAAACAAATTTCAATGAATAAAAGGTGTTTGGATTAATGAAGTAATTTAAAATTTCTTGATTTTGACATCTACTCCTTTCAAAAAAAAAATTATGGATTCTTGAATTAAAATGGGTGGATTTGAATTTTTTTATTTTTCAATTGATTTTTTCTAAAACAAAGAATCTATTGTACTATTTATGTATGGTGCATGTAGAGTGTGCGTCTGTGATTATAGTATATAAGAGAGTGATGTAATATAAATTACGAGGTTATGGATAATTATGAATTTAAATCCATAACACATAACCAAAAATTTAGAAGGGGTTTTAAATTCCATTAATTTAAATTTTTAACAAAACAAGTTGAGGGGTCTGATTGTGGACTTCAATCCATCATCCAAATGCAACTTTTTATAGTTAATTGTGGATGACATTATGAATACATGCCACATATGAAAAAGGATAGGCAATATACATCTTAAAGTCCTTAAAGTATTGATGTTTGTTTTAAATAGTCCTTAAAGTATCATTTTGCTTTAATTGGTCCTTAAAGTTCTAATTTTTTTATTCAATTAGTCCCCTGAAGTATTTTTTATTTTAATTAGTCCCTTATGTTTTGGAATTATTTCAATTGGTCCTTAAACTATTACAAAACTCTATTTAAGGCCCCTAGAAGAAAAAAATACATAAAATATGTGAAATCACCAATTTAATTCAAAATGATATTGTAACATATCTTTTATTAAATAAATGTTTTGTAATTTATCATTATGATGCTTTCCCCCTGAAACGAAGGTGATTTATACAAAAATATCGATTTGAATAAAACTCCGAGATTATATTTTTTCAAGAATTTCATCCAAACTTTGAGAAAATACTATGTGCTACTTTATTTTAGTTAGAAACGTGCTAATTTGATCTAGATATTTTGAACTCTAACTATCTTGAATTTAAAGTAAAATTGAACATTATCAACGAAATAACTTTAATTTTTTTAAATATTGTAAAGACCTTCAAACATAAAAATTCAAAGTCCTTTCTTTAATAATGTTTAGTTTTACATTAAATTCAAGATACATAGAGTTCAAAATATCTCAACTAAATTATCACTAAAATTAAAGTACCACAAAGTATTTCTCAAAGTTTGGATAAAATTATTGAGAAATTATAATCTCGAACTTTTGTTCAAATCCTATTATAGTATAATTCACCTCGTTTGATGGTAAAATTATCATAATAAAAATACACAATATTTATTTAATAAAAGATATCTTATAATATTATTTTGAATTAAATCGGCGATTTCACATATTTTATGTATCTTTTTTTTCTTTTAGGGGGTCTTAAGCTATAATTTCGTATTAGTTTAAGGATCAATTGAAATAATTGTAAAACATAAGGGACCAATTGAAACAAAAAATACTTCAGGGACTGATTGATTTAAAAATTTATAACTTCAAGGACCAATTAAAACAAAATGATACTTTAAGGACCATTTAAAACAAACATTAATACTTTAAGGACCTTAAGATGTATAATCCCAAAAGGATATTATAATGGCATACAATAAACACATAGCTCTTAGTGATGGAGTTGAAATAAAAGATGAAATGACCATTTAAAATAAATGATCTTATTTGAGTGAACTTTTACCTGTTTTTGCATTTTTTTGTCAAAAATGCTTTTATTCAGCAACTGGTGCTTGAGGAAAGTAGTGGTCCAAGCATGAAGTTTGTCAAGAGTGCTCTCTTCTTCATGTATTCTTATCTGTGATGCTCTATATAGTTCAACAACCCTACTCACACCGCCCATCTGTAGGCTAAAATGCTCTTGCTCAGCATATGGAGCTAGTTCATCTTTAACCAAGTTGACATAATTAGAAAACAATGTGGAAGGTGATCAAAATCCTCAGATCTCTAAAATATTATGCAATACAATATAGAAATAATTGTACTTTCTCCGTCTCACTTATCCTGTTTTGTATGTCCAAAGAAAATAGGCATATTTCATTATTTAAGGTGTAGCAAACATTTCATTTCCTAATATGAAATACCTGTTGAGACTTGATATCCTTTCATTCGCAAAAGTCTAAATGCCATGGCGCAAGTAGTAATATCCGCGAAGATCTCTTCTTCTCTCTGTTGCCACAACCTGCTCGAAACTCAATTATTGCAGGAGGCATTGGAGTATTAACAGTGAAATTGTTATAGAAACATATATCACTCTCGGATGACATTACGTGTTTGTTTCGTCAAGGATAGTGTCGATTTCAGATTGAAAGTATCGATCTACTCCCAACCTGTGGAGGTTATCAATAATGCTGAGACGACTATATATTCCCACAGGGTAGATAGTTGGCACTGCCAAATCACAGGAAAAAATTACCATTTATATTAAAGTTTTAATGGGAATTCACACACAATTACAAACATAAAAAAAAAAAAGTACGCACCCCATGTATCAAAAGTTTTGAGAAGTGAGCGTAAGTAGTGGGAGCACATTGTGTTTTGCGAGTGAATGAGAGCAGCTGCAGTGGTCGCGGGGGAATTGAAAAGTGAACCATTTTTTCTTTGCTGCTTCCTTAATAACTTGTCCCAATCTAATGACCCTCCAAGTCCTTCAGCCACATACTCCAGATTTTGGTTTCTCTTAATTTCTAATTCTCGATTGCGAAACATAGAATTGAGTAGATATTGATTAAGAGGCATAGACAATCCCATATGAGTAGCATGGTTGATCATCATAGGAAAGACGATGTTGAAACCAATTGGAGTTAGGTGGTCAGTGTCAGTAGCGGCCCACGCATTTGCTTTTATGAAGTCAAGCCCTGCAAGAGCACCACCACCACCATATATTTTGCACCTCCCGGTCCCAGCCTGCTTAAAAAATTGAAATGTTACCTTTGTTAAGGAGTTGGTGTCCAACGTTCCATTTTTGAAGGGCCAGCAAGCAAGCTAAAGTGCAAGAGAGGGAGTCTTTAATTAGCAAATTAGATGGAGATTGTTGCAAACCCCATGACCCATTGGACTTCTGATTATTCATTATCCATTCCAAGCACTCTGGGAAACAAGGCAGATTGTCGCTAGACGGGATCATCGCCACCCATGCCGTGTCGTATGCCGATGCCGAAATCTCCACCTTCCCATTTATTTTCTCTTTTATTTTTGCAACCAAATCTTCAAACCTCTGCGTTTGCAAAATAAACAGACAGTTCGGTAGCTTAATGTTTTAAAGGGTTTTTATATTTTTTTTAAAAATTCTGGCTTTCATGAATAATTGTAGGTTGTTTTTGGATTGAAGGGTATTAAATGAATGAATTTAGAATTAATGGATTTCAAATTCACTCAAGATGGAGGGGATTTGAAATCCATTTAAATCCTTCCAAAAATAACTCTAAATGAAATCATGAATTTTGTAAATCTATGGTAATCCAAACAACAACAATGGATTTGAGATTATAAATTACAAATTCATCCTCAAATTCTTGCATACAAATGCGACCTTATACTTTATAAAATAGAAAATATTTTAATTTATTTTTTTAGATTTTCTTTTTGAAAACTCATAGTCAAAAATGCGAAATCGAAACGAGTTCAACCGTTAATAGGAGTGGTAAAAACAGTTGGTGAATGTTTTGGAATCTAAGAAGACGTACTTACCGGTGATGAGCATTTGACTGTGGTGAATGATTGGTAGTTGGCCTGAGGAAATGCGTGTACTGCTGCATATGACGGATCTATTTCATGATGTTGCAGAGTATATTAATACATACATATTACTTACATATATACTCTGAAGCTAGAGTGCATGAGAGTGTGTGTGTGTGTGTGTTCTAACTGACCTGGGACGAAACTTTTCTTGGAGCTCAGCATTGTATCATCAAAGAAAGGCGTAATCTTGAGGTTTAACAGTTTTTTTAACAGAGAATACTTGTGATGAAATTGCACTCAGTTTCCTCTTCGGTTCCCCAAGTATTTCTGGAGGTGAAAGAAAGACTCCAACCAATCTTAAACTAAGGTGAAAGAAAGATTCCAACCAATCTTAAACTATCTTGGTACTGCTACCATGAACAATATTTATTAGAATATATCGGCTCGTTTGGTAGGTTGTACGGGATAAGGGCGTATATGCTATTGATAGATGTTTTATCTTGTTTCTTGTTTCAGTTGTATTAAACATACAGTCATTCATTTGGTAGTTTGTAGGATCTGGACTGGATTCGTTAAATCTTTCGTTTGGTAAACCACATGAAATCAGAGATTAAGTAGTATACTGCCACAAAATGACAAAATTAACCCCAAACTTGATTTGTAATTACAGTTCCACTCATTAACTCACTTTCCCTTTTCCATTCCATTTTCAGATTCCGTATTCGTTGACCAAATAAGGTAGTAACAGATTATTTGACCCCAAAACAGGAAGAAGCTGCCTTGTATTACTTTATTCGTTGTAAGAAAACATGTCTTAATATCAATTCATTACGAATGACATGATCCCAAAATAAAACCTAACTAGAAAGTTCTTCCTTGACTTTGAACAGGGACATAAAATTTCACTCTCGGTACTCAAGTAATTTGACCACATAATGCAACAACTTTTTTATAAATAATTATTTTCTTACATTTCCAAATTATGCCCATCGTAACAATAGAAATCAATCAAATAAACAATTAGAATAGAATCATTAATTAATTTCAAAATCACAAAATCAAAAACCTCCTATAAATGAGTCCCTTGAAAAGCCAGATCTTCATCGGTTTATCCCATCCAAATTCAAAAAGGAAGAGTCTAGTGTGCAAACTACCCCAGCGTCTGAGATTGAGACACCGGCAACGGAATTCTGGGTTGGTATGCTGCGGCGGGAAGTGGCTCGAGCAACCTCCTTTTCAGAATTCTTTCAGTAGGGTTTTACGATTTTCAGATAGAAATGGATTTAATCTCACTTATTTTGGGCTCTAAAAATGACGTGGCACTAAGATAAGAGGGTTGTATAAGTCATCTCCCCAAATTGGAAGGATGCTATATATGGGTGACAAATGGGGTGTTTAGGGTGAAAAACAGGCTTAGAGTATGTGTTTTTAACATACATTTGTAGATTCTAAGCACCCATTTGTTATATTCTTCGCATTTCCTTTCTCTTGTCGAAAAACCTTATTTTCAAGCAGGTAAAAAAGTGTACAAAGAGGCAACGAGTAGAAAAGAGTTGAAGAAATCGAGAAAAAACTCGAAGAATGAAGAAACGGGCCAAAATTGGGCGTGCACGGTCATAATAGTGCAAACAATCCGTGCGCGCAAAAGGCAACGGTCATGACCGTGCATGGTCTTCCAGAGAATAGGCGTTTTCAGGGGTTGTGCACGGCCCGTGAAGCCTTGCACGGGCATGACCGTGCACGAACTCCGGAATTTGATAGATTTTAGCCCAATTATGTAATTTTTTAGCCTAAAACTTTAAAAAAGCCCCAAATGGGGTGTATAGGACCCCTATTTTCAGTTTTTGCTAGAGATAACACTTTCATTATTCACTTTTAGAGAGAGAAAGTTAGGAGACCATTTGTGGGAGATTTACTTGGGGATCAAGAATTGTCTTCTCATTAGGTTTTATCCTTCAATTTTCATTTAAATTTTGTATGAATATGATTATGTCTATATATTTTTGTTTATTTCTTATTATGATCATGGTTGGCTAATTTCTTTAATCTAGGTTTAGAAAGTAAATTATGGGTGTTTAGTTATTATTAGCCGATTAATTCAACTCCGTGCTATGCTATTGATTGATTAATTGTTTAAAAATGTTTGTTGAATGATTTGGTCACTTATTTAACATTATTAAGGATTAAATTGAAACCGAGAGGGGAGATTTGATCCGAGATCACATTAATTGACATGATTAAGCAATAAAACCGAGAGGTTTGAGCTAATTGTGGAAACTTAGGTCTTAAAATCGATTAGGAGTTGTATTTAATTAATCGACCGGAGACGGTGATTAATTATATACAATCAACACGTAAATTCGCTCCGAGAGGGTTTTTTACATACGTTTGTGATCGTCCTTGATACATAGCATTCGGTTAAAAGTCGGATTAAATTGGATTAATAGTGATTAGATTCCCGTAATTGAAATATAAGCCTAGATCATCTTTATTAATCGGTTAATCCCTATAATTTGTTCTCTAGTCTATCTTATTAGTTTTAATTGCTTGTTTATTTAAATTAGTTCTTAAAATATCAAAATCAACCACCCGATCGTCTAGTTAGCCATCTAAATATTTATGTTCCTTCATTTTTCCGATATCGAACCGATTCCTCGTGGGATCAACCTTGTGCTCACTTAGTGCTACTTTTGACGCCGTATACTTGCGGTTGTTTAATTTTAGTTGTAAAAACTAAGAGTGTGTCAAGTTTTTGGCACCGTTGCTGGGGAGTCGGTAACGATAGCTGGAAAGTGTTGTTCTAGGCATTTAGTGATATTCTAGACACTTTCTTTTAGTTTATTTTAATTGTTGATTAGTCATTAATTGAGCTTACGGGATCTCTTTTTGATTGTTGTGCAAGGTGTTGATGCACTTGAGGTCACAAGGATTGGGAGGCTTGCTACCTATTGATCCGGAAATCGAGGCAACTTGTAGACACAATCAAGGGAGAAGGAATAGAGAAAGAAGCATGAAAGCCGGAGATAACGACCCAAGAGTCATCAATCAAGTTGAGAGAAATGCACTGGTTATTCCGCCCGATCAAGAAAACATCTATCATCAAATGATAGAGATGATGCGGAAACAGCAAGAAGAGGTGAATGCTCTCCGGAATTAGAAAGAGCAAGTGCTTAACCCGCCACCACAAGATACTATACAAGACTTTCTACGACCGGTAGCAAACTGGAATTTTGGTGGGATGGGTAGAGTACCCGTGAATGCAGTGAATTTCGAACTAAAGCCGGCACTCATCAACATCATTCAACAGAACCAGTTTGGAGGCCAAGCTGGTGAAGACCCGAATTTACATTTGTCAACGTTCTTGGAAGTATGTGGGACAATTCAAATCAACCAAGTCCCACATGATCAAATTAAGCTCCGCCTTTTCTCGTTTTCATTGAGAGATAGGACAAAGTTGTGGTACAACTCCCTCGCCAACGAAGATATCCGAACATGGGACGATCTCTATCAGAGGTTCCTTCAGAAGTACTTCCCGGCGAGTAAGGCCATTAGATTGAGAGGAGAAATCATGTAATTCCAGCAGTTCGATTCTGAACCATTGTGGGAAGCTTGGGAGCGTTTTAAAGACCTACTCCGGAAGTGCTCCCAACACGTGTTGCAAGATAAGGAGAAAATTTGTTACTTCTATGACGGGTTATTCGGGCCTACAAGGGAAATCATAGATGCAGCCGCCGGTGGTTCATTGTTTGCAAGAACGGCGAGAGATGCAACATCAATTATTGAGGATATGGCCACAAATTCGTATCAATGGCCAGACGAAAGGAACAAACCAAGGGTGGTTGCAAGTGTAGTGGAAAAGGAGGCAATCTCTTCATTATCAACTCAAATAGCAGCTTTATCGAAACAATTGGAGTCACTAACCAAAGCCGCCTCTTCGGTCCAAGCGGAGCAAAGTGCGAAGGCCGTTGTTGCACAAGAAGACCCCGAGGATTGTAACTTCATTCATCAAAGGGGTTATGGAAATCAAAGGGGACACCAATATCCATATTCGGGGCAAGGTCAACATTCGAACTACAACCACAACCAACACCAACGGGTCATTACCAATCGGGATCAAAGGGGCATCAAAATATTTCCTATGGCAACCCCAATAATTCGATCCAACCACCACCCAGATTCTCCGTTACCAATGGGGTAATAAACGAAGGAAGGGAACCAAGCTTAAAGGAACTCTTGACATCGTACATTTCAAGGACGGACGAAAGAATGTCACAAATGGACAATTCTTTCGCAAAGTTTCAAGTTGGATGTCAACAAGAGCATTGTGACGAATGGGGCCCACATTAAAAGCTTGCAATTGCAAATGAGCCAGTTAGCCCAAACCATTAATCCTCAACACTAAAAGGGGCAGTTTTCGAGTGACACGGTGAAGAATCCAAAGGAACAATGCCAAGCAATTCGGCTAAGGAGCGGAACCGAGTATGAAGGACCAAAGCTACCGGTAGATGGTGACCAAGTGATTGAGAAGGAGCATTTAGAAGAGCAAACCAAACCAAAGGATCATAAAGAATCAAGAGAAAAAGGGGTCGTGAAGCCAAACTCCACTCCTAACTCTATTCCTCCCCTCCCATTTCCACAAACTTATCAAAAGAAAAAGTTGAATAACCAATTTGCTAAGTTTTTGGAAATCTTCAAAAAATTGCATATTAACATTCCTTTTATTGATGCTTTGTAACAAATGCCTAATTATGCTAAAAAATTTAAGGAGGTGATATCGAAGAAGAGGAGGTTGGAGGGATATGAGACGGTTAACTTAATCGAGGAGTGTAGTGCCGTGATTCAAAAAAGAATCCCTCAAAAGAGGAAGGATCTAGGTAGCTTTACAATTTCTTGTATTATTGGGGATAAAAAATTTGAAAAAGCATTATGTGATCTTGGGGCAAGCATTAATCTCATGCCACTTTCTATATTCAATAAATTGGAAATTTGAACCATCAAACCTACCACTATTGCCTTGCAAATGGCGGATAGGTCTTTGACCTATCCGAAAGGGATAGTGGAGGATGTGTTGATCAAAGTAGGTGAGTTCATAATCCCGGTGGATTTTGTAGTTTTGGACATGAATGAGGACAAGGAAGTCCTCTTGATTTTGGGCCGCCCATTTCTAGCAATGGGTGGAGCCCTCATTGATGTCCAAAAAGGATAACTCACCTTACGAGTGAATGATGAAAAGGTTACTTTTTCAATTTATAAGGCAATGAGGTTTCACAATGTGGATGAGGTTAGTGTCATAGAAGAATGTAATGCTTTGGATTTGCTAGATACCGATGATACAAGAAATCTTCTAGCTTCGAGTGAAATTGACTCTTTGGAGATTTGTTTGCACGATTCTATTTTTCCATGTGCTAACCATGAAGCTAACGGTGTTGATGTTTTGGATAATGTTAGTGCATTGAATTCTTTGCAGGAGGTGCACAATGAGGAAATTTCTTGGTTGAAATTAGAGGATGAGGAGTCAACCGGACTAAAGGAGTCTAAGGGCAAAGAAGAAGAAGGACCCAATGTTGAATTGAAACCTCTCCCCGACCACTTGAGGTATGAGTACCTCGATGAAGGTAAGAAATTTCCGGTTATAATTTCCGCATATCTTAATGAGAGCGAGTGTGGGAAATTGATTGAAATTTTGAAAAAGCACAAGAGTGCTATTGGATGGTCCTTCTCGGATCTTAAGGGGATTAGCCCCGCTATTTGCATGCATAAAATTCTAATGGAAAAGGACTATAAGCCGAGTGTGCAAAGTCAGCGTAGGCTAAATCCAATTATGCAAGAGGTGGTGAGGAAAGAAGTTTTGAAATGGCTTGATAATGACATAGTCTTTCCCATATCCGATAGCAAGTGGGTGAGTCCTACCCAAGTAGTGCCTAAGAAAGGAGGAACAACGGTAGTTAAAGTGAGTGACTTAGAAGAAGTAGTCACTAGGTTGATAACCGCTTGGACGGTTTATATTGACTACCGGAAGTTGAATGCAGCTACTAGGAAAGATCATTTTCCCCTTCCATTTCTTGACCAAATGTTGGATAGATTAGCCGGGTATGACTACTATTGTTTTTTGGATGGGTACTCCGGGTACAATCAAATTATGATTGCCCCGGAGGATCAAGAAAAAATAACTTTTGTATGCCCATATGGCATCTTTGCTTTTAGGAGAATGCCCTTTGGCTTATGTAATGCACCGGCTACTTTCCAACGGTGCATGATGGCTATTTTTAGTGGGTTGATCGAGAATGTGATGGAAGTATTCATGAATGATTTTTCTATTTTCGGTTCATCATTTGATCATTGTCTGTTTAGCTTATCTCTAGTCTTGCAGCGTTGTGAAGACACTAACCTTGTATTAAATTGGGAAAAATGCCACTTCATTGTAAGAGAAGGTATAGTGTTAGGGCATAAGGTTTCAGCTGCAGGGTTGGAGGTAGACCGAGGCAAGATAGTTGCCATTGAAAGATTACCACCACCAATCAATGAGAAGGGAATCCTATGCTTTTTTGGCCATGCTGGTTTTTACCGAAGGTTTATTCGTGATTTTTAAAAAATTATTAAGCCTTTGTTTCACCTTTTGGAAAAAGATGCTGCTTATGTTTTCGATGATTCTTGTCTACAGGCCTTCGAGGTGTTGAAGAAAGCGTTGTTTTCGGCACCATTATTGGTATCACCTGATTGGAACCAACCTTTTGAACTCATGTGTGATGCGAGTGATACAGCAGTCGGGGTAGTCTCAGGACAGAAGAGGGATAAAATCTTCCGGGTGATATATTACGCGAGTAAAAGCCTTGACCCGACCCAGTCAAACTACACAACAGCAGAGAAGGAGATGTTAGCGGTGGTATATGGGTTCCACAAATTTCGTGCCTATCTTGTGGGCACGAAAACGATTGTGTACACCGATCACGCAGCCATCCGGTACCTTTTCGATAAAAAGGATGCCAAGCCAAGACTCATCCGATGGATCCTACTTCTACAAGAATTCGATTTAGATATCAAGGATCGGAAAGGATGTGAAAATGTTGTAGCCGACCATCTGTCGAGGATTGAGAATGATGTGGACAAAAAAGGGCAACAAGAGGTGATCAAGGATACATTTCCTGATGAACACCTCATGATGGCGATTGCTTTCGTGGTATGCTAACATTGTGAACTTCTTAGCTTGTGGAGCACCCCCACCTGATCTCTCATCACATCAGAAGAAGAAGTTTTATCACGAAGCAAGGTTTTATATGTAGGATGATCCATACATTTTTCGAAGATGTGCTGACTCGATTATCCGGAGGTGTGTATCTGAGGAAGAGGGTCGAGAGATTATCGAACAATGTCACTCTTCACCAAGTGGGGGACACTTTGCAGTCAACATAACAACAGCTAAGGTCCTTCAAAGTGGATTTTATTGGCCAACGATCTTTCAAGATTGCCACGACTTCATCAAGCAATGTGATCGATGCCAACGAAACGGTGGGATCTCGAAAAGATATGAAATGTCACTTGCCAATTCTATTGAAGTTAAACTATTTGACGTTTGGGAATCGACTTCATGGGACCATTCCCATCATCTCAAGGCTATCAATACATTTTGTTGGCAGTGGATTATGTTTCCCGATGGGTTGAAGCCATCCCTACATCAACCAATGACTCTAAGGTGGTACTAAGATTTCTTGTGAAGAATATCATCACTCGTTATGGAGCACCTAGAGCATTACTTAGTGATGGCGGGTCGCATTTCTGTAACAAATGGCTCACTGGTTTATTGGCCCGGTACGGTGTGAAGCATAGGGTGACTACACCATATCACCCTCAAGCGAATGATCAAGCCGAATTAGCTAACCGGGAAATCAAACAAGTCCTCGAGAAATCAGTAAGTGGAAACCGAAAGGACTAGGCTCTAAAGTTGGATGATGCATTGTGGCGTATAGAACGGCTTACAAGACACCCCTTGGTATGTCTCCTTATCAACTTGTTTTTGGAAAATCATGCCATTTGCCCGTGGAGCTTGAACATCGTATATATTGGGCGATAAAGAAGTTGAATTTTGACTTTCAATCGGCTGGGGCAAATAGGGTGTTGCAATTGAACGAACTTGATGAGTTCCGAAATCAAGCTTTTGAGAATTCAAGGGTGTACAAAGAAAGAGTCAAGAGGTTTCATAACAAATTGATCATCAAGAGAGAGTTTTGTCATGGAGACCAAGTCCTTTTGTTCAATTCTCGTCTCCAACTTTTTCCCGGGAAGTTAAAATCAAAATGGTCGGGACCCTTCACAGTCAAGAGAGTGCTACCAAGCGGAGTTGTTGAGCTACTAAATACCGATGGGAGCACATTTATGGTGAATGGCCAAAGAGTGAAGAGGTACTTTGGCTAAGCACAAGAAAGAGAAGTTCACCAACTGACTTTGGTTAAACCGACTTGAACCGAAATAAACAGGCGTCCGGCTGATGACGTTAACCTTAGCGCTTGTCGAGAGGCAACACGGCGGTTGAATTTCTTTAATTTCGTCTTTTAATTAGTTAGATAGTTTAATTTAAGTGTTTTTAAATTCTTAGTGTTGAATAATGGCAGGAAAATGCAAGGAATGATAAGAGAAGTGGTGGGATGCAAAATGGATGAGCATAACTTCAAAAAAAGGGGTACAATTTCAAATTTTAGGCGTGCACGGTCATGACTGGCACCCTTGCACGGTCCGTGCACAATTTTCCAGTGAAACACCCAATTTTGGGACCGTGCACTGTCACGGTCCGTGCATCATTTTCCTGAGAGTTGCCCGTTTTTTAGGTCGTGCACGGTCATGACCGTGCACCCTTGCACGGACCGTGCACGACCTGGGCAGACCCATTTTTTTAACGCGGAAAAACACCCCAATTTCATTTCTCTTCTTTTCCAACTCGCGAAAGCACACACAAAAACACACACACACACACACACAAAAAAAAAAAAAAATTCGACTCAATTCCTTGGAGAATCAACACATTCAAGTCCTCATATCCCTACATTCACAAGGTATGTCCATTAAACTTCAATTAAATTCGAATTTCTTGGCCAATTTTGTCAAACTAGGGCTTGGTTGTGTATTTTGCCTATAATTTCGAATTTCTTGATGATTTGTGGATAGATTGATTTGTTTTGTTCATATTGTTGACGATTGAGCATAGGGAGTAGATAGAACTTGAAATTGTTCAATTCGGAGTTAGAGATTCATTGGAGTATTTTGTCGAACACTTTATGTGCAATTGCTTTTGTGCTTGTTTTGTTGATTCAAGGCCAATTGGTGCCTTTTCTTATGAATTGTTCCGATTATATACTCCAATTGAATGTAGTATCGAATAAATTTGTGAACATTGAGCTGTAGAGAATGTTTAAGTGTAAGATATGTTATTTTCTTGATAAATTGATGATTTTGATCCTTTTGCAATTCATGGATATCATTTATTCACCTTAATAATCATTAGAATTGAACTTGTATGCTTCAAACTAGTCGGGATTGTGGTGCATTACCATTTGTTTTATCTCAAGCACACTACACCAAACTAGTTTGAGGGTATGTGTTACTTGCTTGAAGTTGTTGATTGCGGTTGTATCAAACTAAATTGTAGTATGATATATTGTAAGTGTTCTTAATCTCAAACACATACTACAAATTAGTTTGAATGAAGCACTAACGAATTACATTTAATTGCTCAAGAATGGAAAGCATTGTGTGGGAATTGTGTGTTATGTGTGTTATTTGCTTGTGATCAAACTAGACATGAGGACTTATGTAATTAGGAATGCATTAATTTTTAACATATACCTCAAGTCTAGTTTGAGGGGGTTGATGAGAAATTGTCTCACTTGTTTTGGGTGATTGTAGGTCATATCTTCTCATACCGAACATGGGTCCAAAAAAAAAAAGTTGCAAGGGTAGGAGAGTCGAGTTCAAGGGGCACACAAGAACCCGTTGAGCAAAGTGAACCCAAGCAAATAATCCCGAGTGAGTATGGCATCGATTTTGGTAGGATGTGGGAATCAGAGACGGTTCGGGAAAGGTGGAATAAGTTGGCCAGGAGACGGATTATTCCAACCCTATATCCCGACCCACCAACTATGGACGAGTTGGGTATCCGGGAGGACGTAGAGACTCTAATCCGACAAATGGATTAGGGTCACTTTCTATATGGATATTGGCCAACCTACAATGAACTGGTCTTGGAATTTTTCTCCACTCTCGATGTTGTCATGCATCGTGATGAAGCCTTGAGCATGACATTCTGGCTGGGAAACCGGCCTCGTGAGATGCATTCTACACGATTGGGAGAGATCTTCCGGTTTCACTCCTCTGGCGATTTCCCTCACCACGAGGATTTCAATCCTCAAGAGTTCTGGCCAAAAATCAGTTACCAACCAGACGCCACACCGTATCACCCAACCTACAATGCTAGCAGATCAAAGCCGACTGAAATTCGAAACCTAATATTCAGATATTTGGCTAAGATCATGCAGCATACTCTCTTTGCAAGGCATGAGGCAGGAGGTCTCCGGACGGACGAGCTCTACCTGTTGTGGTATATGATGAAGCCTCACAAGGTGCAATCAGCACCTTATTTAATGGGCCAGTTCAATTCAATAGCACATGAAACTGGTGCTATCCGAATTATTGGGGGGGGGGGGGGGGGGGCTTCATCACTACCTTGGCGGTGCACTTCAAGATAAATCTCTCAAGATTTCAACCAATGCGTGGTGAATCCAGGATAACGACAGAAGTTCTTAAAACATCTCACTATATTAAGTTATCCAAGGAGAGAGTATGGTTGTGGCAGCAGCATGAGGGTGGACCATTCCCCTTGCCCAACCCCACTCTGACCATGTTGATGAGGCACGAGAATTAGTTGATGATGACCTCGGCCCATGCAGAATTAATTTAGAAGGGCTCAGCTGGAGTTCAACTTCTACCTAGACAAGTGGCAATTGAGGAGCAGATGGAAGAAGATCGAGAGATCCGAAACATCAAGGAGGAATTTCTTGGACAACGAGGGGAGGAGTCTTCCTCCCGACAGCGCGGGAAATCCTCAACAGTCACATAAAGGTTAAGAGTTTTGGAGGCAGCCCTCAATGAGCTTAAGGAGCAGCAACAAACACTCATACACAACCAAGGTGATATGATGCAAACTTAGCGAAATTTGACAGCGGGCCAGACCACAATCATGAACGCTTTGTTGGAAATTATGGAAGCCCAAAAGGTCAGCTCGCAAGAAGAGAGGCGAATGACCAAAATGTTGCAAAAGCTCGAGGATTTAAATGTGCAAGCCGGTCACTATGATCCAACACCACCCTCCCCTTAGGGGGAGTTTGTAAGTTATTCGCAACATCTCTACTTTTTGAAACTATTTTAATGCATTTTGGAATTTAGTTTAAAATAGTTTGAGGGGGGGATGTATGTTGCAAAATTCGGAGGGTGGTTGTTTATCTTTCTTGCATTTGTTTTGCCAAACTAGAATTATGTTTTGATGTTTATGTAGTTTTTGTTTTGAACTGTTAGTTTTTAATTAATTTGTTAAGCTATTTTATCTTTAGTTGTTGATAGCTTGTTAATTTGTTGATTTTAATTTGTTAATTCAAAAAATAAAAGAAGAAGAAGAAGAAAATATTAGGTTAATGAGGTATCGGAAATGTTGTCAATGATGATATATAAAATGGTTTTCGATTGAAAATGTGATACATGCACACACTTGTTTTGGAACAAATGATAAATCACAATATATAAGCCGGTGAGGTTTTGAGCCAAAATGAGGAACCCTTACTTTTGGAGTTCAATATTTTCCTTGACTTGTGTTATGTTGATCATGTGCATAGCACCTCTAGAACTTGCCTTGCATCTATTTGGAATCATGAGATATATTTATGAGCATCGAAAATGATTTTAGGCGATCTTTGACTTCGACCTAATTTTTAGCCTTAAAAATCATCTTCCTACCCCTTTATATGAATTATCCCTAGTTAGCCAAGTTCAACTTGTAGCCTTTTTTTCTTGATAGCTATAATTACAAGTCATATCCATCTTTTTAGTCTTTTTCCCACGCTTGGATCGAACGAGTTTGAGAGAAGGGATTGGAAGGTAAATTTGAGTGAGGGCTACAAAGATGATAAGAATGAGGTAATGAATATAGAGTGGGGAAGAAAAGAGAAAAACAAAAGGAAAAATCGAGCATTGTCATAACCGTGCAAACGGTCACAACCGTGCACGGCCCGTACACGCAAAAGGCAAGGGGCAACCCATACATAGGCGCACGGTCATGACCGTGCGACCATGCACGGACCGTGCATGATCTTCCAGAGAATAGGCATTTTCAGGGGTTGTGCACGGCCCGTGCAGCCTTGCACGGGCATAACCGTGCACGAACTCTGGAATTTGATAGATTTTAGCCCAATTATGTAACTTTTGAGCCCAATGCTTTAAAAAAGCCCCAAATGGGGTGTATAGGACCCCTATTTATAGTTTTTGCTAGAGATAACACTTTCATTATTCACTTTTAGAGAGAGAAAGCATAGGAGAGCATTTGTGGGAGATTTACTTGGGGATCAAGAATTGTCTTCTCAATGGGTTTTATCCTTCCATTTTCATTTAAATTTTGTATGAACATGATTATATCTATATATTTTTGTTTATTTCTTATTATGATCATGGTTGGCTAATTTCCTTAATCTAGGTTTAGAAAGTAAATTATGGGTGTTTAGTTATTATTAGCCGATTAATTCAACTCCGTGTTATGCTATTGATTGATTAATTGTTTAAAAATGTTTGTTGAATGATTTGATCACTTATTTAACATTATTAAGGATTAAATTGAAATCGAGAGGGATGATTTAATCCGAGATCACATTAATCGACATGATTAAGCAATAAATTCGAGAGGTTTGAGCTAATTGTGGGAACTTAGGTCTTAAAATCGATTAGGAGTTGTATTTGATTAATTGACCGGAGAAGGTGGTTAATTATATACAATCAACAAGTAAATTCGCTCCGAGAGGGGTTTTTACATACGTTTGTGATTGTTCCTTCATACATAGCATTCGGTTAAAAGTTGGATTAAATTGGATTAATAGTGATTAGATGCCCGTAATTGAAATCTAAGCCTAGATCATCTTTATTAATTGTTAATCCCTATAATTTGTTCTCTAGTCTATCTTATTAGTTTTAATTGCTTGTTTATTTAAATTAGTTCTTAAAATATCAACACCAACCATTCGATCGTCTAGTTAGCCATCTAAATGTTTGTGTTCCTTCATTTTTCCGATATCGAGCTGATTCCTCGTGGGATTGACCATGTGCTAACTCAGTGCTACTATTGACGTCGTATACTTGCGGTTGTTTAATTTTAGTTGTAAAAGCTAAGAGTGTGTCAAGTTTTTGGCGCCGTTGCCGGGGAGTTGGTAACGATAGCTGGAAAGTGTTGTTCTAGGCATTTAGTGATACTCTAGACACTTTCTTTTATTTCGTAATTTAGTTTATTTTAATTGTTGATTAGTCATTAATTGAGCTTACGGGATCTCTTTTTGATTGTTGTGCAAGGTGTTGATGCACTTGAAGTCACAAGGATTGGGAGGTTTGCTACCTAGTGATCTGGTAATTGAAGCAACTTGTAGACACAATCAAGGGAGAAGGAATAGAGAAAGAAGCATGGAAGCCGGAGATAAAGTGATTGTAGGTAACCAATATAATCTGCTCTTGTACGGCCTACCAAACGAGCCATATTAGTAGGATGTGATAAAATTATATTATTGTTATATAAAGAAATATAAATATATTAGTGATGATATAGCCTCAAAGAATTATGTACCGACTCCACCAGCTTTATTGACACTTGATATATATATATATATATATATATATATATGAATGAGTTTTCAATGGTTTCCTACTTTTTGTAACCATGGATGGTTACCATGATATTGTCTGCAGTATTAAATGATATTAAATGACATTTTATCTATTATAGTGGGTTAAAGATAATTTTGCAATTTTTTTTTTTTAGTTCTTGTAATAAGATTTCTTAAGAATCTTTAGATTCAAAAGGTAACTTTGGTATTTTAAAGATAAGTAATTAATGTTAGTTTATTGAAAATTACAACTCCAATTAATATCATACATTTAATATCTAATTTTTCTTTTAGTATATTGAGGAAAAAAAATTTAATTCATCCAATGGAAAAAAAGAAGATAAAACAAAAAAAAATTATAATAATAAATCAAAGTTATAAGTAATTTTCGCTAAACTATAAAGTTTCGCTTGTGATAAAGTGATTGTAGGTAAAATTTCACTATAAAGTTTCAATTGTGATAAAAGTAATTGTAGGTAAAATTACACTATAAAGTTTCACTTGGGATAAAAGTGATAGTAGGTAAAATTACATTATAAAATTATTTACTAAAAAATACAAGAAAATATAAAAAAAAATTAAAATCCTATTATTTTATATGTATTATTAAGAAAATAGTAGTTTCAAGCAGTGTTTATGAGATCAGATCGGAAGTCATAATCTCTTTAAAAAAATGAAATAAAAAACGGAAACGGTGTTTAGCGGGTTGGCGCTCTGGCGGGACTACTGGTTTTGGACGGTTTTCCACGGGTATATCCGAGTTAATGGTATATCCAGTTAATTACCCTTATTGGACCGAACTAGGGGCTGACTCGAGGTTGTACAGTTTGACCCGGCTGGTTCGGTTCCACAAACCTTTGATTCACGATATTCGTTTGACCCTATAACTGGAGTCAACATGTACTCATCATTTGACCTGATTCAACTTCTCGGATTAACAAGTACCTACCGTTTGACCCGATTCGGCTTATCGGCTCAATAGGTACTCACTATTTGCCCTGACTCGACTTATCGGATTAATAAGGTACCACTGGTTGGCTCATTTGACTTCTCGAATCAACAAGTATCCAATATTTGACCAGTTTGGCTTCTTTAATCAACAAGTACCAAGTATTTGACCGATTCAGCTTATCAGCTGAACAAGGTACCACTACTTGACTCGATTCGACTTATCGAATCAACAAGTACCCAATATTTGACCTGTTCGGCTTCTCGAATCAACATGTACCAATCATTTGATCCGTTCGACTTCTTGAACCAACAAGTACCTTCTATTTGATCGATTTGGTTGAACAGCTCGACAAGGTACCACTATTTGACCCGATTCATTTTATCGGATCATGATGTACCAACCGTTTGATCGATTCGACTTATCGAATCAATAAGGTACCACTGTTTGGTCCGTCTGGCTTCTCGAATCAACAGGTACCAACTATTTGACCCGATTCGTTTTATCGGATCAAGATGTACCGACCGTTTGATCGATTCGACTTATCGAATCAATAAGGTACCACTGTTTGGCCCGTTGGACTTCTCGAATCAACAGGTACCAACTATTTGACCCGTTCGGCTTCTTGAATCAACAAGTACTTCTTACTTGACCGATTAGGCTTATCGGCTCAATAAGGTACCACTATTTGACCCAATTCGACTTATCGGATGAATTAGTACCCAATATATGATCTGTTTGGCTACTTGAATCAACAAGTACCAACTATTTGACTCATTCGACTTCTTGAACCAATAAGTACATTCTATTTGACCGATTCGGCTGAAAACCTCAACAAGGTATTACTATTTGATCCGATTCGACTTATCCGATCAAGTCGTACCAATTATTTGACAAATTCAGCTTATTAGATCAATACGGTACCACTATTTCACCCTTTCGGCTTCTCGAATCAACATGTACCAACTATTTGACCCATTCGACTTCTTTAATCAACAAGTACCCATTATTTGACCCATTCGGTTTATCAGCTCAACAAGGTACCACTATTTGACCTGATTCGACTTTTCGGTCAAGACTTACCAACTATTTGATCCGTTTGGCTTATAGGCTAAATAATTTCCCATAATTCAGCTGAATGACTCAACAAAGTGCCATTATTTGACCCGATTCGACTTATCTGATCAAGACGTAGCAACTATTTGAAGGATTCGGCTTATCGGATCAACAAGGTACCACTGTTTAACCCATTCGGCTTCTCGAATTAACATGTACCAACTATTTGACCCATTCGACTTCCTGAATCAACAAGTACCCACTATTTGACCGATTTTGTTTATTGGCTCAACAAAGTACCTCTATTTAACCCGATTCGACTTATCGGATCAAGACGTACCAACTAGTTCACCAATTTGGCTTATCGGCTAAAAAATCCCCCATAGTTCGACTAAATGGCTCAACAAGATACCATTATTTGACCCAATTCGCCTTCTTGAATCCACAAGTACCCACTATTTGATCGGTTATGTTTATCGGCTCAACAAAGTACCACTATTTAACCCGATTCAACTTATCGGATCAAGACGTACCAACTAGTTGACCAATTTGGCTTATCGGCTAAAAAATTCCCCACAATTCGACTGAACGGCTCAACAAGATATCACTATTTGACCCAATACGACTTATCGAATCAAGACGTACCAACTATTTGACCGGATCAACAACATACCACCGTTTGACATGTTCAGCCTCTCGAATCAACATGTAGCAACTATTTGATCCATTCAGCTTCTTGAATCAACAAGTATCCACTATTTGATCGACTTCTTGAATCAACAAGTACCCACTATTTGACTGATTCGCTTTAGCGGCTCAACATGGTATCACTATTTGACCTCGATTCGACTTATCGGATCAAGACGTATATTTGACACGTTTGGCTTATCAGCTAAATAATTTCCCATAATTTGGATGATAGGCTCAACAAGGTACCACTTTTTGACACGATTCAACTTATGGATCAAGACGTACCAATTATTTGATTAATTCGGCTTATCGGATTAACAAGGTACCACTGTTTGACCCGTTCGGCTTCTCGAATCAACATGTACCAACTATTTGATATGTTCGACTTCTTGAATCAACAAGTACTCATTATTTGATCGATTAGGTTTATCGGCTCAACAAGGTACCATTATTTGACCCGATTTGACTTATCGGATCAAGACGTACCAACTTTTTGATCTGTTTTGCTTATCAGCTAAATAATTTCCCGTAATTCGACTTATCGGCTCAATATGTACCCTATATTTGACCTAATTCCACTAGTTGTGTCTTCATGATTTTTTATGTGTCGTGCCATAAATAATTAATGTTCTATTTTTAATATCCAAGATGGATGTTAAATTAAAATTCATAAAAAGAAAAATAATTTGATATATTCTATGCTATAAAGGATTCAAGTGAAAATATCACTTGACGAAAAGAAATCAACTTGATATATCCTATCCTATAAAGATTAGAATGACAATATCATTTTTGTGATAATTATGTAAATAAATAAATAAAAGCAATAAAAAATAATAAAAGAAAAATTATAATTAATAGAAATAATGGGGCAACTGGGCATACTAAGCAAAATGCCGCCTATACTCCCATAAAATAAACAACATTGAATAATAAAAGAAAAAAAATATAATTAATAGAAAAATGTGGCAGTTGTGCATACCAAGCAAAAATACCGCCTACTACACAAATAAAAAAACAACGCAACTGACTTTATTAAAGAAAAATAGTAATTATAAGGTGTATTAATTACATAGATATTATTAATGAAAAGGTAAATTGAACATTTACTTGTTTTAAATTAGTGGGTAAAGTGAAATAGTAATTCTAATATAATGATTCTCATCAAGGTGCATGTAGTGCATTTAATAAGGTTCGAGAATCAATAATCCCTACTATAATGACAAAAAAGAGCATAGAATCTTTAATTTCATCTTTCTTAAAATTTAATTAAAATAAAATAAAATCAGGTTGCTCATTTCCTCATCATTAAATGTGTTGTATTCTTTTCAGGTGAATTAAATGCATAATCTAACCTCAATTAATCTCATCCTTTGATTTTTGATCCAAAGGCTAATATTAGGTCACCATCCATGGTGATATAATGGAAGTAACCATTAAAACCTTACTCATATATATATATATATATATATATATACATATATATATATGCATTATACAAATATATAACAACATATATCTTCAATATAATTTAGTGTAAATTTTTCCTCCAATCATATTGATAATTTTTCCATTAGTTTTCTTTTTAAAAAAAAAAAATTGTAATTATTTTAATAAAGTTATATCTACTAATAATAAAGTTTATTCATAAGTTTGTGTTATCTTTCTTCACAATGCATTTTCACTTCTATTCATTTTATCATCGTTTAGTACCTTTTCAATTATTTTGATATTATTTTCTATTGTTGAACTTTAATAGAGTGGTAAATAATAACATGTCAACAATCTTGTATCTATTACTCGACTATGAAGTGAAACTTATAACTATTGAAATCAATTAAATTATTACATTTTACATAATTTAATTTTTTTATCATGTAAGTATCATTAATCTTGAGTCATTCATATATTATACTAAATTAAATATTATATAATACACTATAGTTGTCATGTCTACATTAGCTTCGTACGGTACCTAAATTTAAAAAAAATGTAAACTAAAAAAAAAATATCTCCAAAAAATTAAAGATGATAAATTAAACCAATAAGAGCTTTCACTATTGTTCATTCTTCTAACTTTTATGTATATGATTTTATCTTCTTGTTGCTAATCATAAAATCTATAAAATGTTTTTTCACTATGAAAATACAAAAACTTAATATAACATTCAATACCTAAATGTCTTTATTATATACCACTATTGGTAGTGAAGATTCTTGTGGTCATTATCCTAACAAATAAGTCAAACTTTGGAGCTACTAAACTATTATTAAACTATGTTTAATTTTTCATAATTTTTTCATACATACATAAATATCTTTTGTGTAAATTTCAATTATTTAATTTTTTGGGAATCATAAACTAAAGTACTTTAATATTTATACTATCTTATATTCTTATTCCATCTAAGTAATATACATAATATAATTTTTTATATACTTTCTTCAGATATTCATAAATTTCTTATACTTCTTCTAATTGGATTCTTTTACAATTGTAAAGAAAGGAGAAAGATCGATTAATAGAAATTTAATAGTAAATAAAAGAATATGATATGCTATAGTTTTCCTGTCAATATATTTTTTGTTGTGGTTAGTAGAATGCTGATATATATATATATATATATATATATATATACATATATATATATATATATATATATTATAACTACTTAGCTAAATCAAAAGGAAAAAGTAAACTAAAAAGCAAAAAAAAAAAAAAAAAAAAAAAAAAGGTAAAATGATAAACAAGAGCTTTCATTATTATTCGTCGTTCTAATTTTTATCTGTATGAATTTTTTTCTTGTTGTTTCTAATCGTAAAACCTTTTAGTATTTTTTTCACCATGAAAACAAAAAAAGAACTTTCACTATTATTCATTTTTCTAATTTTTATGTATATATGTTTTCTTCTTGTTGCTAATCCTAAAATCTGTTAATACTTTTTAACCCATGTAAACACAAAAACTTAATATAGCATTCAATACCTAAGTACCTTTAATGTATACCACTATTGGAAGTTGAGATTCTAGTGGTCATTATCCTAACAAAGAAGTCAAAATTTGGAGCTACTAAACTCCTATTAAACTATGTTTAATTTTCTATAATTTTGTATGCATACATAATATCTTTTGTGTAAATTTCGATTATTTAATATTTTGAGAATCATAAACTAAAGTACTTTAATATTCATAATATCTTATATTCTTATTCCTTTTTAGTAATATACGTTATATCATTTTGTATTTCTTTTATATATCTTCTTTAGTTCCTCATAAATTTCTTATAGTTCTTCTATTTGGATTATTTTACATTTGTAGAGAAAGGAGATAGGAGAAAGACCGATTGACAAAAAATTAAGAGTAAATAAAAGGAATATGATATACTATAGTTGTCATGTTAATATATTTTTTATTGTGGTTAGTAGAATGAGGATATATATATATATATATATATATATATATATATATATATATATATATACAATCCTTATATGGAACCCACATGTGGGTTTTCTTATGTAGCCCACCTGGTACACGTGTCCCGTGCACGCACTTTAGGGTACTTTTAGTGCCATTTTAGTGTCAATAATGTGCATAATCACGTGTATTTAGTGCTTTTGTACTCTCATGGGCAAAATAATGCATTTGTGTTGTTTTTGTGTTAAGACAGGTGAAAAATGATCGGAAAAAAAAATCAAATAATCGCAGAGTCGAGGGATCGATCGAGGCAACAAAAGGAAGGGCTAACTGAAGATCTCGACCGAGACAGGATGAAAATCTCGGCCGAGATGAGTCTCCAGGGTAAATATGAAGATTTGCAGAGCTGAAGATCTCGGCCGAGACAATAAACACATCTCGGCCAAGATGAGTCTCCAGAGATTTCAGGATTTTCAAAGGACCAAGATCTCGGCCGAGATGAAGTTGAATCTCGGCCGAGATGAGTCAAACCCTAGGCAGCCCCAATTTCCCCTTTTTCACGTCTCGGCGAGATGAAGTTGAATCTCGGCCGAGATCAGCCTTTGACCCACCAGCTGAAAAGTCCTTTTTCACATCTCGACCGAGATGTAACTCAACCGCGGCCGAGATTCCTTACCCTGTTTTAAAATCCTGAATGCGATTTTGCCTATTTTTCACTAGCACTTTTTCCCCTTATATATATATCATCTCATTCGAATTTTACCTAACTTTTTGATACTTTTGGAAGCACTATTCAGTCACCATCACATCCAAGGAGGAGAGAAGGGCAAGAAGAAGTCACATCATCTTCCCCATTGACCATCCTTGGGTTTTATCACTTTATCTTTATGAATTCTTGTATTTTCTGTAATTTCTTGATTGTATTAGGTGTAATGGGCGGCTAGCACCCTAAATTCTACCCTTGATCATGTTGAACCTTGATTTATGATGAGAATGTGATTATTGACTCTTGATGTTACCTTATTTATGCAATTTAAATGTTCTATGATGCTTGATTAAATTGTCTCATGCCTAGATGCTTGTTTTAGGATTAATCACCCTTTGGGAGGCATTTATTGTATGTTGCTAGATATTGAACTTCACTTTCCGGGATTGTTGAAGCTTCAATCTCCCTTAGTAGCGAACAATGCTTGATATCATTGGTGGCATTATAGAGTTTGGCCTCTAAACCCGATTGTATCGAGGTTTATGCTTTTATCCTGTTGTTCTAGCTCGTGACCACCCAATATCAATTAGTGTGAAAAGATCTTGTTTGGATCACTAATTGATTTGGGTAGGGATAAATCGATAAGCGTACCTTCGATTTATCCACAATTAAGGGACAACACAGTCTACATAAGCGGACCTTCTAGATTGTGGGATAAGAGTTTAAATCGCATTGAATTTGGGACATCAACGATAATCATTAGGTAGTCGGATCCAAGGGGATACTAGATCGAGGGTAGACCTTTTATCATATTCTAAAACCTGAAAAACATTTGTTATTTGTCTTTCTTTGCTTGATCTAAAATATCAAAAATATTTATTGCTTATCTAGAATTTTAGTTGATCACTTGTTAGCATTTAGTTTTTAATTTAATCCAAACCCCCTCCCCCTCGTTTACTTGTTTAAGTTTATTACCCTATCCATCGTAAATCATTAGTTGCTTGTAATATCCGAACAACACTAATCCACCATTCTCTGAGGGATCGGCCTTTACTTGCCACTCAACTAGTTAGAGTTGTAAGCTAGGTTAAGTATATATTATATATACAATTTAATTTGGTACGCGACACCCGACAATCGCTCTACCAAATTTTGGCGCCGTTGCCGGGGAACGGTGATAAGAATAATGTTGTTTTATTGATCAAGCATCATGGTTATTTACATAGTTGATTAATTGTTTGTTTAGTTAGTAGTCTTAAAAACTTACTTTTGTTGTTTTGATTGTGTTTATTATAGTGGATGTTCTTGCATTCACAAGGAGAGAGAGTATTGTTATTCAAACCGGATATTGTGGAACGTGAACGAGAGTTGAGAAGAAGAGCCCGGAATTTGGAACAAGTCCGAGGAGGATCTGAAGATTTGAACTTAGAAAGTGAAGAGACCGTCGGATTGGAAGAAATGGCTGAGGATCAGGGTAAGAAAAGGACCATGAAGGAACTTGCCAATACAAGGGTTGCTCAAGAACCCTTGTGTATTACATTCCCAACAATAGGAAATGATACTGCTTTTGAGCTTAAATCGGGGCTCATACACCTCCTTCCATCGTTCCATGGGCTATCCGGGGAAGACTCGCATAAACACCTGAAAGAATTCCATTTGGTATGTTCGAGCATGAAGCCATTGAGGGTGACTGAAGAGCAAATTAAGCTTCGAGCATTTCCGTTCTCATTAAAAGATCTTGCTAGGGATTGGTTGTACTACCTGCCATCTGGATCAATCACCACTTGGGATCACATGGAAACACAGTTTCTTAAAAAGTATTTCCCAGCTTCTCGAGCCACCTCCATCCGGAAAGAAATTAGTAGAGTGAGGCAAATGCTGGGGGAAACATTGTATGAGTACTGGGCACGATTTAAGAATCTTGTAGGAAGTTGCCCGCCACATCAAATCACTCCGCAGTTGTTAATTCAGTATTGGTATGAGGGGTTGTGCCTAACAGATCAAAACATGATTAATTCAGCGAGCGGAGGGGCTCTTGTTGATAAGACACCTACTGAGGCCCGAGTATTGATCTCCAAGATGACTGCCAACACTCAACAGTTCGGTTGTAGAGAACCGGTGAGGCGAGTCAAAGATGTTATCGATTCAACTGTTGAAGAAAGATTGGACCAGCTTACCGACTTGGTGGAGGAAAGTGATTTCGGTTGGCACTCCTACTACAAAACTTTGCAGAATTTGCCAAGTAACTGAGCACTCCACTAACACTTGCCCTATTCTTGGAGAAGAGATGGAAGCCCATGCAAATGCCGTTCAAAACTTCAATCCTAACTCCACCGGGAGGAAATATGATCCTTATTCGCAATCATAGAATTTGGGGTGGAAAGATCACCCCAATTTCAAATATGGGAATCAAGGTCCAAATATGCATCAACAGGGTGATCAAGGTGGACACAACCGACCTCCTTATCCTAAGGGGATGTTCCAACAGTGACAACCACCCGAGCAGGTACCCTCGGATCCATCCCTTTCTGGCATAGTCAAGAGCCTAGCCACTAATACGCTTCAATTGCAGAAGGAATCAAGTTCTAGGTTTCAGAGTATTGAGACTCAAGTTAGTCAGATAGCATCAACGGTATCTCGATTAGAAAATGCACAAGGAGGAAGGCTACCGGCACAACCTGAAATCAACCCCAAAAATGTGGCTAATGTGAGTGCAATTGGCATCATTAGTAGGGTAATGCCTGGAGAGCTTGAGAAGCCCGGGCAGCCTTCACGTGCACAGACAGACAGCCCACATGACATTTTGGATGAAGAGAAGACCTTAACTCCTCAAGTTGCTAAAGTCCAAGTCTGCGTACCTAAGTGGAAGATTTCCAAGGAGTTGAGAAAACAAAAGGAGGCATTGGCTGCATGCTTTCCCGATCACCTGCTGTTTTTTCCTACCAAAAAATACTCTCCACAAGGCGAAATTGAAAATGTCAGCATGGGAGTCTTGAGAAGCGGGAAGGTCCTTGAAATGGGGAAGTTGAGAGATGGAGAAAGGAGAGTTGAAAGTGGAAGGGAGTCTGCTGAGAACGAAATCTTGGCCAAGATACATCAAGATCTCGGCTGAGATTGCCCACCTAGTCCAGAAAAGGAGATCCCCTGCACACTTGTCTCGGCTGAGACATAAGACAATCTCTGCCGAGATTCTCAGAAATCCCAAATCAATCCTGAAATTCCACCACTTCTGTTTCCAAGCCAAATGAGGAGGATTCCAGACAGAAATAGAGACAAGGAGACAATGGAGGTATTTAGGAAAGTTGAAACAGTATCCCCTTGGTGGAGGCCATAAAATAGATTCCTCGATATGCAAAGTTTCTAAAAGAATTGTGCACTAACAAAAGGCGGCTACGAGGGAATCAGAAGGTCCTAATGGGAGAAAGTGTTTCAGCGGTTTTCCAGAAAAAGATGCCACATAAGTGCAAGGATCCTGGAATGTTCGTCATTCCATGCAAAATGGTAACACTAGAATAGAGAAAGCCATGTTGGATCTAGGGGCATCGATCAATGTGATGCCCCGTTCCATTTTCGATAGCTTAACTTGGGTCCACTGAAGGATACGACGGTAGTCATCCAACTGGCCGACCGAAGCACCTCGTTTCCGAACGGGGTGATTGAGGACGTGATGGTTGAGGTGGATAACCTCATATTTCCAGCGGATTTCTATGTACTTGACATGCATGGAAATTCGTCAAATTCCACTCCAATCTTGCATGGGAGGCCGTTCTTGAACACCTCCCAAACAAAGATTGACGTGCGAGAGAGAACTCTTAGCATGGAATTTGATGGCCAAGTGGTGCAATTCAACATCTTTGAATCGATGAAGTATCCTGAGGATTTGCATAGTGTGCATTTTATTGATGCTATTGATCCCTTTGTAGAGGAAATGTTTGAGTATTATTGCAGGGACCAAGAAACAATTGAATTGGCGAATAATCTAGAGAAGACAGAGCCAAAGGACACCAAGGAAGAGTTGGTGGGGATAGTGGAATAATCACAATTCTCCAAGCCATTCCGAACCAAGTCCTTTCCCAAGTTCATACCATTGCCAGAATCTCAAGAGAAAGTGCTACCCTCTACCATCAAGGCACTCACCAAAGAAGACCCAAGCCTTCAAGAGGTAGAACTTGAATCTCAAAAACTGTTTGAAGTGGTTGATGAATTTGAGAGTGAGGTTAACAACAATGGAAGTGGTCTTAGTGAAGGTTTTGAGATAGTTTACGATGTGGAATATGTTTGCTTTGATGACTTTTTGATGAATGACTTTTCTTGCAAACATCTTTCAAATGAATTTTTTTCCCTTGATGCATTCATTGATTTAGGTGAACCCTTCACCTGTACTTTAGAAGAGGATGACGTCTTATTTTGGGAGGATTTTCAAACTAAGAGCATTCTTGATGAATTGAGCATTGATTTGAGTGAATCCTTCGGGTTTACTTTAGAAAATGATGATGTCATCTTCTGGGAAAATTTTCAACTCTTGAGCATTCCTCGTTTCAAAAAAGATTTTGATGAAACACCCTCCACCCATGTTGATTTTCAGGTTTGTGGGGAACCACCCCTATTTGAGAGCGATAAATGTTTTTCAAGAAAATGTGGAACTCCTAGACTTGACAACTTGTCTTCGAGGCATTTGAATTGCATCCCCGCCCCTTCATATTTACCACTAGATGTCATGGAAGGGTTTTTAGAAATTGCCAAGCATGATTTTGTTGGGACGGAAATTTTCTCCTCACCAATTAACTTGACTTTCTTGAAAATTGGCATTGTTTTAAAAATTCTTTCAAATTGGGAAGAAAATCTTGTGGTAAAAATTGAAACACCCTCATTTGTGAAAGGGTATCATGAGAGCTTAATGGTATTGGCTAGAATTGTCATATATTCATTGTCTATGCTTAAACACTTTGTTCTTGTTGAGAAACCTTTTTGTAAGGAGGGAAGGAAGCCAAAGGAAAGACGGAAGGTGGAGAACATATGGGGAATAGTGGAATGGAAATTCCATGGATCAAGAAAAGTGACTCGTTGGAGATTCGCTAAAGGGCAAAGCTGTAAAGGTTCAGACGAGAACTTTTACTTCAAGCCCCCTTGACAAACAAGAGGATGATAGGGTCAAGCTAATGACCTTAAAGAAGCGCTTGTCGGGAGGCACCCCGACGGTATCTTTTAATATTTGCATTTTTCAAATTCCTAGTTAGTTGCTTAATAAATGCCTTGTGGCATATTTGATGTTTTTGTTTAGAATTGTGCAGATATCAATTAAAATGATAAAAAAGATAACATGGAATGGGGGTGAAGAAGACCAAAATGAAGGAAAAATGCAGGGGAGGCCATCACGGCCGAGATGCAGAAGTAATCTCGGCCGAGACGTCATGCAGGTGAACAGGGCAACCCTCCCTAGAAACATATCTCGGCCGAGAAACATGAAGCATCTCGGTCGAGATTCAGAAGTGCCCAAAATGGAGTAAATTTGTTGGAAGCTTATCTCGGCCGAGACACTATAGAATCTCGGCCGAGATGGATTTGTCCAGAATGGGGGTAAAACTACTGGAACGTTATCTCGGCCGAGACACTAAAGAATCTCGGCCAAGACCCACTACTGAACCAACTGGTCCTGAAAGCGAAGAACGAATCTAGACCGAGACACTGAGCCCAGAATTCAATCTCGGCGGAGACTCCGCACAGGTATAAATACACCTACGCGCATAATTAGGTCACTTCTTCCTCCCCAATTTGCGATTTTCACACACACGCACACACACACTCTCAAAATCACCTTTGCACTCCATTTCCTCCTGTCAAATTCACACCACACACACTTCTCTCCGAAAAATTTCGGATTTGGGGCGGATTTGAGGTCGAGTCAAAAAGGGCGTGAATAATCCAAATTCAAATTTTCTCGATTATATTCGATTGGTAAGTATGGCTATCCCTCTCTTTTAGTCTTGATTAATATGGACGTTTTTGTTAGATTAAGGATGGATTTTATACTAGAATAGCTTTTATGTTGATTTTGGTTATACACGACCCTTTTGTTGTGATTTTTTTGCCAATTTTGACTTGTTTTGAGCACTCTAGAACTCAATTTGTTGTGATAGCCCTTATATTTACATGATTGGGTGATGTGGGAAGATGATTAGGTTGCCAAGCTTTGAGTTTGAGTTGAAATTGATTGTGGCAATTCATCGAACATGTGCCATGCATTCCTTATTGTTATCTTTTTGTAGTTTTCTTCGATTGCCATACTCGATTTTTAGGTCTATTAGTTGACACTGTGGGGAGTACTAGATAATTTTAGACTCTTGACTTGTTTTTGTTGAGTATGGATCGATTTTAGTTGCAATAGTTAATAATTGGAGTTGTTTAACATTTGTGCAAGTCTTAACCAAGTCAATTGAATAATACAATTTATATGTCGCTTGTGAGTCTTTGTTGATTGAATACTAGTAATTGATTAAACACACTTGACTTTCTATTGGACTCTCTTTCAATTGCACTTGAACTGTTGATTGGTGATGAACTTGGACATTGATGCACAATGTTAGATTAAGGTTGTCAAATTTGAGAATTTTGATTCGTGTGTGTTTTGACTGGCTCTAGGTACCCATGGCCCCATCCAAGAATACGAAGAACACACCTCAAGAAGGCACTTCCGACAGGAAGGTCACATAGAAAATCCGAAAAAGCCAAGCCAATGGCAAAGAGAAAGCCGTTGAGCCTACTCCTGAGGCTCCCACGCCGGAAATTCCATCAACTAGCACCGACAAATCCAAAAAGCCTATTGACTTCGACATAGTGCTGAGCACGGAGGATCAGAGGAAAAGACTTGAGAAGTTGATGAAGGGGGGGTGTCAGCTACCCGTTATGGTGATCCTAAGATCTTGGACGCCATGGGAATCCGGGAAAATGTCCATGAACTATTAGACGCCGCTGGTCTAGCCAAGTGCCTGGCACCCCTCCCGACTTTCCTCAAATTCGTGCTGGAGATCTTCAGCACCCTCGAAATCGAGGAGGAGTCTCTTTCCTGTTCAACTAAGATCCACCACTTCAAATTCCAACTTCTAAATGAAGAAAAGGTACTGAACCACGACAACCTGAAACGTATATATGGCTTCGAGAGTCCAGGCGTTTGTGATGGACATGAGTTGAAAGAGTTTGACATACAACAATTTTGGGGTCAAATCACTGCCGCCCCTGGAATAGTTGCACCCTAGGCCTACGACCCGAGAAGCTCCAGGCTGACCTCCATCAGAAGCTCAGTCGTGAAGTATCTGCAGAAGTTGTTGAGCTCCACCATATGTGGAAGGAAAGAGATCAGTTCCCCCCGATTGTACGAGATGGAGATCATGTGGGCTATTTGGATAGGAAGATGAGGGACTTCCAGCATGACCTGACATCAAGCTTTCAGAAAGTAGTCGAAGAATTGAGGACAGAGCGGAAAAGAGAGACAAAGATGCCCGACCCGATCTACTGTGGGGCTTTGATTACCCCCATACTCGAGCATTACAATGTACCCCTCCCGGAATACATACCCATCACCACTGACTACTATTTAGACTGGGAGGAGATGGAGAATATGCGTATTGCCATGCTCGGGTATCAATAGGGAATATCGGGTCCGACTGTCCCTTATGTCCTCCAAAATGAGGGACCTTACCTCCGCCTACTGAACCCTGGACTAACATACATCAGAGATTTGGGAAGCAAGCTGAACTTGGAGCTGAGCTCCGAGGCACACATCAATGCCTCTTTGGAGCCAACCTCTGAAGAATTAACCAAGTTCAAGAGGGCTAAGAAGCCATGTCCGGTGGCACGGGTTTGGAGCACGGGAGTTGAGAGAGAAGGCAGTAGTCAGCCAGACCGACCATCAAGGAAGAGATCATCAACATCCGTTCTGTCTCAATCCGAGTTCCAGGAACGACAAGAGGGATTGATGGCTGCTATGGGGGATGAAATCAAGGGCATAAGAGCCGAGTTGGTGGACATGAGGACATCCATTGGGGCTGAATTAAGAGGGATCAAAGAGACAAAACAAGAAAATCAGACAAAACTCCTCAACCTCTTCAAGTCCATAAAGGGATGCTTCATAGGCTCGAGCCCCCGACCTTCTCATTCTTTGTGAGTAGAGTACCGAAGAGCCTTACCCCTTTGTTCCCAACTTAGTTGAAAAACTAAGTTTGGGGGAAAACAAAGAGGTAAGACAATTTCGGCCGCTCGAACCCCCCTACCCCTCGTTATTTTCCTTGAATATCATTACTATTGGTCTGTGAGCCTACATTTCTGTCCCTTATCACTGTTATTGTTGGTTTGGTCTGTGTGCCATTTGGTATGATGTTTTTTACGGATTCAATTTGATGGCCTATGTGCCAATATTGATGTGTATTTTAATTGCCTTTTTGATAAGTGACTATGTTTTGCTTGTTGATAATGTTGCCGGCCTGTGAGCCAATTGTCATCTTCTATTAGTCTTGGTTTAGGTGATATTGTTGAATATACAGTTGGATGATTTGGGTTATTGATAATTTATTGGTGGCCTTTGAGCCAATTTGCTTGACTTTGTTGATAGCTCACACACATTTTTAGGAGTAGGGCTCTTAATAGATTAGTTAATTAGTTAATGGCTAAAAAAAAAAAAAAAAAAAAGTGGTGCATAAAATGGTTAAGTTCGGCGAGCACCAAATTGTACTCCTCTTTTTCCACAAACTTAGTTTGCAACTAAGTTTGGGGAGGGGGTGGGATTCGTAAATTGGCAGCTCGAGAAAGCAATTGGATGAGTTTAGGAAGGAAAAATGTGGCATTGATTAATGATGAAAAATTTTGACAAATATTTTTGAAAGAAGCACATGGTAGAGCATGATAGACTTTTTGAAACAAAATTGAGCTTACATTCAAAACTTTTGATCATATTGTTTCCTAGTGAGTTTTTTAGCCTTAAAAGATACTTCCATCTTTGGAGTACATTAAATTTCCTTTATGTGCGAAAATTCATTGAATGCATGCATTTTCCTCTAGAACTTGCCCCAATTCTCTACTTTTGAATAAGTCAAAATATGTTGTTGGTTTGAAAATGATATTAGGCAATTATGGATCAAACCTATTTCAAAAGCTTGAAAATATTTCTTTTTTTACCAAATTTGACATTGTCTCTAGTTGAGCCCCTTGAGCTTAAGCCTTTTTTGTTTGATACCCAACACTACAAGCAAATTTGCCTTTCATTCAAACGGACTGTTGAGTATGAGGGAGGTGGTTGAAAGGTAGTTAGTTTGGAAATTGGGATTAAATTTGGGTAAACTAGTGGGAAAACAAAGAAGGGTGAAAGGAAAAATGCAAAATGGGCCATAATTGAGAATATTAACCTCTTCAAAAAAAAAAAAAAAAAATCGAAAAAATCAGAAAAATGAAAGAAAAAGGAAGTGTATATATCATTCTTTTGGAGAGGTTAATGAAAATCACATCATTTTGTGATTACAATCCCTTGTTTAGAAAACTCTTAAGAAGCATAATTATTGAAAGGATTAATAAATATGGGAATTGTAGGTAGGAATAGGGTGAAGAAGTCGAATCTTAAGTTCGACTTGATTGAGAATTAAAAGAGTGAGGTTGAGTGACCATTGTTTGAGGGGTAGATGGGTAGTGCACGACTCATTTAGTCCGTTTTATAGTCACTCTTACCTAAAATGTTATCCCACCTTGCCCCTAGCCAACATTACAACCACATAAAGACCTAATTGATTCATTGTCACACATGTCAAGCACTATTTCAGGTTTAGATGACTGACAAGCTTATGGTAGGCATTGTACGCACATCAATGTGAGTGTAAACACTACCCTATTTAATGCACTCGAGAGAGAGAGATACACTCACCCGGTGAGGATCTTAAGTTGAGAGTGTTATGTTTCGAGAGTAGTGGATCTAGTCTATCACATATGCTCGCTTTTATCAAGATCGCTTATTCTTTTTCATGAAAATTCTGAAATCAAATGCCATTAAACTCTGCCCTAAACACGTGTCCTTCTGTCTTTCTCCTTATTGTTCGGGACGAACAAGTTTTAAGTTTGGGGAGATTTGGTGCGCGTGTCCCGTGCATGCACTTTACGGCACTTTTAGTGTCATTTTAGTGTCAATAATGTGCATAATCACGGGTATTTAGTGCTTTTGTACTCTCATGGACAAAATAATGCGTTTGTGTTGTTTTTGTGTTAAGACAGGTGAGAAAGGATCGAAAAAAGAACATCAAACGACTGCGGAGTCGAGGGATTGATCGAGGCAACAAAAGGAAGGGCTAACTGAAGATCTTGGCCGAGATGAAGTTGAATCTCGGCCGAGATCAGCCTTCGACCCACCAGCTGAAAAGTCCTTTTTCACATCTCGGCCGAGATTCCTTACCCTGTTTTAAAATCCTGAACGCGATTTTGCCTATTTTTGACTAGCACTTTCTCCCCTTATATATATATATATATATATATATATATATATATATATATATATCATCCCATTCGATTTAACCTAACTTTTTGATACTTTTGGAAGCACTATTCAGCCACCATCACATCCAAGGATGAGAGAAGAGCAAGTAGAAGTCACATCTTCTTCCCCATTGATCATCCTTGGGTTTTATCACTTTATCTTTATGAATTCTTGTATTTTCTGTAATTTCTTGATTGTATTAGGCGTAATGGGTAGCTAGCACCCTAAATTCTACCCTTGATCATGTTGAACCTTGATTTATGATGAGAATGTGATTATTGACTCTTGATGTTACCTTATTTATGCAATTTAAATGTTCTATGATACTTGATTGGATTGTCTCATGCCTAGATGCTTGTTTTAGGATTAATCACCCTTTGGGAGACATTTATTGTATGTTGCTAGAGATTGAACTTCACTTTCCGTGATTGTTGAAGCTTCAATCTCCCTTAGTAGCGAACAATGCTTGATATCATTGGTGGCATTATAGAGTTTGGCCTCTAAACCCGATCGTATCGAGGTTTATGCTTTATTTATCCCGTTGTTCTAGCTCGTGACCACCCAATATCAATTAGTGTAAAAAGATCTTGTTTGGATCACTAATTGATTTGGGTAGGGATAAATCAATAAGCGTACCTTCGATTTATCCACAATTAAGGGACAACGTAGTCTACATAAGCGGACCTTCTAGATTGTGGGATAAGGGTTTAAATCGCATTGAATTTGGGACATCAACGATAATCATTAGGTAATCGGATCTAAGGGGATACTAGATCGAGGGTAGACCTTTTATCATATTCTAAAACCCGAAAAACATTTGTTATTTGTCTTTCTTTGCTTGATATAAAATACCAAAAATATTTATTGTTTATCTAGAATTTTAGTTGATCACTAGTTAGCATTTAGTTGTTAATTCAATCCGACCCCCCTCCCCCCTCGTTTACTTGTTTAAGTTTATTACCCTATCCATCGTAAATCATTAGTTGCTTGTAATATCCGAACAATATTAATCCATCGTTCTCTGAGGGATCGACCCTTACTTGCCACTCTACTAGTTAGAGTTGTAAGCTAGGTTAAGTATATATTATATATACAATTTAATTTGGTACGCGACACACGACAATCGCTCTACCACGACCGCTTACTCCACTAATAAAAACACGGTATATATATTCTTTTCCACCTATTTCTTTCTCCTTTTTTTTTAACGAGTTATTTTATCCCACGAATTTAGGAAACATATATTTTTCCAATCATAAGCTGCTTAAGTCTAGCTTTTATATCTAACCAAAATCACTTTTATTCTCAAACACTACCTATTTTGATTTTAATTTATTTTGCCACAGTCTCTTTTTTTAATCACTTTCTTCAAAAGTTAAGTAGGATGAAGCTGTTTTTATTAAGGGGGTGTTTGCAATCACTTTTTTCAAGTGCTTTCAGCTTATAGCTTGAAAAAATTTATTTTGGAGTGTTAAGGAAAACAACTTTAGCTTTACTAGAAGTGATTTTAGATCAAAAGTTTAAAGTAGAAAATTGTTGCTTTTTCCAACTTTTTGGTATTTTGGTAAATAGATAAAAGTTTTTTCTCTCACTCATAAGCTAAAAATTGCTTTAGTGATTTAAAACACCCTAGCTTTTATCTATAACCAAAATCACAATCACTCTAGCTTTTATCTACAACCAAAATCACTAAAGCAGTTTTAGCTTATGAGTGAGAGAAAAAAACTTATATCTATTTACCAAAATACCAAAACGTTGAAAAAAGCAACAATTTTCTACTTTTAGCTTTTGATCTAAAATCACTTCTATTAAACTAAAGTTGTTTTCCCTAACACTCCAAAATAATTTTTTTCGAGCTACAAGCTGAAAGCACTTGAAAAAAATTATTGCAAACACCCCCTTAATGAAAACAGTTTCTTTCTGCTTAACTTTTGAAGAAAGTGATTAAAAAAAGAGATTGTGGCAAAATAACTTAAAATCAAAATATGTAGTGTTTGAGAATAAAAGTGATTTTGGTTAGATATAAAAGCTAGACTTAAGCAGCTTATGATTGGAAAAATATATGTTGCCTAAATTCGTGGGATAAAATAACTCGTTAAAAAAGAAAGGAGAAAGGAATAGGTGGAAAAGAATATATATGTCGTGTTTTTATTAGTGGAGTAACCGGTAGGCTCCATAAGAAAACCCACCGGTGGATTCCATATCAGGATTAATATATATATATATATATATATATATATATATATATATATGAGTAAGGTTTTAATGATTACTTCCATTTTATCACCATTGATGGTTACCTAATATTAGCCCTTGGATAAAAAATCAAAGGATGAGATTGATTGAGTAGTGGATCATGCATTTAATTCACTTAAAAAAGAATACAACACATTTAATGGTGAGAAAATTGACAACCTGATGACATGTAGGTTACAATGTGATGTGTCGTTTTTTTCTAATTAAATTTTAAGGAAGCTAAATTAAAAATTCTATGTCTTTTCTTATCATTTTAGTAGAAATTATTGATTCTCAAACCTTATTAAATGTACATGCACCTTGATTGATGAGAATTATTAAATATCATAATTATTTTTTCACTTTACCCACTAATTTAAAATAAGTAAATGCTTAATTTAACTTTTCATTAATAATAGTTATGTAATTAATACACCTTATAATTAATATTTTTCCTTAATATAGGTTGCAACTTTGTTTATCTTTTAGGGTATAGGCGACAATATATATTTTTAACTTTAGCTGCCCTTTTTTTCACTTAATTCCATTTTTTCTTTTATTATTTATTTTGTTTCTTTTATTTATTTATTTATTTAATTAGCACACAAATGATATTCTTATTCTAATCTTTTACAGAATATGATATATCAAAGTAATTTTATTTCTGTGAAATGATATATTCATTCTAATCTTTTATAGCATAGGATATATCAAATTAAACTTCTTTTTGTAAATTTAATTTAACATTCATATTGAAATATTAAAAATAGAATATTTTATCCAAATTGCGTAATAAATATATTATGAGCTAAGTTTTTTTCGTTTTAAAATGGATTTATGTGTTTGGATTAAATGATTAGTGAATTAAATTATTTGTGATGAATTTGTGCTACAAATATGATCATTATTAAATCTTTAAAAAAAGTAGTTTATTTATCTTCTATTGTTTATTGTTTTATCATGTTAACAAAAAAACTTTTTTCACGTTTTTTAAAGGTTCATTTTTCAAGATATATGGAGATCTAAAATAATACCTGGTCATTTAATTGATGTTATGTTAATATGCTTTCGAAATGGTGAATTAGTTATGTTAGAGTAATGGAGTAATGAAGTAATGACCATAATCATATTTAGATGCAATATTTTAATATGTTGTTAGAATACCGGAGTACTGACCATTTAATTGATAATGAGTAAAATTATAAAGACACAACTAGCACTACAACAAAAACAGTGTATAACGACGCTAATTTTTGTTACTTTGTGACGCTAATTAGCGTCACGACAAAAAGTGCCTACGCTTGTGAAAGCGTAGTGAGTTGTGTCACTAAATTTGAAGTCACGAATTTTTCCACTACGCAAAGCTATGCGTGGGTAAACTTAATTTAGCGACGCTTTTTTCAACGTGTTGTTAATATTCAAATATGGCAACACTAGTTTCTGTCACCATCATAAAGATCCGTAATATATTGTGTAAAATATTGCCAACGCTAATAAAATGATTGCGTCATTAAATTACCGATGCTTTGAAGAACAAGCATCGTTAAATAAGTGACACTAGTAAAATTACATGTCACCAAAATTACCAACATTTGTTACAATTAGTGTATTGAGATTCTCTACACAATTAGAACTAGCGTCACAAAATTAACGATATTCTCTAAGCTTTGCGTCGTAAATTCTACAAAAATCTTGTGAACTTGTGTAATTAAATTTGCGACATTTCTATAATAAAGTCCTTAGGTCATCAATATGTTTTATTACTTATTATCCCCAAAATGGGGACACTTTTTACAATAATTGTCCCTAAATTAAATTATATATATAAACAATAAAATAATAATAAATCAAAAGAACACACAAATTCAAAATGAACTATTTTAATATATATGAAATAGATCGAACATAAATCTAAAATTCAATTACATACATTATAGTTTAAATTTATCCTAATAACCAAGATCTTCAATCAAACAAAAAATAAGAAAAAAAGTATTTTCAATATGGAAATAAACTACTAGCTAAGATACTTCAATCATCTTCCAAATTCTAGCGTGAAATAAAATACAAATAAAGACTTAATTAGTTCCTTTTTTAGGCATTTAATGGTCCATGACAACAAAAATAATAAAAAAATAATAATAAAAAGATCAAAGAGATATATAATATAAAAAATTACTTGCAATCCATTAAACCTCCTAAAGGCTTGAAATTGTTTGAACAGTTTCAAAGTCTGAAAACTTTTGGTACATTCTGCAAAATGAAAATACATAAATGAAGAGAGTATTATTCTTACTGGGATCCCAAGGAAGTAGAGAGCAGACACTATGTGAGCTAAGACTTCATTCTGGTAGCCAATGATAGCAACAGAGGCTCCAAGCTTTACAAACTGAAGATAAGATCTGTTGAGTGTGGAGCCCAAAACACGAGCGGAAGCACCTCGGCCGAGGTGAGATGGACGAAGCAGGGGAGTCTCTTGCTAAGGAGTTATCTCGGCCGAGACAGGTGAGGGATCTTGGTCGAGACGCGGAGGCAGGCCACGCAAGGAATTGCTTCTGGAGAGCAGGCGCGGCCGAGACAGTTTTATAGTGCTGGACCATTCTCGGCCGAGAGAGACACTTTTATACAGGGGTTTCATCTCAGCCGAGACAGGCATTCTCGGCCGAGACCTTTTGCGCGAACAGTTCTGAGCGGGCCTCAAGTTGAGGTCGTTTTTTGGGCCCAAGGAGCTATTATAAATAGTGATTTCCTTCATTGCTTATGTAATTCTGAAATTCATCATTCTAGTGGATATCCTGGCTTGGTATCGCCCCCAGACGTAGTTACACATCGTAACAAACTGGGTAATCAAATCGCTGTGTTTTGTGCTTGATTTAATTATTTTCTTTATCCGCTCATCTAGTCGTATCGTGGTTGTGGGTGGGTTAAATTCCCAACAACTGGTACCAGAGCATCAGGTTAGTTTCCTGGGAGTATACATGATGAATGACGGAACGATTTCGGTGGAGAGGTTCGATGGGACTGATTATGGATTTTGGAAGATGCAAATTGAAGATTACCTATACGATAAGGATTTGCACCAGCCCCTCAAGGAGAAGCCCGAGAAGATGTCTGCGGAGGAGTGGGAGTTATTGAACAGGAAAGCGATGAGCGCGGTGCGTCTGTCGTTGTCCAAGGAAGTGGCTTACCATACCACAGGCGCGAAGTCTACACGGGAGATGCTGAAAACCTTGGAGGAGATGTATAAAAGATCATCGACAGCAAATAAAGTTCATCTGATTAGACGGTTGTTTAATTTGAGGATGACGGAGGGAACATCAGTACAGCAGCAATTGAATGAGTTCAATATGTTGACCTCACAGTTGGACTCGGTGAACATAAAGTTTGATGATGAGATTCAGGCCCTAATTATGCTATCTTCTCTGCCAGACAGTTGGGCCAGTACAGTGACAGTCGTTAGCGCCACAGACGCTAAGATGAAGTTTGACAGGGTGAGGGACTTGATGATCGGGGAGGGGATTCGGAGAAACGAATCAGGATCAGGATCGTCCTCAGGGTCAGCGCTGAATGCCGAGAAAAGAGGTAGACCGAAGGGAAGGCAGTTTAGGGGGAGGTCCAAATCCAGAGGAAAGAGTCAGACAAAGAAGGACGGGAGATCTGTGAAGTGTTGGAATTGTGATGAGGTTGGTCATTTCAAATACCAGTGCAAGGTGCCGAAAAAGAACAAGAAGGAATAAGCAGACAGGAAGACAGCGAACGTAGCCACGGATGAGGATGATGGCGATGTGTTGGTCTTGAGTGTGTGCAGTCCCATGGAGTCTTGGGTCTTGGATTCCGACGCGTCATTCCACTCTTGCGGTAATTTTAATATTATGCAAAATTACATTTCTGGCGATTTTGTACAAGTGTATCTGGCTTATGATGAACCCCTGAAAATCATGGGGAAGGGAAACGTGAGGGTTGAAACATCAAATGACTCGAAATTGATGCTGAATGAAGTAAGACATATCCCTGGATTGAAGAGAACCTTGCTTTCAGTTGGACAACTTGACAAGGAAGGTTACATGGTAACGTTTGGTTGTAGTAACTGGAAGATTACCAAGGGGGCTATGGTAGTAGCTCAGGGTAAGAAGGAAGGAACGCTGTATATGACTAGTAATTCGCAAGATTCCCTTGATCTTGCGAATGGTAATAGTGATGTGGATTTGTGGCACTGTCGATTGGGCCACATGAGCGAGAAAGGGATGAAGGTGATATGTTCGAAGGGAAGACTGCCTGGCTTACAAACTGTGGAGGTTGGTATGTGTGAAGACTGTGTCTTCGGGAAACAAAGGCGTGTGAGTTTCTCGAGGAGTGGCAGAGCCCTGAGGAAGGAGAAGCTAGAGTTGGTCCATAGCGATCTATGGGGACCAGCTCCGGTGGCGTCCATTGGAGGATAGATGTATTACATGACTTTCATCGACGATTCGACCCGCAAGGTATGGATTCATTTTCTGAAAAGTAAATCTGATGCATTTAACGTTTTCAAAAGGTGGAAAGCCTTGGTTGTGACTGAGACGGGGTTGAAAGTGAAGTGCCTAGGTTCTGACAACGGAGGTGAATATGAACTCAAGGAGTTCAAGAATTATTGTGCTGAGCATGGCATTCGTACAGAGAGGACTGTGCGTGGAACGCCCCAGCAGAATGCAGTGGCCGAAAGGATGAATAGAACACTGAATGAGCGGGCAAGGTGCATGAGACTGAAGAGCGGGTTGCCGAAGTCATTTTGGGTAGATGCAGTGAGCACAGCTGCATTCCTGCTCCACCGAGGTCCATCGGTTCCCTTGGATAATCGTATACCCGCGGGGGAGTGGACTGGAAAGGAGGTAAACTTGTATTATTTACGCATTTTCGGTTGTGTTGCTTACGCTCCTGTGGATCCTATTGATAGAAATAAATTAGATGCCAAGTCTGTCAAATGTACGTTTATTGGGTATGGAGGTGATGAGTTCGGCTATAGGCTATGGGATGAGCAAAGCCGAAAGGTGATTCGCAGCCGGGATGTGATATTCAATGAACAGGTCATGTACAAGGATATGTTGAAGGATTTGGGTACTAATGATAGAACACCCAGTACTGTGAAGATGGATGATCTAAAATCGAATCGCAGAAAGGGGAGTTCGGTCGATGAGGAGGTTCTTGAGGAAGAACCAAGAACACCACCACTACCTTAAAGACCAGTTAGAGATCGTAGGCCACCAGATAAGTATTCGCTCTCTAATTATTACTTATTGTTGACTGATGGTGGTGAACCTGAGAGCTTTACAGAGGCAGAGCAGGTTAGTGATAGACGAAGATGGATGGCGGCCATGGAAGATGAAATGGCGTCTCATCGAGTGAATGTCACTTGGGAACTGACTGAGCTTCCCAAGGGCAAGAAGGCGTTACACAGCAAGTGGGTCTACAGAATCAAGAATGAGGCCGATGGTAGCAAGCGCTACAAGGCAAGGTTAGTTGTGAAAGGGTTCGAGCAGCGGTATGGTATTGACTATACGGATGTGTTTACTCCTGTTGTGAAGTTGAATACAATTCGCATGGTGTTGAGTATGGTGGTTGCGGAAGACCTACTATTGCATCGGATGGATGTGAAGACGACTTTCCTTCATGGTGATCTAGTGGAGGAGATGTACATGGTACAGCCGGAGGGATTTGAGGTAGACGGAAGGGAAAGCCTTGTGTGCAAACTAAAGACGAGCTTGTATGGCTTGAAGCAAGCTCCGAAGCAGTGGTATATGAAGTTCGACAATTTCATGATGGAGATTGGTTACCGTAGATGCCATGCCGATCATTGATGTTATTATAAAAGGTTTGACAATAGCTATCTTATCCTATTACTATATGTTGATGATATGTTGATTGTAGGAGCCAATCCAAGAGATTTGGAAAGGTTGAAGAAGCAATTGTCTGAGAGGTTCTCCATGAAGGATATTGGAGAAGCGAAGCAGATTTTGGGTATGAGAATCGAGAGGAAGACGGCAAATTTGTTGTATCTTTCGCAGGCGGATTATGTCCAGAAGGTCCTGGAAAGATTTAACATGGAGGACTCGAAGCCGGTTAATGTGCCCTTAGGGGGACACTTTAAGTTGTCGAAGAAGGAGTCGCCGATGTTGATACACAAAATTTGTATCTAATTAAAATGCGCCACGTAATGAAATATGAGTTGAAAATCAATTTTATATTGATTATTTTAATATTAGGAATTAATTAAATAAGATTCCTACATTAAATGATCAATTAATTGGTGATTTGCTACATATTTTATTGGCCAATTAGAAGCTGCCACATGTCAAAGATGATGCAGATATTACTAAATTAATTTAGTAATTATCCAAGAAGATGAAGATAAACATCAAGACATGGAGGACCAATCAAAATGCTCCATGTGTCAAGTGGTTGCAGTAATTATTGAATTAAATTAAATTAATTTAATAATTATCTTATGGATAATGATATTATGACGGACCAATCAGCTCCGTTCAGACTCAAGCCCATTAGGTTTTCTCCATCCTACAACTATAAATAGGGCCTCATTTTCCACCAAAAGATTAACAACACAAGTCAAGAAGCAAGTGAAGAATTCTAGAGCAAAGTTCTTTGGCATTGTTCAAACAACTCCAAGCGTTCTTCGGCGTTCTCCAAGCAACGACTTTTGATTCGAGATCAAGGTGCTGAGCCCCTCCAATCAACATTTCCGAGATAAATATCCGAAGGTGTTCGTTGACGTTCATCAAAATCTTCGAAGCTGTTCTTCGAAGCTGTTCTTCGAACATCCATACAAGAAGACCGTTTGATCCAAAATTAAGCTTCTAAGCCTTTGGGTCAACGTTATTCAAGTCAAAGCTCAAAATCGAAGAAGATCGGAGTCAACTCCGCATTTGAAGGTATAAACAATTGAAGAGAAGAATCAGAGGGATTTTAGAGATTGCACCGCAATATTGTTTGATTTGAGATTTTCAATTGTTACGAATTATTTTGTGTTTATACACAAAATTTGTTGTTACAAATTTTTTGCACGCCCAGTGGGACCTCTCTGCCTCTCATCTCTTCTCCTCAACCAACAACTGAAGATAGTGTTATGGCGCCTCATAAGATCACGCTGACGAAGATCGCTGCAACAAACTCTCCAACTGCAAATGTCAATGTCGTCACAAGGAGTATGTCAAGTAACTCGCGATCGTTGGCATCTTCAGAGGGAAATACTTCTTCTGAGGCTACTAAGAAGGATTTTCGAGACATTGTTGATAGCAATAGAGATAAAAATGATACTTCTGCATGTTCTACTCCCCGTTCTTCATCAAGTTCAGAAGCAGCTCCGATCATGACAACAAATGCTTTGACTCTTAAAGAACAACTGGTGAGCTTGACTAAAACTATTGAAGGGCTTCCGAGACATGCACAAGAGCAAGACTCCTTGATCGCAAAACTGATAAGCAAAGTTGAAAGAACCCGTTGAGGAACAAGACGAGGTTGAAGAGTCTGCGGGGCATCAATATCAACAAAACAAGAAGGAAAGAACCATGGATAAACTGTAAGTGTCCACTGATGGTATGGTCCATGTCGACCAACTAAAAGAGATCATCTTAGGAACCCTTAAGGACAAGTTTGACGAGACGTCTAAGTCATCTTCAACTTACACCAAACCATACTCTCTGAGGATTGACAACTTGAAGATGCCTTCCGGTTACCAACCTCCGAAGTTTCAACTTTTCGATGGTAAAGGCAGCCGGAAACAACATATTGCTCATTTCTTCGAGACATGCAATGACGCCGGGATGTATGGCGATCATTTGGCAAAATAATTTGTCCGCTCATTGAAGGGGAATGCATTCGACGGGTACATAGACTTAGAAGACAATTATATTGATAGTTGGGAGCAAATGGAGCAAGAATTCCTCAACCGCTTTTACAGCACCAGGAGAACCGTAAGCATGATTGAATTGACCAACACACGTCAATGGAAAGAGGAGGCCGTAGTTGACTACATCAACCGATGGAGGAATCTAAGCCTCAATTGCAAAGATCGTTTGTCGGAAGCTTCCGCGATTGAAATGTGCACCCAAGGAATGCAATAGGGTGGTCTTCGGTACATCCTCCAAGGAATTCGGCCAAGGACATTTGAAGAGCTAGCAACTAGAGCGCATGATATGGAGCTAAGTATGGCCACAAGTGGAGTTGAAGGACCACCGACCCTTGACTTCTCAAAACCCAAAGAAAGATAAGAAACCAAGAAAGGAGGCAAGTCATTTGTCAAACCATCAATCCAAGAATCCATGGTTGTAAATGTTAAATCCATCAAGTTCCGAACAAAGAATGATGGTAGAGAAGGTGAAAATAAGAACATTCCTCGAGAGACAGGACAAAGAAAGTTAACCTTGAAGGAAATGCCGAACAAACAATACCCTTTCTTAGATTCGGATGTTCCTGGGATCTTTGATGACCTGCTCAAGGAAGGTTTGATCGAGTTGCCAGAAATGAAGCGACCGGAAGAGGCTAGAAGAATCGACAACCCAAAGTATTACAAATACCATCGGCTGTTTGGTCACCCAATTCAAGATTGCTTTGTATTTAAAGACAAAGTGTTGCGGTTGTCTCGGGAAGGAAAAATTCTTTTAGAGGAAGACGCTACGACAAATCTCATCATTGTTACATGCTCCACAACAAGTCATCAAAATGAAGAAGCCTGCCTATCCGAGACGGAGGATCACTCAACTGATAGTGATCATACTTCAGCAATCACTTTTACCGACGAGGATTTACAACTCGGCTCTGATCCACATAATAGGCCGTTATTCATGACTGCATACACTCGTGAGAAAAAGGTGAACAAAATACTCATAGACGGAGGCTCTGCCGTGAACATCATGCCCCTACAAACAATGAAAGAGTTAGGGATTTCCACAGATGAGCTCGTGAGTAGTCAACTGATGATCCAAGGATTTAACCAAGAGGGACAACGAGCTCTTGGAGTTATAAGGCTAAACTTGTTGATGGACGAGATGACTTTGATGGCCTTGCTTTATGGGATCGATGCTAGAAAATCATATAGTATGCTCCTCGGCCGCCCATGGTTGCATGAGAATGGAGTAGTTCCGTCTACTTGGCACCAGTGTTTGAAATATTGTGAAAACGGTGTCGTAAGAAGAGTAGTTGTTGACGATAAGCCTTTCTCTAAGGCTGAATCACATTTCGCCGATGCCAAATACTACTTCAAAGACACAAAAACAAAAAAAGCCAAAGAAGTTCTCTCAAGCAAGAAATCTGAAAAGGGTCAAGCTGCTAAAGATGAGCCATGTAAACCTTCACCTCGTTACGATGGAAATATCTCAAAGGGAAACATGCTCCTTTCCCAAGAAGAACCTATGAAAGAGTTGACCTTGCCACTACACAAGCTTGATGCAACAATCCCGTTAAGTCAAACACTTGAAGAATTCGTCCATCCGACATCGGGAGCTAGATTTGAGCATGGAACACTTCCATTACCTGATGATGACAAGCATTACGGCCCTAAAGCCTTTAAACTTCTTGTCCAAGCCGGGTATAACCCACAAGAAAGTAGCTCCAGTAAGTCAGATGTTGTCGCGAATACAGTAAAGAAGGCTGGCCATGGTGGCAAAAGTTCCAAGATAGGTCTCGATTATACGCCAACAAATCCTGTTCGCATCACCATCAAAAGAGCAACCACTAATTATGTCATTGAGGGAGAAATCTCGTCAACAGAAGACACTTTTGACAGAAATTGGAGGAAAGTACGTCAGGTCTCTGTCTTTGAAAGACTTGGCCCAGTGAAAAGACTTGGGAGAAACATTCGCCAAAGGATAAATGCTGCCAAGTTACAAGGGGGCAATGAACAAAAATCCAATCAAAGGATTAGAAGCTTAATCCCGTCCCGTATGAAGAGGCGCACCACTTTAATTGTGTCATGGGATAAAGAGCTGAAGGCTAGAATGCAAACAATCATATTCACAAAAACACAAGATGAAGACGATAGAGAAAGTGTGGCTTCTTCATACTATGTCAATAGTGGCGCTCAACATGTCCCTCAACGTGCCTCTCAGAGCATTATAGAAAACCTAAGAAGGAAAATCATTCGACTAGTCAGAGGGGGCTACATCAACGAAGGGAATGGTACTATGCACACAATCCAAATAAGGCAAAGGAACGGGCAAATGAGAACATGCGTGGACTTTAAGAAAGATGAAGAGGTAAATGAGGACATTGCTTCGACAAATCACATTACCTTGAGTGAAGAGGTCCATGAAGCGGAGAAAGATGCCAAAATTGCACCCCCAGAACTCGAAGAAGGGGTGAAGTCAACAGTCGACGAGTTGAAAGAAGTTGACTTAGGTGATGTCGATGATCCACGACCAATTTACATCAGCGCCCTATTGACTGCCAATGAAGAAGAGGCATACATTGAATTGCTGCAAGAATTTAGAGGTGTATTCGCATGGTCATACAAAGAGATGCCTGGATTAGACCCGAAGGTATCTGTCCACCATTTGGCCATAAAGAAAGGCACTCGACCTGTGAAACAAACTCAACGTCGCTTTAGGCCTGAATTGATCCCTTCGATGGAAGCAGAAGTAAACAAACTGATCGAAGTTGGATTCATTTGAGAAGTCAAATATCCCACATGGATATCCAGCATTGTCCCAGTAAGAAAGAAGAATGGACAAATCCGAGTTTGTGTTGACTTCAGAGATCTAAATGTGGCATTCCCGAAAGACGACTTTCCACTGCCGATCACCGAGCTCATGATTGATGCGACTACGGGGCATGAAGCTTTGTCCTTCATGGATGGATCATCGGGATATAATCAAATTCGTATGTCACCCAAGGACGAAGAGTTGACAGCCTTTCGAACTCCGAAAGGGATATACTGCTACAAGGTGATGCCATTTGGATTAAAGAACGCTGGAGCTACGTATCAAAGGGCCATGCAGATAAGCCGAACGGGTCAAATAGTTGGTACATGTTGAATCGTGTCAAAGTAGTGGTGTTTTTTGAGCCGATAAATCAAATCGGTGAAGTAGTAGGTGTGTTGATTCGAGAAGTCGAATCAGATCAACTAGTAGGTACTTGTTGCTCCGAGAAGTCGAATCGGGAAAAATAGTGGGTACTTGTTGAGCTGATAAGCCGAATTGGGTAAAATAATATGTACTTGTTTTTCTGAGAAGTCGAATCAGGGCAAATAGTGGATACTTGTTGAGCCGATAAGCCGAATCGGGTTAAATAATAAGTACTTGTTGATCTGAGAAGTCAAATCGGGACATATAGTGGATACTTATTGAGCCGATAAGCTAAATCGGGTCAAATAGTAGATACTTGTTAATCTGAGAAATCGAATCAGGTCAAATAGTGGGTACTTGTTGACTATACTAATGGGGACAAATTGTTGAACTGCCATACCGCCAACCCATTAAAACTCGTTTCTGTTTTTTTATTTCCTTTTCTTTTAAGAGATCTAAGAATGTTTTATTGTATTGCACATTTGACGTTATGTTAATCATATTTAATTTGGAGGTTGAACATATATAGTTTGAACTTTAAAGTGTTTTTAAATCAACTGATTTTGCTATCTATTGATCATTTATTATTTATATATATTAAGCCTTATATATTCATTATATATCATTATATAGGAAAATAAACAACTCCAAAAATAAAGTTGAAATTATACAATTTGGTTGTACTTATTCGGTCGGACTGATGGTGAACCGATTCGGTCGGTTGAACCTTGACTTGGTGGTAAGACCGGTTTTACTTCTGATCCGACCCACAAACACTGTGTGAAACTATTAATTTTCTAAGTAATACATATAAAATAATAAGATTTTTTTTTCTTATATTTTTTAGTTAGTAATTTTACTTACAATCACTTTTGTCACAAGCGAAATTTTATAGTTTACTTAAAATTACTTATAATTTTAATTTATTATTGTAATTGTTTTATTTTTTTTTATCTATTTTTTTTTTTTTTTTTTTTTTGTATTGGATGAATTAATTAAGAAAGTCACATTTTCTCAATATAATTAAAGAAAAACTGAATATCGTATGATATTAATTGGTATTGTGATTTTTAATAAACTAACATTACTTACTTATCTTTAAAATACGAAAGATGACCTTTTGAATCTAGTTTTTTTTAAGGAATCTTATTACATAAATTAAAAATAAAAACAAAAAATAATATCTTTAACCCAGTATAGTAGGTAAAGTGTCATTTAATATCATTCAATGCCGCACACATATTCATGGTAACGGTCCATTGCTATGAAAGAACAAGTAACCACTGAAAGCTCATATATATATATATATATATATATATATATATATATATATATATATACTATCGGCGCAAATTAAAAAGAAAAAGTAAACTAAAAATAAAAAAAATATATCTAAAATGAAAAAATGATAAATAAGAGATTTCACTACTATTTATTGTTCTAATTTTTATGTGTATCATTTTTTTTTTTTTTTTTTGGTAATCATAAAGCCTTTTAGTATTTTTTTAACCATGAAAACACCAAAAGTTTAATAGCTTTGCAAACATTTAATATCTAAATTAAAATCTTGGAATCATTATCCTAGTATAAAAGACAAACTTTGGAGTTACTAAATTATTAACTATAAGATGTTTAATTTTCTATTATTTTTTTTATAAATGCATTAATATATTTTGTGTAAACTTCAATTATTTAATATTCTGAAAATCATATACTAACGTAATTTTGCTTATTGTAGGTACATTTTTGCTAAGTATTCTGTCTCCTTCCTCTTCAATTTTAGAGAAACCAATTAGAAAAACTATAAAAAAAAATTAAGAAGAATCGAACAAAATAAAATAAATGAAAAGAATAATATATTTTAGTTTACTACAAAAGAATAATAATGTAAGATATTATGAATATTTAGGTTTAGCTTATGTCATCAGTTGAACTATATATTATATCAAATGTGATAGAAAATTTCATAAATTGAGACTTGAGAGATGAATTTGAATTATAAAATGAATATTATTAAATAAAAAAAAATTTAAAAAATAAAGTAACTAAACTAGCCTAAGATTTTAATAATGGTTTTTTTCTTCTTATACAATTTTATTTATTGACAACTATATAGAAGAATCTCATTATCAAAAATATAAAAAATAAAAGAAGCTTAAAAATAAATAGAAATAGAAATAATAATGTTATATATATTAATAAAAATAGAGAATAATATAGAATATTATCAATATGTAGGTTCAACTATGTCATTAGACGAGTTATATATCATATCTATGAATTTTTTTAAGGGTATCATATCCATGAATTGATAGATGATATTTGAACTATATAGGGCTCTACCCAAATAAATAAAACTTTGAAAATATAGTTCATAAACTAATCTTGAAAATTAAATTTCATTAATCAAATTTTTTTCTAAAATATAAATAAAAGTTTAAAGATATAGTTACTAATCTAACTTTAAAAATTAAAATTCATTAAGAATATAATAGGCAGATCAAATTTTGTAAGAAACAATTCATACTTTTATTATAGAAGTAGAAGTAAATTAATGTGGGACAATTCACATATAAAATTTCAATACTTCAATATTAACATTATGATACCTAAAAAAAAAGGAGAAATCGATAAAAATAACAGATGACTTTCCACAAATTATCAACATAGGCAGTAAGTTTATATCTTGTTAACTGCCTTGTGACTTGAAAAATGTTTGGATAAAAATGTCTGGTGACTTGCTTTCGTAGGTTTAAATTAATTTGAAGAGTATTTAAATTAAAATTAAATTTGTTTTCCTTTTAAAAAATGAGATTATTATATGCTTACCGAAAAGCTTAATTTATACTCCATACCATACCCAGTGAATCTGCAGTACAATCGTCGTCTTTGATAACATTTCCTGACTCGTGACAACAATTAAGAAGCGTTTTCATAGAGGGTCTATCATCCACAACACCACTTTCAACCACAGAAAGAGCATCTGTCAGTCTATTTGATATTTAGTGGTCCACTCGAGATCTTCAACGCTGTTTCTATTTTTCATTTAAATATTTATGGTTCTCGGGAGTTAAACTTGTTTATGATACCAACACTATGCTGTACCTATTTTACGGGGGCAATAAATCACTACCCATTTGATAAACCATATAGGAGAATCAAATGTGCGGATAATAACATAACAAACACATTGAGGTGTAGCCTCTCCAGTACAGTTGCGAGGTTTATAAATCCATGTAACTTCACAACTGCTGCTATTGTAACAAATCACTTCTGCCTCCCAATAATAGGAAACCTACATCTCATTTCTTTTCCTGCGTTTCTATTTAAAATAACAGAAATAGTAAAATGATAAACCTAAAAATTAATGAACACATGAATAATTACACCAGATTCTTTTAAATGTTTAAGATCTAACATCAAACAAATTATTAAATCAATAAAATTATTATTCGTATATTATGACTTGATAATGAATTCACTATAGTATATAAAATTATAAGGTACAATTCAAAAAAAATAAAAATAAAACTATAATGAAATAACAAACTAAGTTGTACTATATGAATAATTAAAAAAATGTACCATGTGAATGAGTATCACATAAAAAAATTAAAACATGCAGAAAAATTAAGACAATAAAATGCTAATATAAAGATTAACTTACGAGTATAGACTTGATAAAAGTAAATAATTACATTTGAATAAAGTGTTTTATAGTCTAAATAAAAAATAAAATTGGAGAAATAAAATCACAATGCATGATTTAAACATGGATATATAAAACTTTTAAATGAGTGTGCAATGTGCGAAAATTGGGAGTACTTCACTATAACTAAAAAGGGATGTAAAGATATCAAAAAAATTGTTAAATCATCTATTATATTTAATAAAGATTGGAGTTGATTGAAGATTGTGAGACACTATGTATGTAGCCGACCTTCCGTAAAAAAGAAACATTATTTATAATTTAGTAGGATAAACTTTTAAATTTTGACGTTGAATTGAGGGAATTAATAAGGGAAATTGAAATAAGCAATTTTAGATCGATAAGTAAATTATACTAAAAAGGGTTATACTTACTAATAATAAAAAAATTAGAATTAAATTGTCATAACAGAAGTTGGATGTTGGACCTTGATACTAAGTTGCTGGAAGTTTTTCTCACATTAGATAAAGAATTGAATGTGCAAATGTATGTTGAGATCGAAATTATCTTAGAGAAATTATAGAGAAAGTACGTTAGGCCTAATATTTTATGCGTATATAACAAATAATGAACTTATGAGTGTGAGTTGATGATGTAATGAGACAAATGAACATGCATTTTTCTTCAAATGCTAGTGATTTGGTACAAAACAAGAAAATCTATAGTTCATTATTACATGATATATTAATGATGCTCGAGTTTGTATAAAGAGAAGTTCACACTAATTAGAATATATGAAAATTTATATATAATAGAAAATTTTATAAAGCTACATATTTCCACACTATATCATGATATGTCGTTTTTATGAATATTTTAACATTAATTATTATAACTTGTTTCTATTATAACTTTTTTTGTAAGTGACTTATCATTATAATCGAAAAAATTAATGTCATATCAATAAATGAGGGAAAACTCATAGTGATCGGTTGTGCAATCTGCTACAGCCGGTCACAAAGCATTTCTATCAACAAAGTGCAAGTTACATGGCATTTTTACAAAATGATAAAGTTACTGGGTAGTTTTGTAATTATGTACTCCCTCCGTCCCACTTAAATTTTTACAGTTGCCTTTTCCGTCCGTCCCACTTAACTTTTCACAACCCATAAATGAAAATAAAAGCCAACAAAATCAGCAAATTTTAATTTACAAAAATGGCACTACTTAACCTAAAACTAGACACTAATTTAAATATCCCCCTATTAATCCCAATTAATTTACCCCCTCCCCACTTACTGAACCCAAGAATTTTGCACTTTTGGTCCAATAGGATACGTCAAAATTGCGATTTGGTCCCAACAGTTGCACTTTTGGCCTCATTAGACTCAAATGTTGCAAGTTCAGTCCCAATCGTCAATTTTTTGCATAAATAGTCCCAAAATTTTGGCGAGAGTGGTCCCAAATTTTTTCAGCCGTTAGTAGGATGTCATAATTTCGAGATTTTTGCACTTTTGATCCCATTGGACACGCTTTATTGCGTTTTGGTCCCAACTCTATCACTTTTAACCCCATTAGACTTAATAAATATTTAAAAATTATAAAAAAATCTAAAATTAATGTTAAAATAAAAATAAATTTATTCTAAAATTTATTTAAAATATTATAAAAGTAATCGAAAATATTAAATTTAGAAAAATTAGTTTTCGTAAAAATTGAATTTTTTATAAAATTTTAAAAAATGAAGTAATGTTTGTGCATTGTGGATATGTAACAATGAGCGCCTTTGTAAGTGTGTTGTTTTATTATCATAGATATTTTTATGTCTTACGGCTACATTTTAATGTGGGATGAACTAGTGAAGCATTATGATTTATGATTTTGTGTGTGTGTGTGGAGGGGGGGTGGGGTTGCGGTGATGGTGATGATTAATCTCCCAAGATATGTAATATTTTCTAGTTCTCACTATTACCATTGATAATATGGGTTTTCATTTCATTATTTTTGTCTTTTGGGGGCAAATAAATAAATAAATGCCACTAATTTCAGTAGCTTGAAGCTGGATAGAGTGGTCTGAATTATGAGTATTGAATGCTTATGGTTATGGAAACGTGATATCTCATTTTGGTCATTTGTTTATTTGGTTTATCAGTAATTTGTTGATTGTATTATGATACAATTAGAGACTACACATTTGAGGCAGATCAAGAAGGCTTTAGCTTAAAACAGTTATTACTTAATTATTGTTTGCTCATTTTCTTTAGTCATTTAGGTTTTCAGTGCCGGAATCGTTCGACTCTAAAAATTTAAGTTGTCTTACAAGGATTTTAAATTTTTTAATTTTCTGAATTTAAAAAAAAAAATCAATTTATTTTATAAAATTAGATTTTCTTAAAACTTTATTTTCTAAAATTCTAAATAATTTTATATGTTTCATAAATTACTTTAAACTCTTTTAAGAAAACTAATTTATTCCTAAAAATACTTCGAACATTTCATAGATACTTTTACATATTTTAAATGAAATTTTTTAGATTTCAAACTATTTTCTTTTAATTATTCATCAATCTATTATTTGAATAGGGAGAAAAATCTCCTGTTGACGATAGGTTACGAGGGTATTCATTAAAAAACTAAGTTGTTTACAAATGCTATTAATTATTTGTGACATACACAAGTTAATAAGCAACTATTCATGGGGTACAACTTTAACCTGTTTTATTTGAATTATTATTATATAAATTTTTCAAATTCTAGAACAATGCATAACATTTTAGGGACTTATAATGGTATTATCCAAATAGAGTTGACAAATCTGTAAATTATTTTGAAATCTAAAAAAAATTATTTTAAATATGTAAAAATATCTATCTAATGTCGGAAGTAATTTTTTTTTTTTTTAAAGTGATTTTTCTTTAAATAATTTATGAAACATATATAGAAATTATTTAGAAATTAAAAAAATATTTTTAAGAAAATCTAATTTTATAAAATTAGTAGAATTTTTTAATTTAGAAATTTTAAAATCCTTTTAAGACAATTTAAATGTTTCAACTTTTTTAATTTTATGAATATTTCAATTTTACGATTTCTTTTTAAATAACAATTTCAGTTAGTTTTATGATATTTTAGATGAATTTTAGAATTTAAAAATATTTTTCTAACTTTTATATAATTTTCAGATTTGGTACCAAAAGTGCTAATTTTTTGGGACTATATTTACAAATAACTCTGGGACTAACGTTGCTAAAATGATTGGGACCACTTTTGCCAAGAATTTAACAAAAACCGTAACAGAAGGACCTAATGGGGTCAAAAGTAAAACTGTTGGGACTAAATCACAATTTTGACGTGTCATGTGGGACCAAAAGTGTAAAATTCTCTATTGAACCCCAATCCGCCCAAATCCCCCCTCCCTCTCTCCCCTAACTATCTAGAATGATCTCTCACTTTTGAGATCACTTTCCTCTCACAACCCAAACCCTAATATGTTCCTCTCCTAAACTACTCTCTCGCCGCTCTGCTGAAACTCATTCAGATCTCAAAGTTCTTTAAGATTTGAACCAGATCTGTCATACCCAACCCCTCCCCCCTCCCCCTAACACATACACACTTTGATTTTCTCTTATTTTATGGAATATCTTTTCGATGATTCCGATTAGGACTTTGTCTTTGATTCTGAGGAATCATTTGTTGCTGAATCAGAGTTGGATCTTGGGGCTATTCTAGATGATGAGGACCAGGAGGCTGTCCCATTGACGAGTTCTGCTTTCGCCTCAGATTTAAGGGATTATCCCCCTCTTGAAGGTGGATGGTGCCAAAATCCAGTTCTGCGGGATTTTTTCTTCGCATGCCTATCTATTTGGTGTGCGATCACTAAGGTTAAGCGATTCTATCCTTACTCGATTTTTTGAGGTTTCTGGAAAATAATATATGTGGATTTTTGTTACTCTTCCAGTCCAAATTCGAAATGTTTATGGTTTTGAGTGAACAATTTTAGATCTGTGATGATTTGTTTATTTTTAGCCATAATCGGATTATGTGGATTATTTTTAATCTTCCAGTCCAAATTCGAAATGTTTATGGTTTCAGAGTGGATGATTCAGATCTGTGATGATTTGTTTATTTTTGGGCATGATCGGATTCTGTGGATTTTTGTTACTCTTCCAGTCCAAATTCGAAATGTTTATGGTTTCTGAGTGAATGATTTTAGATTTGTGATGATTTGCTTATTTTTGGGCATAATCGGATTCTGTGAATCCTTACTGGAATTGAAGCTTGTTTATTGCTGATTTAATGGGCATTTTTGGATTAAGCTCTGTCTCTGATATTAATTCCTTTGTATAGGCTAGTCTATAATATTTTATTTTGTTGCCGAATTAGCTATACCTCTGTATGATTCTGTGTTCGAAAATCATTTGTGGTGTTGTGGCCGAACTGCATGATGTGTTTATAACTGACTGTTTGTGCTATCCAACAAATAATGTGTGTGATCCAATAAGTTTAACTGCTTAAATGCATTGGGTATTGGTTATGGCTGCTTAAATTGGTCAATGATGACCTTTTTAATGTTGCCATCAACACTATCTTGGGGCTGCCTAATTATACCTTATGTTGGTTATGGCTGCTTACATTGGTTAATTATAACCATTTTAATGTTTCCATCAACACTATTTGGTGCTGCATAATTATACCATGTGATGAAAAAAATATGAGGGTAAAAAATAATGGAAATCGATTTGGATTATCTTTTGTTTACTACATTTGATCTTATTGTTTACAAACTAAGCAAAACAAACACTGCCATGTGTTTATATAGTAAACAACAGAGCAAAAATAACCCTACTTACCTCATCTAATTCATATATACCTAAGATCTATCATTATCCCCTCCAACTTCATATTTTCATGCAGCCTGTTCTTGTGCCATTAGCCATTCAATTGCTTCTCTGACTAATTGTTCTTCCACTTCCAATGCTATAGGCAGTGTACCTTGTCTCTCTCGTGCTGATTTTGCAATGTGTGGTAGTCTATAATTGTTGCCCCCTTTGACTTCCATCACTTCCACCATGCATGCTTGGAAACTAAAAAACACATAGTTGAGCTTAGTAGATTCAAGTTCTTCAAAGGATTGATGAACATTTGTCACCAAATCTTGTACATTGTAGCTTCTTGTTTCTACTTGTAGAGACTGGATAGCCCTGAAATAGCCTAAGTCTAGGACATTAGTATCCGGTGAATTTGGGGGTTGACACCTAAGTTGAATCTCAAATCCATCACTTGTTGCTGCATTCCTGAAATCTGTATCAAAGTTGCTTTAATGCAGTCTTGCATTGTCCTGTTGAATGATGATTTGTTTACTTGCATGAGTTGACCATTTTGCCTTGATAGCTGGTATAATCTGGATATTTCCAATGATCAAACAGTTTGCTTTTAGACAGTAAAATATGCTTGTACTATCATCAATTTTTCCAAACAGAGACAAACTGTTATGTCAAATTTTGGAGACTTACAATAAGCAATAAACTAGAAGATGAAATTATTCTGATAGTTTAGAGAGTCACTTAATTGTCCAATAAGCACTCCTTATTTACCTATTTGGTAATCGATTTAATTAGTTTGGTGACCAAAATCCCTCTAGGTCCATTTGCACTGTTTCTGAGGGCAGACTCTAATGTTGTGAATGGGAAAATTCTGATTTTCCCATCAAACAACAAGTCTCCATCTAATGTGTATTGTGGAACACACATAAACATTACCTTGGGAATAAAATGTTTGCTCTTACATGCCCTATATGGGTCTTCTTCGACTGCTAGCTTATATGCTCTCTCACTTGTTTGTGCAAGTAAACATTTCTCATCTATATGGACTGTATTATGCATGCTTTCGTACCTAATCTTTTGCTGATTTGTGTTCTTGTGCAAGAAACTGAGGTTGTACTTAAGCCTTTGAAGCTTGTTTGCATTTGTTAACTAAGGTTTTACTGCATTAGTGTGCACCTTTATGGCCCCCTTTTTTAATCTACCTGCCCACTTTACTTTTGCTTACATTGAGCTCAACTGATTGTGCCTCTTTTGGAAAATGGTATGACTCTCATTGCATCTTCATCTAATGCTATTTGATGTTTTGAAACTGACCTACCCCTTATTTCTGGAAAGAAAACTGGTTGACCTTTTGTCAGTTGCTTCTTTGCAGATTTCCAAATAAGCTGAATCATTCGGACGAAAACTTCAAATGATGCTCCGACGTCCTTCGCCTTGCCATTATTCAAAACTCCTTCAATGTTGTTTGCTAAAAGAGTTTGAGCTATAAGGAGTCGATCTGATGGAGTCAAATGTGACCCTTTCTGGATGTTGGTCATTTTCTATTTTTCTTGTGTAAATCTGATTTTCAAGTGTGTATATGCATTGAATGCTGTATTTAATGATATTTATAGGTAATTTTGGGCAGATTTGAATGAAACCTAATTTAGGAGGGAATTTTGAATGTAATTTGATGTTTGGTAGTGAAGTGTTGTAATTTCAAGATTTTGAAATCTTGGTGAGAAATTTTTTCCAAAATTTTTTACAGTAAATTTCAAGATTCCTTTATGATTGAAGGCTATTTTTGGGTGAATTATGAGTTTTTGCTGTTTTATTTACTGTTCACCAGATAAGATTTTGAGAAAAGGGAGGGATGTGTTAACACTAATCCCTCCCTAAAATCTGATTAAAAGCCATCAAAAGTCAAAGGGAAAACAGTCAACTGTTTTTTCTTAACATCCGTGTGCGGTCAGTCTCCCAAAATTAAGTGGGACGGAGGGAGTAATAGTTACAGGGTATTTTTATCAAGTTTTCCAAAGTTAAATAATCTTAGACTTTTCAATATTGATATTTTTACATTATTTTTTTTAATTTGGTTCATTGTGTTAATAAAATTTTATTTACTAATAATAAAGTCAATACGTAAGTTTGTATTATATATAGACCTTTTCTTCGCAATTATAAGTTTGTATTATGTTAATAACATTAGTTTTGTTAAGACTAATTAAGGTTATTTAACTTTCTATTTCTCTTTTGTGATTCTTTTAATTAGTTTGTACTCCCTCCGTCCCGGCTTATCTTGCACAGGGGGAGTCGGCACATGTATTAAGAAAATGTGCTTTCTGGTTGTTTGTTGACTTTTCAAAAGTAGATTGATGGTAAAGATTTTGAGGGTGAAGATTATATTATAACTTTTCTTTTTTAGGTTGTGCAAGATAAGGTGGGATGACCGTTTAAGGAAAGTGTGCAAAATAAGATGGGATGGAGGAAGTAGTTGCTTCAAAATTATGTTTATTCAATGAATTAATTTTTTATTATATTAAATAATATACGATGTTATGTATATATTATTATATTATAATTATTTTACGTTTAAATTAATTTTTATTAAATAATAGTAAAAAAATTGTAATAATGTACAACGCATATATATTTCTAGTACATTATAAAAGAATGGGCACCATACATGTGGATAATAATATAACACACACATTGAACATTTTGAGGTGTAGACATAAGACATAGCCCACGTGATAGCACGCATTATTTTGCGGAGGATCTTGAAATTAAGATAAATTGATAATCTGATAATTTTGACGTTAATTGTGTATATCCATTGGAACCTTTCACGAGAAATCATCTCTCTTCAGTACAGTTGTAGGAAAAATGGATGCGAGGTTTATGAATCCATGGAACTTGACAACTGCTGCTGTAGGGCTCCTTTTCCTCTTAATCATGAAAAAATATTGTAAGAAATCAGTTCTGCCTCCAGGTCCTAAACAACTCCCAATAATAGGAAACCTACATCTTATTTCTTTTCCTGCGTTTCGCTGTTTGAGAGATCTATCCCAAAAGTATGGCCCAATAATGTACCTGAAGTTGGGACAGGTACCTGTAATCGTCGTCTCTTCTCCTGAAGTGGCTAGAGAGATGCTCAAAGACAACGACCCAAACTTTGCTGACAGGCTTGAAGGCCTTACCCTAAAGATGATCACCAACAATTACATTGATATAGCATTCTGCCCGTACGGCGAGTACTGGAAACAGATGCGCAAGATATGCATTGTCGAACTCCTCAGTGCTAAGAACGTGCGTTCCTTCGGTGCCATTAGGAACGATGAGGTTTCTTTTCTCGTCCAATCTCTTCGCCGCTCTTCTGGGAAACCCGTCAATCTAACCCAGAAAGTCACCTCGCTCATAAGCGCCATCACTGCTAGAGCTGCGTTTGGCAAGGTATGCAAGGACAGTGATGTCTTTTCCGCCTTACTCAAGGAAGTGCTTGATATGGCTGCCGGCTATGCTGTCGCAGATCTTTTTCCATCTTCCAAGATAGTTAGTACATTTATGATACCTACTAAGTTCAAACTATCAAAGATGGTCAGTAAGTTCAACGGGATTATTGATGATATCATCAATGACCACAAAACTAATCTGCCGGCAACTCAACTTTCCGGATATAATGAAGATTTAGTTGATGTTTTGCTAAGGATTAAGGAGAGTAAACAACTGGAGTTCCCAATCAGCGACGACAATATCAAAACTATTTTATTTGTAAGTCGTACCTACACCTCCTTCAGAGTTGATTAATTTCAAGTAAAATAAACAAGTTAAAAACTGATCCTTTAATTACGGTCACTTTCAATTAAATTGCTCGATTTTAGCCAGAATTTAACGTACTTGTCAGATAACAATTATCCTTACAAAGATTTCAAATTTGGACTAAGGAGATTTAAATTGATTGATGTTTATTTTAAACTAATATTTGGTTTGGAGTGCACGCAGGACATCTTTGCAGCTTCAACAGATTCATCAGCAGCAACGATTGAGTGGACGATGGCAGAACTGATGAGAAACCCACGAGTGATGGCCAAGGCACAAGCTGAAGTAAGACGAGTGGGAGAACAACATATTGACAAGTTAAAGTATTTGAAGTTGGTTATCAAAGAATCTCTGAGGCTACACCCTCCTGGTGCAATTATCCCCCGAACTTGTAGGCAGGAATGCAAAATCAGTGGCTACACCATACCAGCAAAAGTGAAGGTAATGGTGAACGCTTGGGCAATACAAAGGGATCCCAACTATTGGACCGATCCTGATACCTTTGAACCTGAGCGCTTCGAGATTAATCCCTCCATCGATTATGGGGGCGATCATTTCGAGTACTTGCCATTTGGGAGTGGAAAAAGAGCGTGCCCGGGAATGACATTTGGTCTCGCAAGTGTTGAGCTAGCTTTAGCTCACCTTCTCTACAACTTTGATTGGAAACTTCCAGAAGGTGTTGAAGCACAGGACTTGGACATGACTGAAAGAATGGGTCTTGTCAGTTCAAGGAAACAAAACCTTTTTTTGGTGCCCACTCCCTATACATGAACCCTTGCTCTCTGATCTTTGAAAAAGAGTATTTTTAGTTTTACTTATGCTCAACATTAGTTTTGATTATTGTTCACTAGCTTTGAATATTTTGTAACAAGCATAGTTCCCAATTGATCAATGATTTTCATTTAGGCCTTCTTTGGAGCCAAGGTTCTCAAGATATTGTAACACTAACATACTATTTTACTTAAAGAGGCGCTATGAAAAATATAAATATTTTCAAAGATAATTTTTATGAAAAATATTCATAAGAAAAAAACTCAAGTAAGTTCGATATACATTTTTCTTTCTAAAAAAACATTCAATTTATACATCGAAAATAAAAGAGACTTTAACTATATTTTGGCTCTAACAATTCCAAGAAATTCGAGTTTCAAAACCTTAAAAATTCATAGTTGGCAATGCAAATAAAAGAATAAATATATTATTAATATGTTTTCACGCATTCACCGCCTCCTCGCTAGTGGGGGCTATCCAAAATTTATTAGATATGGTGAGGATACAAATAAACTCAATGAGGATTATGCATTGTTCACACCAAATGGACGACACAAAAGAAATCATTAAATTCATACTCATTCAATCAAAATTCAACAATTTGAGCATAGTGCTTCCAAGGACTATGTTACGATCCGACGGGCTTAATTACAGCCTCTGGTTCGAGCTCGGTGCCTGCAAGGATCACTTTACAATCATGGACCTATTTACGGTCCTTGGCTCATATATTAATGCGTGAAAACTTAAATTTTCAACATGCAAGGTGGGCTCCCCCAAGAACAACTTGACGATCCCGGATCTATTTACGCCCCCTGACATCCTCTCAGAAAATTCATATAAGCAATCAATCATGTATCGCATCACATAATCAAAATAATATGAATATTAAACCACTTCATAATTAAAAACAACACCTCAAATGTCTTGTAGTTTCTTCATGTTTGTTCACGTGTCATATAAATAAACAACATATTAAAATTTTAGAATTTTAAAGGTTTCGAGATAGCGAATCAAAAATTTAAAATGGAATATATGTGTATACGAAGCAAGAGAGATTGAAAGGCGAAGAGAGATGGAGAAAGTCTCGGAGATGATATAAACGTGCGTTGCTCAATAATAAACTGAGGTTGCGTACGCGGTTTACCCAACCTAGAGTTAAAATACATCGGAAATGAAAATAATAATCAAAGTAAAAAATTTCAATAGTCTTAAATCACGTGTGTGTACCTTCAAGGCGAAAGAACTTATTATATCACTTTTGAATTACAAAAAAAATTAGAATGTGATCAAGACAAACTTCGATTCACACTTCTCGAATCCTAACGTCTCAAAGGACAAATAAACAAAGCCTATAACCTATCAAAAGCTATCCTAACAAGTATGATTTAGATTCATGAGGAATCAGAATATTACTAAAACTGGATACTTCAGGTTTACTAAACCCTCTAGATAACACAACAACACGACATACTTAATCTTTTCACTCATATGGTTTCTTGTCTTTTATCGGTATCTGAAGCCCTATTTATAGGTCAACTAGTAGCTTGGAGTGCACTCTTACATAACCACTACCTCCTACAATTAAGGAAGTTTTCGGTTAGTGGCCAACCACCCCGAATCCTAGGGTTGTTGAGAGACACTCGGTCCTTCTTGTTGAGGACGAAGTGTTTAGCCTTCTTCTTCTCAATAAACATAGACCATCTCTTCAACTTCATTTAATTTCACTCATGTCCCTGCATCAATATTAGCGATTCGACATACATAACACACATTTATTCCTCCCCTCTTTAATAAAGAAAACTTGATACAAAAAAATCACATAAAGTGCATAAAAGGCAACACAATAAAATAGAGGATTTAGATAAGAGTTTGAACACTCAAACTCTAACAATCTCCCATTTTTTCCTTTTCTACATATAACCAACGTACAACTGAATAAAATGTTTAACAACATATAAACTCCCCCTAAAAATCAGATATTCCAACAGATGAATACCAATCAAATCCCTAATCAAATGATAAGAAACATAAATGCAACAAACTGCTTATCAAAATAAAATCAAGGGAAAAATCCATTCATAAAAAACTAAAATAGAAATATCTTAAAACATCTTAAAAATAATAAGAAAATACCAAATCAAAACATTGTTTTTAACACATAAACCCTGCAAAACAAAGTGTGTAATCCTCATCTTATTCATCATTATCTCCAGGCTCGTCACCCTCTCCCTCATCTTCTTAATCACATTCCTTGAAGAAGTAGCCTTCAGCAATGTTGTCATCGTCATTAACCTCTCTCCGTCGAAGAGGTTCCTCAAACTGGCTGGACTCCCCCTGAACTCTTGCACTTGAATCTCGGTTTACTTAAGGATCAACACCACCCTCGGTCTCAACACCGGCAGTGGCATCTGCTACTCTTACCTCCCATTTTTTGTAGAGAATTTAGGGCAAGCAGATTGTCACGAACTTTCGTGATGACAGTAATTTGAGCAGTGAGCATTCGGACTTGGTGTATAATGAAGGACTAGTTCAGAACTGGTTCACAAGTTGACTCAACATGTGATCAACCTCAGCCAGTTGTGCAACTTCTTCATCACTCCATTATAGATCATGAACCGTGAGGTGGAAGTGATTGTGGGTTGGACAATGAGCATAGGAGGCATAACAAGATCATGTCTAGTTGCATCTGGAAGACCTTGTAAACCCAGAATACTATAGATGAGGGATGGAAACAACTCCTCAAAATATTGCTTTTGTTCGGCATGGGGCATGGTATACTTGAAGGCCAATTCTCCAAGGCTCTCATAACACTATGTACCAATTTTGAATAGCAAAATCCCTTGATCTGTGGTGGCATTAGAGGTGTTAGTAGATGAACACCATTGTGCACTGCTATTTATGAAAGCCATTGTATAATTGTAAAAGAGTGGAGATCTTTAGCATTTCTGGCCATCTTATGATCTTTCCAGCAGTGAGAACAGTGGCTATCTCATCCATATCATCGTAAACAACACTCTCTGGTTCACTCCTCTTGGACAACAAACCACATTTCTCAAACAATTGGTATATGCCAAACTTGCAAAACTGACTTATGTTTATCCTCCTCTCAAGTCAGATATTCAATCGTTTATACTTAGGCCAATTAATTGCATGAGAGTAAAAGTTAAAATCATCACTACAGGCACTAAAATTATTATACGGAGTATCAGGCGAGCTTTCCTTAGTAGTTTCTTGTGCGGGGGCCTTCTATTGAGACTTGATTGACTGCGTGGTTGAGCCAACCTGTGGATCAACCTTTTTCTTTCCTTATTTTCATATTTCCAAACTGAAGGCTTTGATGGTTGAAAAAAATGGTTCTTCCTCTTCTTCAGAGCTAGGATGCTCTTTAGGAACAGGTTCTTTGTCAGTATTGAAGTCTTCGTCACTTTTATCGTCTAACTCAATCGAGGAGAAGAATTGGGGGAACCTCCTTCTCAACCCTTTTAGTGTGCTCATCAATTATCTTGAACACTTCTTCATCCTTAATGTATGACGGCTCATCAATCAACCTCAGTAATTTAGTAGTTTTGTTTTCTTCTGCCTCTTGGAATGAGGTGTGGGTGAAGAAGTACTAGGAGCTTTTCTTCTTCTTCTTGCCAGTCTTGGAATCTGCAGCATCCAACAATTTATTTGTGAACCTAGTTGATCGTTTAGGTGGTTCACTACTCTCCGCTCCAATAGTCGATTTTCGAGAGCCTATTAACCCCAAGTCAGCACCTTTGATCCTTAGGACTATATAAATAACCACCCTTCGTTCCTTTTGGATACCCTATAAACATCATCACCTCTAACCTAGATTCCAACTTGTCAGCATCCTTGTTCAGCACGTGTGCTAGACTACCCCTAATCCTTATATGGTTCAAGCTAAGCTTGCGCCCAGACCACAGATCGACAGGGGTCTTGGGCACCGACTTGGATGGTACCAGGTTTAACAGATAAGATGCCATTTCTATGGCGTATCCCCAGAACGAAATGGGAAAAAATGCATAACTCATCAAGGATCGTACCATCTCAAGAAGAGTTCGATTTCTTCTCTTTGCTACGCCACAATGTTGAGGAGTACCCAGTGTAGTCAATTGGGATGTAATCTCAGCCTCTGATAAGTATTATGTAAACTCGTTGCTGAGGTATTCGTCACCGCGATCAGACCGCAATGACTTGATACTTCTTCCTAACTTCTTCTCCACTTCTGCCTGAAATTCTTTGAATTTCTCAAAACATCCGACTAGTGGAAAAGTAGGTAAATATATCCATATCTCGAGTAATCGTCAATAAAATTGACGAAGTACTCATACCCTCCACGAGCTTGAGTGGACATCGATCCACACAAGTCAGAATGGATTAGCTCTAACACCTCATTGGCCTATTCCTCTTTGCCTTAAAAGGCCTTTTCGACATCTTTCCTTCTATACAAGATTCGCAGACTCGATTTTGAACTGGTTGGAATGAATCCAACACCCCATCAGACACGAGTCTTTGGATCCTGTTTAGATTGATGTGACCTAATCTTAGGTGCCAAAGATATGTTTGATCCCTTAGAGAAGATAACTTTCTTTTCTTTAGGTTTGATGATGTAGATGCAACGAAGTTTTAGGTATTATGCAGACAAGTTATAGTATATAGAGAGTTACTCAAAACACCAGTGCAGATAACTACGTAATTTCTTATGTTAGAAACATTACTAGCAAAAATAACTGAATATCCATCACAATAAGGTTTCGAAACTGAAATCAAGTTCCGCTGAAAATCCGGCACAAACAAAACATCTCTCAAAACTAAAACAGTGTCATCAAATCATAAAGATAAATCTCCAACTGCAACTGCCGTGACCCTTGCCGCATTGCCCATGGAGATAGTGATCTCGCCATCCCTAAGCTGCCTTGTCGGCTGGAAGCCCTGAAAGGTGTAACAAACATGATCAGTCGCACCCGTATCCACTACCCTCGAATGAGTAGAAACAGAAGCCAAACATGTTTCAGTTACTAAAGCTAATGATGTACCTTGGTCCTTTGCCTTTAGCTTTGGACAATTTTTCTTCCAATGCCTAGTGTTACCGCACTCGAAGTACTTGCCCTTGGGCTTTTTCACGCCACCACTAGGGCTCGTTCCTCTACTCCCACTGCTTGCCTTGACCTTCTTGCTCTTTCGCCACTTTTTCTTGTTTCCAGCTTTCGATGGAACAGTGGGCCCATTGGCAGTGATCAGATCATTGAGTAACTCATTAAGAGTATACTCTTCTTGGCCATAACAACATTGAAACGGAAAAAGGATTTCGGAAGTGTGTTAAGAATGATATCGACCTTGGCTTTGCCATCGATACCTCCTCCAATCAAGTTAAGCTTGTTCATGAGGTTAATCATTTGCATCACATGAGTGTGCACAGAGCTGCCCTCGGTCATCCGTCTATCCATGATTTACCTCAATAAGTCAAACAGAGCAGCTCGGTTCGATTCCCCATACACCTCTTAAAGGTTCAGCATGATGCCAGCGGCATCGTCCATGGCCTGATGCTGGAGCTGCAAAGTGGATGACATAGTGTTCATAATATCGTATTTAGCCACATTATTATACTCGTGCCACCTCTTATGCGTTTCCCGCTCCTCATCAGTGGATAGATCAGTAGGGGGAGCCGGACGAGGAGTAACTAGTACAAAGTAGTGTTTCTCAGCAATAAGTATATATTCCAGATTACGTTTTCATTCTTTATAATTAGGACCGGTTAAAGGATGTTGTGCAAGAATGTTGATAATAGATGACAAAGACATGTCTGAAATGTTTGAACAATAAAACATCTAAGAACACAATCACATATAATTTGAAACAACAATATTGTAACCTTTTGATAAAAAAATATTGATTGAAACCTCCAATAGCCCAAGAGATTCTACACATAAGCCACGCGGATGGACGTTTATATGTAGACCCCTTGACTAGACTAAAACATTCAGTCTTTTAATTTCAATCCATGTCAACTTAACCTTTTGACAAATGAAATTAATAATCGGACTTTAAACAAGACCATATTATTATTATTAAAAAGGGACTCCGCGGAGAGTTGTACTTAAAATAACATCTAAGCATTGACCACAACCTAAATCTAGTAATAAATTCTTGGATTTGACATACTTACGTGGACTATGTCGCTTCTAACTTATTTATCCTTTGTTATCTCATTTATTTCCATCTTCTAGAAACTCGTGAAAATTGCACGTGTAAGCCACGCGTGTGGACGTTTACCCGTGTAACTCCCACTTCCCTTATGGAATAAAAATGTTTTATTTAGAAGTCTCAACTGCCAAACTTATGAAATAATAAATATTAATAAGCCACGCGTGTGGACGTTTATTAACATTATTACTCACTTTGCCTTGAGGCCGGTTATGGAAGTCTTTGACAATTTTTACAAAATTCCATAAAAAATATCTGGTTATACTTAGATTTTTACTTCAAAAGGTTTGTCCATGCAAAATACGTAACCCTAAGCATAAAAACTAAACTCAACATGTAAAACATACTCGAAGAATTTAATTATGCTTATAAACGTGATAAACCTAGCATGCTTGTCTAATTGCAATTAATAAAACATACAGACATAGAGAAAAATGATAAAAAATAAACGAAACTCGTTCTTCGTGGCTCAGCATGGATAAAACTTTCTAAATTGTTACATAATCTGGAAAAATACAAGTCTTTTGGCCCGTCACGTCGGGCCTCGCGTACTTGGGTACCGACTGGGGTAAAATGAAACATCGGGCTGAAGAAGAGTTGCGTGGGCCGATGGGCTGTCGGGCCGAAACCCTAGAGCCGCCAGGGCTGCTGGGCGGAAGTCCAGCGCTTCGCGGGTGCCCGGGCCCGTGCACGGCAACGATTTGCTAGGGTTTGCAAAACCCTAGCCGCCGCTGCTGCTGCTGCTGTTGCTTGGCACTGGCTGCTACTGCTGCCGGTCGCCGAGCGGTGGCTGCTGCTGTAGCCGGGCTCCGGGCGCTGGCTGCTGCTTCTGTTGGGCGCCGGCTACCTGCTGCCGGTCACTGGCTACCTGCTGCTGGCTGCTTGCTATCGGGCGTCGGCGCTGCTGCTGCCAGGCGTCGGGGCCGCTGCTATCGGGCTCTTCGCGTTTTTCGTGTTCTTCGTCTTCGATCTATGACTTTTACAATTTTTTATATAAAAAAAATACAATACAATTGTAAAGCTAATCTAACCACGGATTATCTCATGGTGAAAAACAATTACAACATCAACAAACATGACGTATCCAACAAAAAATAAATAAGCCACGAAAAATGTCAATTCATTAAATTAAAAAAAACACACATATAATCAAATATGAATTATATTTGACAGACCAAGAAATCCGAACCGGGCTCTGATACCAATTGAAGGAATATTGAATTTCCCTAGGTCTTTCTTGGATTATCATAATCCACATACATTGATTAATCCTAAACCATCTATTTAATTTAATTACAATACTTTGATGTTTAGAATTCACCTGAGAATTGGGTACACAACTGATGATCGACTCCAACTTTGATCTTCTAGGCTGTATCCCTTCTCAATTCCCAATGCCGGATGGACAAAAAACTTTGAGAAATCCCCAGCCTGGGAATTTTTCTACAGGCGCCGCCCCCTCTCTATTTCTCTCTTTTCTGTGATTTTTACGGTAGGTTAATTAAATCACAGATCAAGAGTTATGTATTTAAACTTAGTACATTAAGTCTGGGCCTGACATGATTGATTAATTCCTTCTTGGGCTAGGAGCCAGATGGGCCAGCCCAGGGATCAAATACTAGGAATAAAGATGGGCCTAACTATGAATAAATTTTTCTATATTCAGCCCAGAACATAATTAATTCATAAATATTAATTCATTCCACTAGAGAATTAATATTGACTTACCTCTTTATTTCCGAATCAACTCGGGGCTTGAATTTAAACTTAATTAATCCCCATATTTAAGATATCGAATATCCATTAATTAATTAAAGCCTCTGACAGCTTAAATTAATTCATTGCTTATTAATTCCTTAAGTAGTACCACTCAACTTCATTATTGTACCTGAGCTTAATCAACCTGCAAGGTTTAGTACAATAAACTTTTGAGCTCCTTAAGGGGATATCATCATCCTAAACAGATACGGTTACCTTAATATAAATTACTAGTTATCATATGCAAACTGTTGTTAGCCAATATACGGTGTATATTGAGTTATCACTTAATTCTCACTCATGGTAAGTCAAAATGACACACAAACACGCATACACAACTGTAATCTTATTAGGGTTTAGATTACAATAAGTCACCGAGATCTCTTATTTCACTAAAGTCAGGTAGAAGAACTTATCTCACCGTGATCCTATTAATACGTAAAGACATACCAGTATAAGTAAATAGTCAAGATAAATTATTTCTACTTAATACTGCAGCCTATACCAACAACTGGTCCTCAAATCGTCTCGGCTGTGATTTATATTTTATATCTCATTAAGGTTAACCAATCATATGATCCTCTGTAATCTTGAACACACCATATGATCTACTTATGGTAAAAGATATAAGGACATAAATAGTGATTGGTGTAAACAGAGTCAGATAGGAGATTAACAGTAAATAACTGGAAACATTGTATACAACATAAAGTCTTGCTTTCAGTATACAAACCCAACACTTCAAACTAGTAAAAAGTAAATTAGCTACACATAGTCATATTAATGTCTAAAATCTCATAATATAAAACAAAGACATAACTTAAAACGAACTAAAATTAAAAACCAAACGGAGTAGAAGACTATGTCTTCGAAACTTGTTGCTTTACCCCACTGCTACTCCACATGAATTCATAGAAAATTTGAAACCTCGCTTTAACCTTTTTAATAGCCCACATGGGCTTTATCTCCATTCAAACAAGTCGGCGCCCACTTTGGACCTTTTCTAATTCACAAGGCTTGTTGGCCTTTTATGGGCCAATAGGAGACAAGCCAAAGTTAGCCCCTTCTTGGGCTTTTCCCTTAACTTTCCAAGCCTGTTTGCCTTCTTCCTCTTTCAACTGGGACTCGCGCCCAGTTTCCTTTATGGGCCAATTTTCGCCTTTTTCTTCATTCATCATATTCTTGGGCCATCATGATTTACTTGTTGATGCAACCCAAGTGATCTAAAATTGCTCCGATTTCATTACACTTTAACATAAAACACAACATGAAATGTTTTAAATTTAATGTGTAAATAAGTAGAAAAATAATCAGTGCATAGTAAATAAAATGCAATAAACTCACATGTCTAACAATATCAATAATGCACATCTTTCTACTTATCAAATCCCCTCAAACTTAAATCATTGCTTTGTCCTTAGAGCAAAAACAATATAGGGGAACAAACGGGGTTCTCCCTTGCTCAGACCTTGATAAACGAGATTTTCGGTTATGAAAACACTTTTAGAATAGACATTTTATCGTATATTTGTGTATTCTAAGCTCTCGTTTGTCATATTATTTGTGTTTTATTTCTTTCGTCGAAAAATTAAATTTTGAGTATTTTGTACTAAAACAGGTGTAAAAAGAGACGACGAGCGAAAGAGAGTCGAAGAAACAAGCAAAAAATCCTGAAGGCTGAAAAATGGGCTAAGAAAACAAATTCTGGGCCGTGCAAACCTTTAAGACCGTACAAGAGATCAGAAAGTTGGGAATTCAGGGGTATCGCACGGCCACGATCGTGCAAGCTTGCACGGACCGTGCACAACAGCCGGAAAAGTGGGCTTTTTGCCCCAAAACTTTATTTTTTGGTCCATGAAGCTTGGAAAAGCCCAAAAAATGTATAGAAACCCTACTTTTTAAGATTTCTTGACTAGCACACTTTCATTTTACCTATTCTAGAGAGAGAAATTAGATAGCAAAGAAAGGGGAATTGAGCTTGAAGATCAAGATCAACACTAAAATAAGTTTTATCTTTCCATTTCCATTTAATATTTGTATGAACATGGTTATATTTATATATTTGTGGTTATCCTTTATAATGATTATGGTTGGCTAAATTTTCTTAATCTAGGTTTAGAAAATAGATTATGAGTGATTAGTGATTATTATCTAATTAATTCAACTCCCTGTTATGCTATTAATTGATTAATTATTTAAAATCTTTGTTGAATGATTTGATCACTTATTTAATATTTTATTGATGATTAAATTGGAACTGAGAGGGGATTTTTAGTCTAAGAGCACATTAATCGACATGATTAGCAATAGAATCGAGAGATTTGAGTTAATTGTGGGAACCTTGATCTTAGGAACAATTGGGAGTTGTATATGATTGATCGACCAGATACGACGATTAATCTCCTACAATCAACACGCAATTCACTCTGAGAGGGGATCTTGCCTGAAATTGTGATCATTCCTTAATGCATAACATTCGGTTTAAGATTTGGATTAATTGGATTAATAGTAATTAGATGCCCATAATTGAAATCTAAGCCTAGATTACCTAGATTACCTCTAATTCATCATTTGACCCCAATATTTTGTTTCTCTAGAAATCTTGCTAGATTAATTCCTAGTTTGATTTACTTTTAGCTCAAAAATTATCAAAAACCACTTACTCGATCGTCTAATTAGTCATTTGATGTTTATTGCAATTTACTTATTCGATATCGATACCAATCCCCATGGGATCGACCTTGTACTCACCTAGTGCTACAGTTACACCGTACACTTGCGGTTGTCACATTAGTATCTAATCTACTGTGTATCATACCTCACCAATCACACCTGTGTTTTTCGTCCCTTATTAGGAAGAAGCACAAAACTTTTCTTTTAAAACACACATAAATTCCGGACTAAAATCAAACTCCCCTCTAAAATTTATTTGTGATAGGGCACCGCAATCTAACCTTCCCTCGAATGAACCTTAATTTCGCCAAGCATGCTTCGTGTTTTTTCTTTTCTTTTTTCGACTTTCTGTTTTTCTATTATTATTTTTTTATATAAATATACTATGAAAAAAGAAGCTAGTCAGGGCGTTGGTTTAGACTTTGTATCGAGGACCACCCGCTTTTATTCTTCTAAATTTTTTTCCTTTTTTTTTTCATTTTTTTTTGGGTGAGGTTGGCAGCTCCACACCTCCCGTAGTTTAATCCATGTGCTATTAATTATTTATAATTTCTTTTAATTTTTACACTTGGACACCCATGAGCAGGCAGCTGATTCAACTCCTCAATCTTTCACTAATTCAAAGCCAACTTATTAGAGAACATAAATTAAGCAATAATTAAATTAAACATGCGAAACACACTTGACAAACCAATTTAATCGGGCATAAAATCAGACATAATGTTATCCTTTCACACAGTCTCGGGGTTATCCAATTCATCAATTTTAACCAGAATTCATCAATTAAATAAGCCGACTTCTTCTACTCAAGCGACACACCCCAATAATCCAAAGAATGCTTGTGTCATCATCTCAAGTTCCTACCCATTCTTTTTTTATTTTTTCCATTGTAAAGTAAATGTGCAAAACTAAATGAGATCCTAAATGTAATCTATATGAAAATATGAAACAAAATGCAATGATGCAAACCACATGCAACTATTTTACGTGCAATTAACCACTCCCCATCCCCCCCAAACTTAATTGATTATCTTGCACAAGTACATAGAAATAAGTAAAAAGAGGATTGCATTAAAGTAGTAGTAGAAGGTTACCGGGTTAATGAGGACGAGTGCTTGGAATCTTTTTCTTTTCTAATCAAGGTGAGTCATGTCAAGTCTTCTCTAATCCTATGTATCTCAGTGACAACCTTTGCCTGAAATTTACATTAGAAAGAAACTTTGCAAAGCTAATTATACTATTACGAAATGAAAAAGAATGAAATAGTGAAAGAGACAAAAATGAAGTATGGGTTGCCTCCCATATAGCACTTTTTTTTTTTTTTAACGTCGTTAGCCCGACTTAAGACTTCCCTTTTAAAAAATATACCAAGGAGGTTTACAGGCTGGTCTTGATGATCGTGGCTCCTCCGCCACTGTTTGTGTTTTCATTCTGATTCGTTTTCTTCTCAGGTATGCAATTGGAGCCACGTTCAAACTATACCCGTACTTTAATTCTTTTTTCACAGACTGTCTGTAACACATTAGGTGACCCAGTGTGCGTCTTGAACCCAAGCGACACCTAGATAACCCGGTGTGCATCTTTAACCCAATGTTTGATGGCACATTGGATGACCCAATGTGTCTCTCGCATCCAATGTGCGTCTGTTCAGTCTAACTTTCGCTGCCCTCTACATTTTGCAACACTTGTACAGGCTTATCATCCACTCTAGGTTATTCTTCACTCCTCAAAATCAAGGCATTTTCATTTATTAGATTTTCTTTTGGTTGGGATTCCAATTTCTCTCTATCTTGACTTTCTAACTGGCTTACACGGTAACTAGTTGACTCATTTGAGTCTCAAGATTCTTTATTCTCAACCTCGTATCTTCCTCAAATTACAGAGTGTTAGAAACCAAGATTTTCATCATATCTTCCAAAGATAAATTGGAATTTTGCTCCGCCATGAAATCAAATAAAGAATAATGGTTCAGTAGAAAGTTGTAGTTTGACAAGCACATTGGATGACCCAATGTGGCATCTGCTTGCTAATGTGCGATGGAAGAACTAAAATAAAAGAAAACTAAACAGTAACGAAATTAAGTGATATTAACTAACGGAGAAAACTAAATTATAACTACACCGCTGCCCGGTAACGGTGCCAAAATTTTGATCGTGTTGTCGAGGCACGCAAAAATAATAACCTTATCCAACCTCTATTAACTAGTAGCAGCTGCAAGTAAGGGTCGATCCCACATGGAGCGAACGAATTAATTATGTTTGCAATTACTTAACTAATTAATAAAACAATTATAAACTAAGGAGTTCAAATAATTAAATAAGTAGAAAACAAGATTTAATCAATATCAAAAGAATACCAGTTCTTAGTTCCGTACCCCCCTGCTCGTAGTGCAAATTAATTAACTAATTGTACCCAGTGATCTATCCCACAATTCTCTAACCCTAGACCGACAACAAGCTCTGTCAGCCCGAATTGTCCCTTATTCTAGTTGACTAAAATAAGCTCTTGACCCAACCGTATTTAATTGAATAGCCGAGAACAAGCTCTCTAGGTTTAATTTAATAAATGCATTAATTTCTAGGACAATAAGTTAGACTAGAATCCAAATACACAAACTCAATTTAGATGACCTACATTTATATTACCCCTAACAAATTAATTGTTAATTGCTACTTATGATTATAGAAGTGCAACAATTACGGATTACAACTCTATAATCTAACGATAGACATATAACCTAATTCGACGGGTTCTATCAAATCAAGATATCGAAATCTCATAAATCAAATAACCAAGTAACACAAATAAACCATTGGATAGAAATTAAAATACAACTATAGATTAATTAATATAAAACCACGCATAGGTAACATTCCTCCGAACTAGTAAAAAGTAAATTAGATACACATAGTCATACTAATGTCTAAAATCTCATAATAATAAATCAAAGACATAAATTAAAATGACGAAAATTAGATCCATACTGAATCGAAGACTCTGTCTTCAAAACTTGTTGCAATGCCCCACTGCTACTCCACGTGAATTTAATGGAAATCTATAACCTCTCTTTAACCTTTTTTTAAGCCCGCATGGGCTTTGTCTCCATTCGAACAAGTTCAACAATGATGATTATCTCCTAATTTAAATTGAGCCTATTTCTATGAGGCTTCTCTATGTGTATCCCAACCCTTCTCTCGGAGTGCCTGAGGTGTAGATTATATACAACAGATCAACCTCTCGTTTAAGCCCATGTATACAACTCCTAACAGTGACTACGAAATACCCCCATATTACTTTTCATTCTCTCAGTCTTTTAAATAATATTATGTGTTGTTTGGTCATCAATATCACCCACTCCTATAAAAGCTGCCAATCACAACGCCCAAACAAAAACGATTTTACGCTATAACTGTTGTCTTTTAGCGCTCAGCCGTTGTCTTTGTGTAAATCATAGTGTATCTGAATTGTTTTTCGCTAAAAGACTACGGCTTCGCAAAACCGTTCTCGTATAACCGTAATCGAATTCTTGTTTTCTGCTTAAAGACAACGGTCAGTACGTCTGTTGTTGAAAGACCGTTGTTGATATATATTTTTAATGGATAATTTAAAAGAATTATTTTGTGTGATCAACGACAACAATTATGGTAGCTGTTGTTAATCGAGCGTTGTCATTATCTTTTTTAATTTCCTTACCTTTATTCAACTACTTTTTTAATGTTTTACAATTAAAAAATGTTCATTATTAAATTTCTTAAATTTTTCTTTCCTCGATGTCTTTTATTGGCCTATCTAGTATTTTAAATTTAGTTGTATAATTTTTTTTTCTATGTATGCAATATTAATGGATTTTTGTTTTATATTCATTATTAGCTTTATATTTAATTTATGCATATATTAATATATTAAAAAATATTAAAATTTACAAATAATATTAGTTCCTTTTAATATTCTTTTTAAAATTTATGTGAATGATGTTTGGCCCAACTAAAATGCACAATGTGAAAGGTGTTCGGCCAGAATAGGAGCTGAACATTGTAAAGGGTGTTGGCCAAAAATCCGCCGAATTTTGTAAAGGATGTTCGGCTTAAATTAGTCGAACACCGAAAATGTAAACGATAAAAAAATATTTTTTCTTTTTATTTTAATATCTGCAAATGAAAATGAAAGAGAATATATAATTATTTATTAGTATAGTCTATTTTACAAGTGAATGTCAAAGTTCAGATGTTAAAAAAAAATTACACCACCGAGATTCGATCACAAACAATTGGGGACAACAAGCAACACGTGATTAATTAAGCCTTTTTCCTTACTTCTCCTCCGGCACGGTAAGCCCCTTACCCTACTTCTCCTCCGCCGTGCATTCTATTACATGATCTTTTCACGCAATATATCCGTTTCTCAATGCGGAGAAATATGAAACGCCTAGAAAAAAGAGTGGTTTCGCTGATAAGCACTTTAGGCAGCGGATTCCCCTTCTCCACCGACTTTCCCTCCAAAGAAGGGCGACGTATCTAAGTACAGAAAAACGTCAGCTAGAACAGCCTCGTGTGCGACTAAAAAAGTGAACTATTGGTAAAACGAGGAATTCTGGTCATACATCTCATTTTCCACTCTGACAGGTGGGAGGCCGCTTACTGCCTTGCGAACAACGGGAATGTCTGGTTCTACATTGAGTTATTGCCAAGATTGAAGAAAGATCTCCGATTGGTTGGTCTGGTATCTGAGATATAATAAGAACGCTAACGACTATCTCGGGCAAAGCTTGAGGTGGTATCAAGCAAGCACCATATTTCATTCAAGAAGCGGTACTTCACGCGACAGAAAGAGCTTGCCCTGTCTGAAGAGGGTCATCTTCCAGAAACATTTTCTTTCTCCTCCGCCATGTTGAGCCTTACCCTGCTCCTCCTCTGCCTCGCTACCCCTTACCCGCGTTAGATGCTCCGGCAACCATTCAACTTTTCATCTTTGCTCGGAGTTCTTATCTAGTATGGTATTTTGGTCCTTTAATAAGTTATGTATATATTTTAGATGTCAATCTGTTCTATTCAATTTTTATATGATATCGTAGTTTATGTTTTGATTTGAATATAAATTGAAGGAAGTCTTTGTTCGGATAGTAAGATTGGAGGTGAATTTTGTTGTTTCTTTTCCTTTTGTGCCTTTGTTAAATCTTATACTTGTGCGACTCCACTCTGAATAAAGAAACTAGATTTTCTTGATGTGATATTCGGATGAAAATTTGTGAATAAATTGACTTAAGTTGCAGTTCCATTCGAAGATTTTGAGAACGAATTTTAATTTCCCATTGAAAAAAGTATTTCGTTGTTCGAATGAGTTTAGTCTTTGATTTTTGGAATCAATATGGTTAATTTAAAAATGAGTGGTTAATGAATTACACACAAATCTTTGGAATTTTTCTTGGGTTTGATGGTCATTGCTGTGAAGAACTGAACTAGACATTCATACTAAACAAGATAGTATTTATGGTTCCTATTGTATTAACTTTTTGCTAAGTTGAAACGGACTAGTATGGACTCAAAGGGAAGGAGTCTATTCTACCTCAAATTCATTCATAAAATGGGAGATTTATTCTAATCCCTTAATTCACGGACATGTTGCATCATGACCTGATGTGAGACGTCTTTTTATTCCGCTTAATTACCATCCATCAAACATCCTTAGGCTTATTAGAGAGTCTCATTTGGTTTCCCAGGCAAGTTTGAGAAGAAAGCATGTATGATATGCATAACACATCATATGTATTTGATGATGTTTGTCTTGGCCAATTACTATTTCTCAATCATACTTGGACATATACATCTTGTATGAAATTTCTAATTATTCACAAGGCGTACCTAAACATATATACTAATTAGATAACATATGTTCAAACATTTGAAAGTACAGTAGTACATATGCAAGTAGTATCCTTGAAAATCTTCACACTCTTATTAATTTTTTTATAAATCATCATCATAGAATAGAAAAGAGCCAAACCCATTATTGTTTACCCAAAAGAGACAAAGAAATGATGAGTCTCTAGTCTTTTATTTTTTTATTTTTTTTTTGTGATAATTGAATTAGAGTTTTTTCTTTTCCGTTGGAGAAAGATAATTGAAGTAGAGTTTTTATCTTGGTAAAGAGAGCTCCATATATATGTTAGAAATAATGATTGCCACAAATAATTTGGTACTATCTTTTATTCCACTATTGGTACACTACGACAACAAAAAAAATTGTCTACCATTTCTTGAGACATTAAGTGTTTTATAAGTAAGTTAATTTTACGTTTTAGACATTTTGTAGAGACAATTAATTTTTACAAAAAATGCTTGTATGCATTTTTAGAGACAGTTAGTTTTTCCTACCATTGATAGACAATCTGGAAACAATGATAAATATTGGTATTGCTATCAAATAATTTACACTATTGTCCGAGGTATTTGGATCCTCTAAAACATTCCATTTTTTGTTTTTGAAAGACAATGATAGATTTCATGTGGATTCCACCTTTCTGTTATTTCTTTCCTACACACATTCTTCGTGTTTGGTTTGTCGAGGTCAAGCTGATTCTTTTGCTTAACTAGTTCTTTTGCTTAATTCTTTTCCGCATCAACTAAATTTGTTACTAATTCATTATGTGCTTATTTTCACCAATTTTTGTTATTTCTTAATGTATGTTACTCTCTTTTCTTACTTCTTCCTTTAAATTAAAAACCACGTCGTTGACCTTCTTTTACCTTACCAAAGAGAAGGGAGATTTGGGCTATTGGACTTGCTGGTGTAGGGAAGACTGTCTTTACCATGTCTTTAATGTATGCGTGCAACTAAATTTATTTCCATTGATAAAGTTGCTCATTGCATTGCTATTTTAAGTAAATTATATTTATATTATACTGGAAACTGCCTTATCATGAAATGTAAGTTCTTATTCCTGTAGAATTCAACTAATCCTTTTATTAGCATGATATTTATAATGCATTGCCATCTGCCTTAAGGCACACATTTACAACTGCCTTAATTTGGAATTTAATCTTACACAAACATCACTATGTAGAAACTACAGTACGTATAACATAAACAAACAACCCAAACAAACCATTCAGATTTATACAGACATATTTTAATAACTATTATCAGCCAATCATATTGTTGTTTCTCATTTTCAATCGTTTTCTTCCCCTTCTTGCGTCCAATAGATGTTGAGAACTCTTGATTACTGTTTTCTTCATCACATAACATCTTCTCCCTTGTCACATTTCTCTTCACAATTCTGCTGCCTGCAACTGTAATATGACCCTCAGATCTGAATTCGTTTATAATATTATAAATGTGTTGTAACATTAATGCAGGGAACCACATAAGTTATTCATCAATTACCATGTCAAATATGAAATAACATGATAATACAAAGTGTGCTCTTTTTGACAAATCTTTGCCGTTTATTCAATCGGCAAAGCTCAACACACCATGTCAGCCACTTAGCCCTTGATATAAGCATGAATCCCTCCATCTTTTTTTTTTTTTTTTTTGGTGTTTTCTGTTAAAATGACACCATTACTTCATTTACGCTCTGACTCAATTAAGGGAGAAAAAACAACAATCATAGATACAAAACTCAATTACATATGAAAATAAACATAAATTGCAGTTGTGTTTTGATTTTGCCGCACCAAGAAGATAGGAATCATAACTCTTCGTTCCCGATCCAGCGGAAAAAAAAACATATAATTCTAGTCATCATTTTAAAGAAAGAATAATATCAATACTTGAAGGGGTAAACCAATGGATTAAAGAATTTGAATGAATATTTTTTCCAAAAGGATTGTCCTTCTACTTTCCTGTAAGTAGACATAATCACACACAATGGCTGAGGAATCCATATCAGACTGGAATGACTTGTTGATTCCTTCATTATTTTACATATAAAATATACTATCCCTGCAACACCCGGAACATCAAATGTGTTGAACATGAAATATGATATAAGTTTTTGAGTGTCTTTGATTTAAGGGGAGGTTTTCTCAGAAGACTATTAGCGTTTGATAACAAAACCATGAATTAAAAAACAATCACGCAGAATAGCAAAAGTAGTATCCATTCCCACAAAGACAAAAATTCAGAACAATTGGTACCTATATCAGAACGCCACAACACCAGCACCCTCACCAACTCCCTTTAGTTTTTGCGGTCATCGCTAGCCACCACATTCATCGCCTCCAATAATGGAAAAGGGAATAACTCATCTCTGAAATAATGAAAACCTACCATGATCACACGCAGCAGATTTCAAGAGGAACTAAACTAGAAATCAAGCAATCAAACAACGAAAATTATCAATTTCTGATTCAAACCTATTTGAAGAGACTTGTTTGAGATCTAGGGTTTGCAATCTTCTGCTACTTCCTCTTTCAATTGATAATTTCCTTTTTCATTAAAGCTTCTGCATTATATGTAAAATCTGGCATTTGCAACTACATGTAGAAAATGGAGAAGTGAAATAGTCGCTATTTTCGACATGTAGAAGAGCTCGAGTTTCAGGTGGTTCTGTTGAACAGTGTCAGAAGCAGTTGGTAAATAATTTATGAAGATTGAAGAAGCAATTTTAAGATGGAGTCGTGGTAAGATGAACACAATATTTTTTGCCGAAGATTGGGCCAAATTTTTTTAAGAGGACGCATATTTTTCTCTAATTTTCTAGCCTTTCTTTTAGAGCAGTTTTAAAAATTAAAAAAGAAATAAAAATTTAGCGCAAAATTGTTGGAGCGACACGTATTTCCCCCTACTTTCTTGTGACCTTCTTTTTCAGATGGTTAATTATTTTTTAAAAAGAGTTCAGATGGTTATAAATTGGGTAATGATGGGATGATTAGTGTAGGGAAAAGAATTATATATCGTCTCATAACTATTGCCACATCCGCTAAATATTTTATAGCTTTTTGTCTTTTCAATTTCGTTCCATATATTTTGAAATTATTCAATTATGGTCTCAAAATTCGAATTTTCACATCATAATTATTACCACAGCCGCTAAATATTTTATAGCTTTCTGCCTTTTCAATTTCGTTCCATACATTTTAAGATTATTCAATTTTGGTCTAAAAATTTAAATTTTCGCAAGAAAATGCACGTACTAGTCACGGGCCGGAAAAAAATTGGGGTTATTGCACACGTGGCACTGGATTTGTATCCCAAACTTTCTGTTTTTCTAATTTAGTCTTGTATCTCTTAAATTTGTTTAATTTTAGTCCCTAAGTTTGCCGGAAAAACCATGTGTCGGTGACGTGCCTATTAAATTTTGGGATTTTTGTTTACGCAACACCGGAATTCTGAGAATATAATTGGATCAATTTTTTTTTTTTCTTTTTTTTATACATTGTACTCAACTAAAAAATACAAAAATAACTAAAAGAAATATCTGTAAAATATGTTCATCAACATTTACCTTCGGAACTGTTCACCTTCAAAATGCACAATCAAAATTTATCAAAGCAAAAGTGAAAAAGTCATAAAGGATTTCGACGATTATCAACATGCAACTCTACAATAAAAGAGTTGGAGAAACAAAAAAAAAAAAAAAAAAGAAATTGTGAAGGTTATCAGAGAAATACAATCAACTACAATAGAAAAACTTGAATTCGTAAATCGAAGGATGCAATTAGGTATCTCACTAAAAATAGGTTTATCATCTTCCCACTCTTCGATATGTTCATCTTCTTCGAGCAGATCCAGTAGCCATTCAATATGTTCATCTTCTTCGTGCAGATCCAGCAGTCGTTCAACATGTTCACCATCCAACATCTTCTTCGCGCATATTTAGATCCAGAAGTTGTCGCCACTCTGCGTAGCTGTTTGATATTAGAATGTGGGATTCCTAATCTTGCATCGATCCGAAAGAGAGTCGGGCTATGGAGATAGATTTTCCGGCTGTGGTGTCGAAGATGCGGGGCGCAGTGGTTGAGGGGGTTAAAGACTACGTGGGGAAGAAGATGATAAACACATTCTTTATAGATTTTTACAGATTTTGATAGAGGACGAAGATGATGAATAGTATATATTTTTATTTTATTTATGAATCACTTCTTTGAGAATGTATTATGAAATATTTTAATTTGATTTTAATTATTAATTTTGAGAATGTATTTATGATTTTTCAATAATAATCTGATGTGGAATATTATTTAAAGAAAGAAAACTATAAAATAAATTTCACCTTAGAATTTCGATACCACGTAAGTAAAAATCTCCAGTTTTGACCGGCACGTGACTTTTCCAGCGAAAATTTCAATTTGCCACTGAACTTGGACAATTTAAGAGACTCGGGACTAAATAAAAAAAAACAAAACAGAAAGTTTGGGATGTAAATTCGGTGCCACGTGGGCCAAAGCCCCAACTTTTTGCCCGCATGTGACTGGCACGTGAATTTAAATTTTGGGACTAAAATTGGATAATCTTAACATATATGGGATGAAATTGAAAAAGCAGAATGCTCCGGGATATTTAGTGGATGTGGCAATAGTTATGGAACGATATGTGATTTTCTCCTTAGTTCATGCAACGAAAAATGAGCACCTACCATGCATGGATGCCACATCATTTTTTTTTTTTCTAATTTCTTATTCTTATTTGTTAAACACACGTTTCAGGCTTCCTTTTATCTCGCCTGTTATTCTTTATCCGCTTACATTCTCCTCACCCATTCTCCTTTCTCTCTCCTTCCCATCACTCTCCTCTCTTTTCCCTATCCCTCTTAGCTGGAATAGCCTCTTGCTTGCAAGCCCATTTTATTGGATCCTAAATTATACACCGGCGTCCAGTTGGTTACGAACAGCCCGAAGTTCCTCTCAGATGTCGGGCCGGGCTTTTCATTCTTGTTGAACAAAATAAAAACATGGACATTCAAATCTCAATTGGAACTCATCGGCGCCCCCTTCTTCTGGGCGAGCAACTTTATCAACTTCCGGGCATTTTCTGGCATTGGCCTTGACTCATCGGTGTCCCCTCTCGACGACCACTCAGTACTGCAAATATACATTTTTGTACCCTCACTTCTTAATAGTTGAACAAGCCGCGTCAATTTGGGCATGGAACATGTTATTGTAATGAAGGCCCGACATTGGTCCATCGAGCCCGAGCCCGACTCAAACAGAGCAAAATCTAACGGCACATGCAGGACAACTTCTGAGCGAGATCCCATTGGAATGCGCCGAAAGAGCGCAGACAAGAAATAGTTGTGCTGATTTTCATTCTTGTTCTCGATCGACGAAAAAATTAGCATCTAGATTTTCATAATTGTGCTGATTTTCATTTTTTCAGTTTTGTGCTGGATGGGTTTGGAATCAAGTCATACATTATTAAGTTAATTATATCATAGTTTTGCTAGAGTTAAAAGTTTAGAATTGAAATTATGTTAAATTGATTTTGATACTTTATGAAATAAAGCGGCATTTTTGTTTTAGTTTCCTCCTGCAAATACTATGGATGCTTGATGTAAATTTTCTTTTCTTTTCATTCTCTAAAGATGTTTGTTTCTAAACTTTGACTATGTTGTCGTTGTAATGGTGTGACAAGAAAGTGAGGTGTGTTTATTAGCTATTTTGGTAGAAAGAAATAAGTCAGCTCTTAACGATTACTTCTATGAGAAAATTATAGTTCCCACATGATCTGTCCACATATTAGCAATAAATTCAGTCAATCATGAACATGTAAAAAACCACATGTCTTTTCTTAATCAATGGGATCATTCAACAACCCTGATGAAACTATAACTACCAAATTCTTAATCCAACCAATAACTATACTAACTAAAAATAATTGCCTTTAAACAGATCAATATGATGACGAAAACCAGCACATTCTGCACTACCGATTCTACTGACTCGTCTTTGCTATATCATCAATTACTAACAATTGCAAATCAAATTTCTTATGTAAAATTAATCAATAACAAAATACAACCATGGGATTTCTTTAGAGCTGCTGCTGAGCATCCACATACGCAACATTCATATGAACTCTCTCTCTTGGCCAATTTTATATGTCCATCTACATTTCTTTAATAAATTTAATTATTTTAGAATTAAAAAAAAAATCCAGGTTCATCTAGAAAAGTTGCAAATAAGAAACAAAGGATATCCACTGAGACTTCAGTTAGTCTTCCAAGTTTCAAGTATTCCGTAGGAGTATCAGATTTACTGGAATCAACTACACTAATTGGTATAAGTCATCATCATCAACATCAGACCCCCCCCCCCCCTTTTCATATCCAACTCCAATATGTCACTCAAACTTTTCGACACCAAATAATAGTCGCAACACCTAGAAGGATCATCCCCCTCCTTATCTTCATCACAACTTTCGCCCAAACCACATGCCTCCTTTGAATTTATATCCTGCATTGAATTTACCAAATTGCCATGCCTCTCCCATATGTCAACATCCCAATTTATGTTGGCATGAACAGTAATAATAAAAAAAATTAATATAATTATCTCTCCATCAAAGAACATCCATAATGTTGAATACTAACTTGAAGAAATAACTTACAAAAGATCCATAACTATAAATCATAATCAATAACAAAAAATTCTTGTTCCGAAAAAGGAATAGACTAACAACGTAATAAACTTCATTTTGACTTTGTGCTGCAATTCCCAGTTACATTCTCTCCATTCATTCCAAATGCATTGTCAGAATTATCCCAAAACTTGAATAAAGAACAAAAAGAAGTCATGCCAATTAAATATTTAATTAAACCTTACCATTTTGACAACCACCTCACTAACTCTCTTGAGATGCACAGTGAAACCATATATATTCTCAAAATATAAGTCACCAAAGGTATTTAAGTGCTCACCAATATGAACGAATTTTACTAGTCTAAATGCATTCCATCTGCTAAATCTTCATCTATATTGTCGTCCATGTTGTGAGGATCATCTATATTTGATCTGATAATCAATATGTTGACACATTTATTTTAGTAAATATAATTAATTAGTAACCAAAATGTTAACTAAAATCAACCATAGCATACATACCCATCACGTAAATATGGACAATTACGCTTGTCAAGTGAGACGCCACGACGCCTGCATCCACGACATTGTCGATTCTTTGAAATTGACTTCTCTTTTGCAAATTTTATCTTCTTGCACTTCCTTTGTTCTTATTTTAGAAGGATCAATAATAGTTGGAGCTCCATCCACACTTTTCTTGCTTTGGCTTCCAGTGGCAAATGTTTTATCACTATTCATCTCTCTGATTTTTCTATGGATGTTATCAAATTGCTCAACTAAAAAGTTTGTCCCTTCATCAGTCAAGGATGCATCATCAATTAAGGTCGATGCCTTGCATGATAATCTCGAGTGACGTGACAATAAGAACTTTTCTGGATCACCATTGATATTTTGATCATCTGCGATGTATGTTGCGCCAATCTTTGCATTTTACATCCATCGTCTGAGTATGCAAAAGAAAGCTAACATATGCCTACATGGAATGCCCTCAAACTCAAACTTCTTACAACTACATGATATATGATCCCATTTGTTTTTCATGTGTGATCAACCTTGGCTTTGAGGAATAGCTACTTTGAAAAAATTTCACATTGTAAACCAAAAAATCAGCGTCAATAGATGATGGCTCCACATAATAACCACGACCTTGACTCATTTCAATTTGAAACTCTCCCCATTTCTTTCTTGTGTACACCTTAACCATTTAAGTTTCCATTGGCCAATCTTTCTGAATTTTGGGATGCTCAATAATATCAATATGATCATTTACTAACTCATTATGTCTTTTGTGTTTCAGTGACCTATTAAAACGGGTAATGAAGACTATAAAAGAATTTTTATTGGAGACATATCTTTTGAAAAATGAATGTGAACTTTCGGATCTCTGACTACTTGACATTCCAGCACAAAATATATGTTTAAAATATACGGGAACCCATTTACGCCTCAATTCGTACATCAACGATATCCACCTGTTTTGCTCCAAGCTAGCACTCTTGATAACGTCGATCCAGGACTTCTCAAATTCATCATGAGTAGGAGAATTTTCAATAACATTATTTATACTTCTGTAATAGTCTCGTAAAGTCAAAGGGGATACTTTATCAGGAAATTTGTTTAATATATGCCACAAGCAATACTGATGAACTGTTTGAGGAAGAACCTATGCAATGGCATTTGTCATAGGAGGATCTTGATCAGTGATTATCACCTTGGGCACACCTTTCGACATGGCTTCCATCCACTTATTAAGCAACCAAACAAAGGACTCAGTCTTCTCATCACTTAAAAATCCACAACCAAAAAGAATTGTTTGGTGATAGTGATTAACTCCTAAAAATGGTGCAAAAACCATTCCATATTTGTTGGTGCTATACGTGATGTCGAATGCGACCACATCACCAAATACACTATATGCCCTTCTTGATATGGGATCAGCCCAAAAGCACCTACTAAACCTATTATTGGAATGAGTCTCGTAATCAAAGAAAAATGCTGAATCTTTCTCTCTTTCAGATATAAAGAACTCATCTAAAGTTTCAACATCAACACGGCCTCTTTGTTCTCTCTCAACTCTAGCTCAAAATTTCTGATGTCTCTTTCAGTGCAACCTATACTTTCTGGTCCACCATACTCTATCTCCAATAGTCGCAACTTTTGACAAGTTGGTACATTAGCTTCTGAAAATTATTAGGTCAATGCTCTCTTTGTAGCTGACACATTATGAAATGAGCGTAGGAAATGCACCTTTGATTGAGTACAAAGCGAGTGATTGTGACTTTCTGTGAAGGTACTAATAATCCATTTGTCTCCAGTTTGTTGCTTAACAATTGAAATCCTTGCCTTACAATCAGTTCTAACTCTACCGCGAGCTCTTTCTTTTTTCGGCTGATCATATCTCGACTTTATTTCCAACAAGTCTCCTATGTTTTTCCATCTTTATAGCATACAAAATTTTTCAACATGACTTCTTTTGTCATCTTGTTCACCTTGCTATTACTTATTCTGGCGCTAAACCTAGCTTCTCGTGCATATTGATTATAGAACAAAAAAATGCAGCATCTAACGATGTAAACTCCATTCCAATTTTCGGCTTGCGATCATCTGCAACTTGGGGAATATAACGTTGATTATTGTTGTTGTCTTCCATTGCTACAGAATATGAAAACATATGAAATTGACAGCCTTTTTAGTTTATTAAAAATAAAACAAAAGCAGGCAAAATCTTGAAACAATATCTTTTACATCAGGTAAGATTATATATGAAATGATAATTAATTAATTTAACACAATAGTACCCTCAACATTGTTGGCCATCAATAAATGAAATAAATTATAATACCTTTAACAACTACCATAATCATAGTCTGTTTACAAAATTTCTCGAAAGCAAAATCATGAACCAATTTACATTTAAGTGCATCTTCGAATGATCAGATGATTTGCCGGACTATTACCATGCGGCACTTATTCAAACTAAAACCTAGAATGAAAATTTTCTGTCATACAAATTCTCAAATATCAATATTAACATTAACTGAGGAATCAATATCACAAGCTAGTATTAGATACATGCAATCGATCGTATTTTCTCGTTTCTTCTCATAATGATGTTCTGATGCTCATACGCTCTTACAGATTGTTCACAACATCCTTCAATTTGAAAAGCTAAAATACCTTCACAACAGAGTCTTGGAACGAGAGAGAGAAATAGAGTGTGACAGAAATGCTAATGATGGAAGACAATAACTAGCGGGCTCCGTTGGGTTGCAGCGCTATTTTGTGGGAGATTGGATCGTTACGAAAGTGGTGCAAGAGCCCTGCAATGGGGTGGCGGCGAAAATTAGTTGAAGGTGATCAAGTCAGAAAGTGACGCGAAAGGGAGACTTCTCGCAGAAAATAAAGAAGATGGGGAGAGAGAAAAGGAAGACTAAATAAAACAGTCTTGAACGTGTGTTAATAACAAAAAGAAAAAAGAATGAAAAAGAAAATATGATATGGCATCCATGCGTAGTAGGTGCTCATTTTACTTTCCATCAATAGAGCCCATAATATCAACACACTACATCTTAATGTGTAAAAACAACGTATAATTATTTGAAATTATCTGCTTGACAATTAATTAGAGTGCGACCATTTGATTGGTTTATATTTTTCCCCAAAAAAAAGAAAATAACTGATCAATTTATTTAGATTTAGTGGATGTTTTCTCTTACTTCAATTGTTTAAAAAGTTATTGAAATTAGAAATTATTGTACAACTACTTATAACTAGTAATACTCCCATGCGATGCACGAACGTTTATTTAGATTTACTCGATGTTTGCAAATAACGTTGATTCAACAAAAACTTTGTAATTTAATGACATCATTCGTGACTTGTGTTCAAGAGGTTCCGGATTGTAGACACATTCTCCACCCCTAACTTCTTAGTGTACTCAATTAGCATAAAATTAATTCTGATCAAATATAAAAACAAGATTGCTACTCAATAAGAAAACTGATTATGGTCAAATATAAAAGTTGGAGTGTATGGTATTTAAGTAGTTCTTAGCTCGCGACTGAGAGAAAAATACTTTTATGTTTGTTACCAATACAAGAAGGTTGGAGAAAACAACTATATCGACTTTTAAGTTTTAGTCTGAAATTGACTTGTTAAAGTTCAAGTTGTTTTTCCAAATTTATACTCAAAGCAGTTTTTCCCAAATTATAATACTAAAACAAAGTAGCCAAATTCCAACGAAAAAATCCAATTGAATAATAATCCGTTGATATTTTGAACATTTCCAACGAAAATTTCAACGACAAAATGAATCATTGGAATTTTACAACTGATATTCCAACAGCCTGAGTAATCATTGGAAAATACCATTGGAAAATCCATTTTAGTGATAAATCTTTGGCCATTGGAAAGATTTTGATAAATCTTCTAGAATTTTAGCGATTCCAACGGTATTTCAGACGAAAAATAACCATTGGAAATTCACACCTAATAATTTATTAATTTTATGGACTAATTCCAATGGAGATAGAAGCCGTTGTTTGTTATAAATATCTTTTTCTAATTTTTCATTTTGCGCCTCTAAAGTTTTCAACAATAATTCAAACGATAACTTTGGCCGTTGAAATAGGCATTGGAATGATCACAGTAAATGTGTTGGAAATAATTTCAATAGCACAACACCGTTGGAAAACATTTCAACAGTACACTATGCCGCTGGAATATGCTTTGGAATTACGAATGGAAAAGTTGTTGGCAAATATTCCAACGGCGAAATTCTGTAGGAATTGTTGTTCAATGGTAAATTACAGTTGAAATATGCGTTGGAATTTTTTTCAACATTAAGTTGTTCCAACAACAATTTGCCTTTGGAATTAGTATCCGTTTGGAATTTAATTGTTGGAATAAAAATACCAGCGACCACTTTTTCAATGGCACAAAATCCGTTAGAATTGTCATTGAAATTTGAAAAATTGCTATATTTCAACAATTTTTTTATCGTTGGGAATTGGCCGTTTTCGTGTAGTGTAAATGTTTTTGCAAACACCCTTTAGTGGTCTTGTTCGGATCCTCTACTATATAATCATGTTAAATGTCCTCCTACACCACTGAATGGTCGCTACGTGAACACATTTGCTTACCACAAAATTTTTATTAATAGAAGGAGTTGATCGAATTAATTTCACAGAAAATGGATTAATTTTATCCTCAATTAAGGGATAATGAGGCAACAAATGTGTTCACATAACAATCATTAAGGAGATGCAGAATAATTAGGTAGGAGTTAATTCAAATGGTCATGGTTCACCCACTGGAGGTCTCAATTCTTTTGTTTGTTTTTATCTGAATATTTATGGTTTCCAGGAGTTCAACTTCTTTGTCATACAACTACGAACAGTACAAATTTAGCAAGACCTATTTTATAGGGGCAATTAGTCAATAACTGCAATACACATAGCTGGCCTGTATCTGTACCCCTAATTAAAAATAGAAGGATGTGCTGCCAATACAATATGGATAAGAGAGCCCACGTGAGAATTTTGCGAAGGATATCTTGAAAGATTAATTGATTATCTGATCATTTTGACGTTAATTGTATATATGCAAACCACTCATCACTACTGAAATTAACCTAAATAAATAAAATCTCTCCTGTACTACTGTTCTTCCATTGATCTGTTTTGTAGGAAAAATGGACGCGAGGCATATTAATCCAAGTACTGCTGTTGGGATCCTTGTGCCTCTAGTCTTGTTCCTCTTCTTAATGAAGAAAAAATATTGTAAGAAATCAGTTCTGCCTCCAGGTCCTAAAAAACTCCCAATAATAGGAAACCTACATCTCATTTCTAGACCCCCCTTTCGCTGTTTAAGAGATCTATCCCGAAAGTACGGCCCAATAATGTACCTGCAGCTGGGCCAAGTCCCTTTCATCGTCGTCTCTTCCGCTGAAGTCGCCAGAGCCATGCTTAAAGACAACGATCCCAGCTTTGCTGACAGGCTTGAAGGCCTTGCCCTAAAGATGATCACCAGCAATTACACTGATATAGCCTTCTGCCCATACGGTGAGTACTGGAGACAGATGCGCAAGATATGCATCATGGAACTCCTCAGTGCCAAGAATGTGCGTTCCTTCGCTTCCATTAGGAACAGTGAGGTTTCTCGTCTCGTCCAATCTCTTCGCCTCTCTTCTGGAAAACCCGTGAATCTAACCGATCAATTCACCTCACTGATGAGCGCCATCTCTGCTAGAGCGGCATTTGGCAAGGCTTGCAAGGACAGTGATGTCTTTTTCGCCTTACTCAAGGAACTGCTTGATATGGTTGCCGGGTATGCTCTCGTAGATCTTTATCCATCTTCCAAGATAGTTAATACCTTGATGATTTGGACTAAGCTCAGACTGTCCAAGATGGTCCGTAAGTTCCACGGGGTTCTTGATGATATCATCAATGAGCACAAACAGAATCTGCCAGCAGCTCAAGACGAAACTTTAGTTGATGTTTTGTTAAGAATTAAGGAGAGTAAACAAGTACTGCAATATCCAATCGGCGACGAGAACATTAAAGCTATTCTATTTGTAAGCCCTATATAGCTGCTTTAAATTAAGTTGATACATTTCATGTAAAATTAATATTTCGGTTCGCGCGCAGCAAATGTTTACAGCTGGAACAGATACATCTTCATCATTGATTGACTGGACAATGACAGAACTGATGAGGAACCCCCGAGTGATGGCCAAGGCACAAGCTGAAGTAAGACGAGTAGGCCAACAACATGTTGACAAGTTGAAGTATTTGAAGCTGGTTATCAAGGAATCTCTCAGACTACACCCTCCTGCTGCAATTATCCCCAGAACTTGTAGAGAGGAATGTAAAATCAGTGGCTACACCATACCTCCAAAAATGAAGGTAATGGTGAACGTTTGGGCAATGCAAAGGGATCCTAAATACTGGACCCAGCCGGATAGCTTTGAACCTGAACGCTTCGAGATGAATCAGTCCATCGACTACACAGGCCGCGATCATTTCGAGTACTTGCCATTTGGGAGTGGGAAAAGAATTTGCCCTGGAGGCACATTTAGTCTGGCTAGTGCTGAGCTAACTTTAGCTCAGCTTCTCTACAATTTTGACTGGAAACTTCCACACGGAGTTGAAGCACAAAACTTGGACATGACTGAAAGAAAGGGTCTTGTGAGTTCAAGGAAACAAAACCTTTTTGTGGTGGCCACTCCCTATCAACCGTTGCTTTGATTGATGAACGAAATATATCTTTAGTTGCTAAAAATTATCTTGATAATTATATTTTGGTTGTATTTCACTAGCTTTGAATAAGGTCTGTAATAAGCATGCATGATCCCCAATTGATCTATGGCTCCGTTTGCTTAAGACTGGAGAGTACTGGATCAAATCTGACTGAGAGAGTTAATGAGTGTGCTTTATTAAGATTCGATCCTCTAAATTTACTGAGCCAAGTCTTAAGCAAACATACCCTATATTTCTCCTTTAGGGTGTATTTGGATTCAAGTTTCTCAAGATAGGGAAACATTCATATTTATTTCCGTATGCTTCAAGAAATCACCAGTTTAAGGACATAAGTCATCGTCGATGACTAATTCATCCGGACTTCGATATATGAGCTGCATGTGACCCATCTAATTGGGACTTTCCGGCGAATAAGCAAATGTACACCCTTTCCAGCTATGCCTGCAACCTAGTTAAATAAATATGACAATAAATTAAAAGAAAAATTACACATGAGCTTTAGTTTTGAGGCAAATAATCTGCTTGAAACCCTCCCGTCCGTCTCCTCTTCCCCCATGGTCGTTGCCCATTCTTCCCCTTCCCTGACCAAGTCGCAACATCTACTCTCTCTCTCTCTCTCCCTCCCTCCCTCTTGACCTATTGCTGGTGTTGGCATCATGGCACCTAGGTGTCGAAAGCTTCTTCGCGTAGTTTGCTTTCTTACGTTATCTTTATTTTGTATACTTCCACACTTCTTTGCATAATTTGATTTTTCTTTTTACTGTCTTGCAACACCACCGTTTCACTATCTTGGAAAGCAAAAACAAAATTCATGTTGTAGGAACCATATAGGATGTTGGGTGGATTTGGATGTGGATTTGTGGTTGGTAGGTGTTGGGTGTGGGTTTGGGTGCTCCAGTGCAGTAGGCGGCAATCACATTGGAGTGTGAAGAAGACGGAAGAAGAAATTTATTTTTAAATTTATTAATTGTTGTGAGAAATTTATGTTTAGTTTTGATGATAGCAAAATCAATTATAAGGTAGGAACTAATGCCCCCACGAATTCTGTACTCTTTGTAATAGATAGGGCTAGTTCAAATTAGGCAAAGTCACATGAACTAAACAACAAGATCATCAAGCACTACAAGAAAACTTATCACAAAAAAATAGTGAGAGTAACAAAAACCCTCACTATATGTTAGTTTCAATGAGGGTAAAAACATATTCTCACTAAAAACTTGACTATTGGTGAGGATATTTTTATTTCATTTAATTAAACAAGTTTTACCGTCACTATAAATTGTGAAAATTTGGCGGAACAGTTTCCTCCAAACCAACAAAATGTTCGATGAGTTATATTGGAATTTAAACAAAATTAAAAAAAATAAATTTCATTTAGCCAAAAGGAAAAAAAAAAAGTTCTTATGTATTTTATCTCCACACCCTTCTCCCCCCTCTTCTCGTGAAAATTCCACAAAAATTCTCTCCCTCAAAGTTATCCAATGAGCCTATTCGCCATCGTTGACCCTACAATTCCGGTGAGAATCTTTCCTCCCTTTTGCTAATTTTCTGAATTAAACCACATGTGAGAATCTCCCCTACTATTTCTCTGAATTAAACCCTAGGTTTTGCTGTAATTGGCAAAGGCTTTGTCAATTTGGTCATAAACCCTGAAAGTCCCCCTTCCTTTTTTTCTATTTCTCAAAAATACTTGCAACAAAGGCAAACCCTTTTCTCTTTTAGTATAATTTTCTTAATTTCTGAAAGCCTTTTCCACGAAAAATATACCCCATTTTGTTTCTTCAGTTTATTTGCTCGAAAAAGGGGTACTCTTTGAAGTTTTATTCTAAGAATCTGTTCTATATTGACATAGGGTTTTTCAAAGAAACATCAAGTTGAATTTATAGAGGGATCAGAAGGCAAAAAATGGGTTATAGCCCGGAATCATGATAAGTCCGTCGTTGGAACTGGTATGTGGTTCACATAATTCGTGTATCTTGTCTACTGATGCTACAAATGATGATTTTGCACCCTGCAAGTCTCTACACCTATTTTGTTAACTAGCACTACGCACGTGCGTTGCACGTGCTTATAATTTTTTATTATTATTTAATAAAAAAAATTAATTTGAACATAAAATAATTGTACATTGTGATCACTGTAATATATATACATAATTTCATAAATCAATGTAATAGAAATTAATCCATTGAACAAACATAATTTTGAATCAACTAAGAACTAAAAGAATCACAAAAGAGAAATAGAAAAGTTAAATAACGTTAGTCTTAATTAAATAAGTTATAATAATTAATGTTAAAAGATTCGTAAAAACCGACATACCATGATATATTGTAGAAATATTTAGTCTTGCAAAATTTTCTATTATACACGTAAAGTTTGATTTATTCAAACTATTGTTTACTTCTTATTATACACAGACTCGATCATCATTAATATATCTTGAATAAAGTTATACGATGATTGAAAAACTATATACGGAATAATGAGGCATATGTTTTTATGTTTTGCACCAAATCATTGACATTTGAAGAAAAACACATTTTTAATTGTCTCATTAATTATATCATCAACTGACATTCATAAGTCAATTATTTGTTTATATACACACAAAATATTAGGTCTAACGTACTTTTCTATAATTCTCTAATAAATAATTTCGATTTCAATATACATTTGCAATGAAATTCTTTACATATTTTAATGTGAGGAAAAAATTTCCAACAACTTAGTATCAAGGTCCAACATTCAACTTTTGTCATGAAAGCTATTTTCTAATTTTTCTTTTAATTATTAAGTATAACCCTCTTTAATATAATGTACTTATTGATTTAAGATTGCTTATTTCAATTTTCCTTAATTATTTTCTCAATGCAACGTCGAAATTTAAAAATTATGTGTGACTTACAATAAAAATCATATTATAGTATAATTACAAAATAAATAATATTTTTTATGGAAGATTGACTATGTACAAAGTATCTCACAATCTTCAATCAAGACACATGCTACAATCTATATAAAATATAATAAATGTTTTACATAATTTGTAATGTCTTTAATTCCTTATTTAGTTATAGTGAAAACTCCTAATTTTTTCAAACATTGCACATCCATTTAAAAGTCTTATATATACATGATTAAACCACGCATTCCGATTTTATTTTTCTCATTTCATTTTTTATTTAAACTATACCATACTTTATTCGACGTAATTATTTTTCTAATCTATTGTCAAGTTAATATTAACATTCACATTTCACTTTTCTTTATTTTTCAGCATGTTTTAATTTAATTATGTGATACTTATTCACAGAGTACAATTGAATCATTCATAGTACAACTTAGTTCATTATTTCTTTATCGTTTATTTTATTCTTTATTGTACCCTATAATTTATATAGCATAGTACATTCATCCATCAAGTTATTACATATGCTTAAAATATATATATATATATATATATATATATATATATATATAATATTTTTATCGATTTAATAATTTGTTTAATGTTAGATCTTAAATATTTAAAAGAATTGCAACTATTCATGTCCACTAATTTTTTCGTTTGCCATTTTATTATTTCTCAATAAAATTTCACACCTCGGTCTAAACTCCAATTATTATAAACCTTGTGATTTTTATGTCTCTCTCCAATTTTCTACCATAACAGTTTTTTCTTTGGTCTACTAAAATTACATCAACTATTAAAAGTATTACATCAGTGAGTATATATTTATGTAGATGTGTAAGGTATGTGATTAAAAATTATGTTCAACTTATAGACTTATTTGAATAAAATCGATCCATTGTATAGACCAATAGTACTTAAATTTACACAATATCACTACCAATGCATTTATAGTTTTTATGTCTTCGTATATCTCTATTACTGATTTCATATATAAGCTACTTTTATCGTTTTCCTCCATCTTTTTCATCTTATATATATATATATACATATATAAATGACTTTATCGTATACTTTTTAAATTCAATAAAATTCATAAATCAATTATTATTTTCTCTTGTTGTAATGTTTATAAATGTTACTTATGAAATATATCGATTTCATTCTTCTAAATCATTGAAAATAAATATAATATATAATCTCATTTCCTACAAGTATAATAATTCGATTTATATTTACTTAGTAATGCTCATACAAAGAAATTTAGCTTGTTAACATATATATTGTTAGTTTAATCTAAATTTAAACAGTAAGGCTAAATGTATGCCTAGTTTAATCCAAATTTTGAAATACTACATTGTAATAATTAACTTGTATGTACATCTACCTATAATATAGATATTTAGTTTTTGTTTTTGTATACTTTTCTCATAGTATAATATGTCTAACTCTATCATATTAATTTATCCTTTGATTTTTCTATTATATTATCTAGACTCGTCTATTATAATTTTTTTCATAATGAAAATTTACTTAGACCCTTTAATATTCATAATTTTTACGCTAATTTTTTTTTTATAATTTTGTTTATTATGTTAATATAGTTATATCTACTAATAATAAAGTCTATTCATAAGTTTGTGTTATCTTTCTTCACAATTCATTTTCTCACTTCTATTCATTTTATCATCATATAGTTCTTATTCAATTGTTTTGACATTATTTTCTATTGTTGGACTTTGATAAAGTGGTATACACAAAAATACATACAATTTTCTAACATGTCCTTTTACTTACTCAAAAGTCAATTTTAAAATATAACTTAGCAATTTCACATGCAAAGTCATTTTATTCTTTCATTTTAGTACTTGCTTCAAGTTTATATTATAATGAAGTTTAAATACTATGCTCTAACACTTGATCAATTCAATAGTTTACACTTTAGTCTAAATATTACATATTCAAATCTTATTTTTCATTAGATAACTTATATAACTTCTATTATTGTTTCCCATTGTTATAATATTGATACTTCAATAATTTAGAAATTTAGGGAGATTATTGCAAGTAGCAAATTTATAATATTCAAATTTAGACAAATAAATTGTTACTATTAGATAAGTATTATTCTAATTTATATTTATAATAAGAGTTGACTGTTTTGTTTATGACTAAACACTATGTAAGAATTTGTTAATAATTTATACATAGTAATATAAATCATTGTGAATCATTTACATATTGTTCTGACATATAACGTTTACATTTTTTAGACTAAAATATTTAATTTAATTTCATCTATTTTTTCCAAAAATTCTTTAATGACATTTGTTTAATTTAACTTTCAATCATTTTTATATAATAAAAGAATATAAGTACGATCATATGTCAACAATCTTGTGTCTATTATTCGACTATGAAGTTAAACTTATAACTATTGAAATCATATTAAACTATTACATTTTACATATTTTAAATATTTTATCATATAAGTATTATTAATCTTGAGTCATTCATATATTGTGGCAAATTAAATATTATATAATACACTATCGTCGTCTTGTCAACATATTTTTTGTTGTAGTTATTGGAATGAGTATATATATGTTATAGCTATGTACCATACCTAAATTAAAAAAAAAAAGTAATATAAAAAATTATCTCCAAAAAATTAAAGATGAGTTTTCAATATTATTCATTGTTCTGATTTTTATGTATATGATTTTTTCTTCTTATTGCTAATCCTAAAATCTAATAGTACTTTTTCGCCATGAATACACAAAAACTTAATATAACATTTAGTACCTAAATATCTTTATTGTATACCACTATTGCAAGTTAAGATTCTTGTGGTTATCATCATAACAAAGAAGTCAAAGTTTGGAGCTATTAAACTCTTATTAAACTATGCTTAATTTTCTATAATTTTTTATACATATATAAATATCTTTTATGTACATTTCAATTATTTAATATTTTGAGAACCATAAACTAAAGTACTTTAATATTCATAATATCTTATATTCTTATTCCTTTTTAGTATTATACATTATATTATTTTTTAATTTTTTAATATACTTTTTTCAGTTCTTCATAAATTTCATATAGTTCTTCTAATTGGATCTTTTACAATTGTAGAGAAATGAGAAAGATCGATTCACAAAATTTAAGAGTAAATAAAAGGAATATGATACACTATAGTTGACCTGTCAATTCCTTTTTTTTTTTTTTTTTTTTGTTATGGTTAATAGAATTGATATATATATTATAACTACGTACCTAAATTAAAAAGTAAACTAAAAAAAAAAATATCTCCAAAATGAAAAATGATAAATAAGAGCTTTCACTATTCACTACAACATAAATGGGCTAATGTAACACCAAAAAAGTGTTACATATATACTAAAATATGTTACTATAGACTTTAGGTAACACTTTATTGGTGTTACATTTGCCGGTGCTACCTAAAGTCTAATGTAACACTTTTGATGATCTTTAGTAACACTTTTAATAAGTGTTACATTAGATTTTAAATTGTAACACTTTATGGTAACACTAAAAAATGTTACATATAACCCCCTTTATGTAACACTTTTAATTGAAAGAAAAAATTAAAAATTTGTCATTGTTGGGTTTCGAACCCAGGTTGCTAGATTGCAAGAGCTTAAGCGCAAAGTCTTAACCACTAGGCTACAATAACTTTTTTAGTTATTATTTCAAGAAAAACAATATATACACAAGATTTTATTATACCATCAATAAAATACACTCAAAATTAAGTTTTCATCAAACTATAATCTAACTTAATTTTATTTACGTTATTCATATCAATTTGACACAATATTTCCACTATTTTTTTTTTTCATTTTCATCCACTCATATATATATTTATATATATATAACTTATTTTATACATTAATTTTATACATCTAGTTATTGTATATAAATCTTAAGACATTATCATTAATTTTAATTACCATAATTTTATGTATTAAGACACCTTAATTGTTGTGTTTCATAGATTTTAAATAAAAAAATAAACTTACAAATATGAAGAGACATGACCAAATGTCCCAAGTCTAGGCTCTCACACTTAAAAAAATGTATTCAAATTCTTAAAAGCTAAAGCTACAAGTCTATTTTGTAATTGTTTAGTAAAAATATCATGTGTGTATATCTATATACATACACACAAATAAGTCACAAATAAAATTTAATTTATTTTTTATAACGAATAAGTAAATCTTTAGGTGCTCTAATGACACTACAACATAAATGAGCTAATGTAACACCCAAAAAGTGTTACCTATATACCAAAATATGTTACTATAGACTTTATGTAACACTTTATTGGTGTTACATTTGTCGGTGCTACCTAAAGTCTAATGTAACACTTTTGATGATCTTTAGTAACACTTTTAATTGAAAGAAAAAATAAAAAAGTTGTCATTGCTGGGTTTCGAACCTAGGTTGCTAGATTGCAGGAACTTAAGTGCAAAGTCTTAACCACTAGGCTACAATAACTTTTTTATTTTTTTTTTGTAAAAAAAACAATATATACACAAGATTTTATTGTAACATCAATAAAATACACTCAAAATTAAGTTTTCATCAAACTACAATCTAACTTAATTTTATTTAGGTTACTCATATCAATTTGACACAATGTTTCCATTATTTTTTTTTCATTTTCATCCACTTATATATATATATATATATATATATATATATATATATATATATATAAATCTTAAGACATTATCATTAATTTTAATTACCATAATTTTATGTATTAAGACACCTTAATTATTGTTTTTTATAGATTTTAAATAAAAAATTAAACTTACAAACATGAAGATACATGACCAAATGTCCCAAGTCTAGGTTCTCACACTTAAGAAATGTATTCAAATTCTTAAAGCTACAAGTCTATTTTGTAATTGTTTAGTAAAACCACAAATAAGTCACAAATAAAATTTAATTTATTCTTAACGAATAAATAAATCTTTAGGTGCTCTAATAAATTGTTATTTTTGTAGGTATGAGTTGATCATTTTCACTACTTATGTTACAGGCATTCTGTTGTAATAATTAAGATATAACACATGAGACAAATAAAAATAAAAGTCACATAAGAAAAATAATCCACAAATATTTAATTAGTTTAAAATAAAATAAATAATTTTATTATTTACAAGTGTTACTTATTTATAAGTGTTATATAAAAGTGTTACTTATTCAAAAGTGTCGCGTAAAAAGTGTTACTTATTTAAAAGTGTTACCTAAATGAGTTACAATTTAAAAGTGTTACGTTCAAAGCGTTACATGTTCTAAAAGTGTTGCACGAAAGTGTTACATATTCGCAGATGTTACAAAAGTGTTACATAAAAGTGTTACATATTCATAAGTGTTACAAAAGTGTTACATAAAAGTCAAAATTTTAAAAGTGTTACATACGAAATGTTACATAAAGCCATTTATGTTGTAGTGATTATTCAATTGTTCTAATTTTTATGTATATAGTTTTTTTTTTCTTGTTGTTGCTAATCGTAAAACCTTTTAGTATTTTTTTCACCATGAAAACACAAAAACTTAATAGTTTTGCAAACATTTAATATTTAAATAACTCTAAAGTACCATCATTCGAAATTAAAAGTCTTGGAATCATTATCCTAGTTAAAAAGTCAAACTTTGAAGTTACTAAAGTCCTATATTATTTTTAAATTTCTATAATTTTCTTATAAATACATAAATATCTTTTGTGTAACTTCAATTATTCAATATCCTAAGAATCATATACTAAAGTAATTTTACTTATTGTAAGTACCTTTGTGCTAATCGGCCTTTCTCATTTCTCTTCAATTATAGAAGAAACCAATTAGAAAAATTATTAGAAATTTATGAAGGATCGAATAAAATATAAACAAATAAAAAGAATATAATGTATTTTTACCACAAATAAATAATAATATATTATGAATATTTAGGTTCAGCTTATATCATCAGTCGAACTATATATTATATTAAATGTGATAGAAAATTTCATAAGTTGAGACTTGAGAGATGAATTTCAATTAGAAAATGAATCTTACAAAATAAATAAAACTTAAAAAAATAAAGTTACTAAATTAGCCTTAAAATTTTGCTAATTAATGGTTCTTTTTTCTTTTTCTATAGTTTTTTTTTGACAATTATATAAACGAATCTCATCATAAAAGAGATAAGAAATTTATAAAGAAACTTAATAATAATAATAATAATAATAATAATAATAATAATAATAATAATAATAATAATAATAATAATAATAATAATATTATTATTATTATTATTATTAAAAATAATAAAAAATATATAGAATATGATCAATATGTAGGTTTAACTTATGCCATTAGATGAATTACATATCATATCCATGATTTTTTTAGTGTATCATATCTATGAATTGATAGATGAACTATATAGGGCTCTAACCAAATAAATAAAACTTTGAGAATATAGTTAATAAACTAACCTTAAAAACTAAAATCCATTAATAATATAATAGGCAAATCAAATTTTGTCTAACTATATATAAAAACGATTCAAAGATATAGTTTATAAATAAAACTTTAAAATATAGTTACCAAACTAACCTTAAAAATTAAAATTCATTAAGGATATAATAGGCAAATCAAATTTTGTAAGAAACAACTCACACTTTTATAATAGAAGTAGATTAAGTATAATTATGAATGTTCGTATTATGGTGTAGAAGTTCTCTTGTCAAGGGGCTATTTGGCATCACTTCTAGTCTTGAGAGGGCTCACACCATTTCCCCAGTCAAATAATATCAAGAAGCTGCAGTCTCTTTCCTTTGAAAGCAAAATCTGATCCAACAAGGATTTATGGTTGGGTCTTGACAGGCTCTAATCCTAACCCTTAATTACGGCAACTGTACGGGTGTAGGAGTATATAGTGGAAGTCAAGGTCGATCTTAAGGGAATGAGGTTAGGTAGTTTGATACTCTAATTATCTAGGATTATCTTACTAGATACTAGAATTTGGGAAGAGTTGTTTTATAATTAAACTATATTGCATATAATCTATTAAATGAAATAATTAATAAAAGATGATTTCCAATCCAAGAGAGTATATCTCAGGGTATTGATTTTAGGAATTGCGCTAATGAATGATTAATCTCTAAATTAAAAGACTTTAAACCGATTTTAAATCTATTACGCGACACTTAATTAACCCAGCTCTTCTCTTGAATGAATAAATCATAGATTGATTAGAACAATTACTCTCCCTAGTCAATTAATCCTAACAACTCCTAAAAGCCCCTTAAGCCTTGCCTACAATGTCATAGATAACTACGTTATACGTCGTACGTCTATTAACAACTCTCTTCTCTCAAAGCGGAATTGTTACACGATTGGACTAAGCCTAATTGATCAGATTATGCTCAATCATAAAATAACAACAAACTTATAGAAAAATAATAAAAACTAGAGTTTATAACTTAAAAGATAAAATCAAACATAATTGTAAAATCCCTACTTTCTAACCTTAGGACACGAGTAATTTAGCTACCCATGCCTACTATCAAATCAAAATAATAATCAAAGAAAACATTGTTAATAAATCACAATTAAATAAGAAATAGTAAAACCCGAATAGTTGGCTCTTCGATCTTCGTCACGTCTTGCTCGTCGATCCTCACTCTCAGTCCTCGTACTTGAAAGTATGTAAATGTATGATGTGATATCCTAAAACTTGAGCTTTGGACCTCCTTTTATAAGTTGGGGACGAATCTTGGGGATTTAGGCTCCAATTCCCACTTGAAGTAGGATATCCTTCACAAAACGGGCTTTTGTCGCGGTCGCAATAGCCTTAACTCAAAACAGGCTTAAAAATGCTTCTTTTGTTGCGGCCGTGAGACAGGTTTGTCGCTGTCGCAATGCATGGACAACTCAACTTTCAATTCTAGCCACCTTTCTTCGCGGCCGCGAGCCTTCTTTCAGTTTAGGGCGATTAGATGATGATTTCAGTTTCAGAATAATTTTACTCAAAAAGCTAGATAACATAGTAAAATTGAGCATATGTGATAACACAAAAATCAACTACTTTCGAGACTTTGTACTTTCAAATTATTCAATCCTCATCGGGTATGTGTGTTGCTCATCTCTCAAGTGTTTAGGTTAAAATACATTTTTGCTCAAATTGAACTATATGCATTGCCTATTATAAGCTTGCCAATCGTCTAAACTAGACCTCGTACTAGATATGTGTGACAAAAGATAAAAATATGTCTTTCTTTTTGGTTGTAATGTAAGCTTAAGGTAAGGTGGGATACATTTGGATAAAAGTGACTACTTTTGGACTAATCAAGTTACCCCTAAGCCGACTATCCCTCAATACAATCACTCAATCTCACTCTTCAAATTTCAGCAAATCATCCCAAAAAATGACTTCTTCACCCCACAATAGTACTTCACAACTTAAGTAATTTTTCAGGTTATTATTCGAGTACCACATCTTTGGGACTACCCCACTTTTCTATTTAATTCAAATTATTTTTAATTTTTTTCTCCTAATCTAAGAACAAAGAAAAAACCCCCCTTCCCCCCACGGTGACTCGAACCCAGGACCAAAGGCCTAGGTAGTAGATGCTCTGCCACTTGAGCTATCCAACTTCGTCCAATTCAGTTCAAATTATTAAGCACTTTATTAGTTCCTAGCCTCTCCTAAAAAATAATAAACCAACATATATACAACGAACTCTTTTTTTTCTTTTCTTTTTTTATTTTATTTTATTTTTTTCTTTTTACGAACTAGGAGAGGTTATTCTTCTCAGTTTTTCACCTATCACTTTGTTCTTCCCTTCACCTTTTCGAACGTCCACGATTTTCCACTTTTTTTCTCCCAAGATTTTTACCCAACTACCTTCCAATCCTTCCCCTTCTTACTCAATTAGTCAAATTAATGCCAAATGATTAAATTGATAGGTTTTTGGCTTTTAATGTAGGTATGTGAAATAATAGGCTATTAAGCTCAAATGGGCTAACTAGGGATAAATTTTGAACTTTTGGTATAAAGGACAACTTTTCAAGGCTCAAAATAGGCTGAAAACAAGAATTGCCTAAGATCATTTCCTAAGTCAAAACATATACTTAACACATTCATAATAAAGACTCAAGGCAAGTTCTAGAGACTAATACATACATCCAATCAAAATTCACACCGAAAGAAAATTATATTACTCCAAAAATAGGAATACAATTAGGTTGAAATCCTCACAAGGTTCATTTTGATCAAACATTCTAAGTTCAAGCTGAATTTTATCTCAAATTACCTATCATGCTCTGCTATGTGCCAATTTTGAAAACATGTTTCTCAAAATCTCCTCATTGTTAACTTCTCATTATCCATCTTTCCCTATTCTTTTCTTTTCTTCTTTTGATCACTTATCACCAACTAAAGACTGGGGTTTTCTTGTCTCCAACTAATAAAAAACTAAAAACATAAAACATCAAACTAAAAACAACTAGGACCCAACATGACTAAACAAATAAACTCACACAAATGGTCTCACAAACCCAACAACTCCAATAAAAACAGATAAGGGGGCACACAGAACCCAATACTATAACCAAAGCAGCAAAACAAACAAATGGGTACTGGTACACGCGTTTATTTATGCACTTTAAGTCTGTTAGAGTGATGAATTGTGATGTTTGCGTGTAGAATGGGGAGTATTTGGCTTGTTTTAATGCCTTTGGACTATTTGACGTTTGTGTTTTCATTTTGAGCTAAATAGGTGATTTAAGGCTAAGTATTCGTACTCGGCCAGATGCACAACGAGGGAATGAAGTCCGGATGTCAAAAGGACGGAAAAATCGCCGAAAAATGAGAACAGAGCACCGCGGCCGCGGCACAATGGCGCGGCCGCGGTCAAAGTGAAGAAATAAGAAAAAAGTTCTGGACAAGTAGCGCGGCCGAGGCATACTTGCGCGGACGCGGCGTGCTGCTGGACCAAGAGCGGGCGCGGGCGCGGCCCATGAGCGCGGTCGCAGCCCGTTAAGGCGGCTAATTAATCCTTGGGCCACAAGAATTCCGTTTTAAAGCCCAAAATCAACCCAAATTGACTTCCTCTATAAAAAGGGACCCTTATGCTCGAAAATAGGGGACTTGGACATTACGAGAGAGCAAGATTGGGAGATTCCAAAGGGGACGAGCAATTAAGATCGGCAGTACTCGGGTTTTCTAGTCCTTAATTCTTTTAATTATGTATTTTCAGTTCAATTTGTCTTTTGTCACCGCCATGTGGCTAGTAGGTTATTTCAATCCTTAGTCGAGTCGAACCCTATTTTTACTATCTTGTGATATTTACAGTGGTTATTAATCAGTTGATTCCTTGAAACGTTGTTATACTATTTGTTTATCCTTCAATGCTTGTGTGTTTATATGCTAGATTGATCGCCTAGGATTATAATTGCATAAGTAATGCTAGGTTATAATCGTAATCCGTAATTGTTACGAACCTATAGCCACTTAGTAGCGAATAGCAAGTGATATTGCTAGGGTAGTATATAGCTCGGTCTGGATGGGTCCGAGCTTACGAGGTCCACACCGTGTCTATCCCGTTATCCTAGTACTCTAGGCGTCCGGTTAATGAGATCCAGAGAGCTTATTCTGAGGTCACTCAACTGGATAGACTAACCAAAGAGCTTGTTTTGGTTAGTTAAACATAAGGGGTAACGAGGTTAGCAGAGCTTGTTGCTAATCTCGGGGTAGGAGTTTTAAAGGTTAAAATTGGTTAATAATTGCATCTATCACAGGGTAGTAATAACTAGGGGGAGATAAGATTAAGGGTTGGGATTCGTTATTTCATAAGTAGAACAGTTCATAACTAATTTGCTTTATTTCTATTTTAGTTCCTTAGTTAATATACATCAATTTACAAACCCCCATTATTTATATACTTATATAAGTTGCTAGTATTAGGATCTATTTAAAACACTAATAGTCTTCCTGCTCCATGTGGGATCGACCCTACTTACCACTTCTACGAGCTAGAAGGGTAGCTAGGTTTAATTAATTTTGCCGCATCGCGACAGTGCGGTCAAATTTTGGCGCCGTTGCCGGGGAGCGGTGCAAGATTTTAAGTGTTTATTTTTATTAGTGCTATATTGAGTCTCGTAATTTTTTTTTTTTTTTTTAATATCTGCGATACACTTGAACTCACCTAAGTTTCTTTTTGTTTTAGCAGTGAATGATCACTCGTTCACGCCAAAATAAAGAACTGCTTTTCGACCCTGAAATAACTCATAGAGATCGCATTCTGAGAAGACAAGCAAGAGAGAATCTAGAAGAATTTGAAGCCTTACCTTTTGCCACCGAGAATTCTTTCGAGTCTGAACCTGAGCCAGAAGCAATGGCAGCCGAAAGGACTATGCGGGAATTGGCCACCACTGGCACTACTCACCAGCCTCTATGCATCACCTTCCCTGACTTGGGGGAGGACACCATTTTCGAACTCCGATCAGGGTTAATTCACCTGTTACCCTCTTTCCATGGGTTAGCAGGAGAAGACCCGCACAAACATCTGAAGGAGTTTCACATCGTCTGTTCGAGTATGAAGCCGACGAAAGTCACAGAAGAACAGATAAAACTGTGGGCATTTCCTTTTTCTCTGAAGGATATGGCCAAGGATTGGCTCTACTACCTGCCTTCAGCATCTATAAAAACTTGGGAGGAAATGGAGGCCCAGTTCTTGGAGAAGTACTTTCCGGCATCTAAGGCCACGAACATCCGGAAGGAAATTAGTGGAGCGATACAACTGCCCGGAGAAACTTTGTACGAGTATTGGGAACGCTTTGAAAAGCTGGTGGCCAGATGTCCCCAACATCAGATCACAGAACAGTTGCTCATCCAGTACTTTTATGAAGGGCTGACGCAGTCAAACCGGAACATGCTGGACTCTGCCAGTGGGGGAGACCTATGTGACAAAACCCTGACAGCTGCTAGAGCACTCATTTCGAAAATGGCGGCTAAGACTCAACAATTCGGGACAAGGGATGCTTCAACGCGGATAGTAAGGGAGGTGAACGATTCTCAAATGGATGCGAAGATTGATCAGCTTACCAAAATGGTCCAGAAGGCTGTTTTGGGGGGGGGGGGGGAGGGGCTCAAATACCCAACCTTGCCGAATATGTGATACCACAGATCACACAACCGATAATTGCGAAGTTCTGGGTAATGAGCTAGAAGCACACGCCAATGCTGTCGGAACTGGAAACTTCCAAGGTAGGAAGTACGACCCATATTCCCAGTCGTACAACCCAGGATGGAGGGATCATCCGAATTTCAGCTATGGTAATCAGCAAGGCCAGTCAAGTGGGCAAAACAGACTTCCACCACCTACAGGTATGTATTACACGAAGCAGCCATCCGAACAAGCACCTGACTCATCCTTGGCGGATATTGTGAAGACTTTAGCAACAAACATTGTGCAGTTTCAAAAGGATGCAACATCAAGCATCAAGAACCTCGAGACACAGATGTGCCAGATGGCAACTGCTATAAGTCGACTAGAGAATATGCAGAGTGGCAAACTGCCATCACAACCTGAAATGAACCCTAGAAATGTCAGTGCCATCACATTAATGAGTGGTAACCAGCTTGGAGAGCTTAAGAAGCCCGAGCAACCATTGGAAGATGATATAAACGACATTTCGGACAAGACAGCAGAAGACAGAGCCGCGGCCGCGGCAGACTTACCCGGCCGCGCCCAACCTGACGATCCTGAAGGTGGAAGTTCTGGAGACATAGCGCGACCGCGGCAAACCAGCGCGGCCGCGGCCCCTGTTCAGCCAAAATCGGCGGATTCTGCATCCATTCCGTCTCAACCACTCCCTTTCCCCAGTCGTATGATCAGACCGACACGACCTGACAAAGAGAAGGAGATATTGGAGGTGTTTCGCAAGGTTGACATCAACATCCCCTTGATCGATGCTATCAAGCAAATCCCCAGATACGCCAAGTTCTTAAAAGAGCTATGTACCAACAAGCGTAAACTCAAGGGTAACGAAAAGGTCCTGATGGGAGAAAACGTCTCAGCAATCTTCCAAAAGAAGATGCCATCTAAATGTAAGGACCCAGGTATGTTTGTCATTCCATGTAGAATAGAGGGCACATACATTGAACGTGCCATGCTAGACCTAGGAGCATCCATTAATGTAATGCCAAGAGCGATATTTCATGCATTAAAACTAGGACCACTGAAAGAAACTAGGATAGTAATTCAGTTAGCAGATCGTAGTAATACATACCCCGATGGTCTAATTGAAGATGTCTTAGTAGAAGTAGGTGAACTAGTATTTCCTGCTGACTTTTATGTTCTAGACATGCAAGGAGATTCTCCTACACCTCCTCCGATTTTGTTAGGGCGGCAGTTTTTAAACACCGCTCAAACAAAAATCGATGTCAGTGAGGGAACTTTAACGATGGAATTTGCTGGGCAACTTGTTAAGTTTAATATTTATGATGCTATGAGACACCCGGAGGATGTGAATTATGTTTTTTCTGTAAGCGTAATTAACCCTCTCATAGAGGAAGTTTTTCAGTTAACATGCAGGGAACCTTTGGAAATTATGCTCACGCAGGATTTGGAGAAGGACACCTTTGAACTTTGGAAGGCCAATAAAGAGTTGGTCGAGCTCGTAGCGTCCCTCCAATCCCTTCAACCCGCCAAACCAAGGTATGAACAAAAATTCATTGATTTACCTGAGACTGACCAAAAGCTACTTCCCTCTACAGTCGAAGCGCCTAAGTTAGAACTCAAGTCCCTGCCAGAGCACCTCAAATACGTTTACTTGGGAAAGAGTGGAACTCTGCCTGTCATCATCTCATCGCGACTGACCCCACAGCAAGAGGCAGCATTGATAGAAGTCCTAAAAGTGCATAAGAGAGCGATTGGATGGACAATAGCCGATATCCAGGGGATCAGTCCTTCACTGTGCATGCACCGAATACTCCTTGAAGAAGACTCCAAACCGAGTCGAGAACCACAGAGGCGATTGAACCCGCCAATGATGGAAGTGGTCAAGAAGGAGGTGATTAAGCTGTTGAACGTAGGCATTATCTACCCAATATCCGACAGTAAGTACATCAGCCCCACACAGGTAGTTCCGAAGAAATCCGGAGTAACAGTGGTAGAAAACAAAGATGGTGAGTTGGTCCCTACTCGGTTACAAACTGGGTGGCGAGTTTGCATTGACTATCGCAAGTTGAATGCAATGACTCGAAACGACCATTTTCCTTTACCGTTTATTGATCAAATGCTAGAACGATTAGCAAGGCATTCATTTTACTATTTTCTAGATAGTTTTTCAGGTTACTTTCAAATCGCGATAGCACCAGAGGATCAAGAAAAAACCACGTTCACGTGCCCCTTTGGAACGTTTGCTTGGCGAAGAATGCCATTTGGGTTATGCAATGTGCCAGCGACATTCCAACGTTGTATGGTAAGCATATATTCTGAGTATGTGGGTCATATAATAGAAGTCTTTATGGACGACTTTAGTGTGTACGGGGAAACATTTGAGAAAAGTCTTGAAAATTTGGTACTTATCTTAAAAAGGTGTGTCGATACTAACCTTGTTTTGAATTGGGAGAAGTGTCATTTTATGGTCGAACAATGGATAGTTCTGGGTCATATTGTATCATCTAGGGGTATAGAAGTTGATAAGTCAAAGATTGATATTATTACCTCCTTGCCTTACCCCGCCAGTGTGCGGGAGATTCGTTCTTTCCTTGGTCATGCAGGTTTCTACAGAAGATTCATCAAGGATTTCTCCAAGATCTCAGCACCTACAAAAAGAGGTGGAATTCGAGATGACCGACGAATGTAAAGCTGCCTTCAATCAACTGAAAGAAGCACTTACCACACCGCCTATCATTCAACCGCCGAATTGGGAACTCCTATTTGAAATCATGTGCGATGCAAGCGACTATGCGATAGGGGCGGTGTTAGGACAAAAGATGGGGAAAGCGTCACATGTGATTTACTACGCGTCCCGAACATTGAACCCAGCCCAATCAAACTACACCACGACGGAAAAAGAGCTTTTATCAATTGTTTTTGCTTTAGAGAAATTTCGTTCGTATTTATTGGGCACTAAAATTATTGTCTATTCTGATCATGCAGCTCTTCGATATTTACTATCCAAGAAGGAGGCAAAACCGAGGCTAATACGGTGGATTCTCCTGCTACAAGAGTTCGACATCGAAATCTGAGATAAGAAGGGAGCTGAGAATTCGGTGGCTGACCACTTGAGTCGGTTAGCCCTACAAGAGAGTGCACAACCATTGCAAGAAGAATTTCCCGACGAGCAACTACTTCAGGTCACACATATTCTTTATCCCACAACACTCCCAAATACACCATGGTACGATGATTTAGTAAATTTTCTTGCATCTCGTTATCTGCACGCTGACTTTACTAAAGCAAGGAAAGATAAACTTAAAAGTGATGCTAAATACTTTGTGTGGGATGATCCATTGTTATGGAAACATAGTGCGGATCAAGTAATTATGCCTGAGGAAGAACATGAGTCCATTTTAAAATTTTGTCATACATATGCTTGTGGGGGACACTTTGGGTCTAGGAGGACAGCACATAAGGTTCTGGAGAGTGGGTTTTTTATTGGCCATCATTGTTTAGGGATGCATACTTATTTTGTAAAACCTGTGACAACTGTCAAAGAACCGGGAACAACTCCCAGAGGGATGAAATGCCTCAAAACCCAATCATGATTTGTGAAATATTTGATACTTGGGGCATGGACTTTATGGGACCTTTCCCGGCGTCTTATGGCAACACATACATTTTATTGGCTGTCAATTACGTCTCAAAATGGGTGGAGGCAAAAGCCACTCGAACTAACGATTCTAAGGTTGTCGCAGATTTTGTGAAGGCTAACATTTTTTCTAGGTTTGGAGTCCCAAAAGCCATAATCAGCGACAGGGGGACGCATTTCTGCAATCGAACCATTGAGGCATTGCTACGGAAATATTGTGTTATACACAAAGTTTCCACAGCATATCATCCCCAGACGAGTGGCCAGGCAAAGACGTCCAACCGGGAAATTAAAGCCATTCTTGAGAAAACCGTGCAACCCAATAGGAAAGATTGGAGCTTACGCCTTGATGATGCACTGTGGGTGTACCGCACGGCATACAAAACCCCCATCGGTATGTCGCCATACCGACTAGTCTACGGGAAACCATGCCATTTGCCGGTAGAACTTGAGCACAGGGCATATTGGGCCATCAAAAGGTGCAACATGGACTTCGACACCACCGGCATACACCGAAAATTGCAACTTCAAGAGCTCGAGGAAATACGGAATGAGGCGTTCGAGAATGCTCTCATTTACAAGGAGAAGACCAAAGTATTCCACGATTCTTGCATCACGCGAAAGCATTTTGTCGTGGGAGAAAAAGTGCTCTTATACGCGTTTAAAGTTGTTTCCCGGTAAGTTACGTTCTAGGTGGATAGGACCATTTATTATTGCTAATGTTTTTCCCTATGGTGCAGTCGAAATAAAAAGCGAGAAAACGGGGAAAGTGTTCAAGGTTAATGGCCATTTACTGAAGCCATACTTCGAGAATTTTCGGTAAGTTCCCGAAGAATTGACTCAGGTCAAAGACCCCCCTTCCACTTGAGCAGTACACCCGTCGAGCCAACGACGTTAACCAACAGCGCTTGTCGGGAGGCAACCCGATGTTTTACGGTTATTTTTGTTCTTCTTGTCTTCGAATTTTATTTTTTCTATGTTAGAACGCTTTTATTTTCATGTTTTTCTTGCTTTTCATAAGGTTCACAGGACCAGGAATGCCATAAACGCAAGGCGGGGGTCACAAAACGGAAAAATTGAGTCTAAGGTTCGAAAACAGGGCCCTCGGCCGCGGTAATTACGCGCGACCGCGACCTAAGTGCTCAGAAACACTAGAAATTGCTGGACACTTTGCGCGACCGAGGTGCGAGTGCGCGACCGCGACAATTCAATCGAGCGCGGCCGCGGTAGACTTGCACGACCGCGGCCTAAGAACAGCAGGTTAAAACCCTGGCCGCGGCCAGATTTCTCCTTTCATTCTCCTTCTCTCCCCCCCCCCCCCGGCGAAAAACACACACCTTGCAGACACAATATCATTTTCCACCTACAAACCACTAAAATTCAGCACTAATCCACACACACACACCCCTGAACACAAACTAGTCCGATTACTTTCGGATTTTCATCACACTTTTGGGCAAGTCGATTTGGGCGCGAAATACAAATTCGAATTTTTCTCATCCGGTACCTATAATCATGCCTCCCCGTCCTAGTCGTAGACAGGCCAAGGGCAAGCAACCGGTGGTTGAAGAGCCACCAGTGGAAACCCCACCTCCGGAGCTACCGTCTGACCCCACTGACAGCCGGCACTTCGGCTTTGTTTTGACCAACGACTCTCATAAGGAGTGCTTCAACAAGCTGTGCAACAGACCGGTCATGGCTACTCGGTATGGTCGCGACCAGCTTCTCAAGGACATGGGCATATATGACAATGTGACCTCCCTTTTGGATTCAGCCGGACTTCGAGGGGTCATGCGACCCCAACTGACATACAAGGGGCTGACACTTGAATTTTTAAGCACCCTCGAGATCATCATGGACCCCAACCAGTGCGGGGATGTGCCCAAAAGCATCACATTTCAATTAGGAGGGCAGACTTTCACTAGGTCCATGAAAACACTCTCCGAGATTTATGATCTGCCATATGCAGAGGTCACCAGCTGTTATGAGCCGTTTAATGTGCAAGCTTTTTGGGGGCATATCCGGTACATTCAGAAGCTCCTTAGCCTCACCATCTTTGCAAGGAAAGAAACAGGGGCCGCACGCCATAACGAGTTAAAACTATTGTGGCATATACTGAACAAGAGGCAGGTGGTGGTAGCCAGGTTGATACTCGAGCATTTTGAACACGTGGTCCTCAAACAAAGGGATAACATCTACGTAGGAGGGCTGATTACTCCGATCGCAGCTGATTGTGGCGTTCCGTTGGTTGATCTGACACCTGTGACCACTCAGTTCCTTCTCACTTGGGAGGATTTGGAGAAAATGAGAGTCGTGACCTTGGGTTACCAAGAAGGGGTGGCCCGAAAGCCATCCAACAAGACCGTCCCATATGTTATACAAAATGTGGGACCATTCCTTCGCCTACCAAATCCGGGGCTCACGGAGGTGCTCAGTATCTACGATACCCGAAACATATCCTTAGCTTCACCTGCTCATTTGCCCACCTCTCGATTGCCTGATGACATCGAATTGCAGCGGTACCAGTTGGGACGAGTCCCGATTATACCTCAGTCAGACGATGACATCACTCCGGATCAAGAAGACCCGACTGAAGGAAGCAGTCGCCACCGCCAGACCAGGCAGAAGAGACCCGCTGCTGCCATTCAGTCACAGTGGGAGTTTCAGGAGCACATGGAAGGGCTCGTTACCTCACTCAGGGACGATTTAGCCCTTTACAGAGGAGAGAGCCAGTCGGGCCATCAGGAGATTATGGCAGCTTTGCAAGCAGGTCAAGAACGTGAGACTGCATGGCACCATACTATGGAGCAGCGTTGGCAGGTGGAAGATGATCGTTGGATGGCTATGGAAAATCGCTGGGTTATGGAGGATGATCGGTGGACAGCCATGGAAACTCGTTGGGGTGTGGAAAATAATCGTTGGGACCAAATGCAATTATTGCAGCAGCAGCAACAGGCATTTCAGCAGCAACAGCAAGAATGTCAGAGGCAGCAAGACGCTCAGTGGAGCCACATGCAGTCCTTTTGGGGACAAGGGGGTCATCCACCCCCGCTGCCGCCTAAGTCAAACACTGTAAGTACGTACCAAGCCGCACCACTTTTTCTTCCCTCAAACTTTGGTTTTTAACCAAGTTTGGGGGAGGGGGGGTGTGACGTGGGGCGACTTGGCCGCGTTTCTAGTATGCTGCCCGTGTCTATTTGTTTTTATTATGCATTGTTGTTGGGCCTGTGAGCCATTAGTTGAGGATTGGGCCTGTGTGCCAGTGATAGTGTGTTGGGCCTGTGAGCCGTAGTTTTTTTGTTTTATTTTATTTTGTGGAGTCTTTATGATTTAGTGTGTTTATTTTGATAGAGTCTAGAAAGGAAAAAGAAAACTGAATTATGCTGTAAAGATAAAATGAACACATTAAGGTGATGATAAGTTGGCAATGAGTTCATGATGATTGTTGTTAAAACTTGTTCACAATAGCACATGATAGAGCATGACGGGTAATGGAGATGAAATTGAGCTGTAATTTGCAACATTGATCAGTAAAATTTCCCTGTGAGGACTTTGAACCTATTTTGTATCTCCAGTCGTGGAGTAATTTGTACAAATTCTTTCGGTGTGATTTTCATTGATTATGTGTATATAGACCCTAGAACTTGCCTTGCATGTCTGTCGTGAATAAGTCAATGTGTGTTGTGGCTTAGAAAGTGATCTTAGGCATTTCTTGATTTTAGCCTACTTCAGACACTCAACACAATTATCCTTTTTTACCGCAAACTTGAAAAAGAAATTTTCCTTAGTTAGCCCATTTGAGCCGTGAGCCTATCACTTGTTAGCCGAATATTACAAGCCGAATATCTTTCCAATTGGCCTTTGACCTTATTGGACTAATCTAGTTAAGAGGGAGGCGAAAGGAGAGGTAGTCGGGGATGTTATTTGGGATGCCTATGGGTTGAAAAAGGGGAATAAAGTGACAAATGAAAAGGAAATTGGTGATAGGAGAAGCAAGAAGGTTTACCCTCCTATGTGTTAAAAAGCTTAGACTTGTTGATTTGTACAATGCGAAAGTAAGAAAATAAATGAGTTGGGTACATTTGAAGCATGATTTGAGGAGGGGAGTAAGAAAAGTGCTTATTGAAGAAAAAAAGAGAGAGGAATTCGGGTAGTCCCAGAAAATGTGGTACCCACGTGAAAAAAAAAAAGAGAAAAAAAAAAGAAAAAAAAAAGAAAAAAACATAGTAAGAAAAAAAGAGAAGCACTTGGTTGTAAAAGATTCAGTCGTGGGGAGAAGAAGTCATTCCTTGGGGTGATTTACTGAGATTTGGTGAGTGAGATGTGAGTGATTGTTTTGAGGGGTGGTTGAGTAGGAATAACTCGGTTAGTCCACGTTTTAGTCACTTTCATCCAAATTTTATCCTACCTTACCTAAGCCTTTATTACAACCAAATTAAAGACCTTTTTTATTCTTTACCACACATGCTGAGCACTAGGTCCGACTTAAATAATTGGCAAGCATATGGTGGTCGGTGCATATAAGTCAGTGTGAGTGTAGTAATTTGCATACCTTAAACACTTGAGAGAAGAGTAATAGACAATTCCGGTGAGGATCAATTGTTGAAAATCATAAGTAATGAAAGTAGTTGAAGTTGCCCTGTCAAATATGCTCGTTTACATCATGTTGCTGTGTTTTTATTGGAAATCCTTTCTGAAACTTGTAATTGCCACTTAAAGTGCCTTAAAACCCGTGTCTTGATTGTTGTTTTATTTAGATTTGTTCGGGACGAACAAAGGGTTAAGTTTGGGGGATTTTGGTACACGCGTTTATTTATGCACTTTAAGTCTGTTAGAGTGATGAATTGTGATGTTTGCGTGTAGAATGGAGAGTATTTGGCTTGTTTTAATGCCTTTGGACTATTTGACGTTTGTGTTTTCATTTTGAGCTAAATAGGTGATTTAAGGCTAAGTATTCGTACTCGGCCGGATGCACAACGAGGGAATGAAGTCCGGATGTCAAAAGGACGGAAAAATCGCCGGAAAATGAGAACAGAGCACCGCGACCGCGGCACAATGGCGCGGCCGCGGTCAAAGTGAAGAAATAAGAGAAAAGTTCTGGACAAGTAGCGCGGCCGAGGGATACTTGCGCGGCCGCGGCGTGCTGCTGGACCAAGAGCGGGCGCGGGCGCGGCCCATGAGTGCAGTCGCGGCCCGTTAAGGCGGCTAATTAATCCTTGGGCCACAAGAATTCCGTTTTAAAGCCCAAAATCAATCCAAATTGACTTCCTCTATAAAAAGGGACCCTGATGCTCGGAAATAGGGGACTTGGACATTACGAGAGAGCAAGATTGGGAGATTCCGAAGGGGACGAGCAATCAAGATCGGCAGTACTCGGGTTTTCTAGTCCTTAATTCTTTTAATTATGTATTTTCAGTTTAATTTATCTTTTGTCACCGCCATGAGCGGCTAGTAGGTTATTTCAGTCCTTAGTCGAGTCGAACCCTAGTTTTACTATCTTGTGATATTTATAGTGGTTATTAATCAGTTGATTCCTTGAAACGTTGTTATACTATTTGTTTATCCTTCAATGCTTGTGTGTTTATATGCTAGATTGATCACCTAGGATTATAATTGCATAAGTAACGCTAGGTTATAATCGTAATCTGTAATTGTTACGAACCTATAGCCACTTAGTAGCGAATAGCAAGTGATATTGCTAGGGTAGTATATAGCTCGGTCTGAATGGGTCCGAGCTTACGAGGTCCACACCGTGTCTATCCCGTTATCTTAGTACTCTAGGCGTCCGGTTAATGAGATCCAGAGAGCTTATTCTGAGGTCACTCAACTGGATAGACTAACCAAAGAGCTTGTTTTGGTTAGTTAAACATAAGGGGTAACGAGGTTAGCAGAGCTTGTTGCTAATCTCGGGGTAGGAGTTTTAAAGGTTAAAATTGGTTAATAATTGCATCTATCACAGGGTAGTAATAACTAGGGGGAGATAAGATTAAGGGCTGGGATTCGTTATTTCATAAGTAGAACAGTTCATAATTAATTAGCTTAATTTCTGTTTTAGTTCCTTAGTTAATATACATCAATTTACAAACCCCCATTATTTATATACTTATATACGTTGCTAGTATTAGGATCTATTTAAAAAACTAATAGTCTTCCTGCTCCCTGTGGGATCGACCCTACTTACCACTTCTACGAGCTAGAAGGGTAGCTAGGTTTAATTAATTTTGCCGCATCGCGACAGTGCGGTCAGGTACACAAACCCCAATGGTCAAACTAAATACGAAGTAAACATTAATACATCGAACAAGCAGTAAGAAACAAAAATGTAGAAAGAACAAAAGATAAATGGCGGCCAAGACGTCCCACGGTACACCCCCTCCTCCAAACTTGGCCGAAGGCTAACATTTGGAGGAAAAGAGAGGTATGCCTTGGTGCTAACTCGTAGTCATTGTGGTGGTGGTGGTGGTGGTTTGAAGCCATGTTGACTCCGAAATCGGGCCAACGCATCCAAATGAGTATCCTGCTAATGTCTCCAAGTACGTTCCTCATTATTTCGTTCGAGGAGGGTGTTCATGATTGCTCGCTGATTATTCAACTTAGTGTTGATCTTCTGCATCGCCCCTCGAACCTCTATTCGATGCCTCTCCATGCGGGTGCCAAGTGATTACACCTCAGTATGATAAAGCTGAACATCATGCTGGAGAGATGTTATGAGCCCTTCCAAGTCCTCATTCAGTTCGGACAAGGATGCGACAACTGTTGCTGACCGCTTCTTCTTGGATGGTCTAGGGGCTCTGCTACTTTCTTCGGCTGCTGGCCTAGACTTAAACACTTCTGATTCCGACATTTGGGAGCGCTCAATATGGTCTTCGGAATACAAGGCCAAATTCTCTGTATGTGTAGTGCTCATTATGACCGTTCCGTCCTCGAAGGGAAGTCGAATATATGGTCCCATATTTTGATAGACATAAGGGACCTTTCCGTCTTCCCCATGACCACGACTTGCATGTTCTCCAATAGCTCCCAAGTGAATTGGACGTCATCCTTAACCGGTATCATATCTTCTAAATCAATATCATCAAAGAACTCGGCCATGGGTGTGATCAACCCTCTAATCATAATGTTGTCTCTCTGCTTCCGGATGACATTTTTTAAATGTTCCATTAACAACTTGGCATTATCCACCTTATGCTCATGGAACATATTCCAAATCATTTGCAGCTCGGCTTGTCTCATTGCACCTATTTCTTTTCTTGCAAATAGAGTGTGAGCCAACATCTTCAGGAGGTACCAGATCACTGGGTTTCTAATCCATGATGCTTTAACATCATTTTCCATGTATCTTTGAGCTTCCACAAGTGCCGTAGCAGCTGTCAACAAACCCTAAAATTCTTGAATGTTGAAAACTTCAAGGGGGTCTTCCTTGCTAGCTTTAGGGAAGTTGTATATCTGATCCAACTAGGCGTATGTCAGGGTACGCTGTTTATCCATCAGCTGGAATGTGATACCGTCTGGTCGACGAGAATGCATTTCAGTTGCCACAGTGATGGCAAATGTACTCAAAAACTCCAGTGTGAGTCTCTTGTAAGTGCACTTGACTTGCATGAATTTGAGCAAACCTCCCGCTATAAGCATAACTCTAATATTATCATGAACTCCCATAGCTCGGGTTAGCTCATCATTGCTAAATCGGGTCACCACAATCAGACGTTGGCGAAGCAGATAAAATCGAGCATTGTGCTCTTTCCTCACCGAAGTAAACCCAAATAAAGATCGGCTATCATTCGGGTTCTGTGATGCATCATCTCCATTCATTGGTTGCTTTCCCTTACCACGACTGGAACTTACTTTTTTCGGAGCCATTTTAGTACCTACACACACTCAAACCAATAAAACAACCTTCAACAACCAATAGAGTTCAATAAGTTAAAATTATCTTCTAACAATCAATTACTTCTTGTCAAACAAATATTTGTTCCTAGTCCCAATTGATTGTTAAAGTTAATTCAATTATATTTACGAACTAATTACATTCTAGCAATAACTCATCCGAATTGCTCAATTTTTAATCCCCTATGTTGTGCTTAACTTCTAATTTCTTTAATTCAACCCAATTTATGGTGAAATCTGAATCATATGAGCATGAATCATGCAAAACAAACTCTATTCATCATCGTATCACACATAAAAACACAAAAGGGATAACAAAACCAAGCAAAAAAGCGACTTTCTAATCACGCCCATAACATGCTCGATAAAAGTCCTCAATGAACATAACATGTTATTTTCCATATTCTTGCTATTTAACCATTCCAAACAATATGAACAACACAAATTCACATTGAATTAGCACCAACAATGTCTAGATTATATGACCCAATCAATTCTACCTCAAAATATGCAATACAAGTGCCAAAACTATTCAACATATTATAAAGCACTCTTCAAATTAAAAAATTAACAAACCTCAAAGACAAATAAGCATAAAAATCAATGCGGCAACTAAAAGCTTGAGATAACCATAATTACCAAAGAGATTTAGCTGAAATGTCGAAACTTGGAGATACTAGAAGTTTGTCCAAATGGGTCCGTTTAATCCAATTTTTTTATGGTAAAATTGATGAATCCTTGGTGTGTACTTGTGTTTGTTGGTGTTTTTGCGTGATTCTATGGTGTTTTATGCTAAAAATCGGATGTGTGAGTGTGCGGGTGTGTTTTTCGCATGCAAGAGAGAAGAATGAAAAGTGAGGCAGAACTTGGGATTTTTGTTATTTAAACCTGCTTTGATGCGTCGCGGTGGCGATGGTTTGAACCCTGTGTTCTGGTTAGAATTTTTTGAGGCCGCGAGATGTGTGTCTCGCGGTTGCGACGAGCAGTCAGTTTCAAACTTGTCATCCAGGCCGTTTTTTCGCGGCGGCGAGAAATGTGCCTTGTGGTCGTGACGAGCAGTCAGCTTCAAATTGCTTATCTGGGCATTTTTGTCGCGCCCGCCACCCTCAGTGTCGCGGTCGCGATGCCTCTGTTTGGTCCAAGCTTGTTTTTCTCCGCCTTTCGATCCCCATTTCTTGCTATGCTCGTCCATGTTGGTTCCTAAGACATCTAAATACTAAAAGTACACGTAAAACATAAAATAATAAATAATAATAAAAAAAACAAAATTTAAAGAAAATAGTAAACATCGGGTTGCCTCCGGACAAGTGCTAAATTTTACGTCTTCAGCCCGACGGCTTTCGGTTCTAATTCGGCTCCTTCAACTACAGTTTTCTCCTAACTGCTTCTTGCATCATGGGGTTAAGCCGTAGATGGTCTGGTAATGGTTTAAGGTCTGAGCAGCCTTCACACCCTTTTAGTACCTCATCAACTGTTTTTTTTTTCTTATATCCCTATTGGTTGGACTTCCTTTTGGAGATTCCTGCAAGGCATCTAGAGCACTAACAATTTCCACAAGATCAATGTTAGTAGAATCCTGATGATCAATATTAAAGATATAATCAACAAGGCATGCTTCAGGGGTATCACAATCACTAGGTGAGATTAAGTTCCTTTTTAATGTGGCATATAAACATCGTATAGAGCTACATGTTTTAATGTGATTAACTTCCTCACTATCGTGTTGTTGTTGAGCTTCATATATAGAAAACGTGAATTTCCACTCATCTACCCTCAAAGTTAACTCCCCTTTTTGGACATCTATAAGAGCCTTACCCATTGCTAAAAACGGGCGACCTAAGATCATGGGGACATCCTTGTCATCTACTATGTCTAGGACTACAAAATCAGCGGGAATTATAGATTTACCAACTTTTAACAAAATATCCTCTACAATGCCCCGTGGCCAAGTCATAGAGCGATCAACCATTTATAGGGCGATTGTAGTGGGCTTCATCGTGCCTATTTCTAATTTTCCAAATATAGACAAAGGCATATAGTTTATGCTAGCTCCTAGATCACACAGTGCTTTATTAAAAGTTTCATTACCTATTTTGCGTTCAAGAGTAAAACTGCCTAGATCCTTGTGCTTCTAGGGTAGTTTCCTTTGGATCACTGCACTGCAGTCTTCCGTCAAATTCAACGTCTCATAGTCCTCCCACTTTCTCATGTGCAATAACCTCTTTCAAGAATTTCGCATAATTCGGCATCTACTGTAGTGCCTCAACAAACGGAATGTTGATTTGCATTCTCTTCAATACATCCAAAAACTTTGAGAAATGTTCATCGATCTACTTCTTCCTTAAGAGTTGTGGGAATGGAATATGAGGGACATATTCTGGTATGTTGGCTTTGATGTCTCACCCTTCCCTCAGTTTCAAGTCATCTTTTTGCCTCTTTTATTTTCCTTGTGCCCCTCTTTCTTCCTCTAGATGTTCTTTTTCTACTACCTTCTCTTTATCAACCGGCAGTTTCGGATCCTCATACTCAGTGCCACTTCTCAGTTTCAAGTCATCTTTTTGCCTCTTTTATTTTCCTTGTGCCCCCTTTCTTCCTCTAGATGTTCTTTTTCTACTACCTTCTCTTTATCAACCGGCAGTTTCGGATCCTCATACTCAGTGCCACTTCTCAATCAAATCACGTAACACTATTCTCTCGAATTCACCACCGTGTCACTCGGGAATTGCCCTTGCTTATCTTGGGCTTCGAAGATCTTTATTAGCAGACTCATGTTCCTAGAAATTTCATTGACACTATTCTCAAGTCACTGGACATCTGCTCCCGGACTAGTCATTTACTTATTCAGCAAAAATAAATTTTCCGTCCATCTTTCTCTCCAATTGAGATAATTTTTCATTGTACTTGGCAAATTGTGATTGCATTATCTCCTCTTGTGTCGGCTTTTGACCATCATTGATCAAATCATTCGTGACAGCGAATCCTGGTGGCAGATTGAGTGAATTATTTGTATTGCCATAGGAGAACTTATGGTGATTCCGGTTAGGTTGATATTAATTGTACCTCAGCTGATTATTCTAGAGTTTATTGGAGTTCCTTTAATTCACAAAATTAACATCTTTGACAGGCCTATTTTAACCCTAAAATACCACAAGTATACGTGTGTAGATGTATATAGCAAAAGTCAAGGTCGATCCACATAGAATAGATTAATGTAGTTTGATACCCTAGTTAGACACTAGAACTGGTGAATGATTTTATTAAACTAAACTGCATGTACTAATTAACTGAATTAATTAACAAACGGGAATTTTCAATCACTGAGAATGTATCCTAAGATATCGATTTCAGGAATTACTCTAATAATGATTAATCACTAACTTATAGACTTCTAAACCAATTTTACTATCTATTAGATGACACTTAAGTAACTTAACCCTTCTCTCGAAGCAACTAAGTCGTAGATTGATTAGAACAATTACTCTCTCGAGTCAATTAATCCTAACAACTCTCAAAAGACCTTTAACCTTTGCCTATGTAGTCATAGACAACTACGCTATATGTTGTATGTCTATTAACAAATCCCTTCTCTCGAAGCAGAATTGTTAAACGGGTAAACTAAGTTGGGGTCTTTGTCTTCTATCTCTCACGTCCTTTACTCCAATGTAAAAGTATAAGAATTATGCTATAATGTCTGATAATCCTTGAAAACTTGAGCATGACCTCTATTTACAAGTTGGGGTCGAAATCCTTAAGCGATTAGGATATAATCTCATCAAAACCTGGATTTGGCTTTAGGGAGAACTTCTGGCGCGACCGAGTCAAGCCATGGCGCGACCGCGCCCAGCCTACTATTGTAAATTTCTTGAGCCCGTTAACTTTTGGCGCGACCTCGTTGCCTATTGGCGCAGTTGCGTCAAACTTTCTGGAATTCTTTCTTAAGCCACTTTTTGACACGGCCGTGTCCAATCCTGGTGCGGTCGCGTTGCTTCTTCAACGTGTCGGGCCTTGCTTTTGGCCCTATATGGCCCATCTTTTCCTTTCTTCAACTAGTTTCTTCGTGTAACCTCACAAAGTCTTCATTTTAGCCTGAAAAACCATGGAAACACTACAAAACAAGCCAATACACGTCAAATGGTTCAAGATATCAAATATGAACGATTCTCGACCAATTATACATGCAAATGGTACAAAATACATATGTAAATAAACCTAAATGCATGCATACACAATGTGTATCAAAGCCCCCAAACTTAAATTATTGTTCGTCCCGAACAACATATAATATATATAGAACCAGACCACATGTATTTAGAGCGGTTAGATGATGAATCAAGTTTCAGATTGATTTTCTCAAAGAGCTAAGAAACACAGTGTAATTGAGCATATGTGATAATGCAAAAATCAACCACTTTGAACTTTCATACTATTCAATCCTCACCGGGTAAGTGTTTCGCTTCTCTCTCAATTGTTTAGGTTAGAACAGATTTCCACTCAAATTGAACTATATGCAAAGTCTACCATATGCTTGTCAATTATCTAATCAAGGATAAAAAATGACTTTTTTTTTTGTTGTAATGTGGGGTTAAGGTAAGGTAGGATATGTTTGGATAAAAGTGACTACTTTTGGACTAATCAAGTTACTCCAAACCCGACTACCCCTCAATTCATCACTCAACCTCACTCGCAAATTTCAGTAAATCACCCCGCAAAGTGACTTCTTCACCTTCTCAAGTCCTTACAACTTAAATCTTTTCATTTTATATTGGTACCACATCTTGGGACTACCCGACTTTTCTATTCAATTCAACAACTAATCACTTTATTTGCTAGCCCCTTTTCAAAAGTGTTAAACAACTTTTATGCACAAACTCTTTCTTTTTCTTTTTCAAGTTCTCTTTTTTTCCCTTTTTTCTTTTCACACTAGGAGAGGCTATTCTTCTCATCTTTTCACCTATTATTTTGTTCTTCCCTTCATCTTCTTAACTATCCACTAGTTTTCCTTTTTCTTCCCAATTTTTTTCACCCAACTACCTTCCACTCCTCCTCCCTCTTTACTCAATTAGTATAACTAGGGCCAAAGGATTAAATCAAAAGGTTTCTGGCTTGTAATGTCATGCTTATGAAATAACAGGCTATTAAGCTCAAATTGGCTAACTAGCGATAAATTATGAATTTTTGGTACAAAAGGGCATTTTCTCAAGGCTAAAAAATAGGCTAAAAACAAGAATTTCCTAAGATCATTTCCTAAGTCACAACACATATTCGACACATTCATAGTATATAATCCAGTAACAAAATAAACATAAAAACTACTACAATGACCAACATGACTTTTTAATTTAAAACACACAAATTGGCTCACGGACCCAATCACCATAAAAATTCCAACACGCATCGAGCACACAGGCTCATCAAAGAAAAAAATAAATTACTAAATACACAAAAGAGACAAAGAAGATAATGCGCAAAAATGTAAATAGCTGCCAAGTCGTCCCACTATTCACCCCCTTCCCCAAACTTGGTCAAAAGCCAAGTTTGTGGGAAAAGACTGGTACGTTTTGGTGCTCAACTCATAGATCATTGCGGCGATGGTGGTTGGAATCCGTGTTGACTCCAACATTGAGCCATCACATCCCAACGGCGATATTGCTGTTGTCCTCAAGCTCGGGCCTCATCTCCTTGTGTTATGATCGTGGGCAACGTGGGATTAATTTCTTAAAGAGCTCCTCGATTCTCTGTCTGATGCCTCTCAAACTGAGTACTAAGGGCAACGACTATAGCTTGAACATAAGTGATTATCCCCTTAAGGTCTTCATTTCTCTCCGAAGACGATGTAACAACAGTGGTTGCTCTCTTTTTTCTCGATGGACAAGGACAGTGACTGCTTCCTTTAGCTGCCTGGCCTGGTTGAAAGATCGGAGTATCTGGCCTTTGGGAGTTGGAAAAATGCTCGTCAGAAGGCATAGAAAGATTGTCTGTATCATCAAGACTCATAACAATTGTGAGCTCAGAAAAAAAAGGAGTAATAAATATGGCCCTACATTTCGGAACACATATGGAACCCTTCTATCCTCTCCCAGGACAACTACCTGCATACTCCCTAGGAGCTCCCATATAAAACGAATGTATCCCTTTACCGGTACCAAATTATCAAGGGGAACGCCACAATAAGCACTAATTGAAGTAATAATACCTTCAATGGCGATGTTGTCCTACTTTTTGAGAACATTAACAAATTGCTCTGCAAAAAGGACTGCATTATCAAGCTTGTATGGAGTACATTCCACATTAAGTGGAGTTCCTTCTATCTGATTATCCCAGTCTCCGTTTTGGAAAGGAGTGTACGTGCCAACAGCTTCTGGAAGTATCTAACCGCTGGATTCTGAATCCATGAGGCTTTTTCATTTCTTGAGACATAAGCCTGCAGAGGCAGTAATGGTGGAGCTGTTGTCAATCGCCCCCAAACGTCATTCGAGTTAAATATCTCTGGCGGCTCACTTTCAGTTGGAGCTAAAAACTCGAAGATCTCATCGATCTCCGCGAATGTCACTTCCTACCGCTCTCCCATCAACTGAAAAGTAATTTTATCAGGTCGCTTTTGCTCGGGCTGGCTGGCTACTATGATCTCAAAAGTGCTGAGAAATTCGATTGTTAGCCTCCTGTATGTTTGCTCATGTTTCATGAACTTTGTCAATCTTGCAACCTCGAGGAATGCTCTTACATTCTCATGTATCCCCATAGCTCTTGTCAACTCAGAATTTGAGAATCAGGTAGGCACAATTGTGCGCTGATGAAGCATGTCAATTTTTTGTCCGTGCTCGTCTCTCTGTAGTGCAAACCCAAATAGGATTCGGCTATCACTTGGTAGTATCAATACCCTCTCTAGATCGGGGATAGAAGCTTCTTTACCCACCTTTTTCTTTCCCTTTCTCTTGCTTGTGCTAGCTTTTCGTGGAGCCAATTTGGTAAACCTGACACACATAAAACATAACTCAACTTCAACAACCAATGAGGATTGATAAATGATGACTAACTTAAACAACCAACTATTCGTTCTTTAAACATAATTTGCAATTGGTTCTAAACTTAAGGTTTTGAAAGTTAAGTCAATCATCTTTACATAACATGCATATCACTTAGCAACATCCCATAACTTGTAGCTCAATGTTCACCCCCTAGACTATGCATATAATCTAATTTGCTCAACTATGGTGTAAGTCGAATCCAATGAATGCTTAATATATTATATGTAAGAAATTCATCATCTTATTACACCTATTAAGCCTAAGAGGATTACAAAATCAAGCAAAAACTAGTTTCAACCTATGCACATAACATGTTCGATGAAATTACTCAATGAAGAAAGATGTTAATCCTAATAATGTTGCTAATTATCCATTACCAACATCACGAATTACCTATATTCATGCTCAATTCACATCAATATCATCCAATTCAAACGACCCAAGCTATAAATCATAAAAGATGGCACTACAAGTGTCCCAAATAAGGAATCATAACTAGAACAATCCATAATCTCAGTTACAACAAAACTCAACAATAATCAAGCATAACTAAAAAATATAAAGTAGAATAGTTCGGGTATGCAAGTCTTATCGGAGAGTTTTAGACAAAATTTGAGGTTTTTCGAATGTGCCGTAACTCTGCCCAAATTGAGTTCGTCTAACCCAAATTGAATTGATAGGTTTGAAGATATCAGTGTGTTGATATGTTGGTGAGTGTGAGTGTGTGATTTAATGGTAAATGGTAATATGCAAAGAAATTGTGATTGTATGTGTTTTGTGTGTGTTTCTCATAGAGAGAATGAGGAGAAGTAGAAGGAAAGAATGACCTGACGCGGTCATATAAATCCTGAATCACAAACTAACGGGACAACATCTTAAGCTGGTGCGACCGCGCCCAACATACTGACTTGCAAGTTAGGAAATGATTTTGACGCGACCGAGTCTTAGGCTAGCGCGACTGCGTCCAACATACTAACTCGCAAGTTAGGAAACATTTTTTACGTGACCGTGTCTTAGGCTGGCGTGACATAGGCTAGTTTTCCATCTTTTTGACCCCTACTTAGTGCTACCCCATTCTTTCACTTTTGATTCATCAATGTTGGTTCCTTATATAAACAAAATAACTTAACAAAAATAATTAAAATGAAAGACAATAGTAAACATCGAGTTGCCTCCCGACAAGTGCTTCGTTTTATGTCTCAAGCTGGATGGCCTATTTGGTTCAGTTGAGCTCTTTCAACCGCACTTCATGCATGGTTTGAATTTGATCCGGCTTGTAGTATTTCTTAATTCTTTATCCATTGACAAGAAAAGTGCTCCCATCCATGTTCATCAATTCTACTACCCCTCATGCTCGAATGGTCTTGATAGTGAATGTGCCTGACCATCTTAACTTCAGTTTTCCTGGGAATGATCGCAGTCGAGTTGAACAATAGAACTTGTTAACCGGCTTTAAATCTTTGATTCTTTATCATACGGTCGTGGAACCATTTGATGCCCTTCTTGTACAAACTGGAATTCTCGAATGCTTAATTTCTGAACTCATCCAATTCATTGAGCTTGAGAATTCGCTCTTTCCCAGCAGCCTCAAAGTCGAAAATTAAACTTCTTGATTGCCTAGTAAGCTCGATGCTCTAATTCCATCGGCAGATGACATGCTTTCCTAAAAACTAGACTGATACGGCGAAAGTCCCAACGGGGTCTTATATGCCGTCTATATGCCCATAGTGCATTATCTAACATCGTCCACAAATCCTTCCTATTCTCATTCCCTTATTTCTCAAGGATTTGCTTGATTTCTCAATTGGCCAACTCCACGTGACCATTGGCTTGCGGATGATACGGAGTTTTGACTCGGTGCTTTACACCATATTTGGCTAATAATGCAGATAGTCACTTGTTACAAAAGTGTGACCACCCATCGCTTATCAAGGCTCTTAGAGTCCCATACCTAGTTAGAATGTTCTTTTGAAACAATTTCAGCACTACCTTGGCATCGTTGGTTTGGGTCGGAACAACCTCCACCCATCTTGACACGTATTCTACAACTACCAAGATATATTGGAACCCATTCGAAGATGGAAAAGGTCCCATGAAGTCTATACCCCACACATCAAATAGTTCAACTTCAATGATAGTGGTGAGGGGCGTCTCGTCTTTCGTGATATTCCTCCCGTTCTTTGGCATCGATCACATTACAGGATGAATTCATGGCAATCTTTGCGGATTGTTGGCCAATAAAAACCACTTTGGAGTACCTTTGCGGCTGTTCTTGCTGATACAAAATGTCTCCCTCTTGGGGAAGAGTGAAACTGTGTAATTATGTCCCTTACTTCAATATAAGGAACACACATTCGAATTATAGTGTCTGCACATCTTCGGTATAAGTAGGGATCGTCCCATATGTAGAACTTGGCATCATGGTAGAACTTTTTCTTCTTATGAGGTGATAGATCCGGCGGAATGCCACTCACTACATAGTTCACGATGTTGGGGAATCGGGGATTGTTTAAGGATCTATTCAGGTTGTAATTTGAATTTCGATTTTCAATAATCAAACAACAATGATATGAATGATAAAACCATATAATTCATGTAATTGAATCAAGGTAATTATACAATAGGCCCTAAACATGCGGAGCTAAAGAATTATAGTATTTTACCTTCAAATCGGAGAGACACTGTTGAGAAGAATTAATCTTTCAACCCAAAGAACTTCTTGAGTATTCCCTAAGTCCAAGCTCGCCAATTCGGTGGGAAATCAAATGAACTTTTTAACTCTCAAGGAAAGGATTAGTATTTCTAGAAAACACCCACTCACTTATGCATCTCCAATGGCATATGGGGACCAAGACTGATCCCCTATTTATAGGGGATAGGAGCCGAAATCTACCCTCTTTTAGGATTAGGAAATCATCTCCCACTTGGGAGAGAAAAATATGGATAAATCCTAATCCCCTGGGGAATTATTTTCTTCCATATCTTTTCATTCCTTATCTCCTAATTCTAATTAATCCTTATCCTTTTAGTTAATGAACTTCTATTTAGCTACTCAAGGGGCCTTTAGGAGGAATATAATTGGGCATTCCAATGGGCCTAGATATCTATATTGAGCCAGCAATATTATTCTAGCCCATTAATATTAATTCATTCCACTATAGAATTAATATTGAACTGCCCATCCTAATCCAAATTACGAAATATGACTCCCGGTTATTTTTCCAGTGTTTAAGATTCAATGTCCAATAATGAATTTAAGCTACTGAAGGCTTTAATTAATTAATATATTTTATTCCTTGAGAACAAATAGCTCAACATTATTATCAAACCGGAAGTTAATCCACTGTACAAGTTTAATATGATAAACATCCTAAGCCAATCAAGGGGACATAATCAACGTGTTTTACTAAGACACGATTTTCTGTATTAATTTAGCAATCTGTCATATAATTAATAATATTGCCTAATGTATAGAGTATTGAGTCCTAATGATTCTTTACCCATAATTAATCAAAGCAACATTAATTAATAATATACAATCCCAATTATGTGACAAAAATTAAGAAAATAATAACCACTGAGATCTAATTTTTCCTTCAAGTCAGTCTAAAATAATTATCTCGTTGTTGGTCCAATTTAGTGCAACAAACGAACTAGTGTAATCTCTTGGTCAAGACAAACAAATGGATTGTTCAACTCCATCTAAGTTGTGAATCTTTATACTTATTACAAGGAACCGACAATGTGATCTTCTGTGATCTACTACACACCACATTGTCTACAATGTAAAGTATTCAAACACTATGCAATAAATATATATGACATTCATAATATTTAAAGCAAACAATGATAATTTATTCTCATTCAATAAAGTGCAAGAAATAGTTTTTATACAAAGCAACACTTAAAAGCATGCTTTACAATATAATCGTAACACGCGATCTCGCTGGACCAAGGATAATCTTGTACAACCAACATATGCTCATCCAGGAATGTGTCATTAATTGCTTTTTTTGTCCCTTTGCATCTGATTCATTCTCAATTCTGGACAAATGATCATGAACTACATTTTCACACCCCCTTCTATCTCGGATCTCCAAACCAAATTCTTGTAGCAACAATATCCATCTTCTCAATCGTGGCTTTGAATCCTGCTTGGCAAATAAATATCGAAGGGCCGTATGGTTAGTGTATACTATTGTGCTTGCCTGTATCAGATATGATCCAAACTTATCACATGCATAAACAACAACTAGCAACTCATTCTCGGTGGTAGTGTAATTTGTTTTAGCTCAATCAAGGGTTTTGCTGTCATCATAGATGACCCGAAAGATCTTTTTTCTCTTTTGGCCCAAAACTGCCACTATAGCCATGTTACTCGCATCACACATTATCTCAAATGGTTGAGACCAATCCTGCATGATCAAATCTGGGGCAGTCTCCAATGCTTTCTTCAAAGTCTCAAATGCCTGCACACAAGAATCATCGAAAACAAAAACAATATCTTTTTTCTAGTAAACGAGATAAAGGTTTAGAAATTTTAGAAAAATCTTTTATGAACCTTCTATAAAATCTCGCGTGTCCCAGAAAATTTCTAACCCCGTTTTCATTCTTTGGAGGTGGTAATTTCTCTATGGCAATCACCTTAGCTTTATCTACTTCTAGGCTTGCAGTTGAAATTTTATGATCAAGGACTATACCATCCCTAACCATGAAATAACATTTTTCCCAATTTAAGACTAGATTGGTGTCTTCACACCTTTTCAAAACTTGAGCTAAGTTGTCTAAGCAATGATAAAAAGATGACCCAAAGATAGAAAAGTCGTCATCCATAAAGACTTCCATTATATTCTCTATCAAACCCCCAAATATTTCCATCGTGCAACGCTGAAAAGTAGCAGGTGCATTACAAAGCCCAAACGTCATTCTACGGAATGCAAAGGCGCCATAAGGACACACATAAGTTATCTTCTCTTGGTCCTCTGGAGCAATCATAATATGATTGTAGCCCGAATAACCATCAAGGAAACATTAATACTCGTACCCTGCTAACCTGTTAGGATAAGCTCAATCTCACACAACACAGAAAACACAACAGAATTTGGACGAACAACAAACAAGAAATCGGCCAAACACAAACGAACCAAGAACAGAAATGAAAATGATGAACACAGGGATTTTACGTGGTTCGATCAAAGATGATCTACATCCACGGAGGTTCTATACACCTCAATTCACTCCACTATTCAACCAATTACAAGAATTATCCAGAAATCTAGCAAAACCCCCAAATCACACCCTGATCTGGAACAGAAACCCTAGATATCTAATTCTCTTGATTGTGTAATGTTTACAGAGAGGAAATTATATCTATCAGCTCGCAACTACAAATGTTTACAATGTATATAAGTGTTGGAGCTCGAATCTGGAAGTTGAGGAAGTTGTAACCACTTTGACTCAGGCTGTTTCAAACTGCTGCAGTGGAGCTTTCACAACGGCTTATTATGCAACAGAACGAAACCGTTGTATTTGACGGTTATAACTACCTCAAGCCCGATTCCTTTTTTAACTTCATAACTGAACTCGGCTAAAACCCAGTTTTCTGATCCGGTTCCTTACACACCAAGCCCGGTTTTGGAATCCTCAAAACTCCTACTTCATACCGTAACCACTTGATGAAATTGAACTAATATCTACAAATCTCCACCTCAATGAATTCAAGTGCATGTCCTTACCTCATCCTGACTTTGTTCTTTTTCTATCAAACACATCGTCCAAGCCTGATCAGGCTTGAGCAATGAACTACCTTGCTTCCAGGCACTGCTTTGGTTAAGAAATCAGCAGCATTGTCACCGGTTTGAACTTTCTTAACCTTTACTGACCCTGCATCAATCACATCCCTTGCAAAATGTAACCTAACATCTATATGCTTGGATCTTTCATGGAACGCCTGATATTTTACCAGATGTAAAGCACTCTGATTATCACAATATATAGTCACACACTTCTGCTTAATTCCAAGATCCTTCAGAATTCCTTTCAGCCACACAGCTTCTTTAATTGCTTATGTCAAAGCTATGTCTCAGCTTCTATAGTAGATAAAGCTACTACAGATTGCAGTGCACTTCTCCAGCTCACTGCAGTACCATATAAAAGTAAACACATACCCTGTAATTGACCTCCTGGTGTCAACATCCCCAGCAAAATCAGCATCTGCAAAACCTTCCAATGGAATAGACACATTTGCCTATTTTTGAAATTTCAATCCCAGATTGACTGTTCCTTTTAAGTACCTCAACACCTGCTTCAAAGCATCCCAGTGAGCTTTTCCTGGATTTGACATATACCTACTAACCAGAGATACACAATATGCTAAGTCTGGCCTGCTGCATATCATCCCATACATTAAACTTCCAACCCCACTTGCATAAGGCACATTTCTCATGTATCTCAGTTCTTCTGCTGTTTTAGGACTCTGTTCCTTTGATAATTTGAGTTGTTGGCTTACTGGAATACTCAATGTTTTAGCCTCATGCATCTGAAATCTCTCTACCACTTTCTGAAGATAATGCCTCTGAGACAACCATATACTTCCAGCAACTCTATCTCTAATTATACTCATCCCCAGAATCTTCTTTGCATCTCCTAAATCTTTCACGTCAAACTCAGAACTCAATTTCCTTTTTAGCAGATGTATTTTATGTTTACTCTTACTTGCAATAAGCATGTCATCCACATAAAGCAACAGGTACACAAGATCAATACTAGTACTCTTATCAAAGTATACACAGCTATCATACAAGCTTCTGACAAAACTAGCTTTTAACATAAACTCATTGAACTTCTTATTCCACTGCCTTGGACTTTGTTTCAACCCATATAATGATTTCTTGAGAAAACATACTTTTTCTTCATTTCCAGGAATCACAAACCCCTCAGGCTGCTTCATATATATGTTCTCAACTAAGTCTCCATGTAAGAATGTTGTTTTGACATCTAGCTACTGTAACTCCATATCTTCTTGTGTTACTTTTGACAAAAGTAGTCTAATAGAGCAATGTTTCACCACAGGAGAGAAAAACTCATTGAAATTAATACCTTCTCTTTTAGTGAAACCTCTAGCTACCAATCTTGCTTTATACCTTATCTTTTCTGAGTCTCCAGCTTCAACTTTCTTCTTGTATATCCATTATCCATTTGGAACTTACCAGCTTCTGACCTTTTGGTTTATCCACCAGTTTCCAGGTACCATTCATTTCCAGAGATTCCATTTCTTCCATCATTGCACTAACCCAGTATTCACTTTCATCACCACTGACAGCTTCTTTGAAATTCTGTGGTTCATGGTGTTCTATGTCTTCAGCAATACTGAGTGCATAATGTCCACTTCCAGCCTGTCCATAGAAGTCTGGTCTTTGAATTTGCCTCCTTGGTCTGTCTCTGGCAATGCTGTAGTCTCTTAAGTTTGTATTTCTGGGTGGCACGTCCTCTTCTTTTGAAGAATTGTCACTTGAGTGTTCATTCAAGTTTTCAACCCTTTGTGACCCAGGATCCATCTGAGTCTCCACCTGAACTGATAATCTTTCTGATTCAGTATTGCCATCATGTTCTTCTTGATTTCTAGAGAAGTGATATCCCATAATTGATTCATTGAATTTCACATCTCTACTTATCATTAGTTTCTGATTTCCAGGTTCCAAGCACCATAGCCTGTAACCTTTTATTCCCTCTGGATATCCCAGAAACACACACCTGTATGCTCTTGGATCAAGTTTATCTGATTTCATGTGAGCATAAGCCAGGCATCCAAACACCTTTAGACCTGTATAATTTGGAACTCTACCACTCCATACTTCTTCTGGTGTTTTGAACCCTAGAGATGATGAAGGTGATCTGTTTATTAAGTAACATGCTGTATTGATTATTTCTCCCCAGAACACCTTTGGCAATCCAGCATCAATTAACATACACCTATCTCTCTCAAGAATAGTTCTGTTGAATCTTTCTGCCACTCCATTATGTTGAGGATTCATGGTAACTGTTCTATGTCTAGTAATCACTTTCTCATTACAGAAGGTTGTAAACTCAGTAGACAGGTACTCTAAGCCATTGTCAGTTCTTAAATGCTTGAGTTTCTTTCCCCTTAATATTTCCATCTGAAGTAACCATGTCTTAAATTTAGTGAAGGCATCACTCTTGTTTCTTAAGACAAACACCCACACTTTCTTGCTGAAGTCATCAATAACAGACATGAAGTATCTTCCTCCTCCATGAGTTTCAGTTCTGGATGGTCCCCAGATATCAGAGTGCACATAATCTAGAGGTTCTTGGGTAATGTGTATCTCTTTGGCATAAGGCAATTTCTGTGATTTGCCTAATGCATATTTATCACAGAATTCAAGTGTCTGGTTTCAAAACTCTCCAATTATGCCTTTCTTGGATAGTTCTTTTAATCCCTTTCTCCAATGTGTCCTAACCTTTTATGGCACAGTGTTAGTTCATCTTTACCCAGGATGTTTCCCACATCTCCAACCACTAGTTTGCCACCAAAATAAATAAGCCATTATGTTGTCTTCCTTTGATTACCAGTTTGTTCTCTTTGGTTATGTGTAACTGAACATCAACTGACTTGAATTCACACCCAGTAGCAATAAGAGATCCTAGGGAGATTAGGTTTCTTTTAAGTCCAGGCACATACCTTACATTAGTGATTTTTCTTGTGACTCCATCAAACATATTGATGTTTACTGATCTAGTGCCCTGGACTCTACAGGATTGGTCATTTCCTAGCAGTACACACCCTTCATCTTCTTTCTTGAGATTCTGAACCATTCTTCATGGGGACACATATGGAAAGAGCAACCAGTATCCAATACCCACTCCATCTCCATTTTTGACTCAGTACTATTCAAGACCTCTGGTGTGTCCTCTTCATGTTCAACTGTAGCAGCTTCAGCACCCTGGCCTTCCTTTTCCTTAATTTCTGTGGGAAGTCTTTCTTTAGATGCCCAATTTGTTTACACTTGAAGCATTTTCTGTTTTCTACCCATTCTCCAGATTTCTTTTGAGCATTGCTGCAACTCTTGAGATTCTTTGAGGTTTGGCCCTTCTTCTTTTAGTAGTTTCTTCTGAACTTAACATTTAATCCTTCACCAAATTGAGTTGCCTTCTTGTCTCCTTGATTTTGTAAATATTTGGTCTTCAAAGCAGTAATAATTGAGCCATAACTCAGTTTATCCTGCCTCCCAAGCATCAAAGTATCTTTGAACCCTTCCATAGATCTTGGTAGAGCATTTAACACCATCAAGGCTCTGTCATCATCTTCCATTGTTACCCCAAGATCTTCCAGCTCATCAAGAAGTTTTGTAAACTCATCTAATTGATTAGAAATGTCTTTTTCCTCCACCATTTTGAAAGCAATCAATCTCTGCTTGAGAAATAGCTTGTTTGATATTGACTTAGATTGATAGAGGTCCTCCAGTTTGGTCCAGACCTCAATTGCATTCATACACCTCGAAACTTCCCTCAAAGGCTTATCACCAAGACACAAGATGATTAGGCTCAAAGCCTTTTCGTCTATCTCTGCATATTTGGGTTTCTCAGTCTCTACCCAGTCACTTTCAGGTTTGAGAGCACTCACCAACCCATTTTGCACCAGGAGGGCCTTCATCTTGATCTTCCATAGGTAGAAATCATTCTTCCTTAAGAATTTATCAGATCCATCTTCATTCCTGACATCTTTGTCTTTTGCTTGCGTGAGAATGTTTCCCACAAACGGCGCCAATTTAGGATAAGCTCAATCTCACACAAGACAGAAAACCTAACAGAATTTGGACGAACAACAAACAAGAAATCGGCCAAACACAAACGAACCAAGAACAGAAATGAAAATGATGAACACAAAGATTTTACGTGGTTCAATCAAATATGATCTACATCCATGGAGGTTCTATACACCTCAATTCACTCCACTATTCAACCAATTACAAGAATTATCCAGAAATTTAGCAAAAACCCCAAATCACACCCTGATCTAGAACAGAAACCCTAGATATCTAATTCTCTTGATTGTGTAATGTTTACAGAGAGGAAATTATATCTATCAGCTCGCAACTACAAATGTTTACGATGTATATAAGTGTTGGAGCTCGAATCTGGAAGTTGAGGGAGTTGTAACCACTTTGACGCAGGCTGTTTCAAACTGCTGCAGCGGAGCTTTCACAACGGTTTATTATGCAACAGAACGAAACCATTGTATTTGACGGTTAAGCCCAGTTCCTTTTTTAACCTCATAATGAACTCGGCTAAAACCCGATTTTCTGATCCGGTTCCTTGCACACCAAGCCCGGTTCTGAAATCCACAAAACTTCTACTTCATACCATAACCACTTGATGAAATTGAACTAATATCTACATAACCTATCAAGCATTTGATCTACGAAGGGGAGGGGAAAGTGGTCTTTACGGGTGTCTGCATTCAGTTTTCTATAATCTATACACACTCGCCAGCCCATAATAAACCTAGTAGTAATTATCTCATCTAAAGTTCCCTTTACTATTGTCATCCCCCCTTTCTTAGGGACCACTTGAGTCGGACTTACTCATTTACTATCCAATTAGAAAGATTATTCCGACATCTAACCATTTAAAGACTTTTTTTGTAACGACTTCCTGCATCATAGGATTAAGCCTACGTTGATTCTAGACTGAAGGTTCATACTCATCCTCTATTGAGATTTTATGCATGCATATCGTGGGACTAATTCCCTTCAAGTTAGCAATCGACCAACCTATCGCAGATTTATACTTTCTCAGAACTCGTAGCAATTTCTCAATTTCAGACCCATCTAAAGAGGAAGAGATTATTATCGAATATCTTTTTTCCTTATCAAGAAACTTATACCGTAGATGATTTGGTAATGGCTTAAGGTATGGGCATCCATCACCCCCTTTTGGTACTTCCTCTACAACTTTCTTACTTATGTCTTCTCGGGTTGAGCTTTCTTTTGGAGCCTCCTACAAAGCATTCAAAGCACTAACACTTTCTACATGATCAAGGTTAGTAGAGTCATGGTGATCAATAGTAAAAACATAATTAGTAAGACAAACATCAAGGGAATCACAATCACTAGACGAGGTTAGTTTTTTTTCATAATGTGGCATCTAAAGATTGTATATAGCTACTTGTTTCAATTTGATTTACTTCCTCTCTATCGTGTTGTTGGAGAGCTTTATATATAGAAAAAGTAACCTTCTCCTCATCTACCCTTAAAGTGAGTTCCCCTTTTTGAACAACTATTAGTGCCTTACCTGTTGCTAGAAACGGGCGGCCCAAGATCAAGGGGACTTTCTTGTCTTCTAAAATATCTAGGACTACAAAATCAGTAGGGATTGTGAATTTACTAAATTTTAATAAAACATCCTCTACAATACCCTGTGGCTAACTCATAGAGCGACCATCCATTTGTAGGGCTATGGTAGTGGGTTTCATTGTGCCTATACCTAATTTTCAAATATCGACAAAGGCATTAAGTTGATACTAGCTCCTAGATCGCACAGTGCTTTATCAAAAGTTAAATTACCTATTTTGCATTCAAGAATAAAATTGCCTGGATATTTCATTTTAATGGTAGCTTTCTTTCGATCATTGCACTGCACTCTTCTGTCAGGTTCATTATCTCGTACTCTTCCCACTTCCTTTTCTTTGCAATTACCTCCTTCAAGAACTTCGCATAATTACGCATCTATTGTAATGCCTTAACAAAGGGAATATTGGTTTGGATCTTCTTCAGCACATCCAATTTTTTTTTGAATTGCTCATCTATTTTCTTCTTCCGTAGGACCTGTGGAAACGGAATAGGAGGGACATATTCTGGTATATCAGCTTTTATTTCTCGCCCCTCGCTTGATTTCAAGGCTTTTTTTTACTTCTTTGCCTTTCCTTGCGTCCCTCTTTCTTCTTCCAGTTGTTCCTTCTCCACTACCTTCTCTTTATCAACTGGCAGCTTTGGATCCTCATACTCAGTGCCACTTATCAATTGAATAGCTTGACACTGCTCTCTCGGATTCACCACTGTATCACTCGGGTATTGCCCCTTCTTATGCTGGGCCTCAACAATCTTTATCAATTGACTTATCTATATCTATATAATAACAAAATCCACCCAAAATAGTAAACTAAGATTTTTCCCGCCCAAATTCCCCTTGCCATTTTTGGAAACAAATATTGTTGTATAAAATATTTTATTTGGAGATAAATCTATATATATTCTAAAATATATTTAGGCACAATTATTTCAATCAATAGTAAGGCGGTGTTTACAATCACTTTTCCGAAGTGCTTTTTAGCTTATAGTTTGGAAAAGTTATTTTTGAGTGTTTGGGAAAGTTGCTTCAACTTTAATAAAAGTGATTCTAAGCCAAAAACTAAAATTAAAAAAAAAAAATTACCTTTTCTCTCACTAATAAGCTAAAAGTTGTTTAAGCATCAAACACTCTACCTTTTATTTGAGAAAAATCACTTTTATTCTCAAACACTATCTACTTTTGATTATAAGTAATTTTAGCACAATATCTACTTTTAATCACGTCTTCAAAAGTTAAGCAAAGAAAAACAAGCCCTATGTCGCCCACAATCAGCTTAATTTGTCCAAGTCTATAAAAGGAGACACTCGTGCAACCTTCCAACCTTATCTCATAGAATCTGTTCCACACAATCAATTTATTTTTTCATTGAAATCGACATTAATCATTCGTTGATTCAGCCAAATTTTGTGTCTACTTCCGAATTTTATTCTTCTTTAAATAATCTTATTTTCTATGAAGATTAAGAGATCCAAAGTAACTCAGGGAGAAGGGATGCGGCATCACTACCCACCAAAGTAACAGAGAGAGGCTTTCTGACAAAAATTATGTGAGAGAAATCAACAGAATTATCTAGAATCTAAAATGGGGAGGGGGCAAAAATGTGGGGAAGGGAGTGGGATTGGAGTAACTTTGTCGGAAAAAACAAAATTACTATTTCTTTTGTTTCTAAAATCCTATGTATGTTGTACCCATTCTTCTTCTATTTAATTTTATGTTCACTTAATGTATCCTTTAATTTGTGTAGTATCAATTGTGCGTATAAAAAATTATGGTCAAGTATATTCATACCTAGAAAGGGAAAACAAATAAATTAAGGCAAAAATTAAAACAAAATAGATTTTAGTACATTTTTATCAAATAAACCCCTAATGGTCTTTTTTATATTTAATGTTAATCTGAATTTTTGTTTCATTTTTTATATTTCTTATTAATTTTTTTAATCATATAAAAATATAAAAAATATTTTGTAAATATTTTATAATTTCATTTTATTTCTACATTTTATTTTTTTTCAAATTTTTTTTTTTATTTCTAATGTAATTTTCCTATATAATAAATTAAATTATTCATCTATTATTGATCTATAATTTGACACCGTATTGTATAAATAAATAAATTAAATTAAACCAAAGCCGTATTTTTTTTGTTGGTTGATTATGTGGGTTGATTATTAATGTGTTGTGCTACAATAAAAATTAATAAAATTAGACTGTAGTGTTATTGATACTCAATAAAAGCTTTTGAAAATTTCTTGAACATTATATTTGAAAAATTAAAAAAATAGATACTTTGGATAAATATAAACATTTATCGTATATAAATATACATATATAAACTAATCCTTTGTACAAGATGATCAACATTACCACCTCCATACAAGGATGCTAGAAATGTTCATACATTAAGAAAAACAAATATGAATATTCTAATTTTTAATACTTTTCATTGATTATTCTTTCATTAACATATACCTTTTCATCTCTTATTATATATTGATTGTAATATATTATTATATTAAAATTATATAAACATATAAAATTATTATTATTTATTCATTTACATTTACAAACCGCGCATCGCACGGGAATACTACTCGTATTAGTAGAAATTTTATTAATACTACTCTCAAGTCTCTCGATGTCTGCTCACTTTCCAGTCATGTTGTTGTTCAGCTCAATAAATTTGCCATTCATCTTTCTTTCCAGTTGAGCTAATTTCTCATCATACTATGACTATCTCTTCTTCTGTTGGCTTCTAACCATCATGAATCATACCATTCATGAAAGCAAATCCGGGTGACGGATTAAGTGAATTCTTCGTGTTGCCATAAGAGAAGTTTTGGTGATTCCGGTTAGGTAGGTATTAATCGTAACTCGACTGATTATTCTGGAAGTTGCTGAAATTTCTCTGGTTTACAAAATTAACATCTTCAACCTCTTCCTGGCCCACTAACTGTTGTTATGAAGTATCATTGTGTTTTCCTAACGTCAGACTAGTTAGCAAACTTACTTGACTCGTCAGAGCGGTCAACTGAGATGTAAGAGCTTCAATCGCCTTATTCTTGACGGGCTCTGCTTCCACAACACTAGCCACTCTTCTTGGCAGATTTCCTTCATTTGGCCATTGATAACTAGTTTGGGCCATTGCATCCAAAATTGAGAATGCAGTCTTTACATTCTTCTCCATCAAACTACCTCCTGCGGCATTATAAAACTTGCACACCTACTATTTATTTGAAAACCCATGTTGGGGACAGTTCCAGATAAGATCCCGAAAGCGTTCCCAATTCTCATCGAGCGGTTCTTGATCCATCTGCTTAAACTGATTGATTTTATTTTTTGTAGATCTAGCATCTTGCTCGGTCGAAAGTATTTCAGAAGGAATCTCGTGCTCAAGTCCTCCCATTGTGTGACATCATCTAATGAGTTATACCACTGTAAGGCTTTGTCTTTCAGTGAAAATGGGAACAACCTCATCTTTACTTGCTCGTGTGGCACATGATTCATCTTTATGGTTTCATCCAACCTACGAAACTTGTTTAGATGCACGTTCGGACCTTCTAGTGTGCTCCCACCAAACTGGTTTTGTTGAACAATACTGATCAGAGCAGGCTTCAATACGAAGCTATTAGCATTCAACGATGGTGGTTGCACTCCTCCAACCGGCTGATTCGACATGGGACGAAGACAATCACTTATGGGTGTGATATCCTCGTCTGTGTCATCGTGCACAATCTGAGCTTGTCTTCCCTGATGAAGTGGCTATTGCTGCTGCAGATTGGTGACACTATCATCCAGATAAGCTAAGGCCCCTAATATCCTGTTCAATACATCTTCTTGATTATGATTCGCCGGAGCTTTATACATCTCGACCATGTGGTTTCTTCTCGTTTGGTGTTTACATGCAGTTGCCTCAATCTCAGGATCGAAAGGAACAAGTTGCCCTTTCCCTTTTGACCTAGTTTGCATTTGAAATCTAAAAACACCAACAAGAAAAATACAACGTAACAATAAAATAAAATAAATAAACTAAACTGAAAATTAAATAACAAAATTAAAATTGCAAAAAAAAAATAAAATCTAGTTGAGTATCCTCCTATTACTCAAGATAAAAAACTAAGATGCTATACCTATTCCCCTGCAACGCGCCAAAAATGTGACAGGCCTATTTCTAACACTAAAATACTGCAGGTATACAGGTGTAGATGTATATAGCAGAAGTCAAGGTCGATCCACCCATAATAGATTCACATAGTTTGATACCCTAATAATCTAGGATTACCCTAACTAGACACTAGAACTGGTGAATGAATTTATTAAACTAAACTGCATGTACTAATTAACTAAATTAATTAACAAACAGGAATTTTCAATCAACGAGAATGTATCCTAAGGTATCGATTTCAGGAATTACCCTAATAATGATTAATCTCTAACTTATAGACTTTTAAACCAACTGTTATTATCTTTAGACGGCACTTAAGTAACTTAACCCTTCTCTTGAAGCGACTAAGTCGTAGATTGATTAGAACAACTACTCTCTCGAGTCAATTAATCCTAAGAACTCCCAAAAGACTCTTAACCTTTACCTATACAGTCATAGACAACTACGTTATATGTTGTACGTCTATTAACTAATCCCTTCTCTCGAAGTGGAATTGTTAAATGGGTAAAGTAAGCCTAAGTGGTCAAATTATGCTTAGTTATAAGATAAAAACAAAAACATAGGTAAATAGCCAAAATTAGAGTTTATTAAAAAAACCTCAAACTAAAATCATCATGAAACCCTACTCTCTAACCCTAAGACACGAGTAGTTTAGCTACTCATGCCTAGTATCAATTCAATTACAATAATTTAATGAATACATCGTAAAGAAAATAAGACTAAACAAGAAATAAATAAACCCGATTGTTCGGCTCATTGATATTCGTCTTCTCGCTCTCACGTCTTCTACTCCAATGTAAAAATATGAGAACTATGCCATTATGTCTGATAATTCTTGAAAACTCGAGCTTGGCCTCTATTGATAAGTTAGGGAAATCCTTAAGCGATTGGGATAAAAATCCCATTAAAACCCAGATTTGGCTTTCAGGAAAACTTCTAGCGCCATCGAGTAAAGCTGTGGCACAACTGTGCCCAGTCTACTGCTACAAATTTCTTGAGCCCGTTCACTTTTGGCGCGACCGCGTTGCCTATTAGCGCGGTTGCATCAAACTTTCTGGATTCTTCCTTGAGCCACTTTTTGACTAGGCCGCGTCCAATCCTAGCACCGTCGCGTTGCTTCTTCGACATGTTAGGCCTTGGTTTTGGCCCAATATGGCCCATCTTGTCCTTTCTTCAGCTCGTTTCTTCGTGTAACCTCACAAAGTCTTCATTTTAGCCTGAAAACCATGAAAATACTACAAAACAAGCTAATACACGTCAAATGGTCCAATATATTTAATATGAACGATTCTCGACCAATTAAACATGTAAATTTTACAAAAGACATATGTAAATAGACCTAAATGCATGCATACACAACGTGTATCAATCTTCAACATCTTTCTGGCCCGATAACTGTTGTGATGAGGTATCAGTGTGTTGTGCTAACGTCACACTAGTTAGCAGACTTACTTGGTTTGTCAGAGCGGACAATTGAGAGGTAAAAGTATCATTCGGCTCGGCTTCTACAATGCTAGCCACTCTGCTTGGCTGATTTCTCTCATTTGGCCACTGGTAGCTGGTTCTGGCAATCGCATCCAAGATAGAGAATACAGACCTCACATTCTTCTCCATGAAACTACCTCCTGCGGCAACATCCACATGATCTCGTGCTAGAGCAAGCATCCAACTATAGAATTTTCACACTTGCTGCTTCTTCGAAAACCCATGTTGGGGAAAACTCCGGATAAGATCCTGGAATCGTTCCCAAGCTTCACCGAATGGTAATTGGTCCATTTGTTTGAACTGATTTATCTTATTCTGTAGATTTAGCATTTTGCTCGGTGGAAAGTACTTCAAAAGAAATCTTGTGCTCAAAAGTCCTCCCATTTTGTGACATTATCTAGCGAATTATACCACTGGAGTTCTTTGTCCTTCAGTGAGAACGAAAACAGCCTCATTTTAAGTTGCTTATGCGGAACATGATTCATCTTGATTATTTCAGCCAACGTGCGGAACTTATTCAGATTCATGGTCGAGTCCTCTAGCGCGCTACCACCAAACTACATCTGTTGCTCAATATTTATCAGCACTAGCTTTAACTCGAAGCTATTGCCATTTAATGGTGGTGGTTGCACTTCCCCAACGTCATCTTGCATAGACGCCCCTGCTATGGTGGTTGTTGCAGCTGCAGAATAGTTACTCTATCATCTAGATGGGCCAAGACCCTAATATCCGATTCAGTACATCCTCTTGGTTCGGATTCTGTGGAGCATTCTCCATCTCGAATGTGAGATTTCTTCTCGTTCGATATCCTTGGGCAGTTGCCTCAATCTCAAGATTGAAATGAACAAGATGTTATTTCCCTTTTGACCTAGTTTGCATGCGAAACCTAAAAACACCAACAAAAAGAATACCACGCAACACAAAAATAAATAAAATGAAATTAAAGAACAAAATTAAATTGTAATAAAATAAAATCTAGTCTAGTGTCCTCCTATTACACAAGATAAAAACTAAGGCGAATCTCAAATGAAGCTCGGGAATGGAGAATTAGTGGGCGTAGAAGGAAAGGGCATGATCGCAGTCAACACCGAGAAAAGTGTGTGATTCATCCACGATGTATTTCTGGTTTCTAAGCTTGACACAAATCTTCTCAGTGTGGGTCAACTGATGGAGAAAGAATATTTTCTACTATTCAAAGGAGACTCGTGCACCATATACGATGACAAGAATAAAAATTCCAAAATTGTTGTACTAAAAATGCAGCAACTAAGGAATTTTCCTACCCGATGGCAGTACATCGAGGCAGCATCAAAAGCTCACGAAGATCAATCCTGGCTATGGCACCGGAGGTTCGGGCATTTCAACGTCCACGGACTGAAAATTCTCCATCAGGAGAATATGATGAAAGATCTTCCTGCTATTCAAATCATTAATGATGTATGTGGCACATGTATGGAAGGAATACAACATCACAGCCATTCCCTTTAGGACAAATATGGAGAGCTAAGCAAATCCTGGAGCTGATCCATACAGATGTATGGGGGCCAATGAGAACATCAACATTCGAGAAAAATAGGTACTTCATTATTTTCATTGACGACTATACAAGGATGACGTGGGTATACTTTATGAAAGAAAGATCAGAGGTCTTCAACATACTCAAGAAATTCAAGAATCTGGTCGAGAACTAAAGCGGTCGGCGAATCAAAGTCCCGCGGAGCGATAGAGAAACATAATACACCTCTAATGCTTTCAACAAATTCTGCGAGGTGGAAGGAGTTAATCATCAATTTAACGGATGGTTACGCTCTAGAGCAGAATGGCATGTTAGAGAGAAAGAATAAGACTGTGATAGAGATGGCTGGGACGATGCTAGCAGAAAAGAACTTGCCTAAGGAGTTCTGGGCAGAATTGTATACACCGCAGTCTACCTACTAAACAGGTGTCCAACAAAGGCGGTACAAAACAAAACACCAATGGAAGCGTGGAGTGGACAAAAGCCATCAGCACAACATCTCAGGATCTTTAGTAGTATTTGCTACATGCACATCCCAAAGGAGAAAAGACACAAACTGGAGGAGAAGACAGAAAAAGATAATTTTCTTGGCTACAACTTTTAGTCTTAAAAGTAAGAAGCTAATCATCAGTCGAGACGTTGAATTTGATGAGAACGCTACGTGGAACTGGGAAGAAGAAAAAGTTGAAAAATAAAATATCGTGCTACACAACTACAACCTCGTACTGGACAACGAGAAGAAGACGAAGATGATAGACCACAAGGAGCTCTAGAATCTTCTAGAGAAGCTTCAAAAACTTCTAGTCAAAGGACACCAACACCACCATACATCTCAATTGAAGAAGAATCTTCTCCAGATTCCGCACCCAGGAAAATTCGGCAATTAAGAGAAATTTACGAGACATGCAACTTTGTGACGCTGGAGCCGGAAAGCATCGAAGTTGCCATCAAAGAAAAAGAATGGATTAAAGCCATGGAAGAAGAAATCAAGATGATCGAGATGAATGAAACATGGGAGTTGGTGGATCTACCGAGCAACAAAGAAGTTGTTGGAGTTAAATAGGTTTATAAAACAAAGCTTAACGCAGATGGCTTAATTAAAAAACATAAGGCAAGACTAGTAATAAAAGGGTACTCGCAGGTACAAGGGATTGAATATAATGAGACTTTCGCTCTAGTAGCTCGACTCGACACCATTCGAGCACTTGCGTGTTAGCTTCACAACAAAGGTGGAAGATCTATCAGCTCGATGTGAAGTTAGCATTTCTAAATGGCTAGCTTGAAAAAGAAATCTACGTGGAACAACCTCAAGGGTTCGTGATACTAGGCCAAGAAGATAAAGTTCTAAGATTAAAGAAAGCCCTCTACGGCTTAAAACAAGCCCCACGGGCCTGGTACAGCAGAATCGGCAACTACTTCACAAAGCTTGAATTCAGGAGGAGCCTGAGTGAGCATACATTATACATAAAAACCCAAGGTACTGATAAACTCATTGTCTCTTTATATGTTGATGATCTTATAGTTACAGGAAACAATGAGACAATGGTTAAAGAGTTCAAAGAAGATATGCTGAAGACATTCGAGATGACCGATTTGGGCTTGATGCACTATTTTCTCGGCATTGAGATGAATCAAAGAGAAGATGGTATATTTATCTCACAAAAGAAGTATACCGAAAGCTTACTAAAAAGGTTCAAGATGGAAGGGTGCAAGACCTTTACCACTCCACTTGACAGCTCCAAAGCACTACAAAAAGAAGATGGCTCACCAAAGGCAGATATCTCAAAGTTTCGAAGCTTGATCGAATGTCTTCTCTATCTAACAGCGACTCGACCTGACATAATGTAGGCAACAAGCTTCCTATAAAGGTTTATGCAAGATCCAAGTCAGATTCACTATGGAACAACAAAACGAGTACTCCGATATCTTCAAGGAACTAAGAACTTCGGCATCTGGTATGAATCGACACCTGACTCAAAATTAATTGGCTATACTGACAGTGATTGGGCAGGTTCAGTTGATGACATGAGAAGCACATCATGCTACACATTCACAATAGGATCAGGAATATTTTCTTGGGCATCTAAAAAGCAAGCAACAGTTGCACAGTCATCAGCTGAAGCGGAGTATATTGCAGCAATAATGACCACAAGTCAAGAAATATGGTTGACATACATACTTGAAGATATAGGAGAGCCACAAGATAAAGCTACAAAAATATACTGCAATGGTAAGTCCGCAATAGCTATGACAAAAAAATCCGGTGTTTCACAATAGAACTAAACACATAAAGATCAAGTACCACTTTATTCGAGAAGCAGAAGTAAACAAAGAAATCGAGTTGGGGTATTGCAAGACTGAAGAACAGTTAGCAGATATTTTTACAAAGGCACTACCTCGCAGAAAGTTCAAGACACTACGATCAAAGATTGGACTCACAGAAATATGCATCAAGGAGGAGTATTAGAAAGTGATGCACATTTCTGGAATTTTCTAGGAAAGAAAAGAATGAGAAAGAAGAAATTTTTTCTAGAATTATCTAGTAATGGTTGAGGAAGAAGAAAAAAATAGATTAGAATGATGTAGAAATAAAGAAGTCTAGAAAATAAAAGAAAAGATAATATGTACCTAGAAGGATCTAGGCAATTCTCAACTATATGGGTAAGTACCATAGCTACTATATATATATGTAATGATGTAGTTGAATGAATGAACGAAAATCCAATTCCAATTCCTAGTACTGCTAAAGTAACTTTCAAGCTTTCATTCCTTTATCTAATTCTAATATCATAGTTTCTTGAATCCCTTGCATATCCCAACTTCAATAATAATTCTTCTCCCACATATCCTAAACACCATAAACACAACACTATTACACCACCACTAATCCTATATATACTATCACCCAACAACAGGAAGAACTCCAACAACTGAAAAGGTATATACCCACGACCAAAATACTTACTATCATATTAGAAGACATCAATCTATATTCGTTAACTTATGCATGCTAACTTTATGGATTTTAAACAACTGTTTATATGCCTGCTAAGTTTACGAGTTCTTGATTTTGTTCAATTTTTGTCCAATTTTGCGGGAATGCTAACACTCGTTGGAAATTATTAGCCAAACCATCACATTAGTAAATTCCTATTGAGTTTTTAGTAAAATTGGGCACAAATTTGATAACTACAATTTTTTGACAAAATTAAATTTATACAGGTGGTATACAGAATATAGGTTGGATCGTTTAAAGCATGCATGAAATTCGTTACCTTCGTGTCATTTTGTGGCCTCAATACTTTTTGGTGATCTTGAACACTTCGATGCTCGGCTATGTTTTCGCTAAACTTCTACTTTTTTTTTATACACATAGATGGCCTTTTTTATCGTTATGGTTCTAAAGAAGAAGCAACCGCGATATTCGAATTAGTAAAGATGTATGTTTATTTTAATAAGCTAGCTCACTACAAGAAAAAAATACATTTGTCACTAATATTTTGCAACTACAAGAGTGGTTACTAAAAAAAACCCCTTTTGTAACTATTATTAGTTACATAAAGTATTTCATACAATTTTAACTAAATTTGCTACAATATGACAAACTCTTTTGCAACTACTTGAAGTTACAAATATATTAGTAACTACAAAGTAGTTGCAAAAAATAGTTACATATACATTAGTAACTACAAAGTAGTTGCAAAAAGACCTTTTGCATCTTATTATAAGTGACTACCCTATAGTAACTACTTTTAGATATTTAGTTACTAAAAATATTTTTGTGACTACTCTCCTTTTTTTATAACTACATTTTGTAGTGACAAAAAATCTTGTTTGTAGTAGTGGTTGCATTGAAAAATTGGTCTGTTCCAATTTCAGTCATATCCAAATAAAATTCGTAATTAAGTCCCCTGATGGATATTGTGATTGGGCTCATCTAAATGGTAGACTTAAAGAACATGAGATAAGTATTGAGCATGTCAATAACTATGTTAGTTGGTTTGAGTTGCATACCAGATCGGATAAAGGTAAGACAATTGATCATGCTACTCAAGCTCAAATCCAGAAGGAAAAAACTAGTTGGAGGATGGTGTAACACCGATTATTTTTAGTTGTGAGATTTTTACCTAAACAAAACCTCGCATTTCGTGATAGTAATGAGAAACTTTATGAAGATAGCAATGGAAATTTTATACCTGCAGTTGAAATGATTGCTAGGTTTGACTAAGTAATAAAGGAGCATCTTGAAAGACAGGTACACCATCATTATCTCAGCCAAAAAATTCAAAATGAGTTAATATGTCTACTAGCTTCTGAAATCAAGAACTCTATTCTTAAGAAAATTAAAGAAGCTAAGTTCTTTTATGTGGTTCTTGATTGCACACCTGATATTAGTAATCAAGAACAAATGGCCTTGGTTATAAGATGTGTTGATAGTTCTGCAAACCCAATAAAAGTAGAAGATTTTTTTTTTTTTTTTTTTTTTTTTTTTTTTTTTTTTCGGATTTTTGAAAGTAGATGATACACCAGGACCAAGGACGAAAATATCGGTATTCGTGGAGATATCGATCTTTCAATTTACGGAGATATCGGTGAGGTATCGATTAATATCGGAATATCGGTGCAATTTTCTGAAAAATATTAATAAATATATTAAAAATTTAAAAAATTAACATGATATATTTACAATTATTATAACAAACTCAAATACATATAGGCATCTTAAATTTGATAGAAATAGATTTATTTACAACTAATTTATAAATGTAAAATAATATAAACAATGAGTGGCAATATAAAACATTTTTTGACCTTTTTCATTCGACATTACTAATTACTAGTACGGAAATATTATATTAAAATTTCGAAAGTTTAACAAAATATTTCAAAAAATATTATAACCAACTTTAATACATAAATTCATCTTAAAATTATAAACAAAACAAAAGATTTATAAAAATGTCCAATTATTATTTTATACTTAGTTTTTATATTTTTAATTTTCATTTTGATAATTAATTATGGACCAATTATTTTCATTTTGATAACTAATTATGAACCAATTATTTTCATTTTGATAACTAATTATGGACCAAAAATAGCTAATTATTTCTAATTTTCATTTTCATAAGGTATATATTATTGTAAGTAGAATTTTACTAAATAGGTTATATAAATAATATGTAGACATAATAACATGTTGTTGACTTGGTCTGGTGGTTTAAGCTTGGAACCTCATTCTAGAGGTCTCAGGTTCGAAACTAAGGTTGGGCAAATTTTTAAAAATTTTGCTGAAACAAGAAAAAAAAAAAAAAGATCTCGCGATTTTTCAACAAAAACCTATTACAGGCTAATATCGTCTCGGGAGAGCTGATTTGGGGAGATTTCACCGAAATCTCACGATATTTTAATCCTTGATCGGGACAAGGGTTGTTTGAGGAGTTGTAAAACATCCTAATCGGTTTTTGGTCTAGATATTGATAATGTGAGAGGACAAGGATACGATAATGGGGCAAAATGAGTGGGAGACATCAAGGAGTACAAAGAAGGCTTTTAGATATCAATCCTAGAGCATTGTACACTTCATGTGGTTGTCATTATCTAAATTTAACACTTTGTGACATAGCAAATTCATGTGGAAAAGCAAAAGATTTTTTCAGAGTGATACAATGGATTTATGATTTATTTTCTCATTCTACAAAGAGGTGGAAAATTTTGGTAGACCATGTAACAGGAAAGGGGTTAACTCTCAAGTCATTTTCAACCACTCGATGGGAAAGTTGTATTTAAAGTGTCAAAGCAATAACATTTCAAGCTCAACAAGTCAGAGATGCTTTACTTGAACTTGTAGAAGAAAGAGACATAGGTTCCAAAATAAGAAATGAAGCTAAGTCATTAGCCATTTAACTTGGGAAAGTTTGAATTTTTACTTGGAATGATTATTTGGTATGACATAATAAGTAAAGTCAATATTGTTAGCAAAAGTTTACAATCGGAAGATATGCTCATTAATGATGTTGCTATGATTAAGGTGAAAGGATCAATTGACTCTTTTAAAGAGTATATATAGAAAACAGGATTGGCACAAGCTATAATTACTGCAAAGGAACTTGCTAGACTAATGGAGATTGAACCTGTTTTCTCTGCAAAAAGAGAAATATACAGAAAGAAACATTTTGATGCATTTTCTAGTACCTCCTCCGAAATGCCCAAAGAATCCCCTGAGGAAGCTTTCAAAAACCATTATTTCACTTACATAACTAATCAAACAATCGGCTTATTGGAGAGAAGGTTTGAATAATATGAAAAATTTGAAGATATTTTTTTGTTCCTTTTTAACATCTGATAAGTTGACTATGCTGGTTGATGAAGAATTGAAGGCTCGTTGCAAGAATTTGGAAGGAAAACTACGAAAAAAAAAAAGAAGCCCAGGACAAGAAATTTCAGATTTAGATGGAGAAGATTTATATCAAGAATTGAAGGTCCTACGGCATATTTTACCAAAAGAAACTAAAACAGCTAGTGCGATACTAAACTTTTTGAAAAGAATGAATTGTTTTCCGAATTCTTTCATTGCATACAAGATATTGTTGACTATCCCCGTTATTGTTGCTTCTGGAGAAAGAAGTTTTTCTAAACTGAAGTTGTTAAAATCTTGTTTGAGATCAAGCATGAACCAAAAAAGATTGGATGAATTACCATTGAGAGCGAGTTTCTAGAAAAAATTGATTATGAAAGGTTGATTGACGATTTTGCCGATAAAAGCGCAAGAAGATCAATATTTCGTGGTTGATTATACTACTTGTTTTTCTATTTTGTAGATTGTTTGTAAAAACTTAATGATCATTTATTTATATTTTTTTTGATGAGATTGAAAAGTGAGTCATTTGTATATATGTTTTAGTTGATTAAAATATTTTTCAAAATAATAAAGGGGCCCAAATTTTTTTCGCACCGGACCCTTTGAGAGATTGGACCGGCTCGTCTTTGTGGTTTGAATATCTAGTGCCCAAAAGCATATTAAGTTTTGATGCCACATGAGCCTATCACTACAATGCACATAATAGAGTTGAGTGGATGGGAATAACTCGGCGCACATGAAATTGGCAAAGTTAACAAATTGTTTAACTATTCATCGCCTTTTAAAAAAATTAAGTGTAGATTTCGTGTTATTAAAATTATGTGTTAAGTTGCGACTCATAATATTTTCTAATTTTTTATTCAAAGTTCAGGGACGACTTTCATTTAATTTTTTTTAATTGAAAGTCGCCTGTGGTATAGGGAATTTTGGTTTTGGTTGATCTTTTCCCCATTTTTTTTATGTTTTTTCTAACAATAATAATAATAATAATAATATATTTAAATAGTTGATAGTCGCCTGTGGAATAGGCGATTTTGGTTGATCTTTTCCTCTTTTTTTTTGTAATTAATAATTAATGTTTGTTGTTTTAATGATGATGATGATGATGATGTTTATTTTTTTGTCCACTACTACATCTGGAAAACAAAAACCAAGACTAGGAATTTTTGACGATTTGACGAACAGGATCAAAACTCATTACTCTTTCGACACAAGAACGGGGTGTAGAAAATTCCTTTTCTTGTGTCGAAGACTAGGAAGGCAAATAATGCCTCCTAGAATTATTTGTTCCCCACATTTCTAGTTCGTTCTATTACCCGCTTACTTATGCTAATATCTATCCCAATTTTATTCTATTTCTAAGATTTCAATGTAATAAGATGCATCCATTTTATTACATTGAAATCTAACATAGTCCTATCAATTCAATGGGGATTCCCCGAAGCTCGTAGAAAAAGAGCAGGTAAATAAACGAGTTTTCGGTATTGATTTTTTTGATCATACATAATTGACAACAAAAATTTTGTTCTTTTTATGAACCTGATGTCGATAAATTTGCGAGCCTAGAAATTCATTTCGGCCAATTGAACCTTCTCGAACTGTTTCTTTTTAAGAACCAAAAAGATTTGTGCCAAAATAACAGATGCCAAGAAGACCAAAAGGCCTTGGACACGTAATGGGTCTTGAAGTACTATTTCTGCATCTCCCTGACCAAATCCCCCCACATTAGGATTACTTGTTAATGGTTGATCAAATTTGATATATGGATTCGCCCTCTGAAACAAGAACTTCTGGTCCTGGGGGAATAATATCAACCACCTGACGTCCATCCGACGGATCTGTTATGGTTATTTCATACCCCCCTTTTTCTTTTCGTATGATTTTACTTATTATACCCGCCCCTGTAGCATTATAAACTGTATTGTTACTCTTGCTTCCGTCGGGATAAATCTGACCCCTTCCCCTATTCCCCCCTACGCATATAGGATATTTTAAGAAGTGAACATCTTTCTTAGTAGCGGGGTCGGGGGAAAGAATAGGAAAGGTGATTTCACTATATTTCTGACCAAGGACAGGTCCTATCACAAGAATATTTTTTTTATTAGGGATCTCCAATTATTCGAACTGAATTGAACCAAATTAAATCGTTCCGTTACATCCAACTTACTAACATAATTTTATTTATTATACAAAACATAAAAAAGATCCAATTAACCGAACTGAACAGTTCAGTTAGTCCGAAATTTCTGAATCGAACTATCCCAAAAAAAATAAATAACCGCACCATATCCCGATTTTTTCGGTGATGGATACTTACTTTTTAAGTAACTGAAATTTGGTATGGATCTAGATATTTTCAAATATCCGATCCACACTGTACCGTGCACACCCCTAATTGGTACGCTGTTGCTACTACTACTACTAACCACAGACGACTATCAACTATTTTTTTTTAAAAAAATATATTATAATGTCGCCTCTTTTTTTAATTATAAAAAAATCGAATGAAAGTCACCCCTCGCATGGACGACTTTGAATAAAAAGTCAGAAAATATTGAGAGTCGCCCCTGCGACACATAATTTTAATAACATGAAAAATACACTTAAAAAGTAAAAAAGGTGATGAACAGTACAATAATTTATTAAATTGGCCTATGAAATTAAATAGCTGATTTTAGAGGGTGTTTGGCTGAGCTTATAAGCTCCTGAAAACACCTTATAAGATGTTTAGGAGCTTATAAGCTCTTTCAAACTGTTTGGCAAAAAAGATGTTTAGGAGCTTATAAGACACAACAATAAGCTCTAAGAGCTTATAAGATCTAAAAAAAGTAAGCTGATATACGCCAACTTATTTCCATCTTATTTTTTAAGATCTTATTTATTACACTCAAATTTCACACACATTTCACACACTACACACACAACACACACACTACACACACAACACACACACTACACACACTGCACACGTTTCACACACTACACACATTCCACACACTAATCAAAATGTGTGTTTAATATTAACTTTAAATTAGACCCAAAATTTATAGCTAAATTAGTGATATTCAACTGCAAGCTTATAAGCTCTTTTATCCAAACACTTCGTTAACTTATAAGCTCCTTAAAATTTACATCTTATAAGTTCTTGAAACATCTTATAAGATATTAAAGCTTATAAAATGTTTAAAATAAACTTAGCCAAACACCCTCTTAGGGCATGTAAACCATTTTCGCACGTAGGATACACAGGAATTGGGTTGTTGGGCATGCAGTACGTAAGACATCGTATATAATTAATCATGCTAAACTAAAAACCTTCCGCAAAGGCTTTCTCATTTAAAAATAAAAACAAACCACTTGTTATTATAAAATTCTACACAATATTTGAGATAATTATACAAAATTAGTTGTTGAAAAAAAGTATTTCAGACACATTTCACACGAAAAATTATTTGCAACAGAATTATTGAGACGCTAATTATCTTTCTTTTTTTTGTATAAAAATATTGTTTCAAATAGTAGTAAATAGTCACAAATACATTATTTAAAATGATATTTGATCACTAATAGTGGGAAGAACTACAAGGAAAAAGTTCCATCGCACATAATCTATTTGAGAAAACAAAAATCTTCTAAGATACTTTTTATGTTGGCCAATAATTTGTCATCTCTAAACGTAAACTAAAAATATCTTTAAAGAATAATTATTAACATATTAAGCGTTTTGTGAGAATTTGTCTTCATAGACCTTTTTCGTTTTAAACGTTTATAATAAGGGTTAACCCAACTCAACACAATAAACTTAACTATCAACCCAATATAATTAACGCCGTTTTCCGTTCACCCGTTATCTTTTTCTATTAATTTCTATCTTATGTTTTATTAATTACTTTATTTTTTACGAGTTAAAGAAAGGTCATTAAATTTGCTATCAACCTAATACAACATGGTAATAACATGATAATAAACCCTCCTAATTTCTTGTATGCATACATTTATGTCCTATTTAAACCCACTAAACTTATTATACTACTTTACTAATTGATTTTTGTAAAGAGTTCAGAATAAAATGATAATAAATATTCAAATAAGTAACACAACTGTACCATAGTACCTTGTAGAACTAAACACTTTAATCTCAATTTAAGTAATAAATGAACATAAATACACGGAAAAACAAAGGTTGCGTTTGTGTAGGGTTAGCCCAACCCAACATGCGTTTGTTTATGAGTTTAGGGCAATATATTGTCCCTAATCTTTTACACACATCATTAATCAAACTCAATATCCAATGTAATCACTACATCAAAATACATTTAATACTACGGTCAAAACGTAGTTAAAGGCATAAAGTGACTGTAGTGGTACATACCATAGTCGTCGACCCTCTACATATAACTACGATTCAAAATCTTAGTGGTTAATATTAAAGACTACGGTCATGAACCGTAATCGTTCTAGTAGTGTATCCGCACGACATATAGCTACGGTTAGAAATTTAATTTGACTACAGTTCAAACCGTAATAATATAGGCTAACAACTACAGTTCAAAACCGTGGTTGTACATTTAATATCTACTACTACGATATGTACTACCACGGTACAAAATTTCATTTTACTATGACTGGAACCGTGTAATATATATTTACGACTACGGTTCAAATTGGAATTAGCAACCGTAGTTATTGAAATTCGTAACCGTAGTCGTATATTGAATTAACTACATTTTTTTGTCTAATTGACCACAGTTTGAAATGTAGTAAAAATGAAGAAAGACTACGGTTTATAGTTATTCATTGACTACAATTTTCAACCGTTGTGGTAGATTTTTAACAATTTTTTTAAAAAAAGGTTGTTGATGCTATTTGGAAATTGTGAATTACATTTTTTATTATACTAATGGAATTAAAATATAATTAAACATACAATCAACATTTTGCGCAATAAAAAAAGATAAGTAAATAGACAATGAATTACAACTCATTCTCGCAAACATGTCAATACATTTACAATCAACATCAACAATTACTAATTAATTCACCATTCGGTTCTAATCAATTCCCACTCAAGTTGCAAATGAAGTTCCAAAAAAATTTCCCCATACAATATTCCATGTTGTTCGTCTTCCTTGGGTAGTCTTCTCTGTAAAGTGAAAGCATCCTGCATTTAATTTTAAAAGAAAGAACAATACAAAGTTCTCATTATTAATTGTGACGGCAAAATCCGAATAAGAGAATATATAAATTTTAAGATGAATGAGCGCACCAAGTCCTAGAAAGGATATAAGAAGTCATTTGAACTCATAATCTATCATCATCCATCAACTTCAAAGTAATAACATATAAATACTCATCATCAATTAATCATGAAAAAAATTAAATATTAAAAATTGTGTCATCCTTCACATCATAAAATCCAATAACATCACCATTTCATAACTAAAAAAATTGGATGAAAAGAAAAAGCAAAGAATCAAACTAATATTCATTTGCAAAAAAGAAATACTTAAAACAAATTTATCAAATGTCTAGCAATTTTCCACCAAGTAATCTAAATTTCGTTTTCATAAAAAGTATTGAAAGAATAATCACAAAGATTTCTTAATACATGATTAGTCATATATGTTGTCCTGAATGCATTCTGCCCACTCCGCCCGCACATCATCAATGTCCGACTTAGTGTAAACTAATTATGTGAACTACGATGCAAATAATTTATTTTTTCATTAGCCAGACAACCAAATTTATATTTTGTTTTTAAGTAAATTATTAAAAATAAATAAATAAATAACTACGGGTTGCAGCGAGTCCATGTCCGCTAATGCATTTGATTGGATAAGTTGTTTCATGTATTGCATTGCATAAAAACCACACTGGAACCCATCGGGCTGTTGAGAAGTTTACATAAAAATAATATTGTTATAGCCAATGCAGAATATTTTTTTTACCATAGAAAAAAATTATCAAGTAGTCACCTTGATTACTTCCTATGTCGATTTTTTCCTTCCTTTCTGACCAATATCTGCATTGAATATTTTTAAGTCCCTACAAAAATAAATTACATATTAATTTGATATATGATACTAGAAATTAACAAACCTAATTTCGGTTATCAGTAACATGGTTACCTTGTCACAAAATGCATGCCACAATGTTCATTAAACTAAATAAATGTAAAGGTATAATTGCCTTACGGTCCACATGTTTCATTTTTTTCTTTAATAGACCACACAAACATAAATAACATAAACATAAAACTTACAGATTCACCATTCTTGTCCACAAAGAATCGTGAATGCCAAATGTACAATCTCTTTGTGGGGATTGATGACTGTTAAAATCCAATGATCTATGTGTATGTATCATGTAACTATACATTAGAAGAGTTGATTGACACAATTATGACTAATGAAATTAAGATATATTAAGTAGGTGCTTACCCCACATTACATGGCACCAACACGAGTTGATTGTGAGTTGTACTCCTCATCCTAGATGCTAATGCGTTTGCTCTCTTATCCAACTGCTCATCCTCAAATGTCTTGTCTTTTCGAGTTGGTCGTAAATAAGCTACAATCTCAGGATCCACAAATATGTAGTTGTGGTTCATCTCGTCACGTACTAGTTTTTTATACAACAACCTAATATATATAAAAACATTCAATATTTCCAGCAAAAGCACATTGGGGAATATCATAATAAACAAAGTACATTAAGCTATGTTAAAACAAAACATACCACATGTAGACGATTATACATGTTCTGGATATTGGCAACAATTGGCAGAATAATTTAAGATCTTCTAAATGAACATAGAGGGTCTTCTCGTGCCCGAAGACTTCGTCATCTAGCGTTACGGGTATGTTCCCCGTTATCTCTTCATTCGCTTTAGAGTATACATAGATCATGTACAAACTCCTAGGCACCTCTGATTTTTCGACTGTGGGACACTTGGGTTCCTTGATCTTTCTTTTCGGCTTCTTTTGTGTTTACGGGAAAGATACAATAATATGTTAATATAGTATCAACGTTATCAATAATGAAATTGTAACTTACAATCTTTACCTGTTCTCTAACTTTAATAATGTGGATGGGCCAAGCCACATAAGATCCATCCGCATCGCCGACACTTTCCAACTCATGATCTAGTTGGTATTTGCAACTTAGCATTTTTATCCACTGCTTTATCAATGGACACACAGATGCAGCGATTGGGTAACTTATTCTCATGTATTAGTTTGTTTTGGTCATTGGATTTTGGAACGACCCCGTATGCAGCAACTTTTGCTGTTGACTCAAGTGTCAATGCAACAGCTTTGCCCTGCATAATCCCATTTGATCATATAAGCACAATTAAACTTTTAATCAAGTTCGACTTAAAATAATTTAAAAATATAAAAATTTATTTGAAATGTAACAAACCTGTAGGTATTCTTCATTATCAACAAACTTCATATCCTCACTCCCCTTATCGTCGTCAGCATCCTCGATTTCCTTTTGTGCAGCTCCATGGGTCTCCTCTTTTGCATCTTCGTGAAATCCCTGTTGAACTTGCACGGAGCAGCTGGCCTTATCCTCAGGGTCAATCCCGAGCCCGACTAATTTGCTCACTGCTGCTTCCAGTTTTATTAGTCGTTCATTATTAAGGGCATTCTTCTTCCTTTCCTCCAATAACTCCATCTCTAACTGCTTCTATGTACTACTCCTAGAGGTAGAATAGTACGACCGTATGGTGAAACCTTTTTCGCCACCCCTAACCCGTCCGGAGTGTTCAGGCTTTTCAAGGCCTTGATTAAGGATGCTATCTTTCGCACTTGATGTAACCAGCTCACTAGATTTCTTGTATTCTAATATTAAATTACTCTGATATGCGAAATATGTACGCACATTTTTTAAAATAAATATTTAAGCAACATTAGTAATAAAGTAATAATGCTAAAGTATTTAAATAATTGCTTACAATCATATCAAGGGTCTCCTTCAGCTTTTCTTCTTCGTGCTTTCCCTTTTCTTTCCGTCCCTTGCACCACAACGTTGTTCGGTTAATGTCCTCGTCATCACATAGTATATGAGGCTAGTTTAGAAGAAAAAAAGAATTCCAAAAAAAGAAAACAACAAAGTAAATAACTATGAAATTATGACTAAAACAAAAATGAATTGTTATACAAGATACTTACATTCTCATTAGCATACCGTGCATATCCTTTTCGACCAAGTCGATAAGGATAGTCTTTTGAAGTCGATGCCCTTTCCGATTGAAGTTTAGTTAGTTGCTAGCGAGAGAAAAAAAACACTGATAACAATTAATAATTTAATTGTGAAAATTACAGTTATTAATCTAATGAAAGAAAAAATTACTAATACATTTTGTACCCTGAAATTGTCGCCTAAACGTTTAATTACAAATGCACTCCAATCCGCTTGGTCAATCACATATTTAGTTGGAGGTGTATTCAGATCTGAACTTCTGATCCTCCCGTAAACCCAATCTCTAGTCAAAGTCCCTTTGAACTGCTTCCACTTCTCTCCAGCAGAACTCAAACACTTTGCTTTCCACTCGTCCGATAGGTTATATACCATCTACAATAAGTTATTTATTTGTAAGATTAAGCGAAATATTGCTCTCTAAATCTATTTTAATAGAAAAATATATTATGAATTTAATTACCTTAACATATGGCCATATACACTGTTTGACGTCTTCCGGAATGTACCGTCAATCGTCATAAGTTATTTTTACTTTGGCCCTTGCCAAAACACTGATGTAGCTTTGAAGTTTATCAGAATCTTTCTTAACTGGTTGCTTGTGAGCATTTAATTCAACCGGTTCTTTTATACCTTTAGCCCTTTGTATGGCCAAGACATGCATTTGTGAGCGCCCTCTCGGTGTCCTACTTTTTGTTGATTTAGTCGACTGAGTTGTTTCGGTATCCGAAATAGGTTCCTCATGAGAATGTAACTGATTATCCTCGTTATGTGATGTTTTGTCTCCTTTAGAGATTGAACAATGCCTAGACTTCTTACTTTTTTCTGGGGTAGCCTGTTGATCATCCGTTCTCTTACATCGCCTGCGTTTCGCCATTTATCTAGTCCTAATCATAAACGAATATAAATACATAAACAAGTATTTTTTTCCCGAACCTGCGATTATTGATAAATATATATTTATGTAATATTTTCGCAATACATAAATTCATGCAATAGGACTTTTGATATCAGCTGCTAGTTGATCATCTAATACTGGTTGGTTGTATCAATGAGCACTACCAAAGTAGATAGATAAGAATTTCACTATGGTGGTACTACTAGCTTCTTCCAATGTTTCAAAGGGGAAATATATTAATTATTCATTTACAGTTTTACTTACTTAGTAAATCCTACTAATGAAGGAATTAAATCCTATAGAATACTCTATGCATTTTCAAGAAAGAGTAATTCACTTTACATATGTCCTGCATTTCTAATTCTGTCTTTGACATACATGATCAATTTATTACTCTAGAGAATAGAGAATCAAATCCCATAATAATGTTATCTAATTTGTTTCCACCCATTGTTCATAATGGCGGTCGTCATGTCATTGTGTACAAATTCCATAACAAATATTTTTTTATACTGCTCTCCTTCCCACGGATACATGCTTGTAACTTTTTTTTATAAAGATTAAGAATATTCATTAGAAAAGACAAAATAAACCTGGAAAAAATTCTAAATTCTTCCGTATGGACTTCTACAGATGTGATTTACCCTAAAAATCTATTTCAATTTTATCACCAAACATACAAAATTCTCACAAATGAATTTTAATATTGAAAAATCAATGTCAAATGTGTTGCTCAACATATTTATACATTATAAGGAGTTTTCAACTACCTAGATTGGTGTGTCACAAAACAACATATAATTTGAAAAGTCTCGATAATCAGGAAGCAAGAAAAACAAAACTAAAATAAGAAAAGAAGGGGAATCACCAGTTCCAAAATTGGAGGGGTAGAATCGAAACCGAACTTAAATACAACAGATCCCACTCTAATTCGGATGTGTAACCGAGTCAATGGTTAAACCTAATTGTTCAAATCATACTGATTAAAAAAAATGGAACAGAAACACTCCAATAGCATAACCAATGCCCAATCTTCCACATAGTTCAATTACAAGTTAAAAGTCTAAAACCCAGCAATAGCCAACGGAAAATGAACTCAATCAATTAACCCATATTCATACCACTATAAATCACCTACGACTAGTTGAGTAAAAAATTGTCAATGTGAAAACAAAATACTCACCATATCAACCTTAATCATCAAAATAATATATCAAGTTTTGGGTAATAGCATACGTACCCTTCGATTTGTGCTCCACTTCTCGTTTCCTGCTGTCAAACCTTGGACGACTCCTTTCTCATCGATGAAATTTCAATTACCCAGCAAAAAATTGACTCTTAACCGTTTGTTATTCCCACTTTTTCTCCTTTCACCTGTTTACCATGGCTGCGTTTCCCGACAGGTGATTTCTGATTTGAAAGTTTACTCCGGCAGTTACTATCTAAGTTAAACTGATTATGGGTCTGTTAAAAAGTTAAAAAAAGGGCGGTCAAAAAAATGGTTGGGCCTTTTGGGCGCCAAAATCGAACCCAGCTTAAGGCCCACGCATCTTGTCCGCGTAACAGGTCGCGGCCGAGAATGATCCGTTGTATAAAACTTTCTCAACCGAGACCTTCCAGTCTCGGTTGCGCCAGCTTTCCAGCACCAACCTCCGCATGAAGGTCGCGACCGCGAATCAACTTCTCGTCGGATATCTTGGCCGCGCAAATCTTCCAACGTGAAACGCCTCAACTTCGTCAATCTCGTCGCCAACGCGGTACTCCAGACGTGATTTAGGCTCCATGCTCAACAAGTTTTTACAATAACAATATTTTAGCGATGCTTCAATTAATTCGTGGAAAAAATAGAACATTTAATATAATTGTTTAATATGTATCCAGTCCATTCAAAATTATCAATTAAAACTAGAATTGAATACCATTATTTAGATAAATAATTATTATGAGAAGGGGTGAGAAGGAACATTTTTTAAGTCAACAAAAGCGTAGTAAAAAATCTTAAAAAACATTAACACAAAATTCATTACTTTTGGTAATCAAACAAGACTAGTAGAACAAGCTAAAAAAACAATGAAAAACATATATAAATCTGAGTGTGTATCATGAATAATAAACTATGCATTTGTATGTTCAACCTATATTTCTTTACAACCATCACGAACACAAGGTGGTTCATTTTCATCTGTAAAGACATCACCTGTTGAAGGCAACCCTCTGCTAAAAGAATGATGTTGAATTAAAGTAACATAGATATCACCACCCTCTGTGAATTCAAAGTATTCTCGAGTGGGAGTTGCAAGTCAGATATGCCAGGCCGGATCTTTAGGATCTTTAATGTAAAACACTTGCTTTACTAGTCTAGCCAAAATAAACGAATCATCTTTGAACCCAATTTTACTGAGATTTACTAATGTAAACCCCAATTCATCTACCTTTACACTAGTATTATTCTCCACCCAATTACATTTAAAAATGGGAATTCAAAAATCAGTATAATCGAGTTCCCATATTTCTTCAATTACTCCGTAAAACTCCATATCAGATGTTATTGGGTTTTTATCCTTTGCACTACTGAGTCACATAATATTTGCAACTACATTTACACCCGAGTTTTGGCAAACTCGTACATTGTCACGATCCTTTGTATGATAAGTGACCCCATTAACCAAATATGTGTTATACTTTGCGACCAAGGTGTTAGGACCTTGCGATATCCACTTTATTTTTTCTAAAACTAGTTTGACAGATTCGTTGGTTTCAACTGCGACCTGTAAGATTATTATGTAATAATTATTAAGTCAAGTAACAACATTAAAATCACTAATTAAGACAAAACCAAAATGGTGAAGTAACTTACTTTATCATGCAACCAATTGATAAATAAACAATTATGCTGGTCTATCAACCATTTTTGTGACTTAGCTTTAGCACGAGATGATGACTTCAAAACCTCCATGTGTTCACTGTAATATGATGCAAAATGTTGTTTTTTCTTATTTTATCTCCAACACATAAAACATAATAACAATTAAAGTGAGCATACTTGATATAATGTTCTATATCGGGGTCATTGGCAAGTACGTAACGATGAGTTTGCACCCGTTCCTCATGAATGACGTTTTCCAACAGAGCTCCTGACAAAGGTTTAGTAAGATTATTATTTCGTTGACTATTCGGAATACCAATTGAGTGCACATTTGACAAGTAATCCGAACAGAATTCAACAACCTCCTCAGCAATATAACATTCAGGTATGCACCCTTCAGGCCGATTTCGGTTTCGAACATAACCTCTAGAAATTTTCATGTAACTTTCAAAAGGATACATCCATATAGACCAAACCGGTCCACACAGTTTGACCTCCCTTACTAGGTGTGCTGTTAAATGAACCATGATATCAAAGAACGATGGGGGGGAATACTTCTCTAGCAAACAAAAAGTTTTCACAGTCTCTGTTTGCATTTCATCTAACATTGAGACATTTATCACTTTGCTACATAAACTATTAAAAAACAAACACAATCGGGTGATTGCATGCCTAATATTATCCGATAATACACCACGAATGGCCACTGGGAGTAACTGTTGCATCAGAGCATGGCAGTCATGCGACTTAAGACCAATAAGTTTCAAATCTTTCATTACATTGGACGAATAACCCGTAGGCACCTTCATTTTGGAAAAAGATGTACAAACCTTATGTTTCTATTCCCTGGTTAGTGAATAACAAGCCGGTGGAAAAAATATTCTATTTCCCTGCACAATTGGTTCCAATTCAGTCCTCAACTTCATCTCCTCAAGATCTCACCTCGCGGCTATTGCATCCTTAGTTTTCCTGGGAATGTCTAGCAATGTACCTATTATACTTTCACATATATTTTTCTCTATGTGCATCACATCTAGAACATGTCTCACATGGAGATGTTCCCAATACTCAAGTTGGAAAAATATGGACTTCTTTTTCCAACATGTTTTGCCGCCATCATCTTTCGACTTAGAATTGTTACTCGTTTTACCCCAATTACAATCAATTTATTCAACTTTATCTAACACCTCACGTCTACTCAATGGTGTTAGTGCCAAGTTGTACTCTTTTTCTCCATTAAACACCTTCTTCTACTTTCGAAAAGGATGATTGTGCAGAAGAAATCTTTTGCGGCCTGTGTATGACATTTTTTTCCCGTACTTGAGCCGTTTTGCATATCTATGTTCACCAAAAATAGGGCACGCATGATATCCTTTCACACTACACCCTGATAGGTTCCCGCAGTCCATAACAAAAGCGCTCTAAGTACAAAATTTTGACGGCGATATCCATCAAACGCATCAACACCTAATTTCCACAATTTCCTTAAGTCATCAATTAAGGAAGTCAAATAAACATCGATATCATTCCCCGGATGTTTAGGGCTAGATATTAATAAATTGAGCATAATGAATTTTCTCTTCATACATAACCATGGAGGAAGATTGTATGTCATCAATAGTACAGGCCACCAACTGTAGGTTGAAGACAATGTCTTGTATGGATTGATCCTGTCAGCTGATAATGCCAATCTAAGATTTCTTTTCTCTGATGGAAAATCGGGCCACTTACGGTCAACTAATCTCCAAGATGGTGAATCTGCAAGATAACGCAAATGACCATCATAAACTCTCCCATCAGGATGCCATGTCAAATATTTTGACACAACTTTATTTCTGAACATTCTTTGAAATCTTGGAATAGGTGGAAAGTGCCATAACACCTTAGGAGGGATTCCTTCACTTATCTTGATATTCTTGTCGATTTTCCATCTTGAGACCCCACAAATAGGGCAATCGCTTCCCTCATCATTATCCTTCCAATATAGGACACAATCATTTGGGCAAGCATGAATCTTCACATAATTCATGCCCAATGTATTCAAGCTTTTCTTTGCATCATATAATGATAAAGGCAATTCATTCGCCTCTGGCAGTAACTGTCCAATCAGAAGATGTAGTTCATTAAACGAAGAATCGCTCCATCCATGCTTTTGCCTTCAAGTTATATAACTTCATGATTACAAATAACTTTGTGAATGTAGAACATCCAAGATATAACGGTTTCTCAGCATCTTATAGTAATTTCAAGAATTCATTTGGATTATCACTCTCGTCATACGCATCATTAACCATCTCTACAGGTTCCTCGTCCAATAAATTATGTTCATTCCTCTCTACATGATCGCCATCATGCATTATCTGATTTGATGTAGGATCTTCTCAATGCCATATCCATTTAATATATGTTTTATCCATACCATACCAACAAATGCATCATCACAACAAGATAATTTTTCTTTTGTAGGTTACCACATGATGCACACGGACAGGACATTATATTCAGATCAGCAACATTCTGCATTGCGAAATGCATGAAGTACTGTACACCAGCATTGTACTCATCTGATAGCCTATCCTTAAACATCCATTCCTTTTCCATTTCGACATTATATGATCCCTAAAAATAAACAACAAGAAATAATTGCATACTGGTTCATATGCTTCTAGATAACTATAAAACAATTAAATTCAAACATACACAGAAGTAAGTAAAAAAAAAAAAATTTATAGTCCACACTCAATTATACATCTCATAATAAAAAATGCTTCACGAAAACGGCATCCATGTAATCATCAATTGTTATGTGTTCTATAACGTTACAAAGTTAAGAAACGTGCTAATTTGAATTTCTCCCATTATTATATAATTATACAAGGTTTTCATCATCAACTATAACTATTAGCTTTTCGCTCATATTATATCAAAGTTTGTCAATTTTCAACTCTTCAAAAAACTGAAAATTGCTTGTCTGCCCTACGAATAATATTGATAGCCTAAAATAACTACAATGAAAACAAAAGTAAGGCTCCAAGAAACTTGGGGGAGTATTAGACAATTAGATTACTTAAGGTTCTTCAAATTGTTGCCTCGGAGTTGAATAATTTTGGAATATATATTTTGTAAAGAACGCGACGAAGATGAAAACCTGATTAGTGTAATCGACAACAAATCCATAGTGACGGTGGATAAGCAAGGCAAAACGCAGCGTCGCAGAGGAGGACAAGCAGCGTCGCGGCGTCGACGGTAGCACGACGGAGGAAAGTCAGAGTAAACGGGGGAGGAGAAGCAGGATAAAGTGATGGCGCGGCGGAGGAGCAGCAGGTCAGGAGCAACGGCAGAGCAGAAGAAGGGAATGGCAGCGGCGGAGTCCTATTTTATTCACAATTGTGTTCGTGAGTTTGGGAGAGAAGAGATTAATTTTTTTTTTTTTTTAATTCAATCTTGTGAAACATTACAAATAGTATTGATTTCGTTTCATATCACGAAAGTGTTAACAACCTGACTGGTTAGTAATTGGCAGAGAATCAACCGGTGTTCGATTCTCAGTGGTGCCCTTTTTTTTTTTAAGCTTAACTTTGACATTCACTTTATATTTTTTTATGCTAATAAATAATTATAAATTACATTTACATATATTAAAATATGACGAAAAATATATATTTTTCTATAATTTTCATAGTTCGATTGGTTTAGGCAGAACATAATTTCATAGTGTTCGGTTTAGTTGGCGCCGAACAACTTTCATATTGATCGCATGTTATTCTGGAACAATCTCAATATTAAAAAAAAAATTAATATTTATTTGTAAATTTTATGATTTTGAAATATGTTCAAATATACATAAATTAATTAAGTATATAGCTAGTAATGAATATAAAATAATTAATAATCTATTAACATTGTATGCACAAAAAAAAAAAAAATGTACAACTAAATTAAAAAACTAGATAGGCCAAAATATGAAACATCAAGAAAAATACAGTTTAAAAAAATTATAATAAACATTATTTAATTGTACAACAATAAAAAGTATTTTAATCTTGTAAATAAGTATTTTAAAAAAAAATTAGGGACATTAAATTTAAATAATGACAACCCTCGAATAACAACAGTTAGGATAACCGTCGTTGTTGTTGAGCACACAAAAACATCATTCTCATATTTAATATAATCAAAAATTAAATTGACAACGGTCTTTTAACAACGGGACTACTGACCGTTGTCTTTAAGCGAAAATAAACAATTTGACTACGGTTAAACAACAACGGTTTTCTAAAACCGTTGTCGTTTAGCGAAAAAAATATGATTTCCACTAGGGTTTACCTAACAACCACAGTTATTCGCTAAAAGACAACGGTTTATGAGTACATCCGTTGTCTTTTAGGCGTTGATTAACAGATTTTGTAGTACTGAATTTTAATTAATAATTAATCATTTTTTAACTACTTCTTACACACATCATCGATCAAACTCAATTCTCAATACACCTTTATTCAATAATCAATCATTCCTTAACCATCTTTTACACACATTATCAATCAAAACCTAATTTCCAGTACAACTTTAATCAATAACCAATCATTCCTTAACTATCCCTTGCACACATCAAATCACATTTACCACATTTTTTAATAGGATTTTTATCGGTTAAGGACCCAAAAGATAAGTCAACTATCAACATTACAACATAAGTGGCCTATTGTAACACCTAAAAAATGTTACCAAATAACCAAAAAGTGTTACCATAGACAATAGGTTACACTTTTTCCATGATACATTTGCTGGTGCTACCTAAAGTCTAAGGTAGCACTTTTAATAGCTTTTTGTATCACTTTTACTCAACCTTCTCAAATGTAACATTTGATGGTAACACTTCAAAAATGTTATATATAATCCCTTTATGTAACACTTTTTAATAAATTGCAACACTTAATTTGTAACACTTTAAATTTTACAGTAACATTTTATTAATTAATTGTATCACTTTATACAGGATAATATATCACTTTTAATGATTATGTAACACTTTACATAAGCCATATACCCATTTTTTTCTAAAATTAATCATGCTACAAATTAGATAGTTAATTATCATGCGTGTTTGTTTGTATTGCTCATGAACCAAATTATTATTAGATAAACTAAAAATATATTTATAACAAATTTATTTTTTTTTCAAAAAAGAGAACAACAATGCCAATTTAACAAGGTGAAGTACTAAATCTTCTATAAAACAACAAGGAATGATAACATTAAATTCTAAAAAGTATTGTTCATTGAAATAAATAGGTCAAGTAACTATTCTTCATAATTCTCCTCATTTTCAGCTCTCTCTTCGTCATCTTCAAGTTCATCATCATGATTCACCTCAACATCTCCATTTCAGTTATCCTAAAATATAATAATCAACATAGTCATATATAATACATATACACAATGAAACCACATTAAATATTTTCAGGAAATCGAAGTTATAGTACCAAAGTTACATGTCTCCATAAAATATATGAAAAAACTTGCTAGTAGTGCAATTCAACAACATTTGTCATCTCTAATTGCTAGCTAGTTCATTTTTCAATCAATTCTCACTAATTTGATTGAGAATCCAAAAAATGCTAGAGTTGATTTGTTTATAACAATAGGGAAAATATGTACAACATTTTGCATGTTGAAAACAATATATTGGATACGTATATTATGAGAAGTATAGATAGAGTGGGTGAAGTGTCTAAGGGATTAAAAACCTAGAAGAACATATGAGCGAAGGATGGCAAGGAACAATCATAAGATACATACCAGGAATTGTTTCGTCCCATTGATAAGGTGGTTTGTGGAATCCTCTACTGAAAGAGCAATACGGGCGAGCATTTCAAAAGGAATTACATCCATTAGAGTTTTCTTAATTTCCCCAACCGTGTCTGTCACAATTTGGGCTCGATATGGCTGGAGAAATTCATTTAAGATAAGCACATTAGACGTTAAAGGCTCCATTACTCTTTTGCTACACCGGCCTAGAAGTTTACGTTGTTTTGGGACTTGCCCCTCCTCCATCTGTTTCTGTAACATAGAGGAACTTTATTAGATACATCATTTTAACAATTGAAATCCTTATTCAGGCAACTCATAAAGTAGACAACTCATAAAGGACGACACAATTGAAATTAGCATATACTAGTAGTTAATCTGCATGAAAACCAAAGCTCGTCTCATAACAATGTGCAGGTACACTTGGAATTCTAGTATTCAGGCATGATAGAAGCACCACAAACATTCATTTTCTTGGTCGAATCTTGTTATGCAGTTAGTTGTTAAAACAAAATTAGTTTGTATTTTTCTCCCTAACAATCATACTTCACTAAAGTCTACAATTCACAAAAGTAATTATAAATTCTCAGGCTGGCCCTTTTCAGCTGTAAACATGCCTCATTATTGGACTAGTTATTGTGAAGATACATCTACCTTCAGTCATATCTTTTAAAAAAAGTACATTGTCACAGAAGAAGGCAAAAAATATGTGTTGTCTTCAGTTGGTGGTCTTTGGCATAGTCACAAGGCTAGAACAAAAAAGAAGCATTATGGAGCATCTGGAAATAAGGGTATGGGAAGAAAGAAAGGTCTAGGTGCAATTCTAAAATCAGACTTCAAGGAACTTGGTAAAATATTGGGCTCTAAAAGAAGTTAAGGTATTTGTTACAACTCTTGTTTTATTGTTTGAAAGCATTCAGAAGCCTTTTATTTTCTCAATTTTATAGTACATACACTACAACAATTTCATTAATAGACAACAGTAGAAAAACAACAGATTTTTCCACAAATGTTGTGTTTTCGTGAATTAACAACAGTTTTACCATAATCAGTTGTCTATTAGAAACAAGACATGCTAATAGACAACAGTTACACAACAGTTTTCAGCATCTGTTGTCTATTAGCGCTTTTTTTGGCAGATAGACAACACTTTTATCAACAGTTTCCTAAACCAGTTGTCTATTAACAAACTTTTACTCCAATAGACAACACTAATGTCAACAGTTTTTCAAACCGTTGTAAAGCCATAAACATTTTAATTTACAACAGTTTTTCTACGTTGTAAAAAGGTATTGTGTTATTCAAAACTTATTAAAAATATGTTTTAGATATTTTATGAATTCCGCATTGAAATTTTAGTAATTAAGAATATATTTAAAATAAAATAATAATTATGATCTTTCAAGTAAAAGAATGAGACTTGTCGATTAATTCATAAAATTTTAAACTAATCCTCCACTACAAGAAATATTTAAATTAGAGATAGCATTCTTCTTGAAAAGTTAAAAAAAAGAGATAAAATTTAGACACGGACTATATCTGTATTTAAATAGCTAGGAAACTGCAACAGGATAGGAACATAAAACCTAAGAATTAAATTTATGCAACATTAGTAACAATATAAGAAGGGATTAGATACCTAATCATTAGAGATCGATAGGAGAGAAAATAGAAATAGAATAGTCCATCTCTACCCCTGAGACTATTGGTATATAAATATAGAAATGCATATAAATATAAATATATTTTAAAAAATACTCAGTAGTTATATAATTTTTCATTTATTTAAAGAAAGGGAAAGAAATTGTTTAGGGGAAAGGAAGCAAAATAACTTTAATCCTTCCCAATGAAATTTTGGTCCAACTTCGTCCGATATATGATAATTATCTGACCTCGAGTTAAGACTACTAATATTTATTACAAAATAAAAAAAAAAAATTATGTATAAAATTTTTAATCTTGAAATAAAACTTTGAATAACAAAAATCATGAATTTAAGCATTTACATGTAATAAAAATATACTCCAATTAACTGTAGGAGCATTACTAATACTTAATACCTTTTGTCCTATGACCTAATTATACAGATTCCATATTGGTGTAGGAGGACTTAGTATTGGTGTACAAGGACACCTACTCGCGCTTCGTACCAGCTCAAATAGAAATAGTGGTGTTAGTTGACCATATAGTCAAACAATGGAGATACTCTATCTCCTCTGCTCCATCCTCTCCACTACCATCACCTCCCTCGTCCTGTGACTCATGTCCCTTCTCCCCTTCCAATACCTTCTCCGCGCATTACCGGCCGCGACACTCTGGACCGTCGAAATTATGTTTACTCTACCAGAGTACCGTCTGGCACGAGCGCCGCTGTCCCGTCCACCACTCATTCCGCTACCCTGTCTCCGTCGATATGCTCTAATTGACCTTGACAATGTGCCTCACGCACCGCCCCAACCATCTCTCAACCGAAGATGCACGTCATATATCCGAGACCAATGGACTGGTGTAATTTTCCTCCTTACTCATTTTTCCATTAAAGATTTTTCTGCCCTTAATTTCACATCTGTCAATCTGAAGAAATCGATTTCTGATCTGGCTTGAGTTTCTACTATTGCTATGATATAGACTAGTCGCCGTATATATAGAATGATAAATTCGGTGTGCGAATTGATCAATTTTTCGAATTTTCTTAGTTCACCTAATAATCTCGATGTTAGTCGTCGTCGATTCGTTCCTCAAATTCTGCCTATCTATTACAGCCTTGTTTGGCAACACTATTTCTCTCTCACTCTAGCACAATTCATTTATTTGTTTTATTTTTTCTTGGATTGAAATAATTAGTATGTTGCTGCGTATTTTGATTTTGTCACTCGCTTATTTGTTTGGAGTCTCTGTTTATTATTTTGGTAGAATTTTTTTCAAATTTATTTGAAATTTCATGGATAATTACCATTAGAGTTGTTTCTGTTATCTCAAGCTAAACACCAAAGATCAAGTCCATCACTCTAGATACCATTGATTTTGCAGGCGTTGCCATGGTCCCAGCAGGCATCACCAAATGTAATATTTTCCTTTTTCTACGTATATCAATAAAAATTGTTGTATTAAATATGGAGAAGATGCGTCTGTTATGGCTAGTTGTCATCTTATGCTTTAAGCTTCTACACTCTATATAAACATCATTTTCTTAGCAGAGAAACATACCACCCTCAGTGTTAATGTTCAAAAAAATGGGGCATTTAAGAAGAAATAATGATTATACTCTTTCAACTAATATCAAAGTGTGTGTGATTTTGGAAAGCTCTAGAAAGTGGAAAGTAGATTTGTGGTGTTAGCTATAAAAACTGGCCTTGAGTTGTATTCTGTTGTTGGAAGCTCGATTGTGGATATCTATATCAAATGCGGAAGAATCGATGATGCGGAAAAGGTGTTCGATGAAATGCTTGTTAGAGAATTGAGTACATGGAATGTTATGATAGGCACGTATACTCGAAGGCATGGGCGTAAGGTTGCTAGTGGAGCATTAGGTGATGCTTCTGCTTAAAAATGGAGAGAATGGCTATTCTCTTCACCATACTTATGCTAGCTTTGATCAGTCCATTTTCACGGGCAGCAGAAGTAGCAAACTCATACGATGACAATTTCAGCAAAAGCTACCCAGATACACATTTCAAGATTTACGAAGACAACCAGATCTAGTATCTCAATCGGAGGAGATTCCGCCGGCGTTGTGACTGCTTTCTATGTACGCCTTGATGTTTCACGGCAGTATGTTTCTATATGATCATTGCATTTCCAATAGTATTATTAATTGAAATATAATGATTTTCTTGTTGAGGTGTTCGGACTGTTCGGAAAAAGAGGTGGCCGGAGAGGGATAGGTGGACATAGAGTTCTTGGGGAATAAAACAGGGTAGCCTTACTTTATTCAGACCAATGTCTACAAGAATGGAACTGGTAACCGTGAAATGAGACACGTCATTTGATTCGACCCCACTCAAGAGTTCCATTCTTTGGAACAACCATCAGCTTGTGTAAGTTCTTTTTCACAGTTTCATTATGCTCCTATCATAAGATTTTTAATTATAAAAATATTTGTAAAAATCCAAAAATGCTAACCTAACGTACCTACTTAAATTCTCTGTCGTATCTTAATTTGCTTTTAAGAGATATGGCTCTATCCATTTTCCTTTTCCAGTTTAATCTGTCAGATCTGACTAGATATTAATCTTATTGGATCTGATTTGGAGGGAAATGCTAGAAGGATTTTTTGACAATAAATGGGATAACAATACCTTTCATAGAAAACACTTACATCCATTGTCATCTTGTGAACTCAATACTTCCATGCAGGAGATGTTAGGTCTCCTTTCTAATGGAGCGGATAGCAATATCACCTTTGGAAAATTCCCCTACTATCTAAGGTAATTGAGGAAGAAATTATCCTTTTCTGCTTTATGTTTTTTGATATATTTCAGCTCAGGCCAAATTTTTTCCCTTCTTGAATAGAGTGCCAGTTTTTCTGGTTGAACATCTGTCCCCCTGTATTTCTTCTATATATGTTATATTATGTGAATGTCCTTTTCATGGTACATTTTAATTTGGTGGCCTATCCTTTTAATATCCTCATCAGGAAATATTTAGTCCTCTAGTTTAGTTGCATAGCTTAGAAAATTAAGTTGCTTACAAATGCAGAATGTGCACTAAAGATTTGTCTGAATCTCTCATGTTTGTATATCTAACCCTCCAATTATGCTCTTGATAATAATCTTACCTGTGTACTGGTTTTTTACTTTCCAGGTATAAATTTATGTAATTTTTTTGTTTATAAGTATTCCTCATTGAAGAAAACGGGAAAAAGAAAAAAAATAAATAAAAGTGTCTCCTGGATTTCTGAACCATGTTTTGAAAAATGAAATGAGTAGTAAAATTTTGATGATTGTGTTCCAGTTTTAATCATGACATAAACGCTGCTATCTCTTGACCTTTCTCCACAATATATTAAAAAGACAAGTCTCTAAATTTAGCTTCAGGTCGGTTTATCTAACCTGAAACCTTTTCATATTGAACTTGTGTGAGCATTGATACATATCACTTGCTATGTTATTTGGATTCTATTCCACGGGGAGTTTTGGAATGCACAGTAGCCTGTATCGTACTGAACTGTCTTTTAGTTATGTAAATATATATCATATGTATATATAAAATTATAATGCCTGTATGGGTTCTTTAATATAAACAACTTTTGGTTTGTTTATGTGTCTTTGTTGTTTGGATTTTATTTTTCAGATGATTGACAGATGCTTTTCATGTTGTAAGTTATGTTTGTTTATGTGTCTTTGTTGTTTGATTCCATAGAAATGATTATGTTTACTAGCTAAATCTAATCAGTTATGTGGTCAGCTACAAGAGATTTATGCTGCTAATCACTTCCAGCATTCATGGGTTGGGGAGCAAAGTAATTCATACGGGCATCAGCAGCAGCAACAACATCATGCTGCTCAATCTCAGGGTTTCTTTCAGCCTCTTGATTGCAACTCCACTCTCCAGATCGGGTAATTTCTTTATTTTTCTCCCAGTAATAAATTGTTATCATTCCACGAAAACAAGTCAATCACTTACCCATTACTTTCAATGAATGGCATATGTTTGTGAGCTGTTCGTTTATTATAACATTACATCATACATGTGATGTGTGTTAGTAATGTGGGGACAAAACAGGAAACTTTATTTGAATTGAGGGAAATCTTTGACTTCAAAGAATCAATAGTTTGAATAGTTATGGGTAGGAGGAAAAAGATTTTAAAAAATAGAAACAAGTACAAAAAGTATATATCATATCATCGAAAGTTAAATTATCATAACTATGTATTCTCAAATATAGTACAAGTTAAATACCGAAACTAAAATAATCATAACTATATTGTTTTGTAGTACAAGACTTTGATGCCCTCCAATTAGTTACTTAGTAGTGCGTGTGAAAACAGGTTAAATGATCATGCAAGTTCTAGCCAGATGACATCCGAAACTGATGTCCAGAATGTGAATGGATTTGTTCCAGGGTGGAGACCCATCTAACTGGACTAGAGGATCAAGTGAAGTCCTATGAAGACCAAGTGCAGACACTGGAGGATGAAACAAAAGAACTAAATGAAAAGTTATCAGAAGCTGATACCGAAATGACTAATAAAGAAAATCTGGTGAAACAACATGCTAAAGTAGCTGAAGAAGCTGTCTCAGGTTCCAACTTATATTCTTAAAATCTTCAACCCCCTCCCCCCCAATACATTTCTTTTCATCATGAAAACGTGAGATGGTGGATCTGATGCCGAATTGTTTTTTGGACAGGTTGGGAAAAGGCTGAGGCAGAAGCTGCAGCTCTGAAAAATCATCTGGAATCTGTCACACTGCTAAAGCTTACAGCTGAAGATCGGGCTACACATTTGGAAGGAGCACTGAAGGAATGCATGAAGCAGATACGGAATTTGAAATAAGATCACGAACAAAAAGTGCATGAAATTGTTCTCAACAAATCAAAGCTTTTTGACAAGATGAAGTCATAGCTTGAAGCAAAAATAGCTAATCTGGACCAAGAACTAATGAAGTCTGCTGCTGAAAATGCAGCATTATCAAGATCTTTGCAAGAACGCTCCAACATGCTGATCCAGCTGAATGAAGAAAAATCACAAGCAAATGCTGAGATTGAACGTTTGAAGAGCACAATCGAGTCATGTGAAAAAGATATTAATTCACTCAAATATGAGCTCCATATTGCAAGGAAAGAGGTGGAAATTCGTAATGAGGAAAAGAACATGAGTGTGCGATCTGCCGATGTGGCGAACAAGCACCATCTTGAAGGGATGAAAAATGAATTTTTGGTCTGCCAAGCTTCAAAGAAGGAGGGGTTCTCATTCTAAGTAGGTATTCATGTTTAATCTGCTCGCTAGTTGTTTGATATTAGCGCATTTTGTTTTTTTGGTTTCATTCTAGGACTTATTTAGTATGAAGAATTCGGATTGTATTATAATAATTAATTTAATGTTGATGAATTTATTGACATTTGTTTTGTATTTGATTGATGTTCCGTAAACATTTTATGATGTTTTGACTATTGGGTGTTTCATATGAGAATATGCGTTTAAACAACAATATTCATTAATAAAACCGTTGTCTTTCATTGAAAGGCAACATTTTTTTTTTTGTCTTCTTTGCTAAAAAGACAATGGTTTTTATCTGTTATTTTTACTTATAAAGATAATGGTTTTACAAAAATGTCAACAATTATCCTCTGTTGTCTGTAATTGAATAGACAACAGTTTTATACTGTTGTGTACACCGTTGTTTATTGCTAAATATACAAAAATTTTAAATTATTGTCAAAAGGTAGTTTTAACAACAGCACTATTAATAACAGACTTATTTATAACTGGACAACAGATAAAATCTGTTGTCTATTTGCAAAATTCTTGTAGTGATAATTTGCTCGTGTTACAAGTGGACTTAAATTTTAAGAATGCCATTTTTATTTCGGTATAATTCATTTCTGACTTCTGCCACATTTTCATTTCCTTCAGAATTTACATCATCACCAGCAACAACATCATCATAGTCTGGAGCATCGACATATTCTTCTTCTCCCAATCTTCTCTCTTCTTGTTTTCTTCTTCTGCCCTTCCTCCATCTTCCTCTTCCTCAGAAAAATAAGCATCAGAGATCTGTAAATCTTTATTTTCATCCACTAAGCCAAGCCTATAGTTTTCATCACCATGAAATAGTTGCATATCCGAATAGCTCGCTCGTCGTTTTGTCGTACTTCCCATTGGCTGATTAATAAACAAACCACTTCTTACTTGAGTAGGCTCCTCTGTGGAAACATCAATTTATTTCAGTAGTCGTTCCTTTTCCTATGATTTCTCTTTCATCCGAGTGTAAAGACCAACTGTTCCAGGTGCAACAATCTTCTTTTGCCCCTTTTTTGCCGAAGTGTTCCTCTCAAGCATAAAAAGGAACATCAACTGTTCCTTTTTTCTTGTGCCTCACCTTGAGATGACACTCCAATTTTTTTAGAAGGCTCGTTTTAGCCAGGTGTTAAAACTTTTTCTTTCTATTTAAATTTCAAAGACCGCCTTTCTTGTTAATTTTCATCTTTTTTCTATTGCCCCCAATTTTTACGAGCTTCTGTGTGCATCGTTACTAAGTGTGACTCTGAGATGGTAGAGTATGTTGATTTCCCCATGCGCTTTACATGCTTCCCATCTTTACCAGCCATTACCTGAAAAAATATATTTCATCTAATTACATATTGCATATTATACGATTAAAAAAGAAAGAAACTCATATTACAAACTGCATATTATATTATATGAAAAAAAGAGTAATATACTAATATTAAAAGTAGAAATACAAAACCTTCTTCGAACGAAACTTGAACTTCTAGTATTTTGCATATTGTTATCCTTTTCACTTGACATCTCTCCCTCAACTTCTTCAGTAGGTACATACTCAACATCATTTGCAGGAACTTCCTTGGACTTTATTTTGCTGATCTTTTCCTTTTTCTTGTCAATCAATGACCCTGCTTGATAAGCAAGGGACTAAATCCCCAATTCATTCATCTTCTTTTTATTTTCTTGGATATGCTCCAACCTTTTCTTTTCGTATTATGCCATCTTCATCTATAGTAAAAAATTTACAAAATACTATAAGCTACTCCATAGGTAAGAATTAGCAATGAGCAATTAATTAATTTAAAAGATGTGAAGCCATTCAAGATGGAAACATAAAAAAATGTTTTTTGGCTACACAAAAAAAAAAAAACAAAAAAAACAAAAAAAAAAAAACAAAAAAACAAAACAAGCAGCAAATCTTCACATTAATGATCTTCGTCTAAGAATGAACTTTGCACACAACCTTTTTCCAGGATTTTGGTCTCAAGATCATCACCAAATTCAAGCTAAAATCTGGTGGGCAGGAACTTAATAGTAGTATATATTTAATGAAGAAAAATTATTTAGCTGCTAACTCATTTTTTAGTAACAAATTAAAACGCACCCTGAAGAAGCTGATGAATAGAAAACTAGAAAATTGACAGGTCAATGGACAATATGTAACCCCATTCTCGTCATTTCTCGGTCATAATTAGGGGGCGCTTGGTACGAGGGAGTGGGGGTTGGTAATGGGAGTAAAAGAGGATCAATTCTTATTCTTATGCTTGATACACATGAATGAGAATCAAAATTAGTTAATTATTATCTCTATTTCATTAACTACTCCCCCTACATCATACAATAGTGTAATTGACCTCTCATCATACAATTACCATTACCATTATCATTCTTGATCTTTGTTGTGCTAAGATCAAGATCACACAAATGATAGAACTCTGTTCGGCCGGAAAATTCAGGAAGCGGCCGAACACACACGAATGCAAAAAATGAAAGAAAAATGAACACAGGGAACTTTACGTGGTTCGATCAGTGATGATTTACATCCACGGAGGTTCAATGCACCTCAATTCACTTCACTACACAAGCAATTACAAGAATAATCAAGAATCTAGCAACCCCCTAGTTCACAAGTCGAATTAGAGTGTAAACCCTAGAAATATAATTCTCTCACTAGTGAAATGTAAACAGAGGGAAAACTTCATCAACTAGCTCGCAATTACAAATGCTTTATATCTATATAAGTGTTGTAGCTCGAATCCACGTGATGAGGAATTTATAACCAATTGAAGTTAAACTGCTGCAAGTTGCTGGAACGGGGCTTCTACAACGGTTTCTAGCACAACAGATTATAACCGTTGCATACGGTAGTTACTAACCAACTCAAACCCGGTTACCTTTGACTTCTCCCACTATTTTGACTTAGAACCCGGTTCTTTTAGCTCCAAACCCGGTTCAGGATTCCCAACATCTTATACTTCATATAAACTCACTTGATGAAATTGACCTTATGCTCACAAATCTCCACCTCAATGAACTTAAGTGCATTTCCTTACCTCAAACTGCCTTGTTCTTCTAACAACTCAAACACATTGTTCAAACCTAATTAGGCTCGAGCAATGCACAACTTTGTTCCCAGGAACTGCCTTGGTCAAGAAATCAGCAGCATTGTCTAGAGTATGAACCTTCTTCACTTCCACAGAACCTGAATCTATCACATCTCTTGCAAAATGTAACCTTACATCTATATGCTTGGACTTCTCATGGAATGCTTAGTGTTTAACCAAGTGAAGTGCACTCTGATTATCACAAAGAATGGTCGCACATTTCTGCTTAATTCCCAGATCCCTGAGAATCCCTTTTAACCGCAAAGCTTCCTTGATTGCCTCAGTTAATGCAATGTACTCCGCTTCTGTTGTGGACAAGGCCACTACTGACTGTTGCACAGTTCTCCAACTAACTATAGTCCCATATAGTGTAAACACATAACCATAAATGGATCTCCTTGTATCTATGTTTCCTGCAAAGTCAGCATCTGCAAATCCCACAAATGGAACACTAACATCAACTTGTTCCTCAAACTTCAATCCCAATATCAATGTCCCTTTCAAGTATCTCAACACCTGTTTTAAGGCATCCCAGTGAGCTTTACCAGGATTTGACATGTACCTGCTAACCAAAGACACACAATAGGCCAAGTCAGGCCTACTACAGATCATGTCATACATCAAACTACCAACACCACTTGCATATGGTATGTTTCTCATGTAATTCACCTCTTCTGTAGTCTTTGGACTTTGTTCTTTGGACAATTTAAGTTGTTGATTTACTGGAACACTCAGAGTTTTGGCCTCATGCATATGAAACCTCTCCACCACTTTCTGAAGATAATGTCTTTGTGACAACCACAAAATTCCATCATCACTATCTCTTAAAATGTTCATGCCCAATATCTTCTTTGCATCCCCTAGGTCTTTCATGTCAAATTCTGTACCCAAATTCTTCTTCAACAGCTGGATTTTATGCTTACTTTTACTTGCTATAAGCATATCATCAACATATAATAGGAGATATACTTTATCAGCCTTAGAATCCCTCTCAAAGTATACACAACTGTCATATAGACTTCTAATAAATCATGCCTTCAACATGAACTCATTGAACTTCTTATTTCACAACCTTGGACTATTTTTTTAACCCATAGAGTGAATTCTTGAGAAAACACACCTTCTCTTCACTTCCTGGAACCACAAACACCATAGCATGTAACCTTTAATTCCTTCTGGATATCCTAAGAACATACATCCTTTTGCTCTTGGATCAAGTTTGTCTTGCTTAATATGAGCATAAGCAAGACATCCAAACACCTTCAGGTCTGCATAGCTTGGGACTTTGCCACTCCATACTTCTTCTAGGTTTTGAACCCTAGAGATGATGAAGGTGACCTGTTGATTAAGTAACATGTTGTACTAATTGTTTCACCCCATAAAGTCTTTGGCAATCCAGCATCAATCAGCATACACCTCACTCTTTCAAGTACTGTTCTATTGAATCTTTCTGCAACACCATTTTGTTGAGGGTTCATTGGAACTGTTCTATGTCTTGTGATTCCTTTCTCATCACAAAATTCAGTAAACTCAGTAGATAAGTACTCTAATCCATTGTCAGTTGTCAAATTCTTGAGCTTCTTCCCCCTTAAATTCTCCATTTGAATCATCCATGCTTTAAACTTTGTGAATGCATCTCTCTTGCTTCTTAACACAAACACCCACACTTTCCTACTGAAATCATCAATTATGGACATGAAATATCTTCCTCCTCCATGTGTTTCAGTTCTTGATGGACCCCAAATGTCTGAGTGGACATAATCTAGAGGTGCTTGAGTAGTATGAATCCCTTTAGCATAAGGCAACTTTTGTGATTTGCCTAATGCACACTTATCACAAAACTCAAGTGTTTGATTCCCTACATCTCCAATTATGCCTCTCTTAGATAATTCCTTTAATCCTCTCTCCCCAATGTGCCCTAACCTTTTATACCACATCATCAGTTCATTCTTGCCAAGAATACTCCCCACACAACCAACAACAGGTTTTTCAATCAAAATAAACAAACCAATGTGTTGTTTTCCTTTGATCACCAGTTTATGTCCCTTAGTTATGTGCAAGTGACCATTAACAGACTTAAATTCACATCCAGTGGCAATGAGAGATCCTAGAGAAAGTAAATTCCTCTTGAGGCCAGGTACATACCTCACATTGGTGATGGTTCTTGTAACTCCATCAAACATTGTAATTCTCACTGAGCCAATGCCTTGAACCCTGCCTCCATCTTCTTTCTTGAGATTCTGAAACCAATCTTCATGGGGACACATGTGGAAGGAGCATCCAGTGTCTAAAACCCACTCCTTCTCCATCGTTGAGTCAGTGATATTCAGAACTTCTAGGGTGTCTCCTTCATGTTCAACAGCAGCAGCTTCAGCTCCTTGGTCTTCCTTCTTCTTCTTCTTTAGTGGACAATCCTTCTTTAGATGTCCAACTTGTTTGCATTTGAAATACTTCCTGTTTTCCACCCAATCTCCAGGTTTCTTCAAGCTGTCATTTCCACCCTTTGAATCTTTTGAAATTCGGCCCTTTTTCTTTTGATTATTTCTTTTGAACTTAATGTTCAAACCTTCACCAGATTGGTTTGCTTTCTTGTCTCCTTGATTTTGTAAACATTTGGTTTTCAAAGCAGTGATAATTGGGTCAAAACTCAACTTATCTTGCCTTCCAAACATCTGAGTGTCTATAAAGCTCTCCATAGATTTTGGCAGAGCATTGAGCACCAACAAGGCTTTGTCATCATCTTCAATCTTGACACCCAGATCCTCCAGTTCATCAAGAAGCTTCATAAATTCATCTAACTGGTCAGAAATTACCTTGTCATCCACTATCTTCAAAGCCAGTAGTTTCTGCTTGAGGGATAGCTTATTAGAAACTGACTTGGATTGGTACAGCTCCTCCAGCTTGGTCCATGCCTCGATCGTAGTATTGCATCTAGATATCTCCCTCAAAGGCTTATGCCCAAGACATAAGATGATTAGGCTTAATGCTTTCTGATCCACATCACCATATTTGGACTTATCAGCCTCCAACCACTGATCTACAGGCTTGAGGGCATTTGATAACCCATTTTGCACTAATATGGCCTTCATCTTGATCTTCCATAGAGAGAAATCATTCTTCCCAGAAAACTTATCCAAATCCATCTTCATTCCTGCCATTCTCCTCTTCTTCTTGTGTGAGAACCCTTCCCACAGACGGCGCCACTTGTTGTGGTAAGATCAAGATCACACAAATGATAGAACTCTGTTCGGCCGGAAAACTCAGGAAGTGGCCGAACACACACGAATGCAGAAAATGTAAGAAAAATGAACACAGGGAACTTTACGTGGTTCGATCAGTGATGATCTACATCCACGGAGGTTCTATGCACCTCAATTCACTACACTACACAAGAAATTACAAGAATAACCAAGAATCTAGCAAACCCCTAATTCACATTCCAAATTAGAGTATAAACCCTAGAAATCTAATTCTCTCACTAGTGTAATGTAAACCGGGGGCAAACCTTCAACTAGCTCACAATTACAAATGTTTTATATCTATATAAGTGTTGTAGCTCGAATCCACGTGATGAGGAAGTTATAACCAATTGAAGTTAAACTGCTGCAAGTTGCTGGAATGAGGCTTGTACAACGGTTTCTGGCACAACAGATTATAACCGTTGCATACGGTAGTTACTAACCAACTCAAACCCGGTTACCTTTGACTTCTCCCACTATTTTGACTTAGAACCCGGTTCTTTTAGCTCCAAACCCGGTTCAGGATTCCCAACATCTTATACTTCATATAAACTCACTTGATGAAATTGACCTTATGCTCACAAATCTCCACCTCAATGAACTTAAGTGCATTTCCTTACCTCAAACTGCCTTGTTCTTCTAACAGCTCAAACACATTGTTCAAACCTAATTAGGCTCGAGCAATGCACAACTTTGTTCCCAGGAACTGCCTTGGTCAAGAAATCAGCAGCATTGTCTAGAGTATGAACCTTCTTGACTTCCACAGAACCTGAATCTATCACATCTCTTGCAAAATGTAACCTTACATCTATATGCTTGGACTTCTCATGGAATGCTTAGTGTTTAACCAAGTGAAGTGCACTCTGATTATCACAAAGAATGGTCGCACATTTCTGCTTAATTCCCAGATCCCTGAGAATCCCTTTTAACCGCAAAGCTTCCTTGATTGCCTCAGTTAATGCAATGTACTCCGCTTCTGTTGTGGACAAGGCCACTACTGACTGTTGCACAGTTCTCCAACTAACTACAGTCCCATATAGTGTAAACACATAACCATAAATGGATCTCCTTGTATCTATGTTTCCTGCAAAGTCAGCATCTGCAAATCCCACAAATGGAACACTAACATCAACTTGTTCCTCAAACTTCAATCCCAGTATCATTGTCCCTTTCAAGTATCTCAACACCTGTTTTAAGGCATCCCAGTGAGCTTTACCAGGATTTGACATGTACCTGCTAACCAAAGACACACAATAGGCCAAGTCAGGCCTACTACAGATCATGTCATACATCAAACTACCAACACCACTTGAATATGGTATGTTTCTCATGTAATTCACTTCTTCTGTAGACTTTGGACTTTGTTCTTTGGACAATTTAAGTTGTTGATTTACTGGAACACTCAGAGTTTTGGCCTCATGCATATGAAACCTCTCCACCACTTTCTGAAGATAATGTCTTTGTGACAACCACAAAATTCCATCATCACTATCTCTTAAAATGTTCATGCCCAATATCTTCTTTGCATCCCCTAGGTCTTTCATGTTAAATTCTGTACCCAAATTCTTCTTCAGCAGCTGGATTTTATGCTTACTTTTACTTGCTATAAGCATATCATCAACATATAATAGGAGATATACTTTATCAGCCTTAGAATCCCTCTCAAAGTATACACAACTGCCATATAGACTTCTAATAAATCATGCCTTCAACATGAACTCATTGAACTTCTTATTTCACTGCCTTGGACTATTTTTTTAACCCATAGAGTGAATTCTTGAGAAAACACACCTTCTCTTCACTTCCTGGAACCACAAAACCTTTCGGCTGTTTCATAACCAAGTCACCATGTAGATATGCGGTTTAAACATCTAGTTGCTGTAATTCCATGTCCTCTTGTGTCACTTTTGATAAGAGAAGTCTGATAGAGCAATGCTTCACTACAGGAGAAAATACCCCATTGAAATCAATGCCCTCTCTTTGAGTGAAACCTCTTCAACAAGCATTGCCTTGTATCTTATCCTTTCTGTGTCTGCAGCTTCAGTCTTTTTCTTGTAAATCCACTTGGAACTCACTAGTTTCTGCCCCTTAGTCTTATCTACCAGCTTCCAAGTGCCATTTCTTTCTAGAGATTCCATCTCATCCATCATTGCACTTATCCAGTGTTCACATTCACTGCCACTAATTGCTTCTTTGAAACTCTGTGGCTCTTGATGCTCTATGTCTTCAGCAATGCTTAGTGCATAATACACACTACCAGCTAAACCATAGAAGTCTGGTCTTTGTATTTTCCTTCTTGGTCTATCTCTGGCAACAATGTAATTTCTCAAGTTTGGGTTTTCAGTTTGCACATCATCTTCTTAAGATGAACTTTCACTTGAGTGTTGATTCAAATCATTAATTTCTTGAAGATTATCATCCATTTGATGCTCCACCTGAACTGATACCCTTTCTGCTTCAACAGCACCATCAAACTCTTCTTGACTTCTAGTAGAGTGATATTCCATGACTGATTCATTGAACTTAACATCCCAGCTTATCATGAGCTTCTGATTTCCCTATCCCAAACACCATAGCATGTAACCTTTAATTCCTTCTGGATATCCTAAGAACATACATCCTTTTGCTCTTGGATCAAGTTTGTCTTGCTTAATATGAGCATAAGCAAGACATCCAAACACCTTCAGGTCTGCATAGCTTGGGACTTTGCCACTCCATACTTCTTCTAGGTTTTGAACCCTAGAGATGATGAAGGTGACCTGTTGATTAAGTAACATGTTGTACTAATTGTTTCACCCCATAAAGTCTTTGGCAATCCAGCATCAATCAGCATACACCTCACTCTTTCAAGTACTGTTCTATTGAATCTTTCTGCAACACCATTTTGTTGAGGGTTCATTGGAACTGTTCTATGTCTTGTGATTCCTTTCTCATCACAAAATTCAGTAAACTCAGTAGATAAGTACTCTAATCCATTGTCAGTTGTCAAATTCTTGAGCTTCTTCCCCCTTAAATTCTCCATTTGAATCATCCATGCTTTAAACTTTGTGAATGCATCTCTCTTGCTTCTTAACACAAACACCCACACTTTCCTACTGAAATCATCAATTATGGACATGAAATATCTTCCTCCTCCATGTGTTTCAGTTCTTGATGGACCCCAAATGTCTGAGTGGACATAATCTAGAGGTGCTTGAGTAGTATGAATCCCTTTAGCATAAGGCAACTTTTGTGATTTGCCTAATGCACACTTATCACAAAACTCAAGTGTTTGATTCCCTACATCTCCAATTATGCCTCTCTTAGATAATTCCTTTAATCCTCTCTCCCCAATGTGCCCTAACCTTTTATACCACATCATCAGTTCATTCTTGCCAAGAATACTCCCCACACAACCAACAACAGGTTTTTCAATCAAAATAAACAAACCAATGTGTTGTTTTCCTTTGATCACCAGTTTATGTCCCTTAGTTATGTGCAAGTGACCATTAACAGACTTAAATTCACATCCAGTGGCAATGAGAGATCCTAGAGAAAGTAAATTCCTCTTGAGGCCAGGTACATACCTCACATTGGTGATGGTTCTTGTAACTCCATCAAACATTGTAATTCTCACTGAGCCAATGCCTTGAACCCTGCCTCCATCTTCTTTCTTGAGATTCTGAAACCAATCTTCATGGGGACACATGTGGAAGGAGCATCCAGTGTCTAAAACCCACTCCTTCTCCATCGTTGAGTCAGTGATATTCAGAACTTCTAGGGTGTCTCCTTCATGTTCAACAGCAGCAGCTTCAGCTCCTTGGTCTTCCTTCTTCTTCTTCTTTAGTGGACAATCCTTCTTTAGATGTCCAACTTGTTTGCATTTGAAATACTTCCTGTTTTCCACCCAATCTCCAGGTTTCTTCAAGCTATCATTTCCACCCTTTGAATCTTTTGAAATTCGGCCCTTTTTCTTTTGATTATTTCTTTTGAACTTAATGTTCAAACCTTCACCAGATTGGTTTGCTTTCTTGTCTCCTTGATTTTGTAAACATTTGGTTTTCAAAGCAGTGATAATTGGGTCAAAACTCAACTTATCTTGCCTTCCAAACATCTGAGTGTCTATAAAGCTCTCCATAGATTTTGGCAGAGCATTGAGCACCAACAAGGCTTTGTCATCATCTTCAATCTTGACACCCAGATCCTCCAGTTCATCAAGAAGCTTCATAAATTCATCTAACTGGTCAGAAATTACCTTGTCATCCACTATCTTCAAAGCCAGTAGTTTCTGCTTGAGGGATAGCTTATTAGAAACTGACTTGGATTGGTACAGCTCCTCCAGCTTGGTCCATGCCTCGATCGTAGTATTGCATCTGGATATCTCCCTCAAAGGCTTATGCCCAAGACATAAGATGATTAGGCTTAATGCTTTCTGATCCACATCACCATATTTGGACTTATCAGCCTCCAACCACTGATCTACAGGCTTGAGGGCATTTGATAACCCATTTTGCACTAATATGGCCTTCATCTTGATCTTCCATAGAGAGAAATCATTCTTCCCTGAAAATGTATCCAAATCCATCTTCATTCCTGCCATTCTCCTCTTCTTCTTGTGTGAGAACCCTTCCCACAGACGGCTTCACTTGTTGTGGTAAGATCAAGATCACACAAATGATAGAACTCTGTTCGGCCGGAAAACTCAGGAAGTGGCCGAACACACACGAATGCAGAAAATGTAAGAAAAATGAACACAGGGAACTTTACGTGGTTCGATCAGTGATGATCTACATCCACGGAGGTTCTATGCACCTCAATTCACTACACTACACAAGAAATTACAAGAATAACCAAGAATCTAGCAAACCCCTAATTCACATTCCAAATTAGAGTATAAACCCTAGAAATCTAATTCTCTCACTAGTGTAATGTAAACCGGGGGCAAAGCTTCAACTAGCTCACAATTACAAATGTTTTATATCTATATAAGTGTTGTAGCTCGAATCCACGTGATGAGGAAGTTATAACCAATTGAAGTTAAACTGCTGCAAGTTGCTGGAATGAGACTTGTACAACGGTTTCTGGCACAACAGATTATAACCGTTGCATACGGTAGTTACTAACCAACTCAAACCCGGTTTCCCTTGACTTATCCCATTGTTTTGACTTAGAACCCGGTTCTTTGGACTGGTTCTTTAAGCTCCAAGCCCGGTTCAGGATTCCCAACATCTTATACTTCATATAAACTCACTTGATGAAATTGACCTTATGCTCACAATCTTGAACCAAGCAGCCCCTTAATTATGTAAGTTTCATAAGATAAAGCCATACATAGTTATATTCTTATACATGTACAAAAAGCATTTAGACTACTACCATAAACGATGTATTAAAGTCAGGAAAAGAAAAGGAATCTAAATGAACCATTAATTATCTTATCTACTAATTCGATTGCTTCTTCAACTAAAAACATGGCAGCCATAAATTCTAAGATAACAACACTTATTAGAAATCTCTTCCATATCATTATTGAGAAATAAAGACAATTTGCAATGAAACAGACTCAAGTTGTAAATTTACAAGCATAAGGCAATGAATGTGTAGGGAGATGAACTTGCACCTCTAATTTTCAGGGGTCTTCGAATAGTGATTAATCAAGTCGTCCTCTCGAAATTCAACCCATGGTGAGAGACTTCATGTTAAACTGTGATAAAGCGCAATCCAGTATCCAGGAAACTTTAACAGAAAATTACGTAAACACTACGAAAACACACAAGATTTACGTGGTTCGATCCGGAGATCTACGTCCACGGGCAGAAAATCACTCTTGCCGAGGTGTTTCTTTTCACTAAAACTTTGAGTTTACAGGTAGCAATTCACCACACAGAGTGCGAACCCTAATTCAGAGTTCTTTTCTCATATTTATACTCAGCTTTTCCTAAACCCTAACTGACTTCCTATTCTCACGCCTACTTCCAGCTGCATGGCGGTTGGGAACGAATCCTGAGCCTTGATTCGCGGAACAAACCACCTGTTGGGCCAACGCGTGTTCCTGGGCCTGCTGGGCCTACGCGTGCTGGGCCTTCACGTGCTTGCTGGGCCCACGCGTGCTAGGCCGGTCCGTGAGCTCAGGTATCGACCCGACCCGAAGTGACCGGGTTATCCCTATCAGATGCCCTCCCCCCAGCCGAAGCGAGGAGGGAGCTTCGGTTGTCACCGGGGTGGAACCGTAAGCAAGAAGGGCCGTGGTCGCTGGCGGGCCGAAGTGTTTATGGTTGACTAAGTCTATCCGCGTCCCTGGGGACTCTGCGGAGCAGTCTGCGGACGCGGAGTCGAGCTAGGCCGAAGTACACAAGACATTTATCGAGATATCGAATTTCCCAGAAGCAAGAAACGCGTTGGGAGTACATAACAACCTGGCCGAGGTGGGGGGTACACCGGAGTGAGTAGTCTGGCCAAAATGAAGGGAGCACCGGAGTGTGGTAGTATGACCGAGGTGGAGGGTACACCGGAGTGTAGTTTGAATCTTCCTGACGAAGGGTGAGGCTGATGTGATTGGCGGCGCCATCATGAGAGAGAGGGATGTGAAGTGACACGCTCTGCGACTTCCAAGAAACCTGTTCCCCACGCGCCTTGGGAACTGTAAAGCGCGTGAAGAGCACGTTTAAATCCCCATCACTGAATTTGAATAGTCTGCATCGAAGCCGTTGATTTTTGCGTATATAATTGGAGTAATTGCACAGTAACTTTTCATCTTCTTCATTGCGATTTACCAGTTTAGAAAGCGGGAAAAAGAGGAAATCTGCACTCGTGATTCATCTCAGACCAAAAACTTCTCAAATCAACCCACTCAAATTCAACCCAAGTAAGTATGTCTTCCTCTTCATCTTCTGCCTCATCTTCTGCCTCTATTGAAGAATTAGGGACTTCGAATACCCCGTTAGACATCCCCCCCCTATCATATCTCATTCCGGAGAGGAATGAGGTTAGGACTATAGACAGGGCCGACGGCCGGGAGTGCAACGTTATGATGGTTGCTTTCTATCCATGCGCGGAGGAGGGTTTGGAGGTGGCCTCCGTAGCATTACGGATGTCGCGAGAGCAAATTGAGAGAGAACTCCCGTCATTTTACCTTCCCTTCAACCTAGAGTATATAATCCCTAACCCCGAGGATAGGGCCTGTTGCCCACCGCAGGGGTTTATTAGTGTATATATAGATCCCCTTAGAATAGGCCTGAGACTGCCCTTGTGGGACATTGTCATCCAATTGCTGAAATACTACGGTATTGCCCTCTGCTAATTAGCGCAGAACGCGGTGAGGCAGGTAGTGGGATTCACCGTGGTGTGTAAAAACGCCGGATTAGAACCGACCGTAGAGCTTTTTAGGTTCTTCTTCCAACTAAAAAACTTCGGGAAGTCCAAGGGGTGGTACTCCTTCAGTCCTCGAGCCCGAGGTGGGTTCAAGGTTCAAAACCCAAGTATGGTAGAGGGGTGGAAGGAGAGGTTTATATTTATTAGGAATAAAGTAGCTCTCCCGAAGTGGAGGAGTGATGAGGTTCTTGATACCGCTCCTGTGGAGAGCCCGGGGGCCGAAGTGATACATACATTCCGGACAGTGGGGACTTTCAAAACCCTCTATTCCGAGGAGGAATTGGAGGAGGCAGGGCTGAGTCCGTATTATTCGGGCAATGCAGGCGCCGAAGAGGGTAGGAGTTCTTTTTCTTGCTGTTTAAACTGTCGTTTTGCGCAGGACTAACCACAACCTCTATATGCAGTGGGACGCTTCGGAAAGGAGCCTGCTGGAAGCCCCGCAGTGTCGGCGGCGGCCAAAAAGAAGGGGAAAGCCGCTGAGGTGTCTCCCCGGGGGAAGATGCCACCAAGTGCGCGACCGTCGGCGGGGTCGGAAGAACGGGTTATGCCGGCGGGGGCACCTCCCGAAACGAAGAAGAGGCCGGAGCCGACCGGGACTCCGCTAGCGCCATCCAAAAGACCCCGGGTAGGGGAGAGCACGCAGGTAAACTTGAAATGCTGCTCGTATTCTACGTGCACGAAGTGTGTGTGATGAAGGCTGCTCATAACCTCATTTTTTGTGTAATCGTCCAGGTTGAACAAGTGGCCCCGGGTCTGCTGGGGTTGGAGGGCGCAGACGCCGAAGAACTTCTGCGCTTGGCGCGAGGTATCCTAGACCTCGGCCGCAAGAGCGAGAAGGAGGGGAAGGAGGAGCTGGCCGAAGTGGCCAGGGAACTTCGGGCGCGCAACGACCGTCTGACGCATGATATGACCGAGGCACGCAAGAGGGCTGCCTTGGTCGAAACCGAGGTTGCGCGTCTGCGCGGGGTGGAAGCGGAGAATAATGTTCTCCGGGGTGAAGTGCTGCGGCTGCGGGCAGAAATGGAGGCTAGGGAAGCTGCCGTGGTCGAAGGGCAGGGAGCGTTGCTGAAGGCTTTCGCCGATAAGTTATTCCAAACCAGCACGTTCCTCGACTTCCAGACGGAGTTCGTGGCTATTGGGGACCAGGCCACTCGATCCGCGCTGCTGGAGCAAGTGAAGGAGGTCTACCCGAATGTGGACGTATATCGTCCAGAATTCGGGTATGACTTTGAGTCAGTGGCCGGAGTGTAGAAGGCCTACTATGCGGCGCTAGCAAATCTGCCGGAGTGGCCCCTGGTGAAGGCTCTCGGGGAGAAGAAACAACTTCTGACGGCCGCGGAAGTTGCCAACTGTGAGGTGGACCAGGACAAAGAATTCATGGCATTCCACCGAGGTGAGCTGGTCACCGCACCCCGGAGCATTGAACTCCCTCCACGGATGGAGGTCGAAGCCCCAGCTGCGGTCGAAGCCGTCGCAGCAACTGAGGAAAGAGAAGCCGAAGTCTCCGAGGGCCGGCGAGAGGGGTTGCCCGAAGAGACTGAGGCAACTGAGCGGGAGGTCAGTCGATCCCCGCAAATTTAAAATTGTATAGTTTAGGGATGTATGCTAATCAATGTACCGAATTTGGAACAATTGTACTTCTGCAATGTGAAATATAATTTTCTGTTTCTCGGACTCTTGAACTTCTCTTTTTATTTGCATGATCAATTTATGTCTATTGTCGAACTGAACTCCAACTTTTTACATACTTGAGAGTAATCGATCTGGTTGACTCTTCTTTCTGTTTAGAACACCGCGGAACTACACGAAACAATAAAGAAGCTCATGCAATCACTTGAGTGGTTCCGCGGAGAAAAGAATCATCTGCAAATGCACGTAGTGCCAAAGCTAGAGAAGCAGGTAGCCTCGGCAGAGAGGAAAGTGGTTGAGGCCGAGGAGAGAGCCAAAGACTTCGAGATGAAATACCGGACTACAGCTGCCGAGATGAGCCGCGTCCTTGTTCATCAGAGGGAGTATGATCGGATACTTTCGGAGTTCGGTCTTCTGACCTTTGAAGAAGTGGAGGAGCGGGTCGTTGAGATCCAAAGCGAAATCTCAGCGGTTACGGCCACAAACCCCGCGGATGCCTCGGAGCTCGTAAGGAAGCGAGAAGTGCTAGAGCTGCTTCTGAGCATGTATGAAGGGATAAAGGGCCGAGGCAGATGGAGGCCCTCTGCCGAGGAATTTATTGCCAGTACAAGCCGGAGACAAGGTACCCCGAAAGCGCCTCGGAAGGACAAGAAGAAACCCTCCGGACAGAGCAAAGGCATAGTTATCCGAGAGCCAGCTCCAGTGACCATGATCGAAGAAGAACCCGCTGTGGTCGCCGAGGAAATAGTCGAGGAGCTGGCCAGGGAAATCGATGTGATGGCTCCGGAGGAGTGGGACCCTGAGCAGTGGGCCCAAACCCCGAGGTCCGCGCCACAACCAAGTAACCGAGCGCGGACTAGAGACGAAGTCCCTAGGCAAGCGCCCAGAGCAAGTCCTCGGCGTAGGGAAGCTCGCGGGGTTGAAAGAGCCGGAGCCCGAGGCCGAAGAACTTCAGGGTCCCGGAGGACGCAGAGAAGATCGAGAAGCAGGCAGCAACGCCGGAGCGCTGAGTATTGCCTCGGGGGCCGTAGATAATGGTTTTCTCCTTTTTGTTGTTTTGTTTTGTTTTTTTTTTTTTTTTTTTATGTTTGAAGTCTTGTGTAAAAAACTTCTTGATGTTGTAATATTCATAAGATAATAAAACTATTGTAGTGTGTACAAACGGGTTTAATGAGAGCAACAGGTTACGAACCATTTTAATCGGGTGTTCGGGAACACTACAGGAAAAATTATTAACTATTTTAATTGGGTGTTCGGGAACACGACAGGAAAAATTATTAACTATTTTAATTGGGTGTTCGGGAACACGACAGGAAAAATTATTAACTATTTTAATTGGGTGTTCGGGAATACAATATGGATAAATCCAATCTCCCCGGACGGATCAGGCGGGAGTAATACCTCCCCGGACGGATCAGGCGGGAGTAATACCTCCCCGGACGGATCAGGCGGGAGTAACCACTTCTCCGGTTAAACAGGCGAGAAAGTGATATGAGTCCGGGGACTAAAATGCGAATCTCCTCGGACGGACCGAGAGAGAGAGGTTTAATTGTCCGGAGACTAATAATGATAATATGATTGCGTTAGGGCGTCCCCGTAACGTAAAGGAAAACACAGTAAGATGCATAAGCAAAGAATTTTTATTCAACGATAAGTGCCGGAGCAAACTCAAAAGTACAAAGAGAGATAACAACTATAAAAGAAATTAAAGATAAGATGGTACTTGAGATTTGGCCTTCACAGATAGAAGCGCCTCAAGTTAGTGACATGCCAGCTTCGAGGAATCGGGGTCCCGTTGAGATGCTCTAACTGATAGGATCCAGAATCGTGTGCGGCAACGACTCGGTAGGGACCTTCCCAAGAAGCATGTAATTTCCCCTCGGGGGCAACTTTACTGGCTGAATTGAGCCGAAGAACTAAGTCCCCGACATTGAACTGAGTTCCCCGGACCCGGAGGTTATGATACTGGGCTGCTCGTTGTTTACACCTGGCCTGTTGAATGAATGATTGGTCACGGCGATTTTCAAGCTCATCCAAATTCGCCCGGAGTGCCTCGTCATTATCCTCTGGAACCAATGTGAGGAGGCGGGGGCTTGGTACACTGATTTCAGCAGGGATAACGGCTTCGGAACCGTAAGTAAGACTGTAAGGAGTCTCCCTGGTAGAGGTATGCGGTGTTGTGCGATAAGCCCATAGGACTTGTGGAAGGTTTTCAGCCCAGAGACCCTTGGCATTATCCAGGCGCTTCTTTATTCCCGTGAGTAATGTCCGATTGGTGACTTCAACCTGCCCGTTGGCTTGAGGGTGAGCAACCGAAGTGAAAATTTGTTTGATGTGGAGCTCTTCACACCATGACCGAAATGGATCGTTGGCAAACTGTTTACCGTTGTCCGAGATAATAGTGCTCGGGATGCCAAAGCGACAAACAATATTGCGCCACACAAATTTCAAGATATTCTGACCAGTAATGGCTGTAAGTGGTTCGGCTTCGACCCACTTAGTGAAGTAGTCTACGGCAACGACCAGGAACTTCAATCCTCCCGGAGCAACGGGGAATGGGCCAACAATGTCGATACCCCACTGAATAAACGGCCACGCACTCTGGATTCCAGTGAGCTCAGTCTGTGGCAGATGCTTTACACGGGAGTGCAGCTGGCACTTGCTGCATTTGGTCACTAAGTCGTGAGCATCGTTGAACAGGGTTGGCCAATAGTATCCCCAGCGGAGAACTTTCTTGGCTAATGTCCGGGAGCCGATATGGCTGGCACAGGCCCCTTCGTGAACCTCCCGCAGAACTTGGGTAGCTTCGGTAGGAGCGAGACACCGGAGACTCGGTTGTAGGTATGACCGCCGGTATAAGACTCCATCATGAAAGGAGTATTTGGGGGCTTTGAGGACAACTTGCCGAGCTTGTAGCTTGTCAGTGGGCAGGATTCCATCTCGGAGATATTGGATGATAGGAGTCATCCAATTCGGATCACTATCGGTCAGTACCGAAACTGTGGCCTCATGAATTGCTGGATGAGATAGGTCTTCGACCATGATATCCGGAGATATATTAGTTCGGACCGCGGAGGCCAACTTGCTGAGTGCGTCTGCTCTTGCATTTTGAGCACGCGGTATTTTCTGGATAATAACTTCATCAAAAGTTGACATGAGCTTGAGTGTTAGAGCACGATACCTGACCATTGTTTCATCCTTGGCGACATAAGTCCCCTGAATTTGCTTGGACACGATCTCGGAGTCCGTGAAGAGCTCAAGATGACGAACACCTAAAGATTGAGCGAGCCGGAGCCCGGCGAGAACTGCCTCGTACTCCGCTTCATTATTAGTCACCTTAAACTTGAATCGGATGACGTATTTAACTTCAACCTCCTCGGGGTTGATGAGAAGCACCCCGGCACCACTTCCTCGAGTTGTGGATGCTCCATCCACATATAGCTGCCATTTCCTATGTGAGGGTACATGGATAGCGGGGTGATGTGTATCACTGTCTGTCGGAGACTCATGGTTGTCTCCCGGGGTTTCAGCCAGAAAGTCGGCGAGTGCCTGACCCTTGATTGCTCGTCGGGGAAGATATTGAATATCATATTCGCCTAACTCGACGACCCACTTTGCGAGGCGCCCAGACACCTCGGGTTTGACAAGAATCTGGCGGATAGGAAGATTGGTCAGAACCCGTATTTCTAGCCCTTGGAAATATGGCCGTAGACGCCGAGCTGCCATAACAATTGCCAAAGCAGTTTTTTCCAACACGGAGTATCGTGTCTCTGCCCCGTGAAGAACACGACTTGCGAAATACACGGGATGCTGAACCCCATTGACTTCGCGTACGAGTGCAGCGCTAATAGCTTCCTCGGCGGAAGCCAAATATAAGTAAAGCGGCTCTCCGGGGAGAGGAACTGACAAGGTAGGCAGCTGCTGTATATGACGTTTCAAAGCCTCGAAGGCCTCGGTGCACTCCGGAGTCCACTCAAAGGACTTCGCCTGCCTCAAGACTTTGAAGAATGGGAGCTGTCGCTCCGCCGCTTTAGATAAGAATCAATTTAAGGCCGCCAAACCACCTGTGAGGCGATGAACATCCCTGAATGTCTTGGGTGGCTGCAGTTCTAGCACATCCCGCAGTTTGGCTGGGTTAGCCTGCAAACCGTGTTGTGAAACCATATAACCCAGAAACTTGCCGGAGCCGACGCCGAAAGTGCATTTTGCTGGATTAAGGCGCAAATTGTAGCTCCGCAAGGTGCGCAACGTTTCGGCAATGTCTTGCACACATGAAGAATGGGAGATACTTTTTATAACAAGGTCATCAACGTAAACCTCGACGTTGCGGCCAATCTGGCCGTGGAAAACCCGGTCCATGAGACGCTGGTATGTGGCTCCGGCGTTTTGAGCCCGAAGGGCATTTTCTTAAAAGCATAGCACCCGAAAGCAGTGATGAATGCCGTCTTGATGGCATCCTGTGGATCCATAAAGATCTGGTGGTATCCCTTGTACAGATCTAAGAAATAAAGTGCCTCATACCCAGTAATGGCCTCGGCCTTTTGATCTATGGAAGGTAGGGGATAACAGTCCTTCGGACAATGTTTGTTGAGGTCGGAGAAGTCGACGCACATCCGCCACGCCCCACTGGACTTAACCACCATTACTGGATTTGATAGCCAGGAGGGGTAATATACTTCGAACAGGATGTCCGCATCCAAGAGTTGTTGCACCTCGATTCGAATTGCGTCATTTCGCTCCGGGGCGAATTTCCTTTGCTTATGCTGGATAGGCTTTATGCTGGGATCAATGTTCAGCTTGTGTGTTATTATGTCGGGAGAGACCCCGGGCATATCTAAAGGAGACCATGCGAAGACATCGAAATATTCTCGCAAGGTCTGAATTATAGCCTGATGTAACCATGGCACATCCACGGCTCCGACGGTTACAGTCTGCTCCGGCTTGGACGGATCAAGTGGTACTTGAGCGGTGGCATCTCCCAACGAAGTACATTCCTGAGATTCCAGAGCCGATGATGCCACCTGAAGCTGTTGTTTAAGAGGAACTTTAGCAGTCTTTTTGAGTGCCACGTACATACACTCCTTTGAAACCCGCTGACTCCCGCGGATAGCCACTTCGCCATGCGAAGTGGGGAACTTTAGTGCGAGGTGATACGTGGAACATATGGCTTTAGCGGGGGTAAGCCAGTCCCGGCCCAGGATCATGTTGTACGGTGATGGGGAGTTCACCACATAAAAATCCACGAAAATGGTTTTTATTGCCGGATAAGTCCCCAAAGATGCCGGGAGAGTGATGACACCTTCTGGCTGGACTTCACCCTGAGTGAAAGTCTGCAGTGGCCCGGGGGCCGGCCGAAGTTGTTCCCGAGGAATCCCCATCCTTTGAAAACAGTCGGCAAATATAACACTCACCGCGGCCCCATTATCCACGAAAACCCGCCTTATTGTTATGTTGGCTACAGTCATGTCGATGACAATAGCGTCAGTATGAGGTGTTATCTCCGGAACCGGATCCCTATCCGTGAAGCTGACAGTCTCGGATTGATGGAGGCGTTTATGACGTGGCTCCTCGGGAGGAGGACGTCGAGCCTCTGCCTTTAAGGCATGTCGCGAGGCCCCGGTGGGAAGGGCCCCATATATCACGTTTATTACGTGAGGAGGCGCGTTGTCTCCGGGTCCTCCCGGAGGAGGAGGTGGTGGCGGAAGACGTGGTTGTTGGCGATTGCCAGAATCTTGCCGTGCGTAATTATTAGGCCCTAGCCGATTATTCTGCCACGGCGGTCGATTTTGTTGTGTACCGCGGTCATGATAACCTCCACGATTATGGGACGACCCCCCATTCTGATCTGTCCGAGGCTTGTCATCGGTCCGCGCAATGTATTGGCGCAAGAAACCTTTCCTCAGGCATTCCTCGATTTCCTTGCTGAGTTCTCGGTACTCCTCTGTCTCGTGCCCATGATCTCGGTGGTACGCACACCACTTTTCACGATTCCTCTTCTCAGGAGGAGCAGTCATCCGCGGACAAGGTCGCAGATCGTTCTTGTGAATAGAAAGGATTTCGGCTCGTGACTTCGTCAACGGAGTCAATTGTGGAATATCGCCTCGGGATTCTGAACGCCCCGGGGTCAGGCGGGAAAATGCACTAGGTCGCGTACTAGGCCCGGTTTGTGCTTTGTCGGACTGCCGCTTGCTAGCGTGTTTCTCACGCTTCTGGCGAGTCTGCTCCTCGGCCTTAGCAAATTTGCACACCGTTTTGAACAGTGCTCGGGTTGTGACCGGTGTGTTTCGAACTAACTCGGTGTAAAGTGCTCCGGGACGGAGTCCATTCATGAATGCGTTGATGAGTACGTCGTCGGGGCAATTCCCCACCTTGAGGCTTACCGCTGTGAAGCGGTCAAGAAATTGGGTAACGGTTTCACCTTCCCGCTGTTCCATATTCATGACATCGGCCAGGGTGGCCATGGGCTTCGCCCGTGCTTCAAACCGCGCCCAAAAGTGCTCGGCGAGTTCTCTGAAAGAGGATACGCTGTTGCGCGGGAGAGAATCAAACCAAACCCCAGCTTCATCCTGTAAGTACTCGGGGAAAATCTTACAGTAATGGAGGGATGTAGTGTTATCACGGCTAAGCATGTTGTGCCGGAAAGCTCCAAGAAAATTGGCCGGATCTCCGGTACCATCGTAAGGTGGTATTGCCGGCCGTTTGAACCCTTCGGGAAGGGTGGTGGCCATGATTTCTTGGGAGAACGGTGTGATGATATCTCCATTGGCATCAAGGCCTAGAATTCTGTCCAGTTCAACATTGCGTTGAACTCGCTCATACTCTTGAAGATCTAGAGCATGAGGATTGACGTAGCGAACTCTCTTAGTAGCGTTTAGTGGACGGCGGCGATCCATATCAGTAGGTTCATCGTTGCGCGGTCGTGATTCATTAGAACTCCCATGGTCCTCGGAGGAACCAGATCGTTCCCGTCGCCGATCCTGACGCCCGCGATGCCCCGGGTCTTGTTGATCACGCGAGTGTTGTTGAGGTGGAGGCACCGCGGGATTAGCATCATGTCCGGTGGGCTCCGCGGCAGGTCCCGCGGGATGTAGGCGATTAGCTGCCCAATCTTGAAGAACATGTGCATGTTCTTGTAAGAAAACCTGGAGCAATTCTGGAGTAATTTAAAAGTTAACCGGTGGTTGGGCAGCAGCGGGATTAGGGTTTTGCATATCTTGAGGGAGTGGAGGTAAATACTGATTGTCTGGATTCGCAAACGGGCCTCGATTGCCCTGATGAGGAGATGTACTCCTTGCCGGCAATTGCCTCGGCGGCAAGACCTGATCCACGGGTGGATCCTGGTTGGATTGATCACCGTGACGAGATTGATTCAAACGAGTTGTCACCATGATTCTGAAATACGCTGTAGACGTCAAAAATTGCTTTGCGATTCCCACAGACGGCGCCAATTGATAAAGCGCAATCCGGTATCCAGGAAACCTTAACAGAAAATTACGTAAACACTACGAAAACACACAAGATTTACGTGGTTCGATCCGGAGATCTACGTGCACGGGCAGAAAATCACTCTTGCCGAGGTGTTTCTTTTCACTAAAACTTTGAGTTTACAGGTAGCAATTCACCACACAGAGTGCGAACCCTAATTCAGAGTTCTTTTCTCATATTTATACTCAGCTTTTCCTAAACCCTAACTGACTTCCTATTCTCACGCCTACTTCCAGCTGCATGGCGGTTGGGAACGAATCCTGAGCCTTGATTCGCGGAACAAACCACCTGTTGGGCCAACGCGTGTTCCTGGGCCTGCTGGGCCTACGCGTGCTGGGCCTTCACGTGCTTGCTGGGCCCACGCGTGCTAGGCCGGTCCGTGAGCTCAGGTATCGACCCGACCCGAAGTGACCGGGTTATCCCTATCAAACTGCACCCAATTCTTGAATCCTATCAAAAAATTGTACCCTGTTCTCTTTAATAAGAAAAATAAAATAAACAATTTCACCAAGATCCCCTTTGTTGAATAAACGCAAAACCTTGAACAAGTAGCTAACCTTCTGTGATATTGGAAGGATTACATTATACAGGATGTCCAACTGGTTGATCGTGGAACGTGGTTCCGCAAAACAAAAATTTGCCGCCATTCTCGTATCTGAAGGTGGGAACCCCTTTTTCATTTTTCCTTTTGATGGAACATTTCCAGGTGTTGTTTCATAGGTGCTAGGGAGAAGTAAGGTTCTAGATATTTTAATACCATAATTTTCATTTTCTTTTTATATTTATAGAATCTTTTTAGTTTTATCATTGATTGTTGCTACGTGGTACTCAAAAGACAAGCTGTTGCCAAGTGGAATTCACAATTACTCCATTATTTGCCTAAAAAACATTATGTCCAACATTCAAATACATGTTTAGTTTTAAATATTCTTTTTCTTCCGTTAAAACAATATTATTTTTAGGTGATATATATGTATCTAAAGTAGGGAGTAATAATTATTTGTTTCAAATTATTTTTAATATATTACTTGATTCTACCTAAAATCAAATGCAAATCCGATCCACTGATTTGAATAATCACCCCTACGTCCATAGCTGTAAAAAATGGTCGGGTCTGGCCAGGCCAGCCCATTTCACTCCGGCCAATAGAAAATAATAGAAAAAATAAAATTTGATCATTTTAGGCCCAAATTGGGTTGTTGGACCGAATCGGGCTAAACCCATTTAGTCTGTCGGGCTGCTCGGGTTGGGCCATGTATGCCCAAAATTTTCGGGTCAATATAAAGTCAGGCCAGTCTAGTCTATTTTTTGGGTTGGGGGGCTAGTCCATTGGGCCGGGTTTATTTTGACAGTTGTACCTACATCCAATGTATGTATAGCAATGTGGCGTAGGAATGCTGGAATGGCCCGAGCTCGCCGGACCGAACCTAGCCCCTCCGAATTAATCTAGGTTTAGGTTCACCATATTGTTGTCCCGATAAAAATGGACCAATAGGTTCGACGCACTATAAGCCAGAAAATCGCTAGGGTTGGCCCGTCTGGCATCCCTACTAATTTGAATGATGTAAGCATTTCTTTTTTTATCTATACTCTAATTTTCTCAATAATATAAAGGTTTTTTTATGCTTCATCTAATTTTTAGAAATTGGAAGTACATATTTTGAACATTTGGTACTTCATAATTATGATAATTTTATATCACTAGTATGTTAAGTTCTAAGTTAAACTACTTTTTGTATCATGTATATGGACATCAATAATATTGTAGGTTTAATTAGATATTTTGACCCTTAATTATTTTTATTTTGGAATTGCTAAGATTGTTAAATTTCGGTACATATATAATTTTGAAAGTTTGACTTGTAGCCCGATAGCGCTTGCCTGAAACCGCTAGAACTGGCCCAACCGATATCCATAATGTGGTGGATAGAGGCTGGTTTGGCATTTCTAGGACTAGAGGTAGGAATAGGCTAAGCTTTATATCGGATTTTACATGTCCATGTTTATAAACATCGGGCCTATTACCTGTAAAATGCTTCTTTTATAGGCCAACTCTGGTCTTTTTCATTCATAGTGCCTTGTTGGTAGACATGACTAAATCGGTCCGGTCTGGCCCAGCCCAACTGACCCGATATTTTAAATAGGTTGAGTCCGACAGGCTCGACTCCATACGCCAAAAGTCCGACAGGCCAAGAGCTGACCCGATAATCTCAGTTATTATAAGGGATACGCTGGACCCGACCGACTAATTTTAGGCCCGATTAAATTTTGACCTAACACGAACCGACCTGAAATATGGTGTTGGCCCGACCGAACCAGACCTCCCGAATTGTCACCCTACCTGTCGGGTAGCCTGACATATTCCTGTTCCTACCTAGGACCCACCCAACATGGCAGGAATTAATTTCATAACAAGGCTAGTACTAACTTCTTAAAAATCCGGAGTCCCTCGCTTCGCCGCCACCTCAAGTTTTTTTTCATTATGATTAATATTATTGACATAATTTTTTAATATAATAATTTTAGAATTCAAATATAATATAAAATATACACTAATAAATGAAACTTAAAATAGTTTTGATTTGGATGATCACATTGAAATGTATGGATACAAATAGAGTATTTTAAAATTGGATAGAAGTATAGAACTACTTAGTCCAAACAGACCAAAATAAATGACTTTGTTGACATAGTAAATATATTCTATTTGGATGTGATACTCAAAAGGTAGTCTAGTTCCCCTGTTTACGATGGGTACGAGTTAATGTGCACATCAGTTGATCTATCAAGATTTATAAAACATAAATAATTATCTCATTTATAATTTAATTACAGCTTCAGATCTTTACACATAAACAACAGACACATTAATTGGTGCCCACCGTCGGCAGAGAAGCATTTCCGATGCAAAATGAGATGGAGAATATAAATGTCTTATTCTCTAGTAATCGATTGAATAATAGAACATAGTTGCATTATTTTGGACGATATTCAACACTTCTAAACATAATAATGTAGACTTACTTTATTCATTTATTCACCAAACTTACATATCAAAACAGAATCCGAGATTTGATTTACATACTTTTAGAACTCATTGGTTTAATAAAAAGTTGTCTAGTAAAAAATATTTTGTGTAAACCCATTACCGAATCACGAACATGGTACTACAAATAAATATCATCATTATAACACGCTAAATGAATGTAGAGTTTGTTTGGTTCAAGATCTAGAATGGTAATGGTAATGAGTATAAATGAGGAGTCAATCACACTATTGATTATGTAGGAGAAATACTTAATCAAATGGGAATAATGATTAACTAACTTTGTTCTCATTCATGTGTATCAAGTTTTAGAATAATTGATCTTCTTTTACTCCCACTAGTATTTATATACAACTTACGTGCACAATTACCAAATACATATACATAGCCTCTAGAGAATAGAATTAGTATTTCTAAGTAATTTTTATGAGCATTTCTACTAAAAACATAAAATATAATATATTAAACTTAGAGGGAAAAGTACCCGGAAAACTAGTAATTTTTCTTTATAACTAATACTTCATTACTTATCTTTCTATATTGAATTTTTACATCTTTTTTTTTACTATTAGTAGCCACTGTTAAAATTATGGAGTAATGATTTCTTATTTTTAGCTAAAAGGATTGAGTAATAATTATTCATTTCAATTTTCTTATTATATAGTTGATTATCTAGGTATGTGAATGTAGTAACCTATATTTTTTTTATTAACTTTATACAAATAAATTTTTTTTACATATTTTAAATTTTAGAATTGATATATTATTTTATTTTAGCACTATAATTGAGCCCTCCTAACCAAAAATCATGGCTCCGTCACTGATGATGTCATTATACTAAAATTATTCTATCTTAAAATACCTGTACCAACCTTGCGCAAGTAAGGTACTTATGGTTCAGGGATTTTTCCCATTCACTAACAATATCATGACCATGATCATTCATAAAATAAAGCAGCTGAAATTACAGAAATGAATATCAATCTATAGAAGTAGCCAGAGTACATGATTACTCCGAACAAAAGCCAGAAAATGTCTCCGCTTCGACGAGCATTTGACATACCAAAAGTCCTTCAACATTCGTCATCAAGCTTTTACTCCCATTATAAACACCTACTCCCCCATACTAACTGGACCCCTTGTTCCTATGAATTATCTGAAGTAAGAGGAATAAAATTTCATGAACAACCTCGTTTAATAGAGTTCTATTAAATAAATTAACAAAACATAAATTTGACCAAGTGTTAAGTCAATAGCACATAAACAAGCTTTTAGGAGGCTCTCTAAACATCACCAAACAAAAAGTTTGACGTAAACTTTCAAGCAGGATCAAGCAGATTGTGAGAATCCTGTATAAGATTTACAGCTTCTGTACTTGACTTTTTATGCAATTGTTTCAAAGGATAATTACATATAATCATACAACCTTTGACCATTTTTTCACTTAACTATAAAAAGTATGTTTTGTTACAGATTCCCAAATAACTTTTGCGAGTTTTATATGTAACCATATGAACTTTTTTTCCGGCAGTATCTCCGGCCAAGTATGCACGTGGCGTGCACGGGGTCAGCTAGAATAGGGGTATTTACGTCATTTTGCACACTCCAACAACTCTATTTTCCCAACCACCTCTATACAATCATTCCCTACCCCAATTTAAGACACCAAAATAGCAAAAGCCAACAAAGAAGGAAGAAGAAGCTAGTTTTCCAATTCAAACGAGTTGAACGGAGAAAGTGGAAAGTATGGAGGTCGGGCTTTGTTTTTCCGGTAGACTGATTCAAAGGAGGAATACTACAGATTCGTCGAGCTAACATTTACTTTGTTATACTGTTAACTAAAACGGATGAAATTTTGACACTACTGTTGTTGGTGGCAAGAATCCGTGTAGTGAGACTGCAGTCGAAGAGTTTGACTTAATTATAGGGTAAAATAAATGACGTAGCTACTAGGAATTTTTCCACTTTTTATCTGTGTTGAACATATTTTTGCAGTGGGGAGGATGTATATGAAAGGTATATATATGTTTGTATATTTATATATTTATTATTTTATGTCGTATTTAGATAGGGCATTGTTGATATATATATTAATACTGATTATTTGAATAATTATGTTATATATAAAGAAAAGTTATATTTTAATTTTATTTTATTTTACTTCCCCTGTTACTGTTAATTTTTATGTTGTATGGCTCTAAAGGTAAAGCTTATTTCATATTAAATAAAATACTAACAATTGAAAAAGAAAGCAAATTTGATTCGAATATGATGTTTTTATGGTTACAAACTTGCCAAATTTTTCCTTGTTTAGATACAACAAAGAATTTGAATACGGTTCAATTTCACCTTGTTCCATCGTCGGGTTCAACGATGCTTACTATGCTCGATTGTGGTGGTCGAACCGGTCTACCGAATAAACAAAGCCCGACCTCCATGCCTTCCATTTTTTTTCGTTCAACTCGTTTGAATTAAAAAACTAGCTTTTTCTTCCTTTTTAATGGCTTCTAATATTTTGGTGTCTTAAATTGGGGTAGGGAATAATTATATAGAGGTGGTTGGAAAATAGAGCTGTTGGAGTGTGCAAAATAACGTAAATACCCCTGTTTTAGCTGATCCAGTGCGTGCCACGTGCATACTTGGCTGGAGATGCTGCCGGAAAAAAGTTCATATTAATAAAGTGTACATAAGTGTTACATAAATGGGTCATTCTGCTATGCAATTGTTGCATATGTACAACCGAAGGCTAATTTGATCATTTTAGTGTTTCTAGCAAGACTAAATTTTATTTTTACTCCCCAAAACATTTTATGTTCAAATTCAAGCCTATTAATCATCATTCATGCTACTTTTTGGTTGAACTTTCCATCTATGGAGGCATCCCACATATTAAAGCCAGTAAGCCATTAATTTACTATCTTACTCATCTGCAGTAAGCCAGCAACTAAAATCATGAAATTGATTTCGCCAACATCGGTTAATTCCTTGTTCCTTGCTGCTTCTATTTATTTGATTGATTTACCTATCGTCTTGATGGTTAATCTTGTATATTTAAGAGATTGTATAAAAAAAAAATCAGCTTCAATTTTCTGGTTAGGAGATGTTAGAATAAGATGTATTGGAATTTGTTATTTATTGGAAAGAGTAGTGAGTGAAATATCAATTCTACATTTTTTTTTTAAATTTAATGATAAAAACTGATGGTTGCATCAATACAACCGTTGCATAGAAGTAGGACTCTAAATAAATATTAAAATCTATGAAGTGTTACAATATTATGTTACATAAAAGATGTCATTTGAAAAGTGTTACAATAATGTGCTACAATAGGCCACTTATGTTGTAGTGCAATTAAGATCTTGAAAGATATTTTTTATCAATTCATGTCCTAAACGATTTGAAATATCAATGGAAGACCCACAAATCCAAAATCAATATAGAGCATGTTTAGAAAATTGCAAAACCAAAAAATTAAACATACTCGAAGTGAGAAGTAGGAAAATATACGTCAAAAGTCTTTCACTACATTTTTTAAATTATCGTGATATATCTAAAATAATAATAATCTGCAATATTTATTAAAATATACAAATTAACAAAAAGAGGTATTACATAAGAAAACAATACAATTTAGTGAAATATGTTTACATGAATTTAAATATTATGACCTCAAAAAATAAAATACAATTTTTTTTTAAAAGAATTTTTTCCCCCGTATATGACTTAAAAAATAAATTACAGATGTTTAATAAAATAAATTAAAAAAAATAACAATCTCAAATATGAAACTACAAAAAACTAAAAAGAATAACAAATTTTAAAAAATATCGTGAAAGACTTTTGACTATATTTCCACTGCTTATCACTTCGGAACAATTTTATTTTGTAAAGTTTTATTTTGTGGGTTTTGCAACTTTCCAAACAGACTCTCTAATGATTTTAGACTTATGAGTCTTCCATTGATAGTTTCAAATCTTTCAGGCCCTAGATTGATAGAAATTTTCTTTCAAGACCAAATTGATAGTTGACCTATCTTTCAGGTCCTTAACCGATAAAAACCCTTTATAATATAAACCAACTCCAACTCAATCTCCAACCAACATAAACAAACACTCATTTATTTGTCACAATCTACTAATTCCATTTTATTCCTCACAGTTTACAGTACTCCAACCACCCACAACCATAAACAGACGCACCCAAAGAGTCACAACAAAGGTATGGAACCACATTGAGGTACGATAATATCGAGGAAGTCAATTTTTAAGAGATGTAACCAGTATATATTGAGACTCGTCATGCCGCAATTTTTTTAAGGGGATATTTTGATTGACATGTCCCCATTCGGATGGGGCATGATTCATTCTCAACGTATTTCATTTTACACTTAAATGATTATTTTTCCATATTTTTACTATTTAAGTGAATGTATTATTCAAGAATGTGTCAGCGAACTTGGCACATGTCACTACATCCCAGTACAGTTATTGATAAGATTCATATTTCACATTTTATACATCATATTTTCTCATATTTTATTTGTAAAATTTTGCTTAACTTGTATTTTGATCAAAATTTATATTTGTAGGATAAATGGATGATATGAGCAACTTGGATGTCAATTTGGTTGATTTTGAAGAATGCAAGAATTTTTCGTAGAGATAGCATTTCCAGGGGATGTTTTTGCATAAGGCGTGGGCACGCCTTAACCAACAGATTGTCAAATTGCGTTTTAAACATAACGCGTGGGCACGCCTTACCTGGAAAAGACACACCTGCATAATTTTTATAAAAGTGGCACCCCTCTTTCTCTTTCCGAAAGATTTGAAATTAGTTTGAATGTATTTAGACTTTTATTAGATGGTTTTAGATAAAGTCAAAGAGGGAGATATATAAGGGATGACAAAAAAATTAGACAGGGGGAACGGAACAAACGTAAAAATTATTATGTCTTCTCTTTTCTCTCTTCTCACCCAAAAAAGTACCTTTTGTAAAAACTCCATGGAAGGCTAAATTTTATTCTCCGATTCAAGAATAGTTAAAGACTTGGTTCTTCCATATTTGTGAGATCTAATTTATTTTACTTGTTCTTCAATTCTTCATTATTCGTATATCCCCCGTGTTTGATGCAATTATTATTTTGATTGATCAAATAATGTGACGAGTTGTTTAATTGTCAAAATAGTATATTACGAATTAAAGCGTTAAACACGTAATTGTTTAACTGTTCTAATGTTTATGGTAAATAACATAGTTGATTACAAAGATGATTTTATGTCTATGTTATGGAGGTATATGATCTAGTCTAAATGAACCTACATGTTTGTTTGTTGGCTAGAATTGGTGGTCTCTCTCATATTAATGTTGTTGATAAATTAAATTCTACGATCGTATCTAGAATTGTTTATTGGCAAGAGAAGTAATCAGATATCGTATCCTGATTATCGAAACAGTAAGGAGGGATAGGTTATTAGGTTGTACTAATAACCATAACTAGTTTAGTGTTGTCTGTGGAGAATATATTATTGCATCTATGATCGAATACATGAACCATGTCTAAAATTGGACTTTGATCGGATTCCTTGTCAATTTATTAATCTTCAATACACTTCAATATTATTTTAGTTAAATTAGTTTTGTTTAATATCAATCTTCAAAAACCCCATCTTTAGTTTATTTATTTTCAATTATCTTGAGGCCTCTATCAATCCCTGAAGATTCGACCTTGTTCTCCACTATCATAATTCGTAAATTAAAACAAGTAATTGTATTTGTTAGTTTCGACACCCAACAATTATCCCTAGTTTCGGCATATGAATCTGTATGAGTAGCCGAGTAGGTTTTTTTTGTGAGTTGGTTTCACACAAATTTTATATTATACTGAATCCCCCAAAACAAATAATGAAAAATGAAATGAACTAGAAAAATCAAAACTAAAATAAACTAAAGAATATGAATGAATATATAGAACCTGATAGTCTATATCCCAAAAACTTAAAAACCAAACAAAGAAAAGGAAATTGGAAAATGAAAAAATAAATTAAAATTTTACGGGAATATTTGGATTGGGATATAGAGAAATGTGCCTCGTCTATTGGGGCACATCTACGACTGATCCATCCATGAAGATATTTTTGTTTAAGGGTGTAGTAGGATATGATGTGCACTGTAGATATCACATCAATAGATTTTAGGTGATGTAAGTAATGATTGATTTGTTGGGTAATAATAAAAAGGTGTATTAAAGATTGTAAACATGTATCTTGAGAATTGTAAAAGGTGATGTAGAATGTAAGGTTATAAAAAGATTAATTGAAAACTGTAAAAGATTATGTAGATAATAGGAGATGAATGAGGAATGATGAACAATTTGAATGATCGTTCATAAAGTAAAATAAAAGCGGATCGAATCATTCCCAATCCGAATTATCCAATATCAATCCAAATATTCCCAAAAAAATTAAATTCTATGTGAAATTGGGAGTATCTTAAATTTTAAACTCCCTCAAAACGGACTTATTCTATGCTACCCATTTGGATAGTATCCAAAACGACAGGAGTAAGGGGTTCACATGAGACGTTGGGAATGTCAATATTTTCCGTTCTATTTGTTTTTCAGTTTTGTATTCCCGGTAAGTAAGGTATCATATTAGCTTGTTCTTCCCACTTGTGTATGAATAATTTCTCCAAGGCGGTGGCTATTGTCACCACCAAAGATTCTTTATACACCATATTATTTTAAAAAAAAAATAATGTTAAATGAATTGACTAATGTATCCTCTTCTATAGAATTTAAATACTTAAATATAAACTAATCCCTGTTGTTTTTCTTTATTCTACTTCAGAAAACAAAAGTAATATGCTCAAACAACTGACATGGTATTTGAATGGATCATGACCTATATGGGCTTTTCGCTATTATTAAGGATACCACAACCTTGATATATTCTTGTTGAACTAGTTAATGGGAACTGTCACATTCTTGGTTCAATATCATCCTGGATTGTACACATATTGAGGAGATGAAGTTGATTAATTGCATGTGCCTGGTTAACTCACCCAAATGTTGATCTCAATCAGAAAACGATTTCAAAGATTCGAGGGACGACGCTTCGAATTCTCGAATTAGAGATGATGGGAGTGCGGAATTTGCGAGGAAGACCATGGATCGTGTATGCAGTATTCTTTTCATTCTCTCATAAACCCTAGTCTTTTAACTTCATTAAATCTCACTTAAAAGGTAACCTTATTTTATTGACATGAGACAGTGGATAATGTGAAATCAGTTCTGCATAAGATATAAGATGAAGCATAATTGACATAAAATGGTAGAAAGAGAAATCAGTTCCGTATCAAAGAATGCTCAAAGTTGAATTTGAAGAGACGAGTTCTTTTTTATATTTTTTCGTATTTTTTTATTTTTATTTAATATTAATTGGAGAAGGGTAAGATTGGGCATTTGTGTGGTGTATAAATAAATTTACGAGAATTTAAATATTATATGTGTGATGTACATAGAAATGTGGTGTATAAAGAATTTTCTGTGGTGGTAATAGCCGTCGTTTTTTTCCAAACTACTTCTGCGTTAACATAAAATGTAACTCCGTTTTTCCAGGTAAAATAGTTCCATTCAAATTCCACACATAGTATAAATGTATAATTTGCATACATAAAAGATTTCTTTTGTACCCTAATTACTTAATAGAGGCTCGTTTACTTCGGTGTATAAGCCGGGATAACTCAGGATAGCACTATTTTATCTTGGTTTATCCCATGTTTACTTCTTCAGATACATAGTCCCGGGTTATCCCGGATACCCGGGATAACCCGGTAAAATCCGGATAAAACCCCGGATAAGTATCCCTCCAGACCCCCCCCCCCCCCCCCCCGGATAACTTATCTTAAGCTGAAGGATAAGAACTTAATTCTAATTTTCAATTTTTTTCATTCTTACAGCCAAACATATACACAAACCATCTCCTCCACACTAGGGTTCAAACATTTCCAGCCGCTGTCGTCGAGGAGGAGCTCACTCACATTGGCCACATTTTTCGCCGGAAGACATAGACGTACTCGTGAGGGAGGTTCAAACCAGGTATCATCTTCGTCCAATTTTTTAGCAAACCTTCCCCGTCTCTTAAATACTCCACGATTTCTTTCCCTTTTCTGCAATCCATCATTTTTCTTGTTCGATTTTTGGTCGATTCGAAATGGGATAGGGTTAAGGTGGTGCCTGGGTGTCCGCAGCCTTAACCCTTAATTTAAGTGCGTTTCTTGTACTACATTTGCATTTTTCTAGTTCGATTTTTGGTCGATTCGAAACGGGAAAGGGTTAAGGTGGTGCCTGCGTGTCCGCAGCCTTAACCCTTAATTTAAGTGCGTTTCTTGTACTGCATTTGGCCTTTTCTTGTTCGATTTTTGGTCGATTCGAAACGGGATAGGGTTAAGGTGGTGCCTAGGTGTCCGCAGCCTTAACCCTTAATTTAAGTGCGTTTCTTGTACTGCATTTGGCCTTTTCTTGTTCGATTTTTGGTCGATTCGAAACGGGATAGGGTTAAGGTGGTGCCTGGGTTGAGGGTTTAATTCTTAATTTAAGTGCGTTTCTTGTACTGCATTTGGCATTTTCTTGTTTGATTTTTGGTCGAAATTAGGGGGCCACTGTAAACTATCGATCGAATAATATAAAGGAAAATTAGTGTGTGTGCCATTACACAGTCGCATAAATTACACCTACACTTATGTGTATTAGTGCGAAATCTGTATTGCACAAGCTCTAACAGTTATATATAGTTCTCAATTCCTCCACTTTCAAGAACGCTAACGTCCCTAATTTATATACGTAGGATGGATTATGATGTAAGCGAAGAGGAAATTTTGCTTATTTTGCAAGAGGTCATGACTGCGTGTGTGAAATTCTTTGGGGTTATTTGTTTGTATTTCCTTAATAGGAATAGGATTTCTCATTCGACCCGGGATCGCATTCGACGTAGATATAGTTTGATCGCTAGAATCCCCGATAGGATGAAGTACTTGCATACGGTTACAATGGTAAGCGATGAGGATTGTATAACCCACATTAGGATGAATAGAAGCTAATTTGCACGGCTATGTTTCTTACTGGAATCTTCGGGCGGTCTAAAGGGTGGTCGTAATAGTAATATTCCGGAGCAAGTAGCTATGTTCTTATCAATCCTAGCACATCACACTAAAAATAAAAATTCTCAAGACTAGCTTCAAATGGTCTACTAGAACAGTCAGCAGGCACTTCCACAAAGTGTTGAACGCAGTAATTCGCCTACACCCATTACTGCTTGCACAACCTATTCCGATTGATGAAAACTACACGGACCCTCGCTGGAAATGTTTCAAGGTACAATATTTTGTATTCTGTCCCTCTTCTCAAGCAATAATAACAGATGTTAGTTTCTTTTTTTGTCTGGAAGTCAAGTTGTGTCGGTTCGTTGTGCAGGGATGTTTGGGAGCACTACATACCCGTTAAAGTTGAGAAGGCCCATAGGGGCAGGTATCGTAATCGTAAAGGGGAAGTGTCTGTGAACGTCCTAGCTGCATGTGACAGAAAATTGAACTATACATACGTACTTTCGGGTTAGGAGGGTAGTGCCGCTGACTCAAGGGTGCTGCAGGACGCAGTAAATAGGCCTAATGGACTGAAAATTCCTCGAGGTAACATATTACTTTATCATACGCAACTGAAGTTTCCCGTTCAAAAAAATAATAAAATCTTACGATTTATATTACGTGTAAAATTTACCACTACAGGTTCGTTTTATTTATGCGACAATGGATACACTAATGGAGAGGGTTTTTTGGCGCCATATCGAGGGATTAGATACCATTTGGACGACTGGGGCCAAGGGCGAAGACGTCCACAAAATAAGGAGGAGTACTACAATATGAAACACACGAGGGCAAGAAATGTCATTGAGCGATCTTTTGGAATACTGAAGATGCGTTGGGCGATACTAAAGAGTGCATCATACTACCCCATCAAGGTCCAAAACCGGATTATAATGGCATGTTGCTTGCTCCATAATTTTATTAGGACAACAATGCCATATGATCCGGTGGAGGCGGAGGTTCCGGAAACTATGGCACAATTGGACGAGGGCGACTATGTGGACGTGGTGGAAAGTACTCCACAGTGGAGAGATTGGAGGGATGATTTAGCCACGCAAATGTATAATGAGTGGGGGGGTTGAATTTAAGGGGCTGTTGGAAAAATCTTCAATTGTTAGTTGCATTCAGAATCTAGCCGATAGAGTTTATCATATCTTCCTGATTTTTTTGTTTCTGATGTGTTGTTTACTGTGCTACATAAGGACTCTAGTATAAGTTTGTTTTAAGGGTTGTAAGAATTTTTTGCCACTGCTGTTGCACCTGTTCATTATTAATGAAGTTTCAGGCAATCTTTTAAACTTTATACAATGTGTAGTAGCCATTCAATTTATTAATTGATATTACTATGCACTTTTTAAATGAATACAGGAGTTATGGATGAAGAAAGTCAGCACTCCGGTGATACTTCAACAAGGATTGCCGAATCAAAGACACGCCGTGTCTGGAGCAAGAGAGAGGAGGATGTACTTGTCCAATGTTTGAAGCAGATTGTTGTCGAAGGGTGGAAATGCGAGAATGGATTCCGAGGCGGATATCAAGTTAAGCTTCTTAAACTCATGCAAAAGACTCTTCCACTAACGACACTCCGTCCTGAACCCCATATTGGATCGAAGATCAGCACTTGGAAGAAAACGCATGGAAGCATACAATGCATGCTTAGTCGAAGTGGCTTCTCCTGGATCGAGGCAGAAAAGAAGGTGAATGTTCCGTGTGACCAAGTCTGGAACGAATATTGCACGGTTAGTTATATTTCACGAACATGTTAGTTATCTTGCATTTTGTTCGTAAATAATTTATCACGACTGTTGGCTTCTTTTTTTCCGAAAATCAGACGGACGCTTGGACAAAGAAGAATAAACTACGCAACAAATCATTCCCATATTATCACGACTGGTGTGAAATATTTGGGAAAGACAGAGCAACAGGGGAATTTGCTGAGGATTTAACAGCAGCTGATAATGTCCCGCTCATCGAGGAAGATGAATCCAATGACGTTAGTATGCCCACCCCGACTGAAGCTAACGATAACGGGCGTACTACAGGTAGTCCCGTAAACGAAGCTACCTCTTCAAAGCAGAAACGGGCAAGGCGAAACCGCACCGATGACAATATGGGCGAACAGTTAGTAGGGGTTATGGAAAAATTCTGTGACCAAACCAATGGTAGGTTGGGAGAAATTGCAAATAGGATTGGCTACGAGTTCCACATGTCCGATAAGCGAGAGAAGCTATTCATTGCGTTAGGCGAGTTGGGGGTCTTGACAATGGATGATCAGATAAAGGTTTCTCGGGCTCTTGTCACCGACAACAAAGAAATTGGAACTCTTCTTCAGTCTACCTCCTGTCGCGAGGGCACGTATGGTCCTCTCCATTATCGGAAATGGGATGTAGAACGAGCAAGCCTTTAGTAATATTTAAATTCTGGTTTATTAGACTAACTTCTGTGAATTCTGTATTAGGTTGGAATTTGTGGTCATTATGTAGTACTGAGTAATCCATCTATTTTGCATGGCGCCACAGACTTGCATTCTGTTAATAGTTTGTATGAAAAAACATCTGGAGATGCTTGGCAGCCCGTTTTGATTCCACTATCGTTATTCTAGAAGATAGATTAGTTGGTTTCATTATCATTGCTTGTTTAAGTTAGAAGTACATGAGCGTTGAAGTAATTTTAATTAACAGGTACAAAGCAGAAATTTGGATAGTGATAGCACTATAGGCTTGAATATTATATGCTACTTGGAAAATGTGTAATAGACATGGCAGATTATTGTAATTTTTAAAAAGGTGGCGGTGATGAGGACATAGGAGTCCTTGTGCAAATACCATGCGGAAAGCACCCATCAGTTCTTATAACACATATTGATGTATGAGAAAAATAAAATTTCTAATATAGCACTAATTAGAAACAACTATGACTCACTAGTCTGAAAATAGCGCATATAGACAACTAAAATAACAAGATGAGCCCCTATATAACCACATAGATTATTGGCTGAACCATCGTGAACAAACAATGATTACATAAGGATTTCCCGTCTTCTCACCTTGAAAACATAAGGACTCTAAACTACTTAACAATAAAATTCAAAGATCAAATAATTGTTTCAAATCACACAGTCTTTTCTCGCCTTGTTGTAACATGACTATATCAACGGGACCGAGATCCTATAAATACACCATAAAGTACCAATCATATACACAAAAAAAAAAAAGGAAAATTTTTAGAAAGCAGAGATTATTATAAATTATCAGTTGATTATATACCTTACAAATGAGCTCCCAAGTAACGGGATCGAAACTCACGTTACCGCTATCTGCATCGTACACAACTCCGCTTTGTTTAGTAACCCAGTCAAACACCGAACAACGCTTTTGCAACAACTTCACCTTCGCTTTACATTTAACGTAGTCGAATTCGATGCCACAACGGACATTCAACTCATTTGTAACACTTACGATCGCCCCCCTATTGTCCTGATTTACGCCGAACCCACCATTCTCCTTCTGCTCAAGTAGGAGATCAATAAACTTATTTGTTATCTCCACTGTCCAACCAATGTCGAAACTAGGTGGCATGGGAGCGCGGGGCTGCCGGGACCGGGGCATGTTGCTATACATACCTAGCTGCAATTCGTAACTTGTAAATGAAAGGTGAGCGAGGGCTCGAATCTAATGCGGTGTGGTTTTAAGGTGATTTCCCGGGAGGTAATGGTTAGGGCGAATATGAATTATTGGAGTAACAAAGCTCCAAGAGAACAACTGTATTGAACTAATGATGTGTCAATTCAAAGTTTGTTTGATTCCTGTCCATTATATAAGACAATAGCCTTTGTGCCAAGGCGCATGTCCATAATGTACCATTCTGACCAAATGAAAGAAGGGGGTTTACCATTATTAGTTCCTCAAAGATATGCATGAACTTTTTAACTTCACACATTTGGTATTTGTAATTTCCCGCATTAATAGACCTTAGAAAACATAAAAAGAAACATAGAAATTATACCATGGGGAGAAAGCACTTCTGAACATAAACAATCGATGAGATTTTGTATTTTAATGTAGACCAACAACATTACAAATACAAGAGAAAATTACACCGATTTTAAACCAAAAAAAAAAAAAAAAAAACATAACGTGATGATGAAATGACATATTTGAGACACAACTAAGAAAAGTCTAACATAACCTATTACGTAATAAACGTAGTGCCTCAATATTTCTTGTATGGAGACCATGAACCGCAAGAACTGTGACCTTTACTAACAACAGAAGGGCCTTTGAATGGGATGGTTTTCGTCCCCATTCCACGCTCATTCCCGACAGAACGAGTGGTCGACATTCCAGTGGAGGGTGATTCCATGCTGCTGTCATCGTCGCTTTCAAGATCGGCCTTCATCCATGCAAGCTCTTTGTAGTAAGCATTTTTTGTGTCAAGAGAGCTCTCTTCCTCTTCGGTTATTCCCGACAGACGGCGGAATTCATGCCTAGGAACTTCGACGACTGAACTCTCATTATCAGAATCACTCGAGATTTGGATAACGGGGACGCTCTCAATAACCCCACCAACTATATAATCAACTTCGAAAAGCTCTCTCAACGCGTCGAAAGAGTGCTCCCCTTCTTTTATGTACGGAGCAATCAAGAGTTGTTGCTACAAAATTTATCAAAATATAAAAATAGTAAGAAACATGAAATTTACAACTTATGCATGAAAGAGAGTTAAGAAAATAACCTCATACAATGAAGACCACACAGCAGCTGGACAAGTTACAACGTGTGTTATTGGGTCGTGGACTACTAGTGGGTTTTGGATGAGCCACTTAAAGACATTGTAGCGTGATTTGAGCTTTCGAACTTGCGAAACACAAGTTTTAATGTCGAATTGGGTGTCAGAAAGGGGGATCAGGTCGAACATGGCATGCACAATAGCACGCTCATTTTTTTTGTTCCCGACCACCCAAACACCGGCGACCTTTTGACCCAGAAGGCTAGAAATGAAATGACGATCCGTCTCACGACTCCATGGAGCCGTGAAGAACATGTTATCTTGCGACATGGCGTATTTCGGTATTCCCTTTAGTGCCATTTAGCAGCCGAAATTCCTCCTAGCTGAAGTTTTTTACAATAAACGAGCCTAAGCTCAATGTATAAGAACTTCCTGCATATATGGCTATTGTTTACCTTATGTTAACCACAGTAGTACTATGGTGGGTGGTGTTTCTTGTCAACAATTAAATGCACTTAAATGTAGTCACCCACCTTCCCTTTATTTTACGCAAGTGAAGCTATGTGACATATTTCAAACAATTCCTTTATCCCCCAATTTTTAATGAAGTTGATGTACATCAGGAAAAAAGTAATTATTCATTACAACTGGCAATTTGACTTTACTGAGGTATTTAATCTTCTGAATTGTAGTAATTGAGCCTAGGGATTTCTTGACATATTCAACAACTAAAATTAATGTTGACACCGACAATTCACTTGTATTCCCATTTTTGTGGCAAGAACTTTATGTATTGTACACCAAACATAACTAAGACCAGATTAGACGGAGCATAACAACAAACTACAATGTCTCATATTAATAAGACCAACTTCCACTATAAGGTTAAGAAGCAAGCTAAACAAGTAAAATTATAACTACATGAGATTACATAAAGTGCTAAAACTAGAACCGAATTCATTACGACCCTAAAGAAAATCGTTTTCGCTGTGTACAACCATAGCCAAAAGAAAAACCCAAAAAAAACAAGACAATGCAAATGGCCAAAGTTAAATACAATTTCGTTTGTGTGGATCTTAATTCACGTATAGTTGACAAAAGTTCGGTTGTGTAGTTTTTGTACCGGTTTAGATCAGCCATAATTTCCCTTTCCTTGTCCAATTTACTTGAAACAATAACTTGTAATGTATACTTATCTTCCATAAGATCGACAATGTTCAGTTCCATCTCCTCAATCAAAGTTGATTGTTCTTCGATTTGCTTCGTCAACTCCGGAATAATAGCTCTGCACCGGCCACACTCCAGTCCGCATCTGCAGATTACTGGCAAGGCTGAAACGGTGCTCGAACTAGCAGAGAACGCAGAGCTGGAACAGCTCACTGAAAGAATTCAAATTATAACATTCACTAGCAATTTGAACCAACCAAAATTCAGAAACACATCAACATTCCTATGGACTTCCACTGGATGAGACGCCATCAACTTCATATTGAAGACACAGGTTCATTCACACAATTAAACAGAACTAAGGTAGCGTTTTTATTACATACATGTTGGCTAATTCACGACCACTCTAAAACAGTACCATTTTCTTATGTAATTCGAACCCTAATTAACCCCCCCTTACTAACAAATTCCAAATAAACTGTGCCTGCTGATTTCCACTCAAATGATATAAGAATTTCAGGGGGAAAACACCAGAATATACTAAACCTAAACAAAGAGAAATTCCCTAAACTGATGCAAAATTTAATTGTTACTTTTGTGCGAAATATGCACAAAAACAAGCAAATTGTCGCCTCCCAAGTTACGACCGGAGCAGTAATAAAGTTGCGACACAAATTAAATTTCGAACCCAACCATTGTTACCTAGCTTATTGGTAACTCATTTAGATCAGAAATCACAGACACTAAAAATAGGATCTCTATTTGATAAGAAAAAATAGTAGCTAAAAAAACTGGATAGGAGGTTACTAACTGATGGATTTAGCGATTTGAAGAACTGAATCGGTCGTCTTCAGCTAATTATATTGAATGTGCGAACAATTCCTTCCCATGCTCCGTCCGCCTTTTATGAACTCTTTGGGTTATCAGTTTGCAAAAATAAGAAGATGAACTTGAGGAAACTCAGCTTTCCAAACAATTATTACAAATATACCCCAACTACCCTAATTGATATTCAATCAAGTAAACATAGGAAAAGGATAAAAGTTATCCTTATCCATCCTGTACGCGGAGAAGTAAACGTAGGATAAACCCTTCAGATTATCCTTATCTTACGAAATTATCCTAGGCAATCGGATAAGGATGTTATCCTTATACGCCGAAGTAAACGAGCCCTAGGAGTACTATATAGTTAAGTAATGATTTTGAAAATGTAAATGATTTTTCCAACGAAATTACGTATATGTGCCCATTCTTTCTTCTTCAAACAAAGACGTCAGGCTGTGATTTAACTTAGAGTATGTTTGGCTAGATATAACATCTTATAAGTTATTTGAAGAGTTTATAATATTTAATTTATCTAAGTATTTTGATAGAATGGTTTAATTTATAGATTTGCAACACAATGAAGTGATTTATATATGAATTTGAATACTATTGAAAGTCATTGTCAGACACACATATTAATTGTTGTGTGAATATGCGTAGTGTGTGGTGTTTATGAAGTATATATGTAGGAAGTATTTTTGTATGAAATGTTTGTATATGTGTGTGAACTGTGTGTATGTGAGTGTGTAGTGTATGTAAAATGTGTGTAGCATACGTGTGTGATGTGTGTAGGATATGAAATTTGAGTGTAACTTATTAGATTTTATAAAATAAGGACTAGAGGAACTTATTTTTTCAGAGCTTATAATTAAGCTCTAAGACCTTATTTTACATCTTATATGTGGTTAAACACACTACAAGAAAAATGGGTATTTGCCGCTACTCTTTTTGTAACTACAAAAGTGGTTACTAAAATTAACCATTTTTTTGTAACTATTAGTAGTTACAAAAAATATTTCATACAATTTTAACCAAATTTGCTAAAATATGATAAGCTTTTTGCCAACTACTTGTAGTTACAAATATATTATAAGTAGTTGCAAAAAACAGTTATAAATACATTAGTAACTAAAAGTAATTGCAAGAAGATTTTTTGCATCTTACTATTAGTGGCTACCCTATAGTAACTACATTTTGACATTTAGTTATTAAAAATATCTTTGTGATCACTCTCCTTTTTTTGTAACTATATTTTGTAATGGCAAAAAATCTTAATTTTTGTAGTGACATCTTGTTTTGCCCAATATATTTTAAGAGTTTATAATATTTCAAACGTTCTTATAAGATCCTCGTAATACCAATGACATATAATAAGACTTATTTTGAAGTATTAAGTTTTGTTTTAATTAATTGATCGATAAAAACTAATCTATCAAAATTTACATATTTAAAGTCAATACTTAATTGAGTTTATGATAAATAAAGGTATAAAGAAGTTTTATTTGTAATAAATTTCATTTCTTTACATGTGCGGATTTCAGAAAGAGATGATTATCTTACAACAGAAACACATATTATTATCACAGTGCAAATAAAGTATCGAGGAGAATTACAATTTCGGTTGAAGGATAAATTCATGAAAAAAAATCGTTGTTTACTGTGGATACTGTACACGTAAAACGGGTAATAGACCGTAATCAGAGAAACTTAAACAAGACCCTCCTGAGCTAAAGGATCGGTTCAGATTCAAGGCCACCGACACACTGCACAAAAACCCTTATTCGACCGTTAATGGTCATCCTGTCCCTCTTATAATCGTACTCGACCTAGATCGCTATATCCACCGTTGGAGTCGTCTTTGGACCCTCAGTATCGATCTTGATCGCCGACCGCAGTCATCATTACAGCATCGGGAGAACACATGAACAAAGTGATCCTCCAGATCAGCAAAGAAGAGACACGTGGTCATAGGCCGTCTGGCACCGACTATGACACGTGCCTGACACTTGGCAATCACACGAGAGAGCTGCTTCCAAAGGCTATAAATACTTCCAACATCCTCTTTGTGATAGAGGATCAGAAAATGAAAGAGATAGAAGATATCTGAGAAATATTGTATTACAACTCAGTGTGTAGAATCACAAATAATCAGTAAAGATATCCTGTTTTATTATCAACCATGTATACCAAACTTTACAACTTTACATGATCTACCGCTGGACTGGTCTAAATTATGTGGTAGCGGTCTATACATAAAACAACCATTAAATTCCTTAATAAACACAGTTAACTAAGCTACTTAAGACGACCCATCCACAAATTCGCGCTATAATGAGGGGCTTGAACCTCCGAACTATCAAAGAAGCACCCAGATGGCAAAAGAATCGACGTCTTCCCACACACGTTCCAGACATACATTATCTAGACGAAATCGAAGAACCTCCCTCGAGGTTACATCCACACGACGACCATCTCAGGGTCGCCGAGAAAATAGTCCGTAGCTGCCGATCAACCCTATGAAAGCAGAGTTACTTCGTGATAAGGCCAACAAGACAGAACAATTAGCACAATTACAAAAGAAAAGAGCGGTCCACGCAGCAGAACCTTCTCAGGTCCGCAAAGATGCCATTGCACGGGGGCGGGTGTCAGAACCTCCTCCAATAGTAGGAAATCGGGATCCAAAAGGAAAAGGAGTCTACGGTCCCCAACTCCGATACTTGAACGAAATATAGGCCGTCGGCCAAGTCCACCAGCTAAGGCAAGTGATGTACGACCCCAAGAGAGAGAACCGCTCCCACCACGGAGAACTGCAACCGTAGCCAAGTCGAGCTCACCACATGGAACGGTCTTTGACAGACTTGGGAGCCAAAGAGAACCAGAGAGAAGGCCCCAACGACCGCTTTCCCCCCGTAAAGAGCAAAATTCTAATGAACAGCTTCCCTGCAATGAGCACTAGTGGAAACAAGGGAATGAAGGCCGGCAGAGGGAGAGGCTTTATTATAACCGCCGCGAGGAAGATCAAGAGGAAATTGCAAGGCTGAAGGACCGTTTGAGCTAGCTAGAAGGGCAATCGCGAGCACAACCATCATCACTGTGTGAAAATCCAGCGTTTCATGCGCAATCTCCATTCGTACCTTCGATTCTGTCTGCCTAATGAGATACGACCACCAAATATTAATTCGTACAATGGAGCCACCAATTCGTCAACACATTTAAATACGTACTTATCCTGTATGGAATTACTATCGCCGACGGATGCAACCCTGCGCCGAGTATTTTCGGCAACACACGGAGATAGGGCACAACGTTGGTTTCGATCCCAGCCACCACATTCCATATCAGGATGGGGTCAATTGGCAGAGCTTTTTAAAGTGAACTTCATGAGCTTCAAAACCCGTACAACCCCAAAGGAAAGGCTAACCACTATCGTCAAAGGGAAGGACGAGAAATTGAGTAAATACCTGGATCGGTTCAACAAATTGTTGTTGGAGACCGAGAGGATGTCACATGACGCGGTATTAATCGCCGCGATGCATGGTCTACTGGACACCCGTTTTTGGTGATCCACAAAAATTGAATGTCCTAGGTCATTCGGCGACTTCATGGTGAGGGCAGATCAGTACATAGGTGCGGAGAAAAGTATAGACGTACCTTAGAGGAAAGATGAGTCCACCGAAATGAGGAGAGTAGTGATCGGCGGACCACGGGAAGGAAGAAGTCTCCGAACAACAGAAAACCATGAGCAAATGGATGAGTTAAATGAAGTTCTCTCAACCCAAAGAGGTCTTCCTTCAAACAAAGGGACAGGGGCTCTTGAAAGAGCCACGGAAGACTCAACCTGATCCGTCCAAATTAAATCAACAGAAATTTTGCAGCGAATCAACTGGACATAATACAAATGAATGTCGTGACCTGATTTCGCAACTCTTCACTCTATATGAAGATGGAAAACTAGATCATTTTATCACACCGAAACCAACGTCCCGCAATCAACGACAAAGAATAGCTGACCTTACACCACCAAGACCGCCTACAGAAAGAACGGAACCTAGACCGTCGGTTGAAAGAATAGCCCGTCCCCAACTAAACGGAGCAGATCCTGACGAAAATCCGCCACAAGAGATTTTGACGATTAGTCAGATTGGTGACCCATATGCCCGATATAGTAAGAGGGCCAGAAGGTCGCAATTCCGTGCATCGCAAAATAGCTATCAAAATGGTTCGGCGATGTACAGGTTTCGCCCGGATGATGCCTACCCATGTGATAGTCCAAATCTAACGTCTTATCCCCAAGAAGAAGCCCAAGGATCTTCCAACCCAGAGCGGGATGAAGCGGGCCCATCTCATAATCAGATCTCGGAGCCGGACATTGATACTATAATGCGACAGGCACCATTTCGACACGATAGAGCGGTCCAAGAATTTGCGATCGTGAACCAGGATATTTATTTCTCGAATGAAGATGCCAGCAGTCTAGTTTTACCTCATAATGATGCATTGGTGATCGCTGTAAAAATCAATAGAACGCTAGTCCACCGCACAATGGTGGACGCGGGAAGTTATGGCAATGTCTTGTTCCTCAATACATTCAAAAGACTGGGGCAACTTCATTCGTACTTGGAGCCTTGTCCTGAAGTGATTCGAGGCTTCGGAGCAGGGGTGATCTGCCCCATAGGACAAATAACATTGCCTGTTTGACTCGAAGAGAACGGACGAGGTATTTCCCACAACTTAACTTTTAAGGTCGTAGATCAACCGTCGATCTACAATTGTATGTTGGGAAGATCGTGCCTGATGGCTTATAAAACAGCAGTGTCAATCTATCACTATTGCTTAAAGTATCCAACCCCAGACAGAGAGATCACCGTGAAAGGCGACCAAGTAAATGCTCGTGAGTGCATCTACAACATCCAGCCGTACGAGCTAAACATTATGGAACCAGTATATATGGAGACCGAAGAAAGGTCTCAACCCCTGCCAAATTTCCCAGGATTATGATATTTTGAATGGGAGCATATTGATCCTTGAAAATCTCTTAAACAGAAAAGAACAGAGCCTGCTGAGAAATTGGTCAGCGTCCCGATCGATCCCGGTCGACCGAAAATTGAAGTCGTCATTGGAGCCAAACTCCCGGAACCAGAACGGACATCGTTGCTCGAGTTCCTATGAAATAACTTGGATGTCTTCGCTTGCTCTCAAGAAGACATGATCGGTGTAGACCTGAAGTTATCACTCACCGATTAAACATAAACCCAGAAGCCCGACCGTTTACGCAGAAGCGCCGCCATTTTAGTCCAGAAAAATACGACGCACTTGAGTGCGAGGTACAAAATTTGCTGGCGAACGGTCTGGTACGAGAGGTCTTCTACCCCGAATGGATTGCAAATCATGTTCTTGTCATAAAACCAAACCTAACCTGGCGCATGTGTATAGACTTCACAAACTTTAATAAAGCGTGTCCAAAGGATAGTTTCTGCTCCCCCATAGCGATCAGTTAGTAGATGCAACTGCAGGCCATGAGTTAATGAGCTTTCATGGATGCCTTCTCGGGATATCATCAGATACCAATGCATCCGGAAGACCAGGGGAACACCGTTTTCATCACAGATCGCGGATTATTTTGCCGGACAAAATTGCCATTTGGCCTAAAGAACGCTGGGGCGACCTACCAGTGATTGGTGAACAAAATGTTCGCCCGACAGATCAGGAAAACGATGGAGGTATACGTTAATGATATGCTGGTTAAAGGTTAACACAAAGTCGATCATGTGCCCTATTTGGCGTAGGGTTTTGTGATCTTGAGACAGTTCTGAATGAAACTAAATAAAAAAATGTGCGTTCGGAGTGGCTTCGGGGAAATTTTTAGGATTCATTGTGAGCGAGAGAGTGGATCGAAGCCAACCCGCGAAAGATCTAAGCTATATTGGACTTACAACCACCATGGAAAATAAAAGATGTACAGTCCCTCATGGGTAAGGTAGTGACCGCACTGTCGGGTGCAGTCAAAATAAAATATTTATTTACCTAACTATTCCTAACAGTAGCTAGAGCAATTCAGGGTCGATCCCATAGAGAACATGAATTAATCAAATAATCGTATTAACCAATTTTATATACGTACTAATAATAATATAACTATAATAAGGGGGAGTTGTTGTGATGCAAATTTGACTAAACACTTAATAATTAACTAGCAAATTAAGATGAATTAAAATATGAATGAAAAGTATTCCCGCCTTTAACCCAGTATCCCCCTAGCCTGAATATCCATATAACTAATGTAACTACTCAACTAATTAGTTCTGAAACCCCTACTCCAAGTAACAGGTACGCTTAGCTAACCCTTGTTACCCCTTAAGTATAATTAATCATAAGAACTTAGTAATTAATCCTATCTAATTAAGTAGTCCTAGGAGACATTCGCCAGAACAATATTAATCAAACGCATAGGGAACTAAGGTAACGTAGTAGGTACGGTGTTGTACTCACAAACTCGGTACAAATGACCGCGACTTTATGTTATCCTAGCGAGTAACCACTTTTTGCTACTTTTTGGGCACAAACGAATAACAATTACAGATTATGAATTCATGACCAAGCGACAGCTATATGCCTATTATTAGGATGATCAGTCCACATAACAAACATATAAAAGATAGAGTAATCCAATAACACAAATAATCTCAGAACATAATTAAGTCAAACAAAAACTGAATTAATTACATAAATAACAGTCTAGGGTTCAACATAGTTAAAGACAGGATAGTAAAAAGCTTAGCCGATCATAGCGATCGCTAAGAACAAACTAATAAAAGAAAACATAAAACTATAAAACCCGAATCGCCGAATCTTGAGTCTTCGTGTTCTTTAGAATTCCCAAATCCGAGCTCTTGAATCAATGTAAAAGTTCTCCCTTGATGTCTAGAGCCTTGAGATATTTATAGGAGTACATCTCTAGGATAAAGAGGGATAAAACCTAATTGGAATAGGAAAATAAGTCTAAAATTCGTTTTTGAGCTTGTGGGACAAGTAATGGGCCGATACTGCATTCCTTTTCCAACTTCAAAGCTGTTTTTGAGGGTCTTATGGTCATTTTTGGGTTTTTCTTCTTTCCCGCAAAGTTGTAGCTCTTCAAATCAGCTTTCCAACCCCACCAATTTTATCTCAATCCGAGTTTTATATCTCAAGATATGGCCAAAATACTAGAGGTGTGTCAATCTATCTTGGCCGAGAATGACTGTCTCGGCTGAGACTGTTCTACAGCTAGAAATCCGAATTCTCTGACCTTCTAGCTTGGCCGAGACTTACTAGCTCGGCCGAGCTCAGTTTCCTGAACCTTTGGGGCCATTTTTCTTGGTTTTTGACTTGTGGGACTTGTTCTCAATATCCATTCTTAGTCGTGTTCGACTTTTTTGGTCTAAATTCACCTAAATAACTTCAAAACAAGTCACAAACATCAAACAACCCAATGATGTAAATATGAGCAATACACGGTCAATTACGCATGCAAATATCATTAAATGAACGCTTAACTCAACCTATTATGCATGCATAAACACGTTTACCAAATGCCCCCAAACTTAAATCTTTGTTCGTCCCGAACAAAACAAAGCAAAGAAGAAAACAAAAGACACGTGTTAAAGGTGACTTTAAGTGGCAAATAAAGTTTCAGAACATATTTTCATTAGAAAGACAATACGATAATCCGAGCATATCCGACATAGCAACTTAAACTACTTTCGAGACTCGATACTTTCAACAAGTGATGCAATCTGATATGCCAAGTCTTGCCCACAGTACCAGAAACATGCACCCATTATCCGACTCCGCCCAGAGATGATAACGTCCGTTCAAAGCCCATGGCCCTTTGCAAAATGAGGAATTTCCCTCATAGGGCCCTTTCCAAAAGCTAAGGCAGGGTTTACAAAAGCGATCGTAGCAGTCGATTATTTTACAAAATGGGCAGAAGCTGAGGCTGTAGCGAAGATCACCCATAAAAAATTGAGGATTTCATCTGGAAGAATATAATCTGCCGATTCGGAGTACCAACCTCATTTGTGACTGATAACGGAAAGCAGTTTGACAACCAACACTTCAGAAGCTTTTGTGCCGACCTCAATATCAAAGCTTATTTTACCACGCCGTATCACCCACAATCAAACGGACAAGTCGAAGCGGTCAACAAGGTTCTGAAGCACACATTGAAGACCCGCCTGGCGGAAAAGAAGGGATACCGGGCGGAGGAACTTTCGGGCATTCTATGGTCATACCAGACGATGCATAGATCGTCTATAGGAGAAACTCATTTTAGTTTGGTCTACGGCATAGAAGCAATCATTTTGGTAGAAATAGGGTCTCCGACCCTAAGGATAACACACTTCAAGGATCACAACAATGATGTAGGAATACAAACTCAACTGGACTTCCTTGAAGAACGGCGATTTGAAGCAGAAAATCGAAACATAACATATGAACGACGTTTGGAGAGGTATCACAATAAACAAGTCAAAATCCAAAAATTCCAAATAAACGATCTGGTCATGAAGAAGGTCCATCCACCAGCTCAAACAGGAGTGTTCAGTCCAAACTGGAAAGGACCTTACAAGGTCGTCCGATGCATCGCAAAAGGAGCTTACGAGCTGGAAGATTCAAGCGGCAAGAAGTTACCCCATCCATGGAACGCACTACATCTAAAGAAGTATTACCAGTAGAGAATCCGATGTACAAATACCTTGTATGAAGTGAGTTTTTATGAATAAAGTGTGTATTTTCTCTTCAATTTTTTTCCAAGTCCCGAAAATACTCATCTAAAAAAACCAGCACGAAAAAAGACTTGTCCAAAGATGAGCACCAAAAGACTCATCCAAGAGATGAGCGCAAAAAGACTCATCCAAGAGATCAGCAGAAGCGGACACATCCAAAAGATAAAGGCTAAAAAACTTGCTCATCAAAAAGCATGATAAAGAAAAAGCAAACGTGAAAGTAAATATTACAAGTAAGATTAAACTACACGGTGGAGCGGTCTCAAGACCTTCAAGGTCCTCAACAATCGACGACCACCGAAGAAAGCCCAATCATCATCGTCCAAGTCCTCCTTATGAGCATTTCTAGTGACAAAATGACCCAAACTCCTTAGAAGACCAGTGAGGTCGACCCCCTTGCCCAGATAACACTCTGGTGACACCGATATAAGCCTGAACAAAAGCAGTAACTGCCCAAACGACCCCCTCAGACTCAGAGTAAGCCTTGACCGTAGCTGCGGCAGCTTTCAGATTGCTCCACCAATCTAGCCTCCTCTATCTTGGCCGTCATCTCCGCTTCTTGCATTCCCAGGCTTCTTCGAGTTTGGCCTTAGCAGCAGAAGCTTCTGTCTTGGTAGCAACGGCCTCAACAACCAAAATTTGAGAAGCAGCAGCATCCGCAAGAGCTCGGTCCTTTTAAGCATAAGGCCTGGGAGCTTCTTATGAGTATCTGAGTTCTTAGTTGGGAACACAGTCCAAGTGTATCCGGAGAAGTCATCTACTACTACTACTAGTGAGTACTTCATCCTACTCAAACTTACTGGTTCAATGTGTATCTTGGAGATTATTTTACAGGCTTGTCTTCGAATGATTTCCTGATTAACTTGCCTTTTAAGCATGCATCATACACGCTCTCCTTTCTATAGGTTACATCTGGTAATCCTCTTACTAACCCCTATTGTTCCATCTTGTTGATAGTCTTGAAGTTCAGATGACTCATTCTCTTGTGCCATAACCAGCTGATCCAGGAGTACTTTTAGCTATAAAGCAAGAGAGTTGTTCTCCAGTAGATTCTCAGTCAGTTAGATAAGTGTTAACCTTTCTAGTGCCTGTGAGCTTTATTTGGCTGGACTTAGAATCTCTTATCAAGCATTTCCCTTGAGTGAATCCTACAGAATGTCCAGTGTCACAAAACTGGTTTATACTCAGCAGGTTTTTTGGTAAGCCTTCAACAAAGTAGATATCGGTAATGTTGAATTTACCTTTAGAGAAAGTCCCAACACCTTTGGTGATGCATTTGGCATTCTCTTCAAACACCACCTTGGGTCCCTTGCAGTCTTTGAAATCCTTAAGAGACTTCTTGTTGCATGTCATATGTTTAGCAGACCCGTTGTCCATGTACCAAATGTCACTATGTCCAGTAGGCAACTTGACCTGCAAAGTGATCAAGTGGACTTAGGTATCCATGTCTTAATGGGTCCTTTGAATTTAGTCTTTCATGAAGCACATTTCTTATTGAAACATTGTCTAGCAAAACTCTTTTGTTGTGCCAGCTTGCTTAGTGTACATCGTAGAAGGTTTCACTTTTGCTTGTGTATTAAGAGCAGGCTATTTCCTTAGATGGAGTGAGCTTTGTCAGATCCTCCTAGCCTTATATGAAAGCATGCGAGCATCGAGCTTAGTAATCTGCTGCTTGCTCTTGGGCTTATGTAGGAAGCTACTGCATATAGTAGCCAATGCTTGTTATATGTTGTTGGTTAATGTGCCTACAATAGTTGACTTCCCTGTATCAGGTTTACAACCTGATTCTAATCTAGATTTTCTGGTAAGAATATTCTCCATCCTTCTAGGTTTGTCTATGTACTGTTTAGGGAGTGATTGGGTTTCAAACTGTTAGGAAATATATGTTCATTTTTAATGATGGAAAAACCTCTTTTAAGGTAGGAACTAGTGCTTCAAAAATTCTTTAAGTCTTTGTAATAGATAGGGATATTTCTACTAAGGCAGAAGTCATAACAATTAAGGAACAAGATCGTCAAGGTCACTTGAAGCAGCAAGGAAAAAGACTACAGTGAGCAAGTAGTAAGGTTACGTATGCCCATCTAGCATACTAGATTGCTTGCAGCAAGGAAGGTACAACCAGCAAGCAAGCAGGAGTCATGTTAACAGTACAAAGTCAAGATCAAACATCAGGATATTCAAATATATAGCTATTGGAGATAAGTGTAAAACCTTGTACTAACTATCCAATAGCGTAGGGACATGTCACCTGACAAAAAATTAAACGCAACATATTAGCACCAAGCCGCAACCACTCTGACCTATTTTCTGAGAGAAAGAAAAAAACGGCTCTTTACCATCCACTGTGACATTAACTATCCAAGGATTATTTCTCTCTCTTTGACGAGAAGGAATTCTAACTGCTATAAATAGAAGGAGATGGAGGATGAAGTAAAAGCTACCAAAACTCAAGCATTCAAGATTACTTAACATCAAGCACTCAACATTCTTATTCAAAGCTTCAAAGTATACACTCTGATAATCATTCTAGTGTTTATGCAAAGTATACAAGAGCAAGATAGAAAACACCAAGCAATCTAGTGAAGATCAAAAGTTGCAACCACTCTCAAGGTCAAGCTAGCTCTTAAGCTTTACTTCGGTCCTAATTGTTCTCAAATCAGGAAGCTTGCCCACATCTCAAGTATTCAAGTTTAGACGCAGCTAACATAAGTTGAAGAAAAAATTTCATAAACTATTTTCACAAAAGGTTTTTAAAAAGGGAAATCTTTGTTTGTGTTCCGAGGAACATGTGTACAATAAAGGAGTAGCCTTTTAAGGATAGAAAAAAACTACTATAAGGAGCTAAGTTGGACTTACATTTCGGAGTAGCTAAGGTATACTGTGTGTAAACTTCTTAGTGAATTTTTCCACTGTGTGAGGTGGTACACGTGTTCCGTGCACGCACTTTAGGGCACTTTTAGTGTCATTTTAGTGACAATAACGTGCATAATTATGTGTATTTAGTGCTTTTATATTCTAATGGGCAAAATAATGCGTTTGAGCTATTTTTATATTAAGACAGGTGTAAAAAGGGTCGAAATCGAAGATTAAACGATCGCGGAGTCGAGGGATCGATCGAGGCAAGAAAGGAAGAGCAAACTGAAGATCTCGGCCGAGACAGGATGTTAATCTCGGCCGATATGAGCCTCCAGGGGTTTTCTGAAGTTTTGCAAGACTGAAGATCTCGGCCGAGATTCAATCTCATCTCGGCCGAGATGAGGCTCCAGGGGTTTTCTGAAGTTTTGCAAGATTGAAGATCTCGACCGAGATTCAATCTCATCTCGACCGAGATGAGGCTCCAGGGAATTTCTGAAGAATGTCAAAGATGAAAGTCTCGGCCGAGATGCAACCTAATCTCGGCCGAGATGAGTCAAAACCTAAAAAGCCCTAGTTTCCCCTTTTTCACGTCTCGGCCGAGATGAAACCCAATCTCGGCCGAGATTGACCTTCGACCCAAAATTCTTGAAAACCCTTTTTCACATCTCGGCCGAGACACACTCCCGTCTCGGCCGAGAATCACTACCCTGTTTTAAAATCCTGAATACGTTTTTGCCTATTTTTGTCTAGCACTTTCTCCCTTTATATATATATCATCCCATTCGAATTTAACCTAACTTTGGATAACTTTTGGAGGACTTTTTTATACTTGGAGAGCACTATTCAGCCACCAAGGAAAGAGATTGGACAAGGGATTGAAGGATCATCTTCTCCAATTGAAATCTTTGGGTTCATCCATATCAGTATCATGTTTCTTTATTTTCCCATTTATTTTCTGATTGTATTAGTTAATATGGGCGGCTAGCACCCTTAGTTCATCCTTGATCATTGTGGAACCTTGAGTCGAGACATTGATGTGATTATTACGGTTAATGTTACCGAGATTATTGTGTATTTAAGTGTTTTGTGTTATTTGCTCTTGTTGACTCACATTTATGAATTGATTATTGGTTTGATCACCCTTTAAGGGATTTGTGAATGTGTTGCTAGAATAGGAGATTACTATCCGTAATTGTAGGATTTCCGATTCGCGAGTAGCAAACAATAGTTATTTATTGGGGATAACACAAAGTTCAACCACTAAAACCGAGCTTTCGAGTTTTATGTTGAATTTATCTCGTTGTCCTAGTGTTTAATGCTTTTGGTGATTGAATCTAAGAGATCTTGTTCGAGGATTCGGTTAAACTGAATAGGGTTAGTCGAAGAGCTTATTTTGATTAACTAAGATTAAGGGACAACAAGGCTATTAGAGCTTGTTAATAGTCTTGAGATAAGGGCTTAAATCACAATTTAATCGGGCATTAACAATAGTTGCATCAATTGTTCAAGACCAAGGGGAAGCATGATCAAGGGTGACTTGTTTTACTATTTGAAAACTAAAACCGAAAAAGATCTCTTCTAGTGTTTTTGAGTACTTGTTTCTTTTAATTGTGTCTATTTGCTTTTAATTGTCACTAATAGATTGTTAGTTTCCCATCAACCCCCCCCCCCCCCCCATTATTGCTTTCTTAAGTATTTATTTCTTGCATTCTTAATCATAAACTGCTTGACATCGTAATCAAAATTGTTCGGCCATTCCCTGTGGGATCGACCCTTATTTACCATTCTACTAAGTAGGATAGTCGGTAAGGTTTAAGTGTATTCTTCATACACAATTTAATTTGGTAGTAGGAAACGACGCTACCAAATTTTGGCGTCGTTGCCGGGGAACGGTGATTAGAATAGAGTTGATTTGTTGATAAAGCATTATGATTAATTGCATATATAGTCATCTTCTTGTTTAGCTTAGTAATTTCATAATTTCACTTTGTTTCCTTATTTTTGTTTACTTGTAGTGAATGTTCTTGCGTTCGCAAAGAGAAAAAGGATTGCTATTTGAACCGGATATTAAGGAACGTGAACGTGAATTGAGAAGGAGAGCTCGAGATTTGGAGCAAGCGAGAAAGAATCGAAGTGCTGAATTTAGGGGGTGAAGAGATTATTAACTTGGAAGAAATGGCTGAGGATCAAGGTCAAGAAAGAACAATGAAGGAGCTGGCTAACACAAGGGTTGCTCAAGAGCCCTTGTGCATCACCTTCCCAGCCATAGGAAACGACACTGCTTTCGAGTTGAAATCCGGACTCATCCACCTACTACCTTCCTTTCATGGATTGTCCGGAGAGGACCCTCATAAGCACCTCAAGGAGTTCCATGTGGTTTGTTCAAGTATGAAGCCATCAAGGGTGACGGAAGAACAGATCAAACTTCGAGCATTCCCGTTCTCCCTGAAGGATCTTGCTCGGGATTGGTTATACTACCTTCCATCCGGATCAATCACCACCTGGGAGCAGATGGAAACCCAATTCCTTGAAAAATTCTTCCCAGCTTCTCGAGCCACCACCATTCGAAAGGAGATCAGTGGAGTGAGGCAGATGCAAGGTGAAACATTATATGAGTATTGGGAACGTTTCAAGAGACTTGTCGGAAGTTGCCCTCCACATCAAATCACTCCACAACTGCTGATTCAGTATTGGTATGAAGGACTTTGCCTGGCAGATCGAAATATGATTGATTCGGCGAGTGGAGGGGTTCTATCTGATAAGACACCTACTGAGGCTCGAGCACTGATATCCAAAATAGCTGCTAATACTCAACAGTTTGGATGCAGAGAGCCGGTGAGATGGGTCAAGGATGTGATAGACTCAACTGTTGAAGAGAGGTTAGACCAACTCACCGACTTGGTGAAGAAGGTAATCTCGGGTGGCACACCTACTTCCAAGCCTTGCAGAATTTGCCAAGTCACTGAACACTCTACTGATACTTGCCCGGTTCTCGGAGAAGAAATGGAGGCCCATGCCAACGCGGTTCACAACTTTAATCCCAACTCATCCGGAAGGAAATATGATCCGTATTCACAATCATACAACCCGGGTTGGAGGGACCATCCGAATTTCAAATACGGCAATCAGAATCCGAGCAATAATCAACAAGGTGATCACAGTGGGCAAAGCCGACCCCCTTTTCCTAGGGGAATGTTCCAGCAAAGACAGCAAAACCGAGCAGGTACCCTGTGATCCATCTCTTTCTGATATAGTGAAAAGCCTAGCCACTAGTACACTCCAATTACAGAAGGAATCAAGTTCTAGGTTTCAGAGTATCGAAAATCAAGTCAGTCAGATAGCATCGGCGGTATCTCGTTTAGAAAATGCACAAGGACGAAGATTACCGGCTCAACCGGAAGTCAACCTAAAAAATGTGATTGCCATTGTTGTTATGGATGAGGAGTTACTTGGAGAGCCTGAAAAGCCCGGGTATACTTCACAAGGACAGACTGTGGACGTGGATGATGGTTCGAGGAAAGAAGAGACCTCCCATGTGGTTGAAAGTAAAGTTCGGACACCTAAGTGGAAGATTGCCAAGGAGTTGCGTAAGCAAAAGGAGGCATTAGTTGCATGCTTCCCCGACCACCTATTGCCTTTTCCTACCATGAAATACTCTCCACAAAGTGAAATTGAGAATGTCAGTGTGGGGATTTTGAAAAGCGGTAAAGTCCTTGAAAAGGGGAAGTCAAGTGAAGGAGCAAGTAGAGTTGGAAGTGAAAGGGGGTGTGCAAAACACGAAATCTCGGCCGAGACATATCAAGATCTCGCCGAGATGTCTCACCTCGTCCAGAAGACAGAACTCTCTGCCCACCTGTCTCGGCCGAGACACATAAAGATCTCGGCCGAGATTCCCTGAAATCCAACAAAAATTCTGAAATGACCCCACTTCCGTTTCCGAGTCAAATGAAGAAGATTCCCAACAAAAATAGAGACAAGGAGATAATGGAGGTATTCAGGAAGGTGGAAATCAGTATTCCTTTGATGGACGCCATAAAACAGATTCCGCGGTACGCAAAGTTTTTGAAAGATTTATGCACCAACAAAAGGCGTCTACATGGGAATGAGAAAGTCTTCATGGGAGAAAATATCTCGGCGATTTTTCAGAAGAAAATGCCACAGAAATGCAAGGACCCGGGAATGTTCACCATCCCGTGTAAGATCGGTAATTGTCTGATTGAGAGAGCTATGCTTGATTTGGGGGCATCGATCAATGTGATGCCTCGTTCTATTTTCAATAGCTTGAACTTGGGTCCACTGAAAGACACGAGGGTAGTCATCCAACTGGCGGACCGAAGCACCTCGTTTCCGGACGGGGTGATTGAGGACGTGATAGTTGAGGTGGATAACCTCATCTTTCCAGCAGATTTCTATGTACTTGACATGCATGGAAATTCGCCCGATTCCACTCCAATCTTGCTTGGGAGGCCGTTCTTGAATACCTCCCAAACAAAGATTGACGTGCGAGAGGGAACTCTTAGCATGGAATTTGCTGGCCAAGTAGTGCAATTCAATATTTTTTATTCAATGAAATATCCTGAGGAATTGCATAGTGTTTATTCAATTGATGTCATTGATGTTATTGATCCCCTTGTGGAGGGAGTGTTTGAGTGTTATTGCAGGGACAAAGAAGCAATTGAATTGGCGGCCGATCTAGAGAAGATAGAGCCAATGGACACCAAGAAAGAGTTGGTGGGGATAGTGGAACAATCGAAATCATCCAAGCCTTTCCGAACCAAGTCCTTTCCCAAATTCTTACCCTTGCCTGAACCTCAAGAAAAGCTGCTACCTTCTACCATTAAGGCACCAACCCTTGAGCTCAAAGCCTTCCCTCCCCATCTCAAATACTCATATCTTGGGGATGACGAAACCCTACCGGTGATTATCTCATCAAAGCTCACATCCACTCAAGAACAAGCATTGATCGAGGTCCTCAAGGGGAACAAAGAAGCTATAGGGTGGGCTATTTCCGATATCAAAGGCATTAGTCAATCCCTATGCATGCACCGGATATTGTTGGAGGATAATGCCAAACCAAGTCGGGAACCCCAAAGGCGGCTTAACCCACCTATGATGGAGGTGGTAAAGACGGAGATCATCAAGCTACTCGATGTTGGGATTATTTACCCAATATCGGATAGCAAATATGTGAGCCCAACACAGGTCGTGCCCAAAAAGTCGGGAGTGACGGTGGTGGAGAACAAAGACGGGGAAATGGTTCCCACCCGCTTGCAAACCGGATGGCGAGTGTGCATCGATTACCGCAAGCTAAATGCCATGACCCGCAAAGATCATTTTCCTTTGCCATTCATTGACCAAATGCTTGAGAGATTGGCCGGGCATTCCTTCTATTGCTTCTTGGATGGATACTCCGGATACTTTCAAATAGCCATCTCTCCAGAAGATCAAGAGAAGACCACTTTCACATGCCCCTTCGGTACCTTTGCATGGAGGAGGATGCCATTTGGGCTATGCAATGCCCCGGCCACCTTTCAAAGATGCGTGGTAAGTATTTTTTCCGAATATGTTGGGAATATTATTGAAGTTTTCATGGATGATTTTAGTGTGTATGGTGAGTCATTCGAAAAATGCCTTGATAATCTTGCTAAAATTCTGAAAAGGTGCATAGAAATAAATCTTGTTTTAAATTGGGAGAAATGTCATTTTATGGTTGAGCAAGGCATCGTTCTTGGGCATATAATTTCATCAAAAGGGATTGAGGTTGATAAGTCTAAAGTTGATCTTATTGTTGCCTTGCCTTACCCCGCAACTGTGCGGGAAGTTCGATCATTTCTTGGCCATGCAGGTTTCTATAGGCGTTTCATTAAGGATTTTTCAAAGATCTCTGCCCCTCTGTGTCGGCTATTGCAAAAAGACGTTGAATTTGAGATGTCAACCGATTGCAAGATGGCCTTTAATCAGCTCAAGGAGGCCCTTACATCGCCCCCCATCATCCAACCTCCGGATTGGACACTGTCGTTCGAGATAATGTGCGATGCAAGCAACTATGCAGTGGGAGCTGTATTGGGGCAACGGAAGGAAAAAACAGCCCATGTGATCTACTATGCCTCAAGGACCCTAAATCCGGCACAAGCAAACTACACCACCACAGAAAAAGAACTCTTGGCCATAGTTTTTGCTTTAGAAAAGTTTTGGTCATATCTGCTTGGTACTAAGATTATCATTTTTTCTGATCATGCAGCTCTTCGGTTTCTATTATCAAAGAAGGAAGCTAAACCAAGACTCATCAGATGGATTTTGCTACTTCAGGAATTTGATTTGGAAATCAAAGACAAGAAGGGAAAGGAAAATTGGGTGGCGGATCATTTAAGACGTTTGATACAAGAGGAGGACGAAATGCCCTTGAAGGAGAGCTTTCCAGACGAGCAATTGCTAGCCATGACAGGCACGAAGGTCCCTTGGTATGCCAACATGGTGAATTATTTTGTGTCCAAGAGATTTCCTATTGGGATGAGTAAACCGCAGAAGGATAGGTTGATGTGGAAATATGGGTCAGATCAAGTAATCAGGAGATGCATTCCCGAAGACGAAGTGCAGTCGGTGTTGAATTTTTGCCACTCACATGCTTGTGGAGGCCACTTCGGGCCGAAGAGGACGGCATACAAAGTGCTTGAGAGTGGATTGTTTTGGCCCACCATATTTAGAGATGCCCTTGCTTTTTGCAAGTCCTGTGACAACTGTCAAAAGACGGGAAATGTCTCTCAAAGAAATCAAATGCCCCAAAACCCGATTGTAGTCTGCGAATTTTTTTATGTTTGGGGTATGGACTTCATGGGACCGTTTCCCTTGTCTTATGGGAATTTGTACATATTGTTGGCTGTTGACTATGTGTCCAAGTGGGTGGAGGCGAAAGCAACCCGAACCAATGACTCTAAAGTTGTGGCCGAGTTCGTCCAATCCAACATTTTTGCTCGGTTTGGGATACCAAAAGCCATCATAAGTGATAGAGGCACACACTTTTGCAACCGAACAATCGACGCATTGCTGAAGAAATACGCTGTATTGCACAAAGTTTCGACGCCTTATCATCCACAAACCAATGGGCAAGCCGAAACTTCGAACCGGGAGATCAAGTCGATATTGGAGAAGACCGTGCAACCAAATCGCAAGGACTGGAGTTTGAGGCTCAATGATGCATTATGGGCGTATAGGACTGCCTATAAAACTCCAATTGGTATGTCTCCCTTTCGACTCATTTATGGAAAGCAATGCCATCTCCTGGTGGAACTTGAACATAGAGCCTACTGGGCCATTCGGAGATGCAACATGAACCTTGATGAAGCCAGTGTACACCGAAAGCTCCAATTGCAAGAGCTCGAAGAAATTCGAAATGAAGCCTTTGAAAACGCCATGATCTACAAGGAGAAAACGAAGGCTTTTCACGACTCGAGAATTACCCGAAAAACGTTTGTGGTTGGGGAGAAAGTGCTATTATATCACTCTCGGTTGAAGTTATTTCCGGGCAAGCTCCGTTCGAGATGGGTAGGACCCTTTGTTGTCACTACGGTGTTCGATCATGGAGCCATCGAAATTGAAAGTGGTAAAACCGGAAAAATCTTCAAGGTCAATGGGCACCTCCTCAAGCCTTATCTAGAGCATATTCAAGAAAGCCCCGGTGAAGAAGAACGAGTGGAAGACTCACCACCAAAATGAAAAAGCGTCCGTCGAGCCAACGACGTTAAACAAAGGCGCTTGTCGGGAGGCAACCCGGCGTTTACTCGTTTTCTCGTATTTTAAATTCATAGCTTAGTAGTTTTACTATTATTTACATATTTTGACTTGTGTTTGTGAAAATGTGTGTAAGTACCAAACAAGCAAATCAAAGCCAAGACATGGTGTAGAATGGGGGTGAAGAACACCAAAAAGGTGGAAAAATGCAGAGAAGGACCATCTCGGCCGAGACACAGAAGAAATCTCGGCCGAGACTCCATGTGAGTGAAAAGGCCAATTCTTCCCTGGAAGACTTTCTCGGCCGAGACACATACCTCATCTCGGCCGAGATCCAAAGATGCCAAAATCTGAAAAATTTTCTGGAAGATAATCTCGGCCGAGATCCAAAGATGCCAAAATCTGAAAAATTTTCTGGAAGATAATCTCGGCCGAGACATTACATTATCTCTGCCGAGATTCAGAAGGGCCCAAAATGAAGAAATTTCTCTGGAAGAAAATCTCAGCCGAGACACTACATCATCTCGGCCGAGACGGGTTTGAATGGAAATTGAGCCAATTTTGCTGAAGAACAATCTCGGCCGAGACATACATGCATCTCGACCGAGACGGGGTTGTCCAGAATGGGGGTAAAAATGCTGAGACTTCATCTCGGCCGAGACATTACAGAATCTCGGCCGAGATCCCTTGCCGGGTCAAGTTTTCCTGAAAGTGTAGAACGGATCTCGGCCGAGACACAGAGCCCAAATTCGAATCTCGGCCGAGACGGAAAACAGGTATAAATACCCCCTGCGCGAAAATTAGGTCAGTTCTTCCCCAAACTTGCGATTTTCACACACTCACGCACACACTACTCCAATAATCACCCTTGCACTCGATTTCCACCTCTAAAATTCACACCACACCTCACTCACATCACCACACCCACTCTCCTTCGAAAATATTTGGATTTGGAGCACATTTGAGATGGAGTCAAAAAGGACGCGAGCAACCCAAATTCAAAAACTTTTCGATTAAACTCAACTGGTAAGTACGGCTATCTCCTCCTTTCGATTCATTGTTGCGTATTAGTGTATACATTGTTGAGATTGAAAGTTAATTTTACGTTTATATGCATATTCGTTGAACTTGGTTATACATACAAGTACTTGTATTGATTTTTTGCCAATTGATAGGTGTTATGCATTTAAATGATAGAATTGACATGATAGTTCGTATAGTTGCTTGATGATTGAGTGGGTGAATTGTTGAGTATAGTCTTGTGAGTTTTTTAAGAGGCTAAATTCGTTGTGGCATATTATGAAGCATGTGCTAGGCATTAAATTGTTGTGCCTAGGTTAGCTAAATTCGACTATATTCTCTGATTTTTAAGACTAATTGTTGATATTATCGTAATGTTGACCTTATTTAAATATGGTTTGGTTGTCATTGCATGGTTGATACATTCTGCCTTGTTTTTGTTAGAGAGATGGTCGGATTCAAATGAACCTAGGCACCTCTTACTTGCACTTGAACTAGTTATTTTGCCACAAGTTTTTGATGATTGAATTGTTGATTTTAGGTACCCATGGCACCTCCGAAAATCACAAAAGGCAACACTCAAGAAGGTACCTCTGGCCGAAGAGTCACGCAAAAATTCCGAAGAAGCCAAGCCAAGGGCAAGGAGAAGGCTGTTGAGCCTACTCTGGAGGTTCCTCCACCGGAAGTTCCACCAACTTCCACTGACAAGTCCACAAAGCCCATCGATTTTGACATAGTGCTGACAACAGAGGATCAAAGAAAACGATTCGACAAATTGATGAAGAGGGGGGTGTCAGCAACCCGATATGGTGATCCCAGAATCATGGACGCCATGGGAATCCGGCAAAACATTCTGGAGCTGTTAGACGTAGCAGGTCTAGTTCAGTGCCTAGCACCCCGACCAACCTTCCTCAAATTTGTGCTCGAATTTTTCAGCACACTCGAGATCGAGGAGGAGACAAATTCCGGCTCTACAGTTCATCATTTCAAATTCCAGCTTCTAAACAAAGAGAAGATACTCCGCCACGACAGTTTGAAAAGCATATATGGTTTCAAGACTACAACCTACGGTGATCGCGAGGTGTTGAAACAGTTCAATGTGCAACAATTCTGGGAGCAAATCATTGCCGCCCCTGGAATAGTTGCACCTGAAGCCTACGATCCTAGAGGCTCCAGGCTTATTTCCATTCGAAGCCCCGTGGTGAAGTATCTACAGAAGCTGTTGAGCTCCACCATATGTGGACGGAAAGAAATCAGCTCTCCCCGCTTATACGAGATGGAGATTCTTTGGGCCATCGTGGATAGAAAGGAGAGGAACTTCCGACAGGATTTGGTATCATGTTTTCAGAAGATAGTGAAAGAATTGAGGACGGAGAGAAAAAGAGAAACGAAAATGCCCGACCCGATCTATTGTGGGGCGTTGATAACCCCTATACTCGAGCACTACCATGTTCCCCTTCCAGAGTACACACCTATCACCACTGATTATTATTTGGATTGGGAGGAGATGGAGAACATGCGCATTGCCATGCTTGGGTACAAAGAGGGCATATCGGGTCCGGCTGTCCCTTACGTTCTCCAAAACGAGGGACCTTACCTCCGCTTACCCAACCCCGGACTGACTTACATCACCAACCTGGCAAGCAAGATGAATTTGGAACTGAGCTCCGAGGCACACCTCAATGCCTCCTTGGAGCCAAACCGGGAAGAACTGACCAAATTCAAGCGTGCTAAAAAGCCACGTCCGGTGGCACGGGTTCGGAGTGTGGGGGTTGAAGGGGAAGGAAGTAGCCAACCAGAGCAGCCGTCAAGGAAAAGATCATCTACTACCATTCTAACTCAATCTGAGTTCCAGGAACGGCAAGAGGGCTTAATGGCGGCCATGGGGGACGAGATCAAAGGCGTCAGAGCCGAATTGGTGGAGCTGCGAGCATCTATTGGAGCTGAGCTGAGAGGAATCAAGGAAACTATTCAAGAAAATCAGACCAAGATTCTCGACATCTTCAAGTCAATAAAAGGATGTTTCACCGGCTCGAGCCCCCGAGCTTTCCCGCTCGCTGTGAGTAGAGCGACCGAGAAGTCTTACCTTTTTGTCCCAAACTTAGTTGAAAAACTAAGTTTGGGGGAAAACAAAAAGATAAGACCATTTCGGCTGCTCGAAACCCCCTACCCCCTGTTTTTCTTCTTTCATTATCTTTACTGTTAGCCTGTGAGCCATTTGACATGACTTGCTTGTTGGATTTCTTGTGATGTCCTGTGTGCCAATCTGATTTGTATATTGATTGCTTTTGTGATATGTGTCCATTTTTATTGTTGGTAATATTGTCGGCCTGTGAGCCATTGTCATTTTTTTATTAGCCTTGGTTGGTAATATTATTACATATGCATTTGGCTATTTCGGATTTTTGAATAATCATTGGGTGCCTTAAAGTCAAATTGTTTGTTTGTGTTGATAAGTACACACACATTTTCCCTTTATTGTTGTAGGAGTAGGATTCTTAATAAAGTAGTTCATCTAGTTAATGTTTGTGAATAAACGTGTAATAAAATGGTTAAGTTCGGCGAGCCACCAAATTGTACTCCTCTTTTTCCACAAACTAAGTTTGCAACTAAGTTTGGGGAGGGGGTGGGATTCGTACAAATTGGCAGCTCGAGAAAGCAATTGGATGAAGTTTAGGTCAAGAAAATGTGGCATTGATTAATGATGAAAGTTTTTGACAAATATCTTTGAAAGAAGCACATGGTAGAGCATGATAGACTTTTGAAACAAAATTGAACATACACTCAAAACTTTTGATCAAAAATTGCAACCGAGTGAGTTTTTGAGCTTTAGAAGATACTCCCATCTTTGGAGTAATGTAAACTTTCTTTCGGTGTGAAATTCATTGAGTGCATTTAGTGGTCTCTAGAACTTGCCTTGATTCTCTATTTTGCATGAGTCGGTGCATTGTGTGACATTGAAAATGATCTTAGGCAATCCTTGATTTGAGCCTACTTTCAAGCTTGAAAACACATCCTTTTTACCTAATTTGATATTGTCTCTAGTTGAGCCCCTTGAGCTTTTAGCCTCTTGTTTGACAGCCCAATTCTACAAGCCGAAACCCTTTCGATTAGCCTTTGAACCTAATTAGACTATTTGAGTATGAGGGAGGTGGTTGGAAGGTAGTCGGGTAATTTGGGATTGAAAGGGATAATCTATGGGGAATTTTGAAAGGTGAAAACAGATGAAACACTAGGAAAAGAAGGTCCTCTCCAATATTTGTTTATATTAAAAAAAAAAAAAATTAAATAAATAAATAAAATAAAATAAAATAGTTGTATATACTCAATTGTTGCTTTTGATTTGGAGAGGCTAGTAATATAAATACCTTTCGATAGACGTTCTCAAAGTGGTAGAAATTCAAAGAAAATACACTCTAACGGAGAATTGAGAAAGCAATTAGGTTGTGAACTTTGTGGTAAGGGGAAGAAACCAATTTTGGGATTGGTTTACTAAGAAAGTAAAGGGTGAGGTAAAGTGATTGTTGTTTGAGGGGTGGATGAGATTAGCTAACTCATTTAGTCCATTTTATAGTCACTTCTACCCAAAATTATCCCACCTTACCCCAAGCCAACATTACCACCTATTAAAGACCTTTTTGATTCTTTGTCACACATGTCGGTATACATCGAAGTTTAGATGATTGGCAAGTTTATGGTAGGCATTTTATGCATTTCAATGTGAGCGTATACACTTCTCTTTTGATACACTTGAGAGTCGAGAGTTACACTCACCATGTGAGGATCTTAAGTTTAGAGTGTTTTGTCTCGAGAGTAGTGGATCTAGTCTATCACACATGCTCACTTTTATCATGATCTCTTACTCTTTTTCATGAAAATTCTGAAATCAAATGCCACTAAACTTTGCCCTAAACACGTGTTCTTTTGTCTTTCCCTTTATTGTTCGGGACGAACAAGTTTTAAGTTTGGGGAGATTTGGTACACGTGTTCCGTGCACGCACTTTAGGGCACTTTTAGTGTCATTTTAGTGTCAATAACGTGCATAATTATGTGTATTTAGTGCTTTTATATTCTAATGGGCAAAATAATGCGTTTGAGCTATTTTTATATTAAGACAGGTGTAAAAAGGGTCGAAATCGAAGATTAAACGACCGCGGAGTCGAGGGATCGATCGAGGCAAGAAAGGAAGAGCCAACTGAAGATCTCGGCCGAGACAGGATGTTAATCTCGGCCGAGATGAGCCTCCAGGGGTTTTCTGAAGTTTTGCAAGACTGAAGATCTCGGCCGAGATTCAATCTCATCTCGGCCGAGATGAGGCTCCAGGGGTTTTCTGAAGTTTTGCAAGATTGAAGATCTCGACCGAGATTCAATCTCATCTCGACCGAGATGAGGCTCCAGGGAATTTCTGAAGAATGTCAAAGATGAAAGTCTCGGCCGAGATGCAACCTAATCTCGGCCGAGATGAGTCAAAACCTAAAAAGCCCTAGTTTCCCCTTTTTCACGTCTCGGCCGAGATGAAACCCAATCTCGGCCGAGATTGACCTTCGACCCAAAATTCTTGAAAACCCTTTTTCACATCTGTGTCTCGACCGAGATTCACTACCCTGTTTTAAAACCCTGAATACGTTTTTGTCTATTTTTGTCTAGCACTTTCTCCCTTTATATATATATCATCACATTCGAATTTAACCTAACTTTGGATAACTTTTGGAGGACTTTTTGATACTTGGAGAGCACTATTCAGCCACCAAGGAAGGAGATTGGACAAGGGATTGAAGGATCATCTTCTCCAATTGACATCTTTAGATTCATCTAAATCAGTATCATGTTTCTTCATTTTTCCATTTATTTTCTGATTGTATTAGTTAATATGGGTGGCTAGCACACTTAGTTCATCCTTGATCATTGTGGAACCTTGAGTCGAGACATTGATGTGATTATTACGGTTAATGGTACTGAGATTATTGTGTATTTAAGTGTTTTGTGTTATTTGCTCTTGTTGATTCACATTTATGAATTGATTATTGGTTTGATCACCCTTTAAGGGATTTGTGAATGTGTTGCTAGAATAGGAGATTACTATCCGTAATTGTAGGATTTCTGATTCCCGAGTAGCAAACAATAATTATTTATTGGGGATAACACAAAGTTCAACCACTAAAACCGAGCTTTCGAGTTTTATGTTGAATTTATCTTGTTGTCCTAGTGTTTAATGCTTTTGGTGATTGAATCTAAGAGAGCTTGTTCGAGGATTCGGTTAAACTGAATAGGGTTAGTCGAAGAGCTTATTTTGATTAACTAAGATTAAGGGACAACAAGGCTATTAGAGCTTGTTAATAGTCTTGAGATAAGGGCTTAAATCACAATTTAATCGGGCATTAACAATAGTTGCATCAATTGTTCAAGACCAAGGGGAAGCATGATCAAGGGTGACTTGTTTTACTATTTGAAAACTAAAACCGAAAAAGATCTCTTCTAGTGTTTTTGAGTACTTGTTTCTTTTAATTGTGTCTATTTGCTTTTAATTGTCACTAATAGATTGTTAGTTTCCCATCAACCCCCCCCCCCCCCATTATTGCTTTCTTAAGTATTTATTTCTTGCATTCTTAATCATAAACTGCTTGACATCATAATCAAAACTGTTCGGCCATTCCCTGTGGGATCGACCCTTATTTACCATTCTACTAAGTAGGATAGTCGGTAAGGTTTAAGTGTATTCTTCATACACAATTTAATTTGGTAGTAGGACGCAGAAGGATTACCCCCACCATCGAACTACTATAAACATTGTGTCTACTTTTATTTTTTTTATTATTGTTGCTAGCATACTACTTATCTACTACATAGATTTGTAAGAAAACGTTTAAGCATATTCCACTGCACATAAAAATACCTTGAGTTTTGCTTACTATAAGTTACTTCTAGCCAATCTGCTTCGTGCCTACTTCTTAAGTAAGCTTACTGTACCAACTTCGCTACAAGAACCAATTTCTTTGCAATAAGCTGCAAACTTGTGCTCAAAGTATTTGAAAAAGAGTAAATTGAGTTAGAGGTTTATTCACAACCCTCTAAACCTCTACCACTTGAGACCAATACAACCATATTTACTGCTTCAACATCACTAGAAGTACTTGCTGCTTGATAGTTAGAAACTTCTTCAGAGAATCCTATACCAGTCATGTCAAAGTGGTTTCTCTGAACATCTAGTGTTTCATTTAGATTCCTAGATGATCTACTAAAAGACATAATGGTTGACAACATTTCTCTTTTCCTTCTCTACCTGAAGGTGAATGACATCTTCAGCTTACTTCCTCCCAAAGAAAAGAACTGTCAATTGCTTCAACTATAAGGTTTCTAACTTCAACTGTAAGCACTTCAGTTTTCTCCAAAAAGTTGCATGTTCTCAACCTTCAGCTCTTCATATGACTGATTGACTAGGTCAGCAATCTCTAATCTTGGCGAGGTACTAGGAGAATCTACCTTTGCATAATAGCCAATCTCTTTTTCCATGAGACAAACAAGTGCTTCGTCATCATAATATGAAGAGTCGCTGTCAAAGTCTGAATCTTCACATGTTGTAGGTTCCCTTGAAGAGAGTGGAACAACTTTGATTTCTTCTGCTCCACTCAACAGAGCATATAGCTAAACTTTCTCTAATATCTTTCTGTCCCGTCTTTGCTTGCCTACTTCCTCAGGATACTTGTGCACATCAGGGGATGGAAATTCCCTAGCAAAATGACCAGTCTTCCTGCAGTTGAAGCAAAGATCTCTAGGTTCCTTTGCTTGTCCTTGGGAAGTCTGAGGGCCTAGCATATTGAGGCTTGGAAGGGAAATCTCTTGGGTGCTTCTCCATGAATCGTGTGAAATGTATCATCAGTAAGGCTATCTCATCTATCGTGATCTCCTTCTCAGCAAGAACTTGATTTGCTGTTGGGGCACGATGGTGGTTACTGGAACCATTTGAAGTTGTTGTGAGGCGTTGCTTGCTGATAAAGGTTTGTCTACAACATCACTCTTTTATTCTTCTATCCTTCAGCGACAAATATTGTATTCAAAGGATTTGAGATAAGAGAAGTCTTCGTGAGTGCTCTTCCTACCTAGTTTCTTGGATCTTCTCATCGGAATGGTCTTTACATCCCAATATGATGTGACAGCTTGTTGCGGCTTGGTGTTCATCTCCAGCAGGGATTTGACTTTCCCAATAGACACCAACTTATTCAGAATTGATGTATATCTATCATCTAAGTCGTTTATAGACTCTCTAGGATTTGAATTGAAGAACTCAAAGTATAGAGTTGCAGTAGATACTCTATTCTCACGAAGTAGAGCTGAGCTAAAACAGATTTTCCTTGGGAAGTCCTAAATGTCCTTGGCAGTCTTGCATGCCTTGACTTTACTAAAGGTGCCCTTGTCCAACATGGCAAAATGTACATTTTTGCCTAAATTGTCCAAGTTAGGCCTCTTTCTTTCATCAGCAGTCCATTCGTTACGTCCCTTTTCCACCATGGCAGGAGGTGTGGGTTGACTTTTCACTCACACAACAGTGTTGACCTTCATAATTACTGGTGGAGCTATAATGATGATTGTACCCATCTCATCATGCATGGAAGTCGTGTACTTGCATCTTAATAGACCTGTCATCATAATCCTCAAAGGAAAACATGAGCGTTTTAATTGAAGAAGCTTCCATTGTTGTGGCTCTTTTACAAGACGAAAATTCTTTTGAAAATGTGTTTTTTAGGTCTTAAACGACTGGATCTGGTTTAGCTAACAAAGAAGATTGGTGTGGGAACCAAGCGCTCCGGTACCACATGTTAATCCCAAGTGGTAGAGGTTAGAGAGGGGGGGGTGAATAAACCTCTCCATTTTTCTTTTTCAAATACTTTGAGCAATAGTATATTGCTTACTGTAAGAAACTAGTTCTTACAACAAAGCTTATACAGTAAGCAACCTTAAGGTTGTAGGCACACAACAGACTAGGCTTAAGAAACCTATAGTGAGCAATGCTCAGGTAAAGTTTTTATGCATCGAAATTATGTAAATCCATTTTCTTAGAAAGCAATGCAGTAAGAAAGTAGTACGCCAACAACAGTAATAAAGAGAATAAGAAAATTGACACAAAGATTTTAGTGCTTCGAAGGTGGAGGTAGTCCTTCTACGCCCACTCTTCCCTCACACATGGAAACTTCACTAAGTTGTCCACACAATACAAACTTAACTACACGAAAGTATAAGTCCAACTTAGCTCCTTAATAATAGTTTTTATCTATCCTCGGAAGGCTACTTCTCTACTATACACATGTTTCTCAGAATACCCAATCTACTTTGAATCTCGAATTCAAACGAAGATTTCTCGTTCAAAAATCGCTCATTAGATTTTTTTATTTTTTCTTCAACTTCAGGTAGCTGCCTCTAGACTTGAACGTCAGTTGAGATGTTGGTAATCTTCCTTGATGAAAAGGATTAGAATCGAGATAAAACTTGAGAGCTAGCTTGCTTGACTTGAGAATCTTACTGCAACTTGAATCTGCACTTGGTGAGTGATTGTTGCGTGCTTTCTATTTGCTCTTTGTTTACTAGACACAACCAGTTATAAGATATCAGAGTGATGTACACATTAAAAGCTTTGAATTTGAAAGCTCGAGTGTTTGATGCAAAGTAATTTCAGGCTTTCAATGAATTGATAGTCTTTGCTCGTCCTCCGTCTCCTTCTATTTATAGTGGCTAGGATTTTTTCTCGTTGAAGAGTGAGAAAAATATTCACGTTGACATTTAAAGCTCCTTGTTTGGCTTTGAGCCATTTGTCCTTTCTGCAAAAGTTAGGTTAAAGTGGTTGCGGCTTGATGTAAGTGTATGTAGTGTTGTTATTGCTTTTCGTCAGATTATGTGTCCCCACGCTATTGGATAGTCAGTACAAGATTTGAATCTTGTCTCTACTAGCTATATTTTTTAATCTTCGAAACTCTGACTTTGATTATGACTTAATCACTGGTGAGATAGTTGTTGCTTGCTTGGTAGTTGGATCTTTCTTGCTTTATGCTATGGAAGCATAATCAACCTTGTTGCATGCTCAATGCAATCTTTGTTTCCTTATTGCTTACTTAGACACCTTGTTGCATATAACCTTGATGGCTTTTGTGTATGCTTGTTGTGACTTATGCCTAAGTAGAACTAGCCATATCAATTACAATGATCACACAAATTGTGGGAGCACTAGTTTCTACTTTACATCGTGGTCTTGTCATCATCAAAACTAAACACAAATTTCCTAACAATATTAAGTTTGTAAAGTTATTTTGGTGTGATATTTATTTACGAGTTTACTTTGAGAGTCTGTTTTGTAAATGTTCATCATTTCTTTAGATTTTATTTTATTATTTTAACTTGATATTTGGTTTCCAGCAATATTTAAGTAATTTCAGACACTTCTTCCTTCTTCGTTCTTTAGGTCTCTTCGATGCCCAAGTATGCTCGAATATATATTGAATCTATTACAAATTCGGATCAGATACTTCTTTCTTCTTCGTTCTTCAGGTCTCTTCGATTCACCAATTTATATGGAAACATAATCCATATATATCTCATATGAACTCTTTGTGAATCTCAATCTCTTAATCAAGACATTCAAACATCATGATATGAAAAGTGTATCTTTACAAGATCTTCGAGAATTCTAGATCCAATTGCAAAATCTTCTTCTCTCGGTAAGATTTTATACTCCCTTTGTTAACAAAAGAAAGTCATTTTAGACTATCAGGTAGAAATTACGAAATAATTGGATAAACAAAAACACTACTAGAAAATCTATTTTTATAATCTCAAATTTCCGTTTTTCTCTCCAATGAATCTTTCATTAGAGCATCCACAATGCAACTTCAATTACTACCCAACACATCACCGCCACGTCACTGCCACATCAAAAGTTTAAACCCCACTCAAATGCTACCTATTTTCCCCAATGCAACTCAGGTCCAATTAACACTATTTGCCACTATTTGGGGGTCCCACCTTAAAACCACCCTATTTATTTTTCCATCTTCAATTTAATTAAATCTTTTTTACAATTTTAACTTTTAGTAATTAATTAATTAATATTTATAATTTGTTGATAAAAATATATTATCGAATTTTATTTTCGAAAAAAAATAAATTCGGGAAAATAATAAAATTCGGTTTTTTTATTATAATAGTATTAAATATATTAAAATTCAAGGAGGGGAAAAATAATACAACACGCAATATTAATAAAGAAAAAGGAAACATGTTTTTCCACTCTTAAAATACATCTAGGTAGTGTTATGATGCGCCCATATGTGCTCGATCAAGTCGGCCCGGAGTTGATGATGTTTTTCCTTATCTCGAAGATCGGCGCCTCTTTGTATGTATGCATTGAAGCTCCCGATTGAACCTTGAAAAAATTGAGTGTCTGCGCTATTGTCGATGTTTGGTTCGTCCGTCCAATTGATTGCCGATTCCCCTTCGTCTTCAACTATCATGTTATGTAAAATAATACAAGTATACATGATATCTTTCAACTTACTCGTATACCAAAAACGAGCCGGGCTCTTAATTATTTCCCAGCGAGCTTGCAAAACCCCAAATGCTCGCTCGACGTCCTTCCTTGCAGCCTCTTGCATTTGCTTAAAATGACTTCTTTTCGGATCAGTAGGACATTGAAAGCTCTTGACGAAGGCTGCCCATTCCGGATATATTCCATCAGTAAGGTAGTACCCTCTGTTGTAGGGCGTACCATTTACTATGAAATTTACTTCCGGGGCTTTGCCTTGCAGAACGTCATTGAAAAGGGGTGATTGATTGAGCACATTTATGTCATTATTTGAACCTGCAACTCCAAAGAAAGCATGCCATATCCACAAGTCCGCCGATGCGACAGCTTCAAGCATGATCGTCGGAACACCATGATCACCTCTGGTGTATTGACCTTTCCAAGCAACTGGGCAATTCTTCCATTCCCAGTGCATACAATCGAGGCTTCCTAACATCCCGGGGAAACCATGTCTCCTCTCGTGCATATTAATCAAACGTTGACAATCAGCTGTAGTTGCTTTTCTCAAATATCTCTCTCCAAATATGTCAATTACGCAGCGACAAAAGTTAGACAAGCATTCAATACCTGTTGTCTCTGCAACTCGTAGGTACTCATCAAAGAGGTCGGCTGGACCACCGTATGCCAATTGGCGAATTGCGGATGTACACTTCTGAAGGGGTGTGAAACATTTTCTTCCTAATGCGTCTTCCCTCTGCTGAAAGTATGGATCATGGGCTTCTAAGGCATCGACTATTCGAATGAATAAGTCTCGTCGCATCCGAAACCGCCGGCGGAATACGTCGCTGTTATATGTTGGAACTTCACAAAAGTAATCATTGAAAAGGCGTGTGTGCGCTCCTTCCCGGTCTCGTTGGACGTATCTTCTTCTTTGTGGAGGACCAGATGATCCTTCAACCGCATCGAGAAATAGCTTATGTTCATTAAGAATTTGCAAGAACATTCTGTCATCGGCATCGTCAATAAAATGGTCGTACATTGTTGCATCGTAGTCGTCGTTGCTGTTGTTGAAGGGGTTCGAAGACATGTTTCTCTTGGAACATGCTGTAATTCCAACCAGTCTTGAGTTTATATCTCCTAGGGCTCCCGGACCCCTACCAGTGAGCGCTGAGACTATCTTTCGTAGAGCTGAATTCGGCTTTTTAGGCGTTCTAGTTAGAACACGCAGGCATACACCTTCTTTCTGGGGGCATTGGTCTAATGCTCGATTACGGTTCGTACGTCGTTTTTTTTCTCTATCTAAGGGACTCACTGCTTTTATACCTGAGGTCGGGGCTATGCATCTAGTGGAACCTCTTAACCAGCTGTAGTTTCAGATCTTTTGTAGCAATCAAGAGGGTGACTTAGATCTTCTTTTTTACGTCTGTCTGCCGCACTTCTCGCCTTGTTTTCGGTATGCTAGTCATTTCCCACGGCTGGGGAAACTTCACTGAATTGAAAGCTGGGGACAAAGACCAGGCTCGCACGACGGGCTATTAACTCAGTGGTAGAGCGCGCCCCTGATAATTGCGTCGTTGTGCCCGGGCTGTGAGGGCTCTCAGCCACAGTGAACCACAATGAAAAACATACTTGCCCCATTAGCATGCATATAACGGAGCAACCAGCCCCCTTCAATGTCCCTCATAATGTGCTCCACGCTGTTGAAGGCCGTTGAATGTTCAGCAGCAATGGAATACCGACCCGATGGGAGCGAGAAAGCTCCCGCCGCTGTGGTTACGCCTACACGCTTTTTGAGCTTAGACTTTGCTTCTGGGTTGAGATGTGCGAGGGAAAGAAAATAGGGCTATACCCCACGCACTGATGTGCTGTACGGCAAGGGAAGGAATAGAAGCGTACTTTCGAGAATCACTTGAGCATAAATAAAGTACACATGGAAAAATAGCGCCACTTTTGGCACGGTAAATCTTTGTCTATTCCCGCTTCAGTCAGACTGGTGCTTGACCAACAACTACTTCCTCGCTGCTTTATCTCCTCTATTGAGTAATGCCTGTAGAGCTGAATTAGGTTTTTTCAGTCCAATTCCTAAAATGATGGTTAAATTAAGCTTTTTACGCTCTCTGTACCTAATCGATACAGAAAAATGGAAGTGAACACCGAGTCAAATGAAAGAGTCCGGAGGACTAGGTAGGCTAGCCCTTCTCTTCGGCCAACAAAGAAAGAGAGCACGCCGCCCGCCTGCTGGTCGGGCGAATCGAAGTTCTCTTCCGGTCAACTGTCCACCCAGTTAAGTGGCCCTTCTTTATCTCTAAAAATGGGGTGCCCTAACCATCCAACCGCTATTCCATCCCCGTTATCCATTGAGCCCACCCTGAATAATCCTCCTTTTGCCGGATTATTGCCGATATAATCATAAAAAGCTAATTTTTCAGGAATTTTAGACCAGACTTCTGATAAACTTTGATTTTCTGCTAGCCCCGCGCTAACTCTTCGATATATCTCTTGTTGGAAGTAACCCTGATCCCATTGATAACGAGTGGGACCAAATAATTCGATGGGGGTAGTTGCTGAACTATACCACATAGTTCCAGCAACAACAAAAGCTGCAAAAAAAACAGCCGCGATACTACTGGAGAGTACGGTTTCAATATTTCCCATACGTAATCCTTTGTATAGACGTTGCGGCGATCGAACGCTAAGATGGAATAGACCTGCTAATATGCCCAATGTACCTGCTGCAATATGATGAGAAGCTATTCCTCCCGGAACAAAAGGATCAAAACCTTCCACGCCCCACGACGGATTTACAGGTTGTACTTTTCCCGTTAGTCCATAAGCGCGAAAGGCTAGCGCAATAGGGTCGGTTTTTTTGTTTTGTGGGGGGTAAGCTTGTGAAGAAGCAAACTATCCCCGCCTCACTCGTACCGAACCTCGCGTTAATAAGCACTAGAGTCGTTGCTCAATGGGTCGAGACATTTCTTCGCACAGGTAAGCAAAAAGGGCTGCTATCAGACTCGTGAGGAGGACGGTGGGTGTAGCGGATTGGATCCTCCCCTGGCGACTACTCGAATTCATCCCTCTCGGTAAGTGAAGCTCCCTCCACCCGCCGCCTTCGGCCAACTCAAAAGCAGCAGTTCTTCCATACCAACTTAGCTGCCCGGCGCTGCTATTGGCATAACAACCGGTAGACCATAGGTTGGCCCAACCCAGTCCTCTCGTACTAGGGTTGGCTCCTCGCAGTTCTCCCTTTAACACCAACGTTAAATAGGAACCGAACTAGTCGTTGAGCATAAACTAATAATACGCACTTGATCGTGTAACTTCATTCAAAAATGAAACTCTTTTTGAATTCTTTTTTGTGAATTCCATTTTTTTGGAACGGTGCTTTACCCGTAGACGCTTCTCCAGCTCTCGCATCAGAGGGTAGAAGAGAGAGACGGGGAAGTTAGTGGGTGAGTAGTGGATTCGCCTTATAACCGACAGCGCTTGGCTTTCCACCACGGTCTGGATTTTGTGCAACCGGCCAAGCCGCTAAAGTAGCTAAAGTGGTAATGAATCCCATCAGTAAAATGGGCCCTATAGAAAGTCCATCTATTCCTAATCTCCAATGGAAATAAAAAAAATGGATCCATTTATAATCCTCCATTAGTTGTATTAATGGATCGTCCGATTGAAAATGATAGCAGAATGGATGAGGTCGTAGGAAAATAAATATTTGGGCAGCTATTGTTGTGGGAGATTTGCTGCAAATGCAATAGAACTACCTATTTATAGATGTATATTCCAACGGCTATATTCCAACGGCTATATTCCAACGGCTATCTTCCAAAGACTATCTTCTGGAGGGTATGGTCCAACGACTACATGCCAACGGCCATTTGTTTAAAATATTTTTTAGAATTAACAACGCATCACCTAATTAATAGAAGATCAACAATTACAGGAAATGCAATACAAGACATGAAATACCCTGAATAAAATACAAGAATTGAAATACAAGGAATGGAAAACAGGACAAGAAATACTGTAAGGATTCAACCCACAATCACTCACACAACGTTCGACCAGAGAACGACGGAAACAGCCGAGAATCAATCACAATTCTGGACGAACCAGAAACCGAAAACGAAGAAAAACAATAAGGAAGAAAAACGCAATCACACAGAAAGATTTTACGTAGTTCGAACTAACGTTCTACATCCACGGAGGATCAGCACTCCTCAATTCACTATCAATCTCCAAGAATACAAGAATTACACAAGAATTACAACACTCCTTCAGCTAGAACCCTAAACTGAAAATAACCGCAACTCTTCTCTCTAATTCTCTCTTGAAAACTGATTAGCTAAGGGGAAAACTGTAAATTGAGTACTTATACAACATATAACAATGCTCTGAATAGAAAAATCAGCTCAAGTCGTCCAGGAGAGGAAGTTATCAGCTTAACCGCTTCGCAACGGTTTCAAAACCGTTGTCTTTATCTGCTCTTCTGAAACTGAATCATAACCACCCTGAACCGGTGGTTATGACTTCGGCTTTCTTCCAGAACTGCTTTCTCCGGTCCGGTTCTTCCACTGATAAACCCGGTTCCTGAACCACTCCATTATTTCCAGTCAAAACATGTTACACTTGATGCAATTGACTCAACATTCACAAATCTCCACCTCAATCAATCAAAGTGTGCATCCTATCCTCAATTTCCACCAGGTATTACTTCAGAAACATGGCTCAAGCCTGACTAAGCTTGAGCAATGAACAAACTTTGCTCCAGGTACTGACTTTGTAAGGAAATCAGCAGCATTATCCTTTGTATGCACTTTTTCCACCACCACTGTTCCAGCTTCAACAATGTCTCTTACAAAGTGCATCTTCACATCTATGTGCTTTGATCTTTCATGAAAAACTTGGTGTTTTACCAGATGAAGCGTGCTTTGATTATCACACAACACTGTCACACACTTTTGTGTTATCCCAAAATCTTTCAAAATCCCTTTCAACCATATAGCTTCTTTGCAAGCATCTGTCACTGCAATATACTCTGCCTCTGTTGTGGATAGGGCCACTACTGGTTGATGTATTGACCTCCATGACACTGCTGTTCCATAAAGTGTGAAGACATACCCTGAAATAGACTTTCTGGTGTCTATATTTCCAGCAAAATCAGCATCCACAAACCCTCTCAAAGGTTCATTTCCTGTGTTTGTTCTCACATATTTCAAACCTAACTTTAATGTTCCCTTCAGATACCTCAGAATCTGCTTCAGTGCTTCCCAGTGCTCTCTTCCTGGATTTGCCATGAACCTACTCACTAAAGACACTGCAAATACTAAATCTGGCCGGCTACAAATCATACCATACATGAGACTCCCTACTCCACTTGCATAAGGTATATTCTGCATCTGTTTCTCTTCAGCAGGTGTTTGTGGGCTTTGATCTCTTGATAGCTTGGTTTGTTGCCCCACTGGAATTACCAATGGTTTAGATTCATGCATATTGAACCTCTCTAGCACCTTTTGTAGATAATCCTTCTGAGATAAGCACAGCACTCCAGCTTCTCTGTCTCTGATAATATCCATTCCTAGCATTTTCTTGGCATCTCCTAGGTCTTTCATCTCGAATTTAGTACTCAATTTTCCCTTTAGCTGTTGGATCTTCAACTTACTCTTACTGGCAATCAACATGTCATCTACATATAGCAACAAGTATAACTGATCTGTCTTTGCATTCTTCTCCAAATACACACAGTTGTCATATAAACTTCTGACAAATCCAGAGTTTACCATGAACTCATTGAACCTTTTGTTCCACTGCCTTGGGCTTTGTTTCAATCCATACAAAGACTTTTTCAAGTGACATACTTTGTCTTCTTCTCCAGGACTTTCAAAACCTTCAGGTTGCTTCATGTAAATATCTTCCATTAGCTCTCCATGTAGGAAAGCTGTCTTGACATCTAGTTGTTGTAATTCCAGATTTTCTTGTGTGACTTTTGCCAGCAGAATTCTGATGGAAGTATGCTTGACTACTGGTGAAAATACTTCATGGAAATCAATTCCTTCCCTCTGTGTGAATCCTCTTGCCACCAACCTGGCCTTATATCTGATCCTCTCACCATTCACCATTTCCAGTTTCTTCTTAAAGATCCATTTGGAGCTTATAAGTTTCTGACTACTTGATTTTTTCACCAGATCCCAAGTGTGGTTTCTCTTCAGAGAATTCATCTCTTCCAGCATGGCATTGATCCATTGTTTCTTTTCTGCACCTTTGATAGCTTCTGTATAATTCTGTGGTTCTGAATGTTCAAGAGCTTCTGCAGCATTCAAAGCATAGTACACCATGTCAGCTTGTCCATACCTCCTTGGTGGATGAACTTCTCTCCTGGCCCTATCTCTTGCCAAACTGTAGTTTCTTAGGCTATTTGGCTCAGTTTGATCTTCTTCACTTTCTGAGGAACTACTTGATTCTTCAGGGTTTGCTGGTTGTAATTCTTGTAGAGTTCTCATCCCTGATACCTCCACCTCAACTGGTGAGTTTTCTTCTTGTATAACTCCTTCAACTTCTGATTTGTCTCCAGTTGAGAGGTATCCCATGACTCCTTCATTGAACTTCACATCCCTGCTAATGATCAATTTCCTGTGTCCTTGTTCAACACACCACAACCTGTAACCCTTTGTTCCTTCTGGATATCCAAGGAAAACACACCTCAATGCTCTAGGGTCCAGTTTGTCCTGTTTTATATGAGTGAAAGCTAAGCATCCAAATACCTTGAGTTCTGAATAGTTTGGCATCCTTCCATACCATATTTCATCTGGAGTCTTGAAATCCAATGATGATGAAGGGGTTTTGTTGATGAGATAACATGCTGTGTTTACTGTTTCTCCCCAGAAACTTTTTGGAAGTCTTGCATCTATCATCATGCACCTGACTTTTTCCAGAATAGTCCTGTTTAACCTCTCAGCAACCCCATTCTGTTGAGGATTCAATGGTACTATTCTATGCCTCACAATTCCCCTTTCCTTGCAAAATTCTGTGAATTCATTTGACAGATACTCAAGACCATTATCAGTTCTTAGATATTTAAGCTTTCTTCCTCTCTGGTTTTCCACTTGTGTGTACCATTCTTTGAACTTTGAGAATGCTTCACTCTTTTGCTTTAAGATGTACACCCACACCTTTCTGCTATAGTCATCAATTATGGTTATAAAGTACTTTCCACCACTTAAGGTTTCTGTTCTTGCAGGCCCCCATACATCAGAATGGGCATAATCTAAGATCTCCTTGGTAGTATGAGCAGCTGTTCCATAGGTCTGTTTCTTAGATTTTCCCATTGCACACTGATCACAGAATTCCAGGCTGTTAGAATTCAAATTTCCAATTACTCCTTTCCTTGCCAGCTCCTGCATTCCCCTGATTCCAATATGACCCATCCTTTTGTGCCATATCATTGCTTCTGTATTACTTAGTGTGACATCTGTTGATCCAATAACAGATTCTCCAATCAAGATATACAAGCCATTCTGTTTCACTCCTTTCATTACCACTTTGTTATACTTAGTAATATGAATATATCCATTCACAGTACTAAATTCACAACCAGATTCATTTAGGGAACCAAGTGATATTAGATTCCTTTTGAGAGATGGCACATACCTCACGTTTGAGATAATTCTTGGGACTCCATCATGCATTTGGATCTTCACAGAGCCCACTCCTCTTACTTTACATGACTGATCATTCCCCAGAAGGACAATTCCCCCATCAGTTTTGGTCAGTTCTTGGAATAGGTGCTCATGAGGGCACATATGGAATGAGCAACCTGTATCCAACACCCATTCCTTGGTGATTCTGCCTTCTGATACATTCAGCACCTCTGCTAGGTCATCTGCTTGCTCTGCTACCGCAGCATCCGCTTCCTTTTTCTCAGACTTGTTTTTCCTGGAAGGGCAATTCTTCTTGAGATGCCCTGTTTTTTTGCAGGAGTAACATCTCCTTTTCTCCACCCAGTCTGATGATTTCTTGGAATCAGTTTCACCAGTCTTGCCTTCTTTCTGGCCCTGATTTTGACCCTTCTTCTTTTGAAATTGCTTCTTGAATTTCACATGTAATCCTTCAGCAGCAGAGTTGGATTTCTGATCACTTTGAAGTTGTAATCCTTTAGTTTTCAAGGAAGTAACTATCACATCATAGCTCAACTTTTCTTGTCTACCAAACATTAGAGTATCTCTAAAACTTCCAAGTGACTTTGGTAGAGAATTCAGCAACATGAGGGATTTATCATCCTCCTCCAGGTTTACACCAAGGTCTTCAAGGTCATCAATCAGATGATTGAACTCATCTAATTGATCAATCAATGTCTTCTCCTCCACCATTTTGAAAGCAAGCAATTTCTGTTTAAGGAAGAGTTTGTTTGTTACTGTTTTGGATTGATACAACTCTTCCAGTTTTGACCACGCTTCCAAAGCAGATTTGCATCTGGAGATTTCTCTGAGTGGTTTATCCCCTAGACACAGAATTATGGAGCTCAACGCCTTCTGATCAGTCTCCAGGAACTTTGGTCTTTCTGCTAGAGGCCAATCTTCTTGAGCCTTCAACGCCATGGATAGCCCATTTTGAATTAAGATAGCATTCATCTTAATTTTCCACAGGGCAAAGTCATTCTTCCCCGTAAACCTGGCAACCTCCATCTTCATGCCCGCCATTGATCTCTATCTCCTCTGGTTCGAGACCTTCCCACAGACGGCGCCAAGGATTCAACCCACAATCACTCACACAACGTTCGACCAGAGAACGACGGAAACAGCCGAGAATCAATCACAATTCTGGACGAACCAGAAACCGAAAACGAAGAAAAACAATAAGGAAGAAAAACGCAATCACACAGAAAGATTTTACGTGGTTCGAACTAACGTTCTACATCCACGGAAGATCAGCACTCCTCAATTCACTATCAATCTCCAAGAATACAAGAATTACACAAGAATTACAACACTCCTTCAGCTAGAACCCTAAACTGAAAATAACCGCAACTCTTCTCTCTAATTCTCTCTTGAAAACTGATTAGCTAAGGGGAAAACATTAAATTGAGTACTTATACAACATATAACAATGCTCTGAATAGAAAAATCAGCTCAAGTCGTCCAGGAGAGGAAGTTATCAGCTTAACCGCTTCGCAACGGTTTCAAAACCGTTGTCTTTATCTGCTCTTCTGAAACTGAATCATAACCACCCTGAACCGGTGGTTATGACTTCGGCTTTCTTCCAGAACTGCTTTCTCCGGTCCGTTTCTTCCACTGATAAACCCGGTTCCTGAACCACTCCATTATTTCCAGTCAAAACATGTTACACTTGATGCAATTGACTCAACATTCACAAATACAAACAATGAACTACACCCCCAGCCCCATCTCTTCTTTATTTCGTCGCACATTTGAAGGTGCACGTGGAGTTGTTCTGGGGTCATCCTTGTTGTGTCTCTCATGATTATGTCGTAGTCTCTTTATTTGTTGAAAGTCTTTAGTTCGGCAATTTTCTGTTGTGAAATTGCCGTATATTCTTCCATGTTGCTCTCGATCGATGGTTTAATCTCTTCATAAGCATCGGCTTTTCCCTTGCCTTTCCTCTTAGCTGCTTTCTGACCGATCGGACGAATATGGTCTAGATCATCATCTTCGTTGTTGGAGGATGATGTGTACGCGCCTGACGCCGAAGTCTTTGTCTTCTTTTTCCCCCGATGATCACGATTTTGCTGGTTAATCCACTTTGGGCAAACACTTAGCACCTTCCACATTCCAAGAAGCCTATTGAAGTCAACATTCTTGTAAGTGAGTGACCACTGCTGCAACGCATCCACCAGTATATCGCATCGCTTCGTCCGCTTGCCCAATTTTCCTTCAGCGTAATGTAAATTGCATTAAATAGAGACACGTGCTTTGCTGCAGTATAATAATGTGTCTTCATCGGGCCCCATGGTCGTTCAATGAAACCAACAGGATGATTTTTGTTGTAGTCGGTTGCGATTCGTTTCCACATTTTTTCCAATTTTTGGGCATTGTCGATCGCTGAATCTTCGCTTATATTTACCCAACATCGAGCTAGAAGTTCATTTTCATCTCCATTCCATCTTGGATTGTATGTCCCCTTTCTCCCCTGTGGGACGTCACCGACTCCGTCGGAAGCTGCATCTTCGTCGAGGTTAATATGCTCGAGCCCCACAGGTGACGAGCGTGGTGGGTATGGGGAAGCTGTTCCCGAGGACGGAGTGTTGCATTCCTTGTCGGTGCTCGATCCGTCTATACTCGCTCTTCTGGAGGAGTACTGGGGGGTCGTTGTTGCACTCCGAGGAGGAAATCCATAAGGAGGAGGGGACATATAAGGATATTGGAATCCTTCATTTGGATACATAGCGTAAGGAGCACCCGGTGTAGACATGGGGTTGATATGAGGATATGCATGCTGCGAGAAATTTGGAGCTGGTATCATGTTGGGTCTAATAGGAGAATTTTGGGAGTTGGTGGTGGAATTTGGCAGACGAGGATTGGAATTTTCTTCCGAATCGGAAGAATTGTTAAACCAATTTCTGGACCAAGATCTTCCAGCCATTGCAGTAGTGATTCACAAAAAAATAATTTGAAGAAATAGTAGGAGAAAATTAGAGATGTTGGTGAAGAAATGAAGTTTTTGCATGTTTTTATAGCGAAGATTATTTTTTAAAAAATTTGCCAACGGCCAGGAATAGTGAATCGAGCCGTTGGCAACAGTAGGCTTTTTACCAATTCACAAAAAGGCATTGCAAATTAAAAAAAAAATCTGAATTTAAAAAAAAAAAAAAAAAAAAAAAAAGGAAAACGGGAATTTGAGGAGCAGTGGCCGACAGGCCATTTATGGCGCGGGCCCCACCGCTCACGCCCTTCTAGAGCGGGTGCGGGCCACGCGCCATGGCTTCAGCTTCCATTTCGCGAGTGCTGCCCACTCCCGGCCCCCCCCCCCCCCCAGCTGCCCCCCCCCCCCCCCTCCCCCCTTCCCCCCAACCCCTGAATGTCCAAATAAAACACCCCAACCCATTTATTTCATTTCCTACCCATCCCCTCCAATGCATTCCTACCCCTTTTTCACACTCAATTAATTAAAATGCTACACCCATTGTGGGTGCCCTTACAAAAAATTACCAATAGAGATAACATATAATTTAGGTAATGATAATATTATGAGATTTGTAGGAGGATTGTTTAGATATTGGGAGAAATATGGGAAATTTGCTAGAATGACTTGTTTTTATGAAAAAATTATTTTCCTCAAAAATAACTTTCTTTTATGTAGAGGGAATATTTAAAATATGGATTGGATTCCTCCACGTTGGTTGCTAATTTACAAACTTTAACTCCAAGATCCTCTTTTCTTATTCAAATTCCATGTTTGACTTTTACTTTTCTTACTTGTTTACCTACAAAATAAGGAAATAAATCTAAATATATCTATAAGAGAGTAAGGAAATAAATCTAAATATATCTATAAGAGATTTGATTAGTTAATGTAAAATAATTCAACATTAATTAAACAAATACAATCTAACTGAATATAACTAGTCTAATTTAACCTAGTTACATCTAAGTCGATACAATATATTATATGATTACTCAATACTCCCTCCGTCCCAAGATAATTTGCACACTTTTATTTTTGGGATGTTCCGAAATAATTTGCACACCCTTAAAAATGAAATTTATCTTACAATCTCCACCCTTAAAATCTCCACCCTCATTTGAAAACGTCAATTAAAAAATAAAAAACAGCTCTTTCTTATTCCACGTGCCGGAAGGAGTGTGCAAATTATCTCGAAATGAAGGAAGTACTATTTTTTGACAAAATGTCAAGACAATAATTTATGAAAATATAGCAAATATATTTCGTGACATAAAGTAATCGAAAATTGTATATATCCTAATATTTGTTTTAAATTTAGTTATTTGATACAGCATATAGTAAATTCATCCTACAATATTTAATTAACCAAATTAATAGTGTTATTATATGAAATACAATATAATAAAAAAAAAAATTGGTGTTCATGTCTGCATCACACATGATCTTTACTAGTAATTTTGAAGGAGCCTTAGTTATTTTAAATTTATCAAAAATCATTTAACAGAGGGACACAGTAATTTCATTGTTAAGTCTCCAAATAAAAGTAATTTCATTGTGAACAGCACCCCTAGTATGGGGGGAGTTACGGGAATCTTTTATTTAAAAGATATAACAGTAATCTTGAAAGCTGAAAATTTTGAAAGAAACACCAACCAATAAAACGAAAGAATAATTCTGTTTAAATCTCTAATGTAATGAATTAAAAAATGTGATGTGGGAATAGCAAGGTGATTCACATGGCAAATTGGGATACTTTCTTATTTTATTTTGTTTTCTGTAAGATCACGATTTCCAAACTCCCCCGACAAGATGGCAAATTGGGATTCTTTCATATTTCGTTCATGTTATATTCGTTTTTCGTTCTCGGTGAGCTCATGCTACAGTCTTCGTCGCACTTCATTGTTATTACTCTTTGCAGTAAAACTATTTTATAGAGACACGGATAACAATAAAATGACGATTAGTAAAGGACCAAATTATCCTTGTTAACAAAATAGTAGTTAACTGTGAGAAGTTAACGGAGGGAGTAGTATTTAACTAAATAATATTTTAGAAACTCCGAAGTGTTACTTCTCCTTGAGAAAGTTACAATTTTTGCAAAAATATATATCTTCACTGAAATTGTGTTGCTTTTATTGGAACAATTTGGATGCGAGAAATAATTTAAAATATTATTATCAGTTTTAGTTGTAATATGAATTTATTCATTATTAATACTGTTAACAAAAAAAATTCTCTTTGTTGAAAAAAATACCATACTGTGATTTTATGTATTACCAAAGTAATACATTTGAAATGGGTAATACTCCATCCGTCCCACTTAGAATTGCACACTTGTTTTTCTATTCGTCTACTTAACTTTGCATATCTTTAATTTTTTTTTTTTAAATCTCCATCATCAATCTACATATTTAATAAAATCTAACTAAAAAGTAAAAATAATTTTTTCTTAACATTTGTGTCCGATCAGTTTTGCAAAATTAAGTGGGATGGAGGAAATTTATTATTAACCTTACGACATTACACTTTCTCCCTCTAAAAATAAGCGTAAAACGTGGCAGACAACATTGAATCCCTAAATAAACATCCCCAAGCCCAATAGCATCCGCCCTCAGCATCTGCCATGGCTGAAACCGAACAGTCACAACCTCAATCAGCCGCGGCCGCCGAGAAATACCCCAGCATTTGGCCCCTTATAATGCGCAATCTGATATCCAAGAGACTTAGCGAAAACCTACGTAAGCAATATGAAAAAACACAAGATTTACGTGGTTCGATCCGGAGATCTACGTCCACGGGCACAAAATAGCACCTGCCGAGGTGTTTCTTTTACTAGATCTTTGAGTTTACACGTAGTAATTTCAGAATACAGAATGCGAACCCTAATTCAGAGTTCTTTCCTTCAATTTATACTAAACCCTACTGAACCCTAACTGAACCCTAACTAACTCCCTATTATCACGCCTCTTTTCCGTTGCATGGTGGTTGGGAACGGATCGTGGGCCTTGATTCGCGGAACAAGTCATAAGTTGGGCCGCGCCACACGCGTTATCTGGGACGCGCACCTCTGGACCTTCTGGGCCGGTTAATGGGCCGAGGTTCTGGGCCGACCCGAAGTGACCGGGCCATCCCTATCAGATGCCCCCCCCCCCCAGCCGGAGCGAGGAAGGAGCTTCGGTTGTAACCGGGGTGTTTCTGGATGGCCAAGACTGCTCCGCATCGAAGGTGCTCCACAGTGCAATCCGTGGAAGCTGAATCGAACTAGGTCGAACTACGCCGGGATGATAGCGAGTCCTCCAAAAGCAAGAAACGGTATCGGAAGTTGATAATAATCTGGCCGAGGTGAAGGGATCACCGGAGTGTAATAGTCTGGCCGAGGTGAAGGGAGCACCGGAGTGTAGTCCAAATCTTCCTGGGCAAGGATGGGGTTGATGTGATTGGCGGCGCCATCATGAGAGAGAGGGATGTGAAGTGACACGCTCTGCAATCCCCAATAAAGTTGTTCCCCACGCGCCTTGGGAACCGCAAAGCGCGTGCCTAGCACGTCCAGACCTGAAACATGGAATTTGAATAGGCTACATCTGGACCGTTGATTCTTTCAAGTATATATTGGGAATAATAGCCCAGTTCCATTCATCTTCTTCCTTGTGATTTGCCATCTTTAGAAAGCGGGAAAAAAAAGGAGAAACCTGTTCGAGTGTGAATCATCTCAAATCAAAAACTTCTCAACTCAAACCAAGTAAGTATGCCTTCTTCTTCATCTTCTTCTTCTGTTCGGGAAGTAGGGACTAAGAACGCCCCGTTAGATGTGCCACCTTTGCGAGTCCTAATTCCAGAGAGGAATGAGGTTAGGACTGTGGATCGAGTCGATGGCAGGGAAACCAATGTCAAGATGGTCGGTTTCTATGAATGCGCGGAGGAGGACTTTGAAGTGTCCACTGTAGCGTTACGTATGACGCGAGTGCAGATTGAGAGAGAAATCCCCTCATTTTACCTTCCCTTTAATTTAGAATACATAGTACCGGACCCCGGTGATAGGGCCTGCTGCCCGCCGCAGGGTTTCATTAGTGTGTATATAGATTTCCTGAGAATAGGCTTGAGATTGCCCCTGTGGGACATTGTGGTCCGGTTACTGAGTTACTATAACATTGCCTTAAGCCAACTAGCGCCAAATGCGGTGAGGCAAGTAGTCGGATTCACCGTAGTGTGCAAAAATGCCGGGGTAGAACCAACCGTAGAGCTATTTAGGTTTTTTTACCAACTAAAAGCCTTCGGTAAATCCAAGGGGTGGTACTCCTTCAGTCCCCGAGCCCGAGGTGGGTTCAAGGTGCAAAACCCGAGTAAGGTAGAGGGATGGAAGGAGAGGTTTATTTTTGTGAAGAACGGAGTAGCTCTCCCGAAGTGGAGGAGGGATGAGGTACTCGATACTGCCCCGGTGGAGAATCCGGAGGCCGAAGTCGTACATTCATTCCGGTCAGTGGGGACTTTCAAGACCCTCTGTACTGAGGAGGAACTGGAGGGGGCCGGACTGAGCCTGTATTATTCGGGCGATGCGGTTGCTGAGGAGGGTAGGAGTTCTCATGTTATGCTTTTTACAAACTGTTGTTTTGTACAGAACTAACTTCAAACTTTGCATGCAGTGGGACGCTTCGAAAAAGAGACAGCAGGAGGCCCCGCTGCGGCTGCAGCGGCCAAGAAGAAGGGTAAATCTACTGAGGTGTCTCCCCGGGGGAAGATGTCACCCAGTCCACGACCTTCTGTGGGGTCGGAAGAACGAGTTGTGCCGGCGGGGTCAACCCCCGGAACGAAGAGGAGGCCAGAGCCTACCGGGACCCCGCCGGCACCATCCAAAAGACCCCGAATAGGGGAAAGCGCGGAGGTAAATTTGAAACGCTGTTCATAATTTCTACGCACACGAAGTGTGTATTATTAATACTGAGTTCTGTTTCATGTCTTGTGTAATATCCAGAGGGAACAAGCGGCCCCCGGTCTACTGGGGTTGGAGGGCTTGACGCCGAGGAGCTTCTGCGGCTAGCTAGGGGAATCATGGAGATTGGCCGGAAGAACGAGATAGAGGCCAAAGAAGAGCTGGCCGCGGTGGCAAGGGATCTTTGCGCGCGCAATGACAAGCTAACTCAGGATTTGACAGAAGCGCGGAAGAGAGCGGTTTTGGCAGAAGCTGAAGTGGCACGTCTACGCGAGGTGGATGCAGAGGCCAGAGCCCTTCGTGGAGAAACGGCCCAGCTTCGGGCAGAAATGAAGGCCCAGGAAGCGGCGATCGTCGAAGGCCAGGAAGCAATGCTGAAAGCATTTGCTGAAAAATTACTCCAGACGACGACATTCCTGGACTTTCAGACGGACTTCGTCGCTATCGGGGACACGGCCACACACTCCTTGTTACTAGAGCAAATCAAAGAAGTCTACCCGAATGTGGACGTATACCGTCCAGAGTTCGGGTATGACTACAACGCTGTGGCCGGGGTGGAGGAGGCCTACTACAAATCTAACTCACCTCCCGGAGTGGCCCCTCATAAAAGCTCTAGCGGAGAAGAAGGTGATACTGAGGGCCGAGGAGGTGGCGAGCTGCGATGCGGACCAAGACCAGGAATTCCTAGCATTCCGTCGCGGTGAGTTCACCTCTGGACTCCGAAACAAAGAGCCACCCCCCCGTGTAGAAACTGCCGCTGTTGCCGAAGTGGGAGATGCAGGAACTGCTGAGGGACGACTGGAGGAGGTGCCCGAAGAGGCCGAGGGGACCGAGAGGGAGGTCAGTCGTTCCCCTCAAATTTAATGTAATAGACAATAGGAGTAGATGTAGACTTTGGATTGAATCATGGATAATGTACTTTGACTTTGTTGAATATATAAATTTGTTTTTGAACTGAACTCCCGCTCATTGTATGCCCGAGATTGATCGTTCTTGTTGATTCTTTTGGCTGTTTAGAATACCGCGGAATTGCACGAGACGATAAAGAAGCTTATGCGATCACTAGAGTGGTTCCGCGGAGAGAAGAACAACCTGCAAATGCACGTGGTGCCAAGGCTAGAAAAGCGGGTGTCCGTTGCGGAAAAGAGAGCGGAGGAAGCCGAAGAAAGAGCCAAGGATTACGAACTGAAGTACCGGGCTAAAGCTGCTGAAATGAGCCGTGTCCTCGTTCATCAAAGGGAGTATGACCGGATACTGTCTGAGTTCGGCCTTCTGACCTTTGAAGAAGTGGAAGAGCGGGTCGTAGAGATTCAGGGCGAAATCTCGGCACTTATGGCAAATGACCCAGCCGAGTCCTCGGAGCTTGTAAGAAAGCGAGAGGTTTTGGAGCTGCTTCTCAGCATGTATGAAGGACTGAAGAGCCGAGGCAGGTGGAGGCCTTCTGCCGAGGAATACATTGCTAGTACAAGCCGAAGCCAAGGTACTTCAAAAGCCCCCCGGAAGGGTAAAAAGAAGCCCGAGGTAAAGAGCACAGGCATTGTTATTCGAGAGTCAGTTCCTGTGACTACGAACGAAGAAGAGCCCGCCGTTGTCGCCGAAGAGGCAGTCGAAGAACTGGCTAGAGAAATCGAGGTGATGGTCCCCGAGGAATGGGACCCTGTGCAATGGGCCGAAACCCCGAGGTCTGCTCCACAGCCAAGTAGCCGTGCTCGTACAAGAGACGAAGTTCCCAGGCAAACGCCAAGAACAAGTCCTCGGCGTCGGGAAGCCCGCGGGGAGGAAAGAGCCGGAGCCCGAGGTCGAAGAACGACAAGATCCCGGAGGACACAGCGTAGGTCTAGGAGTAGGCCTCAACGAATACTGGCTCGGGGGCCGTAGATAATTGTTTATTCATTTTTTTTTTTTTTTTTTTTTTTTGAAGTCTTATGTAAAAAACTTTTTGGCATCACCTCGAAGGAGGATAATAAAATCGTTTTGGTGTGCGTAGTTGTGTTAAGGAAAACAACAAGTTATTAACAAAAAGTAGTAATTGTTTTAACGGGTGTTCGGGAACATAATATGGATAACTCCAATTTAAATCTCCCCGGACGGATCGGGCGGGAGTAAAATCTCCCCGGACGGATCAGGCGGGAGTAAAATCTCCCTGGACGGATCGGGCGGGAGTAAAATCTCCCTGGACGGATCGGGCGGGAGCAAACACCTCCCCGGTTAAACAGGCGAGAGAGTGATAAGAGTCCGGGGACGAAATGTGAATCTCTTCGGACGGACCGAGAGAGAGAGATTTAGTTGTCCGGAGACGAATAGTAATAATACGACTGCGTTAGGGCGTCCCCGTAACGTAAAAGAGAACACAGCAAGATGCATAAACAAAGAGTATTTATTCAATTATGAGTGCCGGAGCAAATTGAAGGATACAAAGAAAGATAACAACATAAAAGAAGTGTACAAAGAGCACAAAGATAAGATGATACTTGTCATTTGGCATTCACAGATAGAAGCGCCTCAAGTTGGTAACATGCCAGCTTCGGGGAATTGAGGTTCCATCGAGATGCTCTAACTGATAGGATCCGGAATCGTGCGCGGCAACGATGCGATAAGGACCTTCCCACGAAGCATGTAACTTCCCCTCGGGGGCAGCTTTGCTGGCTGAATTGAGTCGAAGTACTAGGTCCCCGACATTGAATTGAGTACCTCGAACCCGGAGTGATGATACTGGGCTGCACGTTGTTTACACCTGGCCTGCTGGATGAATGATTGATCACGACAATATTCGAGCTCATCCAAATTTGCATGGAGAGCTTCGTCATTATCCTCGGGAATCAATGTGATGAGGCGGGGGCTTGGTACGCTGATTTCCGCCGGAATAACTGCTTCGGAGCCGTAAGTTAGGCTGTAGGGGGTCTCCCCGGTAGAGGTATGCGGTGTCGTGCGATAAGCCCATAGAACTTGCGGAAGGTTTTCGGCCCAAAGACCTTTGGCATTATCCAGGCGTTTCTTTATACCCGTGAGCAGTGTTCGGTTGGTGACTTCAACCTGACCGTTGGCTTGAGGGTGAGCTACCGAGGTGAAAATTTGTTTGATATGAAGCTCCTCGCACCATGACCAGAAGGGATCGTTGGCAAATTGCTTGCCGTTATCCGAGATGATAGTGCTCGGTATGCCAAAACGACATATGATATTTCGCCAGACGAACTTCAGGATGTTTTGGCCAGTGATGGCAGTAAGAGGTTCCGCTTCCACCCATTTGGTGAAGTAATCCACGGCGACCACCAGAAACTTCAATCCCCCTGGAGCGACCGGAAATGGGCCAACAATATCAATTCCCCACTGAATAAATGGCCACGCACTTTGGATTCCAGTGAGTTCGGTTTGAGGCAGGTGTTTCACACGAGAATGTAGCTGACACTTGCTGCATTTTGTCACTAAGTCGTGGGCATCGTTAAACAAAGTTGGCCAATAATATCCCCAGTGGAGAACTTTCTTGGCCAATATCCGGGAGCCGATGTGACTGGCACAGGCTCCTTCGTGAACCTCCCGTAAAACTTGATTAGCCTCGGCAGGAGCGAGGCATCGAAGACTCGATTGTAAGTACGACCGTCGATACAAGACTCCATCATGAAAGGAGTATTTGGGGGCTTTGAGGACTACTTGCCGAGCTCGCAGCTTATCATTAGGCAGAATTCCATCTCGGAGATACTGAACGATAGGGGTCATCCAATTCGGATCACTATCGGTCAATACCGAAACCGTTGCCTCATGAATTGCCGGATGAAATAAGTCTTCGACTATTATATCCGGAGATATGTTAGTTCGGACCGCGGAGGCTAATTTGCTGAGCGCATCTGCTCTTGCATTCTGAGTACGTGGTATTTTCCGGATAACAACTGTATCAAGGGTTGACATAAATTTGAGTGTTAAAGCACGATACCTGATCATTGTTTCATCCTTGGCGACATAAGTTCCCTGGATTTGCTTGGACACGACCTCGGAGTCCGTGAAGAGCTCAAGATGGCGAATGGCTAAGGATTGAGCGAGCCGGAGCCCGGCGAGAACGGCCTCGTATTCTGCTTCATTATTGGTCACCTTAAATTTGAATCGGATGACGTACTTAACTTCAACTCCCTCGGGGTCAATGAGGAGCACCCCTGCACCACTTCCTCGAGTCGTGGATGCACCATCCACATATAATTGCCACTTGCGAGGTGAGGCTACGAGGGTAGCAGGATGGTGAGTACCACTGTCTGCCGAAGACTCATGATTATCCTCCGGGGTTTCAGCCAAAAAGTCTGCAAGTGCTTGACCCTTAATAGCTCGGCGGGGAAGAAATTGAATATCATATTCGCCTAATTTGACAGCCCATTTGGCGAGGCGCCCTGACACCTCGGGTTTGATAAGAATCTGACGGATAGGATGATTGGTCAGAACTCGTATTTCGCGCCCTTGGAAGTATGGCCGCAGACGCCGAGCCGCCATGACAAGGGCCAGAACGGTTTTCTCCAGCCTGGAGTATCGTGTCTCCGCCCCGTGAAGTACTCGGCTTGCGAAATACACGGGATGTTGAACACCATTGACTTCTCGCACGAGTGCGGCGCTAATAGCTTCCTCGGCGGAAGCTAAATACATATAAAGAGGCTCTCCGGAGAGAGGAACTGACAAAGTGGGCAAGTGCTGAATATGACGCTTCAAAGCCTCGAAAGCCTCGGTACACTCTGGGGTCCACTCAAATGACTTCGCTTGTCTCAAAATTTTAAAGAATGGGAGTTGGCGCTCTGCCGCTTTAGATAAAAAGAGATTTAAGGCCGCCAAACCACCCGTGAGGCGTTGAACGTCTCTGAACGTCTTTGGTGGTTGCAGATCTAAAACATCCCGAAGTTTGGCTGGATTGGCCTGAAGACCGTGCTGTGAAACCATATAACCGAGAAACTTGCCGGAGCCGACGCCAAAAGTGCATTTTGCCGGATTAAGTCGCAAATTGTAACGCCGCAAAGTACGCAACGTTTCGGCAATGTCTTGCACGCACGAAGAATGGGAGGTACTTTTTATAACCAGATCATCGACGTAAACCTCGACGTTGCGGCCAATCTGATCGTGGAAAACGCGGTCCATGAGACGTTGATATGTGGCTCCAGCGTTCTTGAGCCCGAAGGGCATTTTCTTAAAAGCAAAACACCCAAATGCAGTGATAAATGCCGTCTTGAGGGCATCCTGAGGATCCATAAAGATCTGGTGGTATCCCTTATACAGGTCTAAGAAACAAAGTGCCACGTACCCAGTAATGGCTTCGGCCTTTTGGTCGATGGAAGGTAGGGGATAACAGTCCTTCGGGCAATGTTTATTGAGGTCGGAGAAGTCGACACACATCCGCCATGCCCCGCTGGACTTTATCACCATCACTGGATTGGATAGCCAAGAAGGGTAATACACTTCGAACAAGATGTCCGCATCCAAGAGTTGTTGCACCTCGATTCGAATTGCTGCATTTCGCTCCGGAGCGAACTTCCTTTGCTTTTGCTATATAGGCTTTACGTTGGGATCGATGTTCAGCTTGTGGGTTATTATATCGGGAGAGACCCCGGGCATATCCAAAGGGGACCATGCGAAGACATCAGAATACTCTCGCAAGGTCTGAATGATGGCCTGGTGTAACCATGGCACATCCACGGCACCGACAGTTACAGTTTGTTCTGGTTTGGACGGATCAAGCGGCACCTGGACGGTGGTATCCCCCAATGAGGTACACACCTGAGGTTCAAGAGCCGATGACGCTACTTGAAGCTGCTGTTTGGGAGGAACTTTGGTAGTCTTTTTGAGTGCCACGTACATGCACTCCTTAGAAACCTGCTGACTACCGCGAATAGCCACTTCCCCATGTGAGGTGGGGAACTTTAGCGCGAGGTGGTATGTGGAGCATATGGCTTTGGCAGGAGTAAGCCAATCCCGACCCAAGATCATGTTGTACGGTGACGGGGAATTAACCACGTAAAAATCCACGAAAATGGTTTTTATCGCCGGATAGGTCCCCAGAGACGCCGGGAGAGTGATGACACCTTCTGGTTGGACTTCACCCTGAGTGAAAGTCTGCAGTGGCTCGGGGGCCGGCCGAAGTTGTTCCTGAGGAATCCCCATCTTTTGGAAACAGTCAGCGAATATAACACTCACTGCGGCTCCATTGTCCACGAAGACCCGCTTTATTGTAATGTTGGCTACAGTCATGTCGATGACAATGGCGTCAGTATGAGGTGTTATCTCTGGAACCGGGTCCCTATCTGTGAAACTAACAGTTTCGGATTGATGGAGGCGCTTATGACGTGGCTCCTCGGGAGGAGGACGGCGAGCCTCTGCCTTCAAGGCATTTCATGAAGCCCCGGTGGGGAGGGCCCCATATATCACGTTTATTACGTGAGTGGGTGCATTGTCTCCGGGTCCTCCCGGAGGAGGAGGTGGTGGCAGAAAACGAGGTTGTTGGCGATTGCCAGAGTCTTGCCGTGCATGATTGCTAGATCCCGGCCGATTATTCTGCCACGGCGGCCGATTTTGTTGTGTACCCCGGTCATGATAACCTCCGCGGTTATGAGAAGAACCCCCATTCTGACTTGTCCGAGGTTTGTCATCGGTCCGCGCAATGTATTGTCGCAAGAGACCTTTCCTTAAGCATTCCTCAATTTCCTTACTGAGCTCTCGGCACTCCTCAGTCTCGTGCCCATGATCTCGGTGGTATGCACACCACTTTCCACGGTTCCTCTTTTCAGGCGGAGCAGTCATCCGCGGACAGGGTCGTAAATCGTTCTTGTGAACAGAAAGAATTTCAGCTCGTGATTTTGTCAGCGGAGTGAATTGTGGAATATCACCTCGAGATTCTGAACGCCTCGAGTTCAGACGAGAAAAGGCACTAGGTCGTGTGCTAGGCCCAACTTGTGCCCTGTCGGACTGCCGCTTGCTAGCATGTTTCTCACGTTTCCGACGAGTCTGCTCCTCGGCCTTAGCATATCTGCACACCGTTTTGACCGGTGGATTACGAACCAACTCGGTGTAGAGTGGTCCGGGACGGAGTCCATTCATGAATGCGTTGATGACTACATCATCTGAGCAATTTCCCACCTTGAGACTCTCCGCTGTAAAGCGGTTAAGAAATTGGGTAACGGTTTCACCGTCCCGCTGTTCCATATTCATGAGGTCGGCCAGGGTGGCCATGGGCTTCGCACGTGCTTCGAAACGCGCCCAAAAGTGTTCGGCGAGTTCTCTAAAAGAGGATACGCTATTGCGCGGGAGAGAATCAAACCAAACCCGAGCTTCATCCTGAAGGTACTCAGGGAAAATCTTACAATAATGGAGGGACGTAGTATGATCGCGGCTAAGCATGTTGTGCCTGAAAGATCCAAGAAAATTGGCTGGATCTCCGGTGCCGTCGTAAGGTGGTATGGCAGGCCTTTTGAACCCTTCGGGAAGGGAGGTGGCAATGATTTCTTGAGAGAACGGTGTGATGATATCTCCATTGGCATCAAGACCCAGGATTCTGTCGAGCTCGACATTGCGTTGGACTCGCTCATACTCTTGAAGATCTAGAGTATGAGGGTTGGCATAACGAACTCTTTTAGCCGCGTTGAGTGGACGGCGGCGATCGACATCCGTAGGTTCGTCGTTGCGCTGTCTTGACCCGTTAGAACTCCCATGGTCCTCGGAAGAACCAGGTCGTTCCCGTCGCCGATCCTGACGCCCACGGTGCACCGGGACTTGTCGATCATGCGAGTGCTGACGATGTGGAGGCACCGCGGGATTGGCATCATGTCCGGCAGGTCCCTCGGGATTTAGGCGATTGGCCGCCCAGTCTTGAAGAACATGAGCATGCTCTTGTAGGAAGGCCTGGAGTAACTCTGGAGTTATTTGAATATTGACCGGTGGCCGGGCAGCAGCGAGATTAGGGTTTTGCATGTCTTGTGGGGGTGGAGGTAAGAACTGGTTGTATGGATTCATAACCGGGCCTGGGTGGCCCTGATGATGAGACGTACCTCTTGTCGGCGATTGCCTCGGCGGCAAAATTTGATCCACGGGTGGATCTTGATTGGCTTGATCACTCTGGCGAGATTGATTCAGACGAGTCATCACCATGATATTCGAATGCACTGTCGATGTCAAAAACTACTTGCGTTCCCACAGACGGCGCCAATTGATAATGCGCAATCTGATATCCAAGAGACTTAGCGAAAACCTACGTAAGCAATATGAAAAAACACAAGATTTACGTGGTTCGATCCGGATATCTACATCCACGGGCACAAAATAGCACCTGCCGAGGTGTTTCTTTTACTAGATCTTTGAGTTTACACGTAGTAATTTCAGAATACAGAATGCGAACCCTAATTCAGAGTTATTTTCTTCAATTTATACTGAACCCTAACTGAACCCTAACTAACTCCCTATTATCACGCCTCTTTTCCGCTGCATGGTGGTTGGGAACGGATCGTGGGCCTTGATTCGCGGAACAAGTCATAAGTTGGGTCGCGCCACACGCGTTATCTGGGACGCGCACCTCTGGACCTTCTGGGCCGGTCAATGGGCCGAGGTTCTGGGCCGACCCGAAGTGACCGGGCCATCCCTATCAGCCCCCAAAAAGCGAAACTTGTGAATTGTACTTTTCTGCATATTAGGTGTCGCCTCTTTATAAATATTGCAATTGCAATTATAAATAAATTATGTCTTTAAGAAAACAGAGATACTTTTTGTCAAGAAAAGTATTGTTTCCGCCAAAAAAATGGTACATTTGGAAAACGATAACAAATTCCACATAAAGAAAAAACGTGATAGCATTATTTTTAACCTTAGTGCTATTGTAACTGTACGGTGTTAGTCAACCTAGTGGCAAACAAGATCAATTCTAAAAGGATTGTCTCTATCTCTCGGACGTTGAATTGTTAAGCAATTAGAACTAATCAATTGACTATATAGTATAAAAAAAAGGTATTTTCTTCTACTTTTTTTGCAACTACAAGAGTAATTATAAAAATAACTATTTGTAATTATTAGCAGTTACATAAAATATTTTATACAATTTTAACAAAAAATTGTTACAATATGACAAACTCTTTTGCAACTCCTTTGTAATTACAAATATATTAGTAACTACTAAGTAGTTGCAAAAAATATTTTTAGTATCTTACTATAAGTGACTACCTATAGTAACCACATGTAGATATGTAATTATGAAAATTATTTTTACGACCACTCTCCCTTTTTTTTGTAACTCGTTTTGTAACTGTAAAAAGTCTTGATTCTTGTAGTTACATATAGATAAAGAATAAACTGAGTATAAAAGTAACAAAACGAAATCAAAACATAATTAATATTTAATTTACTCTTTCATTAACCTTATAAAAAAGGGAATAATTAACTGCTCATGTTCACAATCAAAACCCAACAATATTCTCAGACAAACATTATTGAATAGTAAAAAGAAACAGAGACAATAAAACCCGATATTTTGATCTTGAGCTTCGTCTCTCGCGTTTCTTGCTCTTCAGTCCAAGCTTTCAAGTATTTGACGATTTTCGGAGTAGGAGATGTCCTATGTATAAGTTGTGAATGATTGAGGTTGAAACAGGCTGTAAAATAGACCAAAACGCGTACAAAATGCGTATGGTCTATCATCGATCGGACGCGGCAGCAAATTAAAGTTGTATTATTGCATTACAGCGAAATATAAAAGTCAGGGCCGTTTTGCATTAGATTGTCATCGTGGCTTGATACTGAATAGTATGACTGAGAGAGTCATCCGCAATTTGAGTTGATTCATTTTATTTTTGACTGTTCCGTTACTTAGTTGACTCGTGTCGATCACACAAAAGACTTAGAGAAGACAAAAAAATAAACAAACAATGAAAACAACAAATTAAAGAAGAAGCAATTTCCCTTGTATCTCTTTGGCTTCGTAAAGATGTATCAATAATTTGCAGGTAGAGAAGACAAGGAGATTGCTAAGATTGAGGCAAAAAAAATAAAAAAAAAATGGCCTGATTTGCTACTACTCTCTCGTTCAATCTTCCAGATTTTAATACCTCTATTGCATGTGCTTCTCTTTCATAATGCCATTATGTGTTCTAGTGCCCTCTATTTCTTGCACCATCAATGAGCGAATACAAGAAACAATGAACATTCACCACAACAAAATTGACCAAATATATTTTTTAAAAATAGGATATATTCTCTAGAATAAATTGAACAAATCATACCTCAAGCTACTAATTAATCAAAATAGCAAAAACATCAATCTAACCACCAAAAGAACAAACACATCAACCTAATCGCCCAAAAGCCAAATACATCAATCTAACATCTTCTTATCGAGGCATCACCACCAAACACCCTAACCAAAAACCAACATACAAAAAAACTAAACACATCTTCACCACATAAACACATTCTATTGAACTTGATATATACCCGCCAAATTCTCATATTTATCAATTCATTGGTATGTAATTGCTTTTTTATTTTTTTGTTCTCTTCTTCGAGCCTACTACTCACTACTCCTTGCAAGAATGTGGTCATTTCCTCCAATATTGCAGCAACCATTTCCATATTTTGGTTTCTTGCACTTCATTGCACTATGACCTCATTTCATTACATTCAGCCCTCAAATCATTGCACCTTCTCATTAGCTCTGGAATTTGGTGTCACTTGAAAAGCACGTGCGTTTTTCCTGCAGATGTTTTTACTGATAGTGAAATCGGGCCAAACATGAGCAATTCATTAATTACAGGATTAAATTAAAAAACAACTAATTTTGAGACGAAAAATGTACGAACAAAAAGTTGTGAGACAAAAAATAACTTTAGCCCCAACTTTTGCTGCTAACTAATTATTATGATGTGTAGCTCTTCAACTTGATTAATTAATGCTTTTATGCTATTTAAATTATCCCTAAGAGTCTAAGACAAGTTCTAGGTAAGATAGGAAAATGTACATCTCCCACAACTCTTTCTTAAATTAACCAATCTACATCTTAAACCATCCGCCGAGCAAATCAAGCATCAAATTATATATGGTAGAAGAACCCAAAATATATAATTATAGGTTGTGTTTGGTTATAGTTGGGGGATGCTAGAAATCGTTGAATGAAGTAAATAAGGTTGGCAAAAGTAGGTTGGGGATAAAGTTGGATGTAGAAAAAGTTAGAGTTTGTTTATAATATTTAATTAAAAAGGGTGATGGATATGTGTAAGAGTTGTTAGGGTAGTGACTGGTTAGAGATTAAATCGGGTATTCAGAATTGTGATTAAATGATGATGGAGAAATTTGCGTTTTTAATCCCACAAAACACGAGCCAGTTGCATTTTGGTCCCAAGTTTGCACATTTGGTCTCACAAATAAAAAACTAAGCATATTACTCCGCCACGTTTTCTGTCATCTTTTCAATCACTTTAGTCCAAAGGCATTTTTGAATTTTTTGGCCCAAAAAAAAACAAACACTTTTAGTCCTAAATATTTTTGCCTTTTTTTGTCCAAACCAAACAAACACTTTTTTCCTCCAGAATTCGATTTTTGTTGGGAAATTCTGGAGCCAAAATTGGCCAACTTAGCTGAAGTTGCTGCAATATATAACAAACAGAATCAATTTTCCCATCATTCACCCACAACAACACACAAAGAGAAAACAAATATATAAGACAACACAAAAATGTCTTCTTCATCCTCTACAAGATAAATGTCGTACCCCACCCTCAACCCGGCATAATATGCCGTTGCGAGAAGGGTACTCGCACCTACGTTTTGCCTAGGCCTACTAGCCGAGGGGCGTCTATTTTACTTGCAACTCGCACATACGTTGTGAATTCTTTGTTTAGGCAAACAAAGTTGAAGTTCCAAGAGAAAATCTTACCCTGGGTTGATGCGTAGAATTAAGACAAAATTACACTTTTGGTCCATAAGACACGGGGCAGTTGCATTTTGATCCCAAAGTTTGCACTTTTGATCACACAAATACAAAATTGAACATATTTTGTCCAAAACGATATTTCGCATCCGTTTATTGTCTCAAGGTTTTGCATTTTCAATCCCACAAAGTTTGTCATTGATGTTTCCACTCACGTGCATAGCACATGTGCTCTAAAGAAAGCGATAAATCTATTTTCCTTCTTATTAGACAAATAATAAAAAAATTAATTAAGCTTCAATTGAAAAAAAAAATAGATTGAAATTTCCCAAAAAAAAAAAGAAAAACCCTAATCTCCCGAAAATTCTTAATCGCAGCCCTCCACCCACGTGATTGCTCACGAGAAGGACGAAGAAGCTCACGACAAGGACTAAGAAGTGGTTCGGACATGCGGAGAAGGAATGTCAAGTGGCCTTTCTCCCACCCGATTATCGTAAGCCACATGTTTAAAGCTTTTTTTCCTTTTAATCCTTGTTCTTTCAATTTTATTTAATGCTTGTCTTGTTGTCATTGCATATAGCAGACACAATGTAGGGATTAGATGATTTTTTAATGCGAAATAAAGGGGCAGTGGGTGGTCCCTCGTGTTTGTGTTGTCGCATACGGTCATTTTTAAATCGTTTTGGGTGGGTAGGTGGTTTGTATTGTTTCTTTTTTCCATTTTCTACTATATAAACTGATGTGTCAAAGTTAAGTCTCCCCACCTTTAATGCCACCCTATTTCATTGATCACAAACATTTCTTACCTTGACCATTGTGTTGGGTGCTTGTCTGACAGCCATTCAACACACCTAGTATCCAACTCCCCAACTTGCCATAGCTCTGTTAAAGGTCGGAATTGTAGTGGGCTTTGCAGCCTTCCACATAAACCTTTTGAAGGGATCACCTCTGAATCCAATCCTCTTCATGTTCCCATAAAGATGATTGATACAAAACTGATTCTCAATAGATGGTAAAACCTTCTCAAAAGTCACCTCTACATCCCTTCTGTTTGACCGACAAGAAGATGTAAAAATCTTCTCATAAACCCATGAGGTCTCCTTTTTAGAAAGGTTAAAAACCATTCCCAGCTTTACTTGTTCTCTACACCAACTACTGCATATGCCAAGGGATAGGGATCATTATTTGGGTCCATTGATACTGAAATAAGTAGCACGCCTAGTGTTGGACCTCTAAGGTTGCATCCATCCACCCACTCATATCCATGGCCTACAGCCAGATTTGAAACCTTGCTTCAAACCACGAACACACACATACATTCTCTTCAACTTGTTACGTTGTGGGGTTGTGTTAACTTGAAGTATGACTGTTGACCCAAGTTATGTCTCTCAATTTTTCTGCATAATCCCAAAGCCTTGCATACTGATCAATATTGTCTCCCTCAATCATTTTTAGTGCCTTTTGTTTGGCATGTATGCTTGGAAAGGTCGTACATAAACACCAGCTACTCAACTGTTTCCTTTATGAAGCATCTAACACTCCTCTCAGGGTCATTTCTGAATGCCCTTTCATATCTCTATGCTAGCCACTTAGAATTGACATTAGCAACAAAATAGTGTCTTTCACATCTATGTGGCAGGTGAAGCTCCCTAATCTAAAACCTTTCCTCGCTCTTAACCTTAAGAGCATTGATGTGCCACTCAGACCTATGTGCTTTACACCTTGCATAGATCTGTCTTCCATCATTCTTGGTGATTTTAGTTGGATGGGCATGCTCCAGTGAGTAGTTGTTGTCTGCCTTCTTGAAGAGCTGCTTGGAGCTGAAAATCCGTTCTATCATGAGCTCGGGATTGAGATCATTTGACTCTTTGAATATAATGTTATCCCCATGGTTGTCATCTTCTGCTTCATATGAATCTACGCTCTTGAAGTCCGACTCGTTGCTATGAGGAACATCACCATCACCCTCACTTGATTCAGATACTACCTCATCATTACCCTTTGCTCTAATCCTAGGACCAACCCATTAAACATCAATGTTCTCGTGAAAGATAATATCATCGAGGTGTTCGTCAAAGCTATCCTCTTTGCAATCAAACTCTTCATCACTAGTCTCTGTTCATCCAAGTCAATAGGATCGACTTTTTCATCCCCTGCTTCTGCTCTTCCATCATAAGCTACAGTATGCAATTCTTTCTCGCAAGCCTCATTATTATACACATCATTTGCTAACCATCAGTGGATGACTCCTTCTCATCAGCATCCACCCCAGCGGGTCCTTGTCCGATAGTTGCCTCCACACAACCTCACCCTCATACTCCTCATCCACTTCATATAAGCTGGATTTTTTCCATCCAAGGACAATGTAAACTCTCTATTTTCGGCACCCAAAATAAGTGTCCACATATTGTACTTGCACTCTACTCTCTTCAAGCCACCACCCTCTTCCATCTTGTAAAATGTTTTCTCCTCCAACTACCCCAATTATTCACATAGCCCCTCAGGATAAAACATGCTAACCTTTCTCTTATTATCAAAGTAATACACTCATTGTCTTAATCTATTCTAATTTGTTAATGTCTTCCACCACCATCCCCCCTGTTTCAGTTCTACCGTGTAAAAATACTCGATGCCACATATAGTAATTAACAATTTATTTCAGCAAAAAATTGAGAACAATGCCATTCAAAATGACAGAAAAGTAGCAATTTTCAAACTCCATATGAACAATGAAATAGGGCAGCATTTATGGTGAAGGGACCTAACTTTGACACATCAGTTTCTAGAGTGGGAAATGGACAAAAGCAATAATAACCCACCAACCCAAAACAATTAAAAATTAACAGTATGCGACAAAAAGAGGCACGAGGGACCACTCACTGCCCCTTCATTTCGACTAAAAACCCATCTAAACCTTACACTATGTCTCTCATGTGCAATGACATAAAGACAATCACAAAACAAATAGAAAGAATAAGGATTAAACAAAAGAAAAAAGGTTAGAACTTGTGGCTTACGATAATCGGGTGGGGGAAATACCACTTGCTATTTCCTCCTCAGCATCTCCAAACCTCTTCCCCGTCCTCGTGAGATTTTTCATCCATCTCGTGAGCAATCACGTGGGTGGAGGGTTCCAATTAGGGATTTTTAGGAGATTGCGATTTTTATTTTTTTTATTTGGGGATAAAATTTCGTCGCATTTAGCATCAATTGAAGCGTAATCAAGTTTTATTTCCAATTATTTGTTTAATAATAGGGAAAATGGATTTATCGCGTCATTGAACGGACATGTGCTATGCGCGTGAATGAAAACGTTATTGATAAATGTATTAGGATTGAAAATGCAAAAACCTGGGACTATTAACGCATGTGAAATTTTGTTTGGGACAAAATGTGCTTTGTGTTGTATTTGTGGAATCAAAATGCAACTACATCCTATCCTGTGGGAAGAAAAGTACAATTTTGTCAATGATGATGTATGATATTATTGGTTGATGATGTTTGTCCGTTTGTGTGATATTTTAATTTAAGGTATATTTATATTTAAATATAAATATTTTTGTATGAAAATATATTTCTTAGTTACAGAAAAAAATCAAATTTTAAATTTTAAATTAATTTAATTGAATTTTGAAATTTATGAAAAATTATATTTGAACTTTTTTTCTTTACTTTTACACTCTAATGGATGATAGACACACACACACATACACATTTCCCCCCTCTCTCTCTCTAGCATTTAATTCATTCATTCCACTTCCCACATAAAAAGTAATTCACACAGTTCTATTTGCGTTCCCCTATTTCAAGTAAAAGGTAATATCTCCTCGTATCTCCTCCTTTTTGGTTAAAATCTACTCCCTCGCTCATTCACACCAACTTCCCAGAAAGCCATTAATATCACCTATTGAGACAAAAAGCCATAAAGGTTGGAGAGAGAGATGGAAAGCCTGCGTTTGCAGTAGAGAAATAAGCAAGGACGAAAATATTGATTTTTACGAAGATATCGGTCTTTCAATTGACAGAGATATTGGTGAGATATCGATTAATATCGGAATATTGGTGATTTTTTTTGAAAAATGCCGGAAAATGTATTAAAACAGATAATTTATCACGATATTTTATAGATTGTTATAAACCTACTTAAATTCAAATATTTAATCTAAAAATTGAGCCAAATTCACGCATATACAACTAGTTGGTAAATAAGAAATAATACATACGTTTGATTTATCATTTTCTCTTAGAATATTTAACATGACTTTTTAGTTATTATCTAAAATGTATTGTAAACAAAGTTTGATTTATTATTTTCTTTTTTGGTTTAGAAAATATTATCTATTTATGAAAGAAAATCAAAGTCTTTATTAAAATTATTTCAACATTATGTAAGTTAAAAGCACTGAGAATATTTACAATATATAAAACTTTTCTTGATTGAGCTATAACATTTTTTATTCAAGTGCAACACTAATTAAAAGCTAAACATAAATGAAGAAATTTAACAATTTTTTAACACTAATTTAACATAATATTTTAAAAAATTTATAATTTAAATATTGTAACATTCTTTCATACAACATTACTAGTTACTAGTACGGAAATATTATATTAAAATTTTGAAGTGTTTAACAAAATATTTTAAAAATATTATGACCAACTTTAATAAATAAATTCATCATAAGATTAACAAAATATCTACAAAAATGCTTAATTATTATATTATACTAAGTTTTTATTTTTCTAATTTTCATTTTGATAACTAATTATGGTATATATTATTGTAAGTAGAATTTTACTCAATAGGTTATATAAATGCTATGTAGACATAATAACAAGTTGTTGATTTGGTCTGGTGGTTAAAGTTTGGAGCTTCATTCAAGAGGTCACAAGTTCGAATTCATGTCTGGGCAAAAATTTAAAAAAATTTGCTGAATAAAAAAAAAAAAAAAAAATTCAGTGAAGAAATTTGCACTTCTGGTCCCACAGGACACGCACCTGTTTCAAAATGGTCCCAGCCCTGGCACTTTTGACCCCATTAGTTTCAAAAGTTGCACTTTTGGCCCCAAGGTTACCGAAACTGTTAAGTCTAATAGCACTTTCAGTCCCATACGATTTGCATTATCAGTCCCAATTTCTAATTAATTTGCTGTCCAAATTTAGTATAAAAAAGGGAGGGAACAACTGCATTTTGGAGGGAAAATTTCTCTATTTTGGAGCCAAAAAACCTGTAACTAATAGTATATCCTCATTCTCCATATACAAAATATAAATACACCTCAATCATACATGTAAGAAACACAAACAAATTGAAGATAGCAATTAAAACCAAAATAATGTCCTCATCATCTTCAAATAGGCAAAGGCCATATCCGTACCCACAACCTGGTATCGTTTGCCATTGTGGAAGGGGCACTCGTACTTACGTGTCATCGAGGCCCCACAATGTAGGACGTTTGTTCGACGGATGTCCCGATTGAAATGCTGGTGGGTGTAATTTCTTTGTTTGGCAAGATGAAGTACCAAAAGCACCTCATGTTGCTAGAGCTGGCAATGCTGCTGAGAGGGCTATGCAAAGGAACCCCATTCTTGTTGAGCTTGAGCGTATTTTATCTCAGCGCGAATGGGAAGGTGCAGAAAGCATTGCAACCGAGGTCAGGGAGGAGGTTAGGAGGATGGCAACAGAGGTTGCTGAGCTGAAGAGGTTGTTAAAGCTGACTTTACTTTTCATTTTGGGTGTAGCTTTGGCACTTGTGGCTAGGATAATAATTTAATGATAAAACCAGAAAATGTATGCTATGTATTGCCCAAGGGCTCATTTTTTTTGTAATCAACAACTAATGCAATCTACTTTTTTGTCAAAATTATACTTGTCGCGTACCAGCAATATCAGCTGTCAACAAACTTAAGCAATCTACTAAAATAAAAAACTAAAATCACCAGAAACATATAAGTAAACAATAACATAATTTAAAGTCACAACCAAATGGTCATATATCAGATTGGCCTCTCTCATAGGTTCACAAAAGACAGATTTTTACCTATGTAAACTAAGACCATAAAATGATAGAATCCATTTGGTTTAGAACAAAAGCATTTGACAAGACTCTAGTGGACAGCAACACATGGGCTTGGACCACACATCAGCAAATAGAGAATCTCTAATATATTAATACATTCTCCCACTACACAGTCACACACACTACACAGCTAAAAAATAAACCCTAGTGGACAATGTGGGGACGACAAACAGATTCAATATCCCAAGAATAACGAATACACCTCATCAGTTCAAGCAATAGATAAATAATACACAGGATTGAACAAAGATGGGACTTACCTTTTTCATAGTATCCTGCGCCATCCATTTGCGGCGCATCACCATTTAATCTCACCCTAGTTTAGTTCCCTTTCGCGTCTTGAAGCAATGCAGGTCGATCTTATGTTTTGATTCAAGAAATTTTCAATTTCAGACTCAATTCTAGGGATACAGATTTTGGGTATATTTCAAATCCTAAATTAATGAAGTTAGCCGTTAAAACCTAATTAATAACCTGTTTGTGTTTGAGAAAACACTTTCTTGCGTCATCCAAGGTCTTCCTCAGCATTTTATTACATCACTAACGTGCATGTGACCTGCACATGCCTTGAAACGTTAGTTTTAGACGGTTTGGGACTACTTCTGCAATTTTTTTGGACTGATTATGCAAGAAAAAATTGCTTTGGGACCAAAAGTGCAACTTTTGAAACTAATGGGGTCAAAAGTGTCAGGGCTGGGACCATTTTGAAACAGGTGCGTGTCCTGTGGGACCAAAAGTGCAAATTTCTCAATTTCGGCGATATTCACGATATCTTGGCGAGAAATCGGCGATATCTCGCCAATTTCTCGCCGCAAGCTAGCAGGACACGTGGCGCGATTCCAGGCAGCGATTTTCGCCGAGAATCTCGCAATTTATCGCGAGATCTCGGCGATAAAATGACAAAACGCAATATCAGTCCATACTCGTCTCGGCCACTTCATTTTTACGAGAAATCGGCGAGAAAATAAGGGATGTCCGTGAACCCCCCAACCCTAAACACATACTGGGTTTAGCCCAACCATAAACAAACATCCTGCAACAACTTTTTATCTTATTAATTCTTTCCGTACGCATCGAAATGAAAAAAAAAGACAAAAAAGGACAGTGCACAACACTTTATTGGTGCCATCTGTTGTTATTGACATTGTTGCTTGATGAAATTGGAATTGAATATAAGACACGATAATAAGGAATTAAGATACTGGGCTAATTAGGTCGTTCACCAAATCGTCTCTTTCTCCGTTGGAAAGAAATGAGGGCTTGAATAAGATCTTCCTCTCCAAAATCAGGAAAGAATTTAGTGGGAAAGTAGAATTCTGCGTAAGCCAACTGCCACAACAGGAAGTTGCTCATTCTCAACTCACCACTCGTTCTTATGATTAAATCTGGGTTTGGAAAGTCTGCAACATTCGTCATCATTTCTCGTTCCAACATACTCTCATTGATAGCTTCGGCACTTAACACCCCATCTTCTACTTTTGATGCAATTTTCTGGCACGCCTCTACTATTTCGCTTCGTCCACCATAGTTCACAGCCATCATGAAGTGCATTCCTTTGTTAGCATGGCTAACCTCTTCCGCCGACGAAATAGCGGATTGCAGAGATTGGGGAAGTCTTGATTTATTCCCAATGACAGAGAACCGGATATTGTGTCTGCACTCGCAAAATTGTTCAGTAGCTAGTAATCTTTACTTCTATTTAAATAAAATAAATCATTAAACATAAAGAATATATTCTTTATGATTTCATCTAACATTTATATATATCTTTGTGTGAAAATATTGAGAGATTGATCTAACAAAAGGATCAAGAGAAGTAGATTTACCGTTTTAGTAGATCTGTGACATCTGATCGTATAAAATTTTCAATACATCTCATCAAGAAGCCAACTTCCGCCTGTGTCAGGTTCATATAAATATTTCTTATTAGAACTTAAAATATTAGAAATGTTCCGCTACCTACCGTGCTCGCTATTCATGCGTAATAATGTTATCACTTAATTTTGAATAGATAACTTACTTTCTTTAAGAAGATTAATTTTAACACCTACCGTGCTCTTATTCATGTGTAATGATGTTATCACTTAATTTTGAATAGATAACTTACTTTCGTTAAGAAGATTTTAACACGTCAAGTGATCGGTAAATTAGCATATGCCTACGTTAGATAGGCCACAGAACAGGACTGCTCTATATACATATATGTTTCGATATATTATACAGATATTTTAGTAAAGGGTCGATTTATCAATCATATCGCAGATGTAAAAAATTACAATATAAGCAGCAGTTTATCATGTCGAACATACGAATTCTCTCTATATATATACACGCACATTATATGCATAAACAATAGATAGATATATGGACATGCATTATGTACACGTGAATGTACTACAAGTACAAGAGCGCATGATGCAGTATGTTGTTTTTTTCCGAACTTATAAATGAGTAACAAAGCACGACTGATTTGAATCTATTATTGCTCATGACAGTGACTCATAATACTTAATAAATGTTATTATTTTTTTTTTGTTACCTCGGATCGGGTCCAGTTATCAGTTGAGAACGCATAAATAGTAAGAACCATTATTCCAAGCTCACAGCAGTTGGTAGCTAGCGATTTCAAAGTGACCATAGCAGCTTGGTGGCCATCCTGTGCTTGAAGCCCGCGATTCTTGGCCCATCTTCCGTTTCCGTCCAAGATTACAGCGATGTGTTTAGGCATCACTTCAGGCCGGAGCTCTTCTGGGATTTGGATTACTACCCTTTCCTCCTCAATCACGGTGGCGTATGTGGTGGCGGTCCCCCTAAATGAACAGGCAATAAGAGAAGCTGGCCATGACAAACATGGGGGATTAGGTTTTCTGTAATCTGGGGGATTTATGGGGAAAGATTTCTTCAAATTTATCTCTGTAAAAACTTTTGATAATCGTAAAGAAAGCATTTTCGCACTTCCTCACTTGTTTCTACCAACCGTCTTCCCTTGCTTATATCTATAGCAATATAAAGAGGCAGTTTCTTTTTTTTCCTAAATAGTAACATCAAACTCTTTTTTGTCATATTTGAGAGTTTTACATTAAAAGTAGCCTAAACTCATATAAAATTATTATGTTATCCTTACTTACCTTAATTCTTCCAATCCAAATTTATTAAAAAAATAAAAAATATTTTGAACTTGATATCTTTATTTTAATTTAACACACCAACACCCCCTCCCCCTACCCTCCTCCCCACCTCTCCTCCCCCCTCCCCTTCTCCCCATTATAGTCACTTAAGCATTTGTAGTTCTAAACATTTTCTTCTCTTCAAACTAAAAGCTTGAAAACACTTGAAGAGCGGAGAATTGGAAGGGTCACCACTTCGTAATTCTTACCCTAAAAATCTCTCACACTCGTTTCCAAAGAGGATCGGAGAGGCATAGGAGTCTTTGAAAAGAGGCTTCTTCGAAAAGCGCTGTCTGTTGTTTTACACCCTAATATTTGAAAGAGGGTGGCGGGGTGAGAGGGCTTGACTCTGACGGAGGGGATGAAATGGGGTTGAAAAGGGGTGAAAGGGCTTTAAATATTTTGACTTGGGGGTTGGAATTCGATGTCTGAATTTCTGAAGAGTGCGTCTGAATTTAAAGAGGGTTTGAATTTCTGGAGAGGGAGTCTGAAGGGCGTGGAATTCTAAATTCAGGTAAGATTTTGCAGGTCTGAATTTTGTGGAAGTTATTGCGGTTCGTGTAAACTAAGTCGGTTTGTGTTTACTACTCCAGGTTCGTGTGAGAATTGCTACAAATGACTGATTGACACTACAACAAAAGAGGTCTTTGTATACCACTTTTTGATACCACAATTGTGGTCACTGATAATAAGAGTTATTTGTGACCACTTGTTGTCACAAATCTATATACAAATTATTTGAGACAATTTTAAGACTACTTTTAGAGACAAATAGTTGTTGTAAAAAATATTTGAGACACATTGAGACCACTTTTGTGGTCATAGATATATTAGCGTCGGAGTTATTGAGACGACAATAAAGTTGTGACAAATACTCATTATTTAAGACCGCTTCACTTAAGTTGTGAAAAATACTCATTATTTGAGACCACTTTTTGTGGTCTCAAAAGACCGTTTTTCTTGTAGTGTGGACCAATCAGAGATGATTATGCTCCAGTTGAGACATATTTGGTTCGTGGACATTGGTGCAGTTCGTGTGTAAATGACAATAAATAACTGGTTGGACCAATCACAGATTGGTGGACTCCAAATGATACGTATTGGTTGGTGGAAGTTATTGCGATTCGTGTTTACTATATCCAGATATGTATAAAAATTGATATGAATGACTAATTGGACCAATCAGAGATGGCCATGCTCCACATGAGACATATAGGTTCGTGGACGTTATTGCAGTTCATGTTAGCTAAATTCGGTTCGTGTTTACTACCTTCCGGTTCTTGTGTAAACAAAATAAATGATTGATTGGACAATTAACTGAAAAGGTAATAGAGAAGAAAAAAAGATCATTTTAATGCGATTCATATTTCTCCTTGAAGAAGACGATTCAAATTCGCACCGTTGAAATTCGATCAAGATAATGGTCTTTATTAACCTTGAATTTGCACTTTTGAGAGCCTTTTCTTATTCCTCAAAATATTTTCACTGATTTTGTAAGTGTGGGTGTGAGTTTCTTGGTTGTATAAATGTTGCTCTTACAAAAATATAAAAGGGATAAGTGGTCATTTTATTTGCAGGGTTTTAAGATTAAAAATAATAATTAATTGCAACTTGTTGTGAAAAAATATCTAAAGCTGCGATTTTTCCTCAGGTTTTTTGCATTTTTAGACCTCATAATATATAAAAATAATTATGCAGTCCTTAAATAAATTTTAATTGTACAAGGAGTATTTAAATAAATTTATTTTGCTTAAACAGTGAAATTTAAACCAATTTTTTCCTAGTCTTAAACAATTGTTCAATTTCAAGAATTAAATGTATATTTCATCACATACATGTCATATAATATTTAATCATACTTATTTTCATATAATTATTCTTATTATATAATAAGAATGATTATAAATCAAGGTTTTCATAACTACAATTCTTCAAAAGTTTCACATGCAAGGGTGTGACACTCATTTTACTCAAACATAAGAATTTCTTCCATTTGTTACAGTTACAAACCAAACACAAGCATATATATGTAAAACTTTAAATCTTACTGTTGATAAAATAAGGTGTTACAAAAAGTGTTTCAACATCTTCTGTAACACATTATTTTTGTATTTTATTTTTAATTTTATTTTACTGATCCTTTTCGTGTTTTATTATTTTGATTTTATAGTTTTATAATTATATATATATATATATATATATATATATATAATTATATATTGTCAGTTTTTATTTAGTTTTTATTATCTAGAATCATGGGGTAGTTATTTTTCTTAACCAAGGGAAGTTTCTATCCAAAAATAACTTCCAAGAAAGTTTCTTGTAACCGTTCTGCAGGTGTGGAACACTATAAATACAAGTTCCCATGAAAATAGAAGTGAACCACTCTATCAAGGTTCTTGCGTCATGTCAAAGTGTTACAACACCTGCAGCAATACCTCAAGTTGCACACACACACACTCTCACTTTTCTTTGTGGGTTGTGCGATCCTTGTGTCGGGATCTTTTGTGTGTGTGTGCAAATAATTAGTTTTAGAAAATAGATCAATGGTGATTTTTCATTTCATCTTGGTCATTTTTTGTATGTATCGGCAATGAACTTTGTTTGTTGAGTGATGAAGTTTGCTCAAGATTTTTGCTTGAGTTTTAGACTTATTGTGTTTGTTCTTTGTTTCTCTTTTTGTTGTGTTTTGTTCAATTCTGTTGCTGTCCATTTGCTTTGCTGTTTTCTGAACAAACGAACAAAAAGGTGTTGTAGTACTTGTTGCAACACCTTGCGCAACACTTTCAGTTCTTCCCGGATCAGATTATGGAACTTGAGTACTACTTAAGAATACCTGAACATTTCTTTTTCCTTTTTCTTTATCTTTTGCCTCATTTAAACTTATCACATCGGAGTGCGAGTAGAAGGAATCTCGTAGTTAAAGTTGTCCAAAACATAAACTAACACAAGAGAACTTAGATACAAAAGTAAAGCAAATAGATAGTTCAACATTGAAAGTTATTATTAATACTACCACTACAAGAAATTTTCATACTATAGATGTAAATTTGTAATGGATAATATCGGGTATCAAATAAAAATAAAATAAAAACAGAATAGTGACAACAAGTGGCAGAAAATCATAAATATCAAATTGGTGATGAAATAACAACTAAATATTAAAGACGGACGTAAATCGTCTCTATTCTAGGTAATTTGGTCTTTAATTTTATAATAGTGACAAAAATTATGTCACTAAATTCAGAGGTAGAATAAATTGGTCTTTAAAGTTTAGAGACGAGCATTATAGGGACTAACCGTTTCATCTCAAATTCGTTATTGCTTTTGTTAAGGAACATATATCATGCAATTAGAAATAAATTCTTATATCTCTTGTTTTCTTTTTGTTTTTAGAAATAGAGTTTTACGTCTCTAGTATTTATTTTTTTTTCACGTTTCGATAACTCATAAGTAGTGAAAGGAAGAATTGGGGATAAATGTCTTATTTGATAGACATACATTGATTTTGGAATCACTCGTCTTTAATAAATAGGCATCAGATTGAACCATATCTGTCAATATCTTTAGAATTATCAAAACTATTATTTCCGCATTGAAATATATTTATTTAGAAGGAAATTAAAATAAATAATCAAATAAAATACCCTTAAAATTTAGTTTCTAAAATAAAAACTTTTAAATTATCTACTAATTTTTTCTTTCATGAATAAATTTTAGTTCATTCTTAATGCAAGTCAAGATTCAATACAAAAAATTGAACTCGCAATGGAAATTCAAATTTAAGCCCAATAATGAACAATCAAAGAATTGTTTATCATAAATTCAGTATTTACTATAAATATATTCATATTAGTATCAAATGAAGTACTAAGAAGAAGAGGAATATTTTTATCCATTGTAAATAAAAAAAAGAGACTAAAAATAAAGTTATTCCTGTCATTAAGATGTTCGAAAAGTACTTCTAAAACATCTAAGAGAGAGAGAGGGAGCTAAAAAAACAAAACAGATCTCTATAAAGAGCTATGAAAAGGAAGTTGATCTTTAGGTTTTCTTATCCATTACGTGCACATGTTGTTAATCCGGGTAGTCTTTTTTCTTTATAAAAATACAATATTACCTCATAATTTAATAAATTGAAAAATAGAAAATTTCACTATTTCTAAATTGTTGTGATATTATATTAGTAAAATTAATTATATTATACAAAAAACTAAGATATGATTGCCAAAGAAACAAATCAAGAACCTTGAAGTTCGATGTCATCACTCTTGGTCTTGTGACCAAGAACGCAAGGGTTCTAGACCCATTTTCTACCCCTAATTCCCCAATTTTATCAGAAAAAGAAATAAGTTACTTATTATTTATTAAAAACTAAAGATAATTTAACTGACCCGTGAAATTTTTTCACGAGTATTATATTAGTTTATTACTGCAATTAAATATTAAATTGTACTATGATATTATGGAAGATGGAGATAGTCGGTATCTTCTATGTCTTCCATACATCTTGTTTGATTTGTCCAATTTAAGGATAAATTCAAAATTCGTTCACTTTAGTCGCTGGAATGTTGCACATGATAGGCACATGATGTATACAATTGGGGAATTTACGAAACATGTAACCTAATGCCCAGTTGGGCTGCCTTGTCATTAAAATATAAAATAGAATAAAAAACATTTACTTCCCCATTTCCACATTAGCTAAAACGCGCTTTTATAACCTAACCCCCATTTGAGTCCACCTTATTTATGTCTTCATCAACCAATCGCAGAAGAAATCTATATTTATGGTTTCATTTTCTGTAAATGGTGATCAGCTCTAGTTGCTCATCTGCCTCGAACGACCCTCCCTCCACCGGCTGCTACTGCGGCTGGTGTACCGCGTGCTATTACGGACTTCGTTGTGTCTTGCGACAACATAGGACAACAACTTTACGTTTGTATGAACTATAATGTAAGTTTTTTAGGTATTTCATTCGAAATAAATTATTTTTCACTTTTCAAACTTTAAAGCATCGATTTGTTTCAAGCCGGGGGCTGTAACTCTTTTATGTGGGCAGACGGCCTTAACAACAATTGTGTGTTTGCTAATGTGTGTAGTGATAATGTAGCTTGGAAGAAAGAAGTGAATGGGTTGTTGAATTGCAAGAGGCGCACACAAAACCGATGTTCGGCTCCTGGGAATCACTATCACAAGCGTTGATCAGTCCTTTCTGCTTATCGGATATGAAAGTGTAGTCTACAAGGTTAGTGATGTAGAGATCTTGCTTCAACACTGTTAGAAACCATTCCCATGTTTCTATCGTTTCTGACAAGACAACTGCATAAGCAATGGGGAAAAGATTATTATTCAAGTCCATGCCAATGGCGGTTAGAAGAATACTCCATGCTCAGTTATCAAAAAGCACCCCTCGACCCTAATAATTGGTTAGCAGCCCCTAGAAAGCCCTTCTTGAGTGCGTTGAAACATACATAACAGTTGTTAAAGCTGATCTCTTCGTCTATCCGTAAAATTATATTTGATCTCGGGTTTGTATTTTGTAGTTCTTCGGTGTATGACTAGAGCTTACCAAACTAGCTATTAGGGTTTCCTTGAATTAACTCTACACCCGTTTTCTTTACTCAGTAGGCCTTCTGCCAGGATACATGACACTCAACATCATTGATTGTGTATTCTCAAAAACTACTTAGCGACCTTTTGGATTCGCTTTGAAACCTTTGAATAACTAAGCCAAGTACTTTTGAAGTTCATAACCTTATACATAATGGCCCATGAATCATTGTCGATGTACTTTCTCAAGTGCCAACAATTTTACCCTTTCAATTTGTGTAGCTTCTTTCTTCAACCTTAAGTCTTCACTTTGCATTCAACATACATCCGAACATCATCAATTTGGAGAAGTTGTCAACTACTACTAGTGAGTACTTCATCCCACTTAGGCTTACTGCTTTGATTGGTCCAACGAGGTCCATATATGACAAGTCGTGCAGTCTATGTGATGACCTTTGGGGTTTGTCCCTGCCAGACTTTTTTATTTGTTTTCCTTTTTGACATGCATCACACTCTCTCTTTATTGTAGGCGACATCTAGTATTCCACTCACTAAACCTTTATATGACAATATGTTGATGGTCTTGAAGTTCAGATGTCTCATATTTTTGTACCAAAGTCAGCTGATTTGAGGGGTGCTTTTAGCTATGAAGCATGTGAGTTGCCCTCTAATAGACTCATAATATGTGAAGTCCCAAGAAAATACAGAAAGGAAGAAATAATCTTATAAATATTTTCAGGCATAATTGTTTCATGTTGTAGGAAGGGCGTCGTTCGCTATACCAAATAATTTATATATATATATATATATATATATATATATACATACACACACACGTATCCTTGATCTACTACTTTAACTAGTAGAGTGGTAAATAAGGATCGATCCCACGAGGAACCGTCGAACAATTTTTCTTTATGTATTAAACTATTATGATCAAGGAATATAATATAACTAAGCTAGTAAATAATAAATAAGTGGAGGAGGGGGGGGGGAGTTTTGATGGAATCACAACTAACACCTAAATTTATATTAAGCAACTCAAATAACATTACTCTAAAAGTATTTTACAAATTAACAATTCAAGTAAACAAAGATAAGAGAATGATTTTTGTTTTAATAAATGATAAAAGGATTCAACCTTTGATCGAGTGTCCCCTTGGCCCGGATAACATATATAATTGATGTTACTACCTGATTGATTTAGCCTTAGAATCCCTACTCCAAGACTAATAACAAGCTCTATTAACCTTGTTATATCTTAAATGTAATTAATTTAAACAAACTCTTCAATTAATCCTACTCAACTTATCAATTCGTAGAACAAGTTCTCTAAGAATCAATAGTCAAATGCATTAAGAATGAAGACAACGGAGTAAATACGACATAACTCACAAGCTCGGTTTTAGTGGTCGAACTCTATGTTATCCCCAATAGAATAAATCTATTGTTCACTACATGAGAATTGGATTCATAACAATCATGGATTACAAACCTAATTCTAGCAACACACAAACAAATATCCAAATGGGTGATCAAACCACAATTTAATCCATAAGTGTGAATCACCAATCCTAAATAACGTAGAACATTCCAAAACATAATCCAATCGGTTAATAATCGTAAAAATTACATAAACATCCTAAATCCAAGGTTCAACTAATGATCAAGGGCTGAAATTAGAGTGCTAGCTACTCATATTACAAAGATAAAACAAATGAAAATCAAAGAAGACACGGAAATAAGATAGAATGAACCAAAAGATTGAGTTGATGATCTTGATCTTCAACCCTCTTCCAATTCCTTGCTTCCAATGATGAATGATGGATGTTGAGTAAATCCATAGGATTTAATCACCTCGTCAAAACGTAAGTTCCATGACCTAGAAGCTTGCTTGAGTCCATAAATGGACTTCTTGAGCTTCCAGAACAGATGCTCTTCGCCTTGCCTCACATAACCTTCTAGTTTCTGCATATAGATGTCCCTACCTTCTTCAAGGTAACCGTTTAAGAAAGCGGTCTTGACATCCATTTGCCAAATCTCAAGATCTAAATGAGCTGCTATGGCGAGAAGGATCCGAATGGACTTGAGCATGGCTACTGGCAAAAAGGTTTTGTCATAATCTTTACCCTCCACCTGGGTATACCCTTTTGCCACTAGCCTGGCCTTAAAGGCTGTAACCTCTCCATCCCCTCCTCTCTTTCTCTTGTATACCCACTTACTGCCTATAGCTTTACAGCCATCTGGCAGTTCAGTTTTCTCGTATACATCCATAGCAGTTATGGACTCATATTCTGAATCCATAGCACGACGTCATTCTTTCGCATCTTCGTCATTTACTGCCTCGGCATAAGTCCAGGGATCGAGATCGGCATGTCCGTCTCCTGGGATCAAATCCGAAGATTCTCCCACAAACATGAACCGATCAGGCTGACGAACAACCCTCCCACTATGTCGAGGCTGTGTAGGCATTATGTCAACGGGTTGTGCAGTACTTGGTATTATTGCCTCTTGCACTTGTGGCTGTGGAATTGGAATCGTACTGACATTCCCTTCGAGTTTTTGAAGGATAATATCGGTTCTGGACTTGTGATTAATCATGTAGTCCTCTTCTAAGAATCGGGCGTTAGTGCTAATAACGACCTTCTGATCCTTAGGACTATAGAAATAACCACATTTCTTTCCTTTTGGATACCCTATAAACATTCTTACCTCAGACCTAGATTCCAACTTACCAGCATCCTTGTTCAGCACGTGTGCTGGACTACCCCAAATCCTTATATGGTTCAAGCTAGGCTTGCGCCCTGACCATAACTCGACAGGGGTCTTCGGTACCGATTTGGATGGTACTAGTATTAACATATAAGAAGCTATTTCTAAGGCATATCCCCAGAACGAAATGGGCAAAGATGCATAACTCATCATAGATCTGACCATCTCAAGTAAAGTTCGATTTCTTCTCTCTGCTACACCATTCTGTTGGGGAGTACCTGGTGTAGTCAATTAGGATGTTATCCCAATTTCTGACAAGTACCTTTGGAACTCGTTGCTGAGGTATTCGCCACCGCGATCAGACCACAATGACTTGATACTTTTATCTAGCTTCTTCTCCACTTCCGCCTGAAACTCTTTGAATTTCTCAAAGCATTCAAACTTGCGGCGAAGTAGATAAACGTACTCGTATCTTGAGTAATCGTCAATGAATGTGACGAAGTACTCATACCCTCCACGAGCTTGGGTGGACATTGGTCCACATAAGTCAGAATGGATCAGTTCTAACACCTCTTTGGCCCTATTCCCCTTTGCCTTGAAAGGCCTTGTCGACATCTTTCCCTCTAGACAGGATTCGCAGACTCTAGTCTGAATTGGTTGGAACGAATCCAACACTCCATTAGACACTAGTCTTTGGATCCGGTTCAGACTGATGTGACCTAGTCTTAGGTGCCAGAGATGTGTTTGATCCTCTTAAGAAGATAATTTCCTTTTCGAATTCCTTGGGTTCGATGATGTTGATGCAACAAAGTTTTGGGTATTATGTAGACAAGTTATAGTATAAAGAGAATTGTTCAAAACACCAGTGCAGATAACTATGTTATTTCTCATGATAGAAACATTACTACCAAAAACAACTGAATATCCATCACAATAAAGTTTCGAAACAGAAATTAAATTGCGCCAAAAACTCGGCACAAACAAAACATCTCTTAAACTAAAACAGTGTCATTAAAGCATAAAGAAAAATCTCCAATTGCAACTGCTGCGACTCTTGCTGCATTGCCCATGGAGATGATGATCTCGCCATCCCTAAGCTGCCTTGTTGGCTGGAAGCCCTGCAAGGTGTAACAAACATGATCAGTCGCACATGTATCCACTACCCACGAATGGGCAGAAACAGCGGCTAAACATGTTTCAATTACTAAAGTTAATGGCGTACCTTGGTACTTTGACTTTAGCACTGGACAATCTTTCTTCCAATGCCCAGTCTTACCGTATTTGAAACACTTTCCCCTAGGTTTCTTTACTCCACCACTAGGGCCCCCTCCGTTACTCCTACTATTTGCCTTGGCCTTGCCCTTTCGCCTCTTTTTCTTATTCTTACCTTTCGGTGGAACAGTGGGCCCATTGGCAGTAACCAAAGCTTGTGCATGCTTTCCCATCACCCCCTCTGCTGTAACTAGGTCATTAAGCAACTCGTTAAGAGTATAGTCTTTCTTGGCCATAATAGCATTGAGACGGAAGTTCTCAAAGGATTTGGGAAGAGTGTTGAGAATTATATCGACCTTGGCTTCGCCTTCGATACCTCCTCCTATCAAGTCAAGCTTGTCCATGAGATTAATCATGTGCATGACATGATTATGCACTGAGCTGCCCTCGGTCATCCGACTTTCCATGATTTGCCTCATTAAGTCAAACCGAGCAGCTCTGTCCGACTCCCCATACACCTCTTGAAGGTTCAACATGATGTTGGCAGCATCGCCCATGTCCTGATGCTGGAGCTGCAAGGCAGACGACATAGTGTTCATAATGTAGCACTTGGCCACATTATTAGACCTGTGCCACCTGTCATGCTTTGCCCGCTCCTCATCAGTGGACTGTGCAGTAAGGAGATCCGGACGAGGAGTAACTTACGCGAAATAGTGTTCCTCAGCGATAAGAATATACTCCAGATTACGTTTCCATTCTTTATAATTAGGACCGGTTAAGGGGTGTTGTGCGAGAATATTTATAACAGACAATAACGACATATCTGAAAATATTAAACAATAAACATGTAAGAGCACAATCACATATATTTTGAATCAACAATATTGTAACCTTTTGATAAAACAATATTGATTGAATCCTCCAATAGCCCAAGAGATTTACATATAAGCCATGCGGGTGGACGTTTATATGTAAATCCCTTAACCAGACTAAAATACCTAGTCATTTTAATTTCAATCCATGTCAACCTAACCTTTTGACAAATGAAATTAATAATTGGACTTTTATACTAGACCATATTATTTTCAAGAAGTGACTCCGCGGGGAGTTGTACTTAAAATTAATATCTAAGCAGTGACCACGTCCTAACACTTGTAAACAAATTCTTGGATTTGACACACTTTCGTGGACTACGTCGCTTCCAATTTATTTAACCTTCGTTATCCCATTTGTTTCCAACTATCTAGAAAACTTGTGAAAATCAAACGTGTAAGCCACGTGTGTGGACGTTTACGCGTGTAATTCCCACTTTTCTTTTGGAATTAAATGATTTATTTAGAAGTCCCAGCTAGCAAACTTATAAAAAATAAATGTGAGCAAGCCACGCGTGTGGACGTTTACTAAATTTATTATTTATTTTGCCCAGAGACCGGTTGTGGAGGTCTTTTGACTATTTTTAGAAATCAAAATTGTCGGGTTTTGCTTAGTCTTTTACTTCAAAAGGTTTGTCCATGCAACAACACGTAATCCTAAGCATAAATAAAAACTAAGCACAACAAATAAAGCATGCTCGGAGAATTTAAATATGCTAATATACGAGAAGGTCCTAGCATGATAGTCTAAGCGCAATTAATAAATCACGTAGACATAATAAACATGATAATAAATATCATCAATCCATTGAGCAATAAAGAAACGATAAAAATAAATAAAAATCATTCTTCGTGGCTCAACATGGAAAAATTAAATCCTAAACTATTACAATAATTTAGGAAATACAAATCTTCAAGTCTCTTGGGCCTTCACGTTGGGCCTCGCATACTCGGGTACGGACCGGGCTAAAACAAAAAATACACTGGGGGCTGTTCAGCCGAAACCTTAGCCCACGCCCACGCCACGGCCGAGGGTGCCGAGCCGTCTAGAGCCGTCGGGGCCTGCTGGGCCGAAGCCCAGCGCCTCGCGCATGCCCAGGCCCATGCACGGCAACGATCTGCTAGGGTTTGCAAACCCTAGCCGCCGCTGCCCCTCCAACCGCAATCTGTCGGCCGCCAGGGCCAGCTGCTACCGGCCGCCGGGGCTGCTGCTGCCGGCCGCCGGGGCCTGCTGCCGCCGGGCGACGGGGCTGCTGCCGAGCGCCGGGCGCTGGCTGCAAGGCGCCGACTGCCTGCTGCCGGGTTCTTCGTGTTTTTCGTGTTCTTCCTCTTCGTTCTTCGACTTTTACAGATATTTCAACAAAATACAATTAAAAACGAACCTATTCTAACCACGGATTTTCTCGTGGTAAAAATAACCCAACGCCAACAAACATGACGTAAAACGAGCCACGAAGAACGACAAAAATTAAACATACATAGCGCACATTTATAATCAATAAACAAATTATATCTAACAGAGCCAAGAAGACAGACCTTGCTCTGATACCAGTTGTTGGAATTATATCTATTATAATACTCTTGTAGAAAGTAATATAATTAATCCCTTTCCCTTTGACCCTTCTTGGTTGTTATAATTTGTATCTTTATTAATTAACCCTAGAGATGGATCTATAAATTTATATAAACCCTAACATGCGCCTATAACACTCAAGAGTTAAGGATTCGACCTGATAGTTGTTTACACAAGAGGTCGATTTCTGATTGAATGATTTATGACTCCTGTCTTAATCTTCTGGACTGTATCCCCTACTCAATCCTCAACCCCGGATGGACGACGAATCTTGAAGAATTCCAAGTGGGAAGGAACACCTTAAACCGCCGCCGCCTACTCTCTATTCAGTGATCTTTTTGAATGTTAATTCTTCATCTTTCACAGAATGAGAGACCATGTATTTATAATACATGGTTGAGTGTGGGCCAAGCCTGGTAGTTTAATTCCTTCTAGGATTAGGAATTTAATTCCTTATTAGGAATTTTAATTCTCTATTCCTACTTGGACTAGGAGTCTATATAGGCCAGTCCAGGGATCAAATACAATAAATAAAGATGGGCCTAACTATGAATTAATTCTTCCTTGTTCAGCCCAGAACATAATTAATTCATAAATATTAATTCATTCCACTAGAGAATTAATACTGACTTACCCCTTTATTCCCGAGTTGAGTCGGGGCTTGAATTAGACTTAATTGATCCCCGTATTTAAGATATCGAATATCCATTAATTAATTAAAGCCTCTGACATCTTAAATCAATTAATTTCTTATTTATTCCTTAAGTAGTACCACTCAACCTTATTATTGTACCTGAACTTAATCAACCTGCAGGGTTTAGTACAATAAACCTTTTGAGCTCCTTAAGGGGATATCATCATCCTAAACGAATACGGTTACTTAAATACAAATTACCAATTATTATATGCAAGTTGTTGTCACCCAAAATACATAGTATAAAAGTTATATCTTAACTCTTGCCCATAGTAAATCAAAGTGACACACAAACAAGCATTCATAACTGTAATCTTATTTAGGCTTTAGATTATTATAAGTCACCGAGATCTCTAGTTCTTCACTAAGGTCAAGCAGAAGAACATATCTCACTGTGATCCTATCAATACGTAAATACGTACCAGTATAAGTAAATAGTCAAGATAAACTATTTCTACTTAATACTGCAGCCTAAACCAACAACTCGTCCTCAAGTTGTCTAAGCTGTGATTTACATTTTATATCTCTTTAAGTTTAACCAATCATCATATGATCTTCTGTGATCTTCTACACACCATAGGATCTACTTATTTGCAAGAGATATGGGGACACATACATAGTGAAAATGCAAATATAATCAGATAGGAGATAAACAGTGAATAACTGGAAACATTGTATATAAAAGTTTTGCTTTCAGTATACAAATCCAACAAAAGCATGTTCACTCTTTTTCATCCTTGGCTCGTTTCTTCATTTTGGACTTCTTCGAGACTTGATCTTGGTCTTATATTGCCTGTATTGTCCTGAAACGGGCTCACACACATTAAATGGTACAATAATACAAATATGAACAGTACACGGCCGAATATGCATGCAAATGTCATTAGAACGACACTTAATTCGACCTAAAATGCATGCATGAACACGTGTACCACATGTTGATACACGTGTATGCATGCATTTAGGTCGATTTAGCTACTTATATTTATATCATTTCCATGCATATTTGGCCAGGAATTACTTATATTCATTACTTTGTGCCATTTAACGTGTATATGCTTGTTTTGAGGTTATTCAGGTGTTTTTAGCCAAAAAGTCTATCTAGACGAAGTTTGGAAGAAGAATAAGCTAAGTAGGGACAGAAACGGAAGAAACCGGGTTGAACTGAAAATAGACTGGTTTTTAACCTGTAGCGACCCCGACAACTTGTAGTGATCGCAACAAAAGAAGGCTAGAAATTGAAATTGGCTATGTCCAGCCAACGCGACCGCAACAAAAGTGTAGCAGGCATGACAAAAGGTGCTCCGTTTAGTCTAAAGCTGCCGAGAAGTGAACGCGACCGCGACTATTATTTCTTGTTCAACAAGTAATTTAGTATTTTATCATTATTTCTTGCAATTAGGTTCTTGATAACGCACCAACTTTCACTGATCGAGAGTCTAGTTAGGGTAGTTTTATTACACTTATGATAGTAAACTAGGCACAAACTTCAGTCTCTGTAGAGTCGACCTTGACTGCCATTATCTATACTAGCACCGTATACTTGCGGATTACTAGGTTAGAAATTAGTGCATATATCACTTTTTTGGCGCTGTTGTCGGGGACTGATAACCGCGTTTAGTTTATATTCTGATAAATAGAACGATACTAGACTAGACATTTATTTCTGCAATTTAATTTCCGTTCTCTATTTGTTCTCGTTACTTTTATGTACGTGGTAGTTCTTTGTCTATGTTCTCAGGAATTCCATGCACACTAGATCAAAAAGGAAAGCTCATCTTGTCCCGTTTGATCTGAAAATTGAAGCAACTTCCAGAGGAAATAGAACAAAGTAAAAGCTAACTTACGAGATGGCTCACCTTCTACAGAATCTGACATAAGAGGAGATGATCACACGACTATTCGGAGCTATAACTAGTTTAGATACCCGAATGACTGCCTTGTAAGAATAGCAACAGCAGCACACAGTCACCCCCACAGGATGATCCAAAAAAATATGTGACACCGATTAGTGATTGTCTTCGGCCTTTACAGAATCAGAACACTGGAAGAGTTCGATCGCCACTGATTCAGGCTACCAGCTCTGAACTCAAGCCAACTATGATTAATATAGTCCAGCAGAATTAGTTTGGTGGAGGGGTACAAGCAGATCCCAATGTTCATCTGAACAAGTTCAGGAGAGTGTTTGAAACACTAAAGGTAAATCACGTGCCACATGAGCAAGTCAAGTTAAGACTATTTATATTCTCGTTGAAAGACAAAGCGCTTCAATGGTATAATTCGTTAGAGGATGTCACTATGTGGGATGGATTGAGCACAAGATTCTTATTGAAATATTTCCCACCATGCGAGATGCTTGAGCTTCAGAATGAAATCAATCAGTTTAAGCAGTTTGATGGAGAGCCATTTGTTGAAGCATGGGAGCGATTCCTGGATCTATTCCGGAGTTTTCCTCAGCATGGGTTCACTCAGAAGCAGCAAATTTGCAAGTTTTACAAGGGCCTTCTTGGCAAGAGACCATGTAGACGCAGCAGCAGGGGCAGTTTATTAGAAACGAATATAAGGGTTGCATTTTCTATTCTGGATGAGATGGCCACAACTAGCTATCAATAGACAAACAAAATGAATCAACCAAGGAGAGTGGCTAGCATCACCAACTCTGGGCCGAATGAGATGCTTACTATTCAATTGGAAGCATTAACAAAACAAGTGAGTCTGTTGACTAGTTTGACCTTAGCCCAGCACACCGAGCCCAATTCACAGCATTCACCTGTGCAAGAAGGAGTTGAAGATGTTAAGTTTATCAATTTAAGAAACTTCAACAATTTCCAAGGCAAGCAACAACGAGTACAATCAGTATCAGCAAGGTAATAAGAATCATCCAACCTCTCGTACAACAATCCAAATAGTTCACTTCGACGACCACCGGGATTCACGATCACAAATGGTATGATCCATGATGGATGAAAGCCAACTCAAGAGGAGTTAGAACAGTCACAATATGCCAAGTATAATGAGAAGTTAGTTCAATTCAAGAAGGAGATAAATAGTAGAATCATAGAGTTGAACAAGAACATTGCTAGTCAAGGGGCGGATTTGAAAGAATTGACCAAGATTGTGACCCAACAAGAAGTGCATATAAAGGAGATGCCGGCTCACATGAGTCAACTTATAAAAATTGTAGGAGCACAACACAAGCAAGTGCAACTCCCCAGTAACACCATAGTTAACCCAATGGAGCAGTTCAATGCCATCTATTCGACGGATGTGACTAAGTATGAGAGCCAAAATCCACTTGAAGTCGACGATTGGATAGAGCAAAATCAAGTGGAGGGAGTCACCCATGAGGAGGCTTATGAGTTGGCGAAAAAGTGGGCTACAAAACCAAGAGCGATCATCGTTGAAGGTGGTCCAAAATATGTTTCTCCAATTCCATTCCCACAAGCCTGTAGAAACAAGATTACACGTAATCGTATTAATTGTTCTAAGTTTGTTGAGGAGCTCGAAGAAAATAGGAGGCTAGAGAGACTTAACATTGCTTAGCAGAAGAAGAAAGGTCGAACTAACTTAGATAAGAAAGTTCTACCTCTTCTTAATGATAATCCTTTCGAATTTTGTTTATATGCTACATTCTTTGCTAACCTTAATTATGTAGATTATGTTAGCATATTTTCTTTGATATCGGAAGAATCTAAGGATAGCATCGGTAATGAGGGGGGTAATGAAGGAGCCACTAAAACCAATTGATGAATTATTGTGCACGAGAGAAAAAGAAGAAGACACACAAAGAAAAAGTGAATGATTCAGGGAGTTTTTCTATCCCATGTTCTATTGGTAGTCATAAGTTTCGAAACGTGATGTATGATTTGGGGTTGAATGTTAATTTGATGCCTCTTGGAATATATAGACAATTAGGACTAGGGGCGGCGAAACAAGTCTTTTTAGTACTATTTAGTTGTCAGATGGATCATTACTAACACCATTTGGAGTAGTAGAGGATGTGTTAGTTAGAGTCTCAAATTTTGAATCCCTAATAATTTCTTAGTTGTTGATATGCAAGGGAATATTGATGTCCCTTTCATCATAGGTCGACTTTTCTTGATGACTAGCCAACCATTTATAGATATCCCAAAAGGGGAGTTGACCTTTCGTATTCAAAATGACATGGTCACTTTCCCGATTTACAATAGGTCGGGTCTAAGAGAAAAATATAAATGTTGTGTCGTCTACAATGTTGGATGAAAGGGTAAAATTGCTATAGTGAAACCGAAAAAAGCGCATGGGTTCTCAATCGATGATAATGCTCCTAAATCGGGGTGTTTGTCATCCGACTGAGATAACCAAAAAGGTCATCCGACTGAAGACGTAAAACAAAGCGCTTATCGGGAAACAACCCGATGTTTACTGTATTTTTTATTTTAGTGCTTATTTTTACTTTTAAGTTTTAATGTTTGTTTTAGTTGTTTTTAATATGTTAGGAATTGACATGACACGGGAACAGCTAAGCAATGGAACAAGGGTGAGATAGCGAGAAATAGGGGTCGAGAAGATGGAGAAAAACAAATGTTGGGACGCAAGGACCAACAAGGCCATGTCCACTTGAAATGAGCGTGTGAAATAGCCTAAAACAGTAGGGTCGCGAAAAAAGCTCGCAAAAACAACAAACCACACTGCCAATCCATCACGGCAGCAACTGTTGAAATCAGGGATGCATTAGAATATGTATGATGGCAGCAACAAAAAAATACGATGGAACGTGGAGGAGTTTCAAAGCACCACCGCCTCAGCTTTAGTTTGTAAGTTAGCACCAAATCGTACTACTGGTTTCCCACAAACATTGGTCTTCGACCAAGTTTGCGGGAGGAGGTGAATAGTGAGACGTCTTGGCTGCTATTTACGTTTTATGTTCTTTAAATTTTGTTGCTTGTTTTTCATGCTATTTTTGCTTTGTTGTTATGCCTTGTAGTTGAAGTAGGAGATATTAGGTCTGTGAGCCTAATATATTGAGTTGATCATGGATTCGAGTTTGTGTGCCCATTGCTAGTTGATTTCATTGTCATGTTGGTAGTAGTTGTTATTTTTTTTTTTTTATTTGTTTTGTTTGAGTCATGTTTATTTGAAAAACTTGAATCATTGAGTGTTGATTTGACATAGAAAAGAGGAATAGATATGATGATGATGTGTTGATGATGAGATGATTTTAAGAAATATTTTATAAAATTGGCACATAGTAGAGCATGATAGGCAAATTGAGACAAAATTGAGCTTGAACTTAGATTTTTTTTTTTATCACTTTTAGCCTTTTGAGATTTTGAGCTTAAATTGTACTCCCTATTTAGGAGTAATATATATTTCTTTCGATGTGAATTGACTGGTCATGTGTATTTTTCTCTAGAATATTCATTGAGCCTCTTTTAAGAATGTGTCAAGTACATCACTACAAGAAATACTATTGATAATGACTGATTTTAGTGATGGACAATTTCCGCCACAATCTAATTACGAACTAGTGATGGAATAACTACGGATAGGGACTATAAAATTGTTTGAATATTAGTAACGGTTTAGTGACGGAAATATGACGGAAGTTAGAGACGAAATTTTTTTGGTCATGAAATCGTAGTTACACAAAGTGCTAAGAATGTGGAATAAAATTTTAATCTTGTATTGACGGAATTTTAGATGTCGCTGTGTAGTGACAAACATATTCCGTCATTAATCTTGTGTTGACGGATTAGTGACAGAATTTTAGATGTCACTAATTAATGATGGAAATTTCCGTCACTATACCCAATTAAAAAAATAGCACTCTATGTTTAATGACGGAAATTTTCGCCACTAACTAATGACAGATATTTCCGTCACTATACACAATTTAACAATACTAAATTAGAAAAACAACACTCTATGCTTAATGACAGAAACTTCCGTCACTAGCTAATGACGAAAATTTCCGTCACTATACCCAATTAAAAAAATAAGAAAAATAGCACTCTATGTTTAATGACGAAAATTTCCGTCACTATACCCAATTAAAATTATTTTATATTCATCTCTTATATTTTCTCACAAACACACACACATATATATATATTGGAAATAAAAGGAATTAATAAATAGTTACCAACTTTTATTATTTTCTCAAAGCATTTAAATTGTATTACTTTTACTTTTTTTGAGATATGTATTACTTTTATTTAGTACTCCCTCCATTCCAAAATAGATGATGTTTTAGCTTCTTAAACAAATTCCAAAATAATTGATGTTTTAGGTTTTTTTTACCATTTCTCTCTATTTTACCCCTATATAAATTCAAAAATATCTTTGACTTTTCAACCTCCCACTCACATTTGATATCATTAAATTTTATCTGCACAAATTTTAGGGGGTTATATTTGGTAATATATTTGTTTCTTAATTATTCTGTTTTTTTTCTAAAATATCATCTATTTTAGAACGGAGGGAGTATATACTTACAGGTATACTTGCTTTTAATATATTAGATATTAGATAAACTACCAGCAAGCTTCCTCACCAATTTCTCTCTCCATAATTGAGAATTACCAGCTAGCTAAAAGCTCTCTCTCCTCTCTTTCCGTCTTGCTCTCTTTCTCACCTTCGACTGTGGCGGAAGCAGACAACGGAGGGAGCATTGATGGCGGCGGATTGGGAGGCCGCCCCCTAGGGCGGAGCGGCTGACGTGCGCTAAACCAGGGGAAAGGGTATTATGTATACTCCAGAAAATTTACAGGCTATCTAAAGACCTTCAGAAAAATCCGATCGGCGCTCTCCATTTCATCTCCCAAATGTCTACCGATCTGCTAACCATACCACCATTGGACCGGAAAATCCAGGTTTCATCCCTTATCCTCAGCTTCTCCGCTTCAGTAGCTATTATGCGCCGACAAAGAGGAATTCTATAAAATACCTTACTGGCATCAAATTCCAGAAACCCTGTCCTTGTCATGCGGTGGCAACATTGCACTTGATCCATTTTTCAATTTCCTCTTTTCCCCCCCTGAATGTGCATAAAATTTGTTTAATTTGATTTTTGATTTGGAAAACTTCAAACAAGTGATTAGGATACACGAATTGCTAGTAGTTTGTGATATTTTGCTCCCAGGGCACCTGGTGTTGTGCAGCCTCCACAGCAGAGGATTCTGAATCCGTCGTATTTTTTTTATGTTTTGTTTATTTGATGTAAATTTTTTGTTAATCTGGTGAGCAAGTTTGTAATAGTTGAGTAGTGAGATGTAGCAATTAGTCGGAGTAAGTATTTGTTTTTTAATTTTATTTGATGCAATTGAGTTAGTTAACCTGGTTATTCGATTGCACTATCTACTGAATTGGATTAATAGATCTATGGAAGATACAGTTGTTTTTCCCTGCTATAATATTTTTTAAATGCAACTAAAATCTGAAAACTATGGAATTTGAAAACTAGAATCTGACTGTTGATTCTTTGATCTGAGAAACCGTAGCAGATATCACTGAAGTCTTTCTTTGTCATATTATTGCTTCCCCTTTGATAGTAACAAACAGAGTTTCTGTGTTTAGTAGTTTTTGCTAAATGTTTCCTAGTCCTGTTTAATTCTTGTTTGCATGGAACTTGTTTCTTTTGAAATCTTCATGTATGAGTTATTATCTTTTTCAGATGGAAGATGTTGAAAAGAGCCATCGTGATTTTACTTCCCTTATTCGTGAGCTCTAAATGCACAAGGAAATAAGGTCCGGATGATCTTGTTCTTGGTACTTGTTTCATGAATTTTTCTCCTTCTATCTCTAAGCATTTCGTCCACCCCACCATATGATTATCTAATGTATCCCGCCATGCAGTAGTGATAGGAGTGAGTGCAGTTGTATCACCTTGTGCATTTTCTGCATTATTTTCTTCATTCTAGAAGTTTTTATTTATTTTATTTTTTATCTTGAAGGTTAAGTCATTTGGAGGAGGTCGAGTAACCAGTCTTTTGCAGGCGATTGAGTGTCATCAACATAAATTCAGTATCCCACCTACTGGTCCGTAGGCGCCATTTGTAAATGTTGGAGTTCAATTGAAAAAAAAAAAATTTATACTCTTTTGCAACTCTAGTTGGAAAAATATGGGGATCATTTTTTATGTTTGATCGACATCGTATTGAAATTTGTTCTGTCAAATAAAGCTTCTGTCTAATTAGCTTTGTCATGCTTGAAAGATTACCTCAGTTTGTTGTAGGTTGTCATCCCCTTCTATCTTGGAACTTTTAGACATATAGTGAAGGTCAATATCTTTTTGCAGAATGATGATTGATTTAATTGAGGCATAAGACTTCTATTATCCATAAGACCCGATACTATTTTAGGTGTTCGATTCAAAAGATAACTTAAAATACATCTATTGGCCGGGATCATGCTTCTCCATGCATGATGGATATATTTTTTTTTTTTTTTATGTTTATGGTTTATATTTTTGTATAGGATGTCACTGTGTAATAATCAATCAACTCTTGTTTTAGTATTTCAAGTTTATATTTTTTCTGGTTCTGTGAATCAAATGTGTAAAATATGGTGTAAAATGTATGATCGATGTTGTGAACTGTCATATTCTTCTTGTATTTTATTTAGTTTAGCGTCTGTTAAATCCAGCTTGGAATTGTAGATGGGACGCTCTTGGTTGTTAATTGAAGGATCTTTTATTTTTATTTTTGGAATGGGACTTCATTTCTAAGCAGTGTAACATTTATCTCAAGCTTGCTGCTGATTAGCTCTTTGCTTCTGTTCACTTATTATTGCAGAAGTTAGAACATGGAGACATGTGGGCTATAGCTATTCAAAATGCAGTTGGCAGGGTGCTCAATGCTTTCATTGTCACTGATCATAAAGATGCTCGCATGTTACGAACATGTGCAAATTAAAGGAGAGAAAAGATAGGGATTCATACAATTTCCACCAGGTCATTTGATCTATATAATATTCTTACCTTTGTTTTCCATCTATAACATGGGAAAGGGAAGAAAACCTTCATAGTACAATTTAGGAGCATCTAAATATATGGATGAGGTCTCCGCACTACAAGAAATCTGTGCTTTGGCGATGATAAATTGCGTCATATAAAAGTCATATTTTGTCACTATAAGGGTTTAGGTGACGAAATTTTAGCGTCGCAACGATCGTCATTGTATGTCCGTGGTATTAGGTATATGTGACAATATTTGAATTCGTCACACAAAATATGACTTTTGATGACGTTAAAGGTCCTCGTCACCATATTTCATGATATATAGTGACGCATAATTCGTCACCTATGTCATCCTAATTTTGTCAACTAATATCGTGTTTCGTCATTGAAAGTGAACATGTAATATGAAGATTGCATTTTTTGTCATTATAATATCAAATTTTGGTGACGAAAATCATTGAAATACTCAAACTTTGGTAACGCTTTTTATTGTCACAACATTATTTATTATTTTGTCATGTTTATAATAATTCGTCACAATAGAGGTAGTGTGTAGTCACAAAATTCCTTTCGTCGTTTTATAAATATATTTAGTGACAATTAATTTCGTCAAGAACGGTTAACATGTGGTGACAAACTTTTACCGTCATCAACATCCTACAATTGGTGACGAGTTGTGGTGTCACGATAAACCTACATTTAGTAACGAAAATTATTTTTGTCATTGAAGAATTGGATAAGACGACGTTATATTGTGTCATTGTAAAGTGACATTTTGTGACACAAAGGTTGATGTCACTACATGAGCACTTGTAGTGACAATCGAGGTGTGTCATCATTTAGTTATATTTAACCGTCACTAATGACATACATACGGCAACGATATATGTTGTCATTATTAAGTGTTTTATGATGACAAGTTACATTTCGTGTTAATATAAATATCTACAATGACACAATAGTTGACACGTTTAGTTTATATTTAGTGACAATTTTTTCAAACCGTCTTATAAAAATTCATTTATGACATAAATTAGATTTATATTTAGCAATTCAATTTATTATAAAATATAATTCTTGCGATAAAAATATCGAATCTCAATAAATGGTTCTTATAGTGAAATAGTTTCATAGTTAACATTCATTGACATAATATTGTATTACTTTATAAAATTTTAAATGCATTAAAGTAAACAATGCCAAAAGGGAAAAAAGTTAAATTAGGAAGCAATAATACTAAGAGCATCTCCAGTCGTTGGCGCTGGTCCAGCGCTAGAGATACTCTAGTCCAGCGCGAAGTGCAGCGCGGAGCTCCAGCCGTCTGCGCTGCATCTTGCACCACAAAGAATATTCCCTTTAAATAATTTCTTTTATGTATTATTTTCGGAAAGTAATTCTAATTTGCTAATATACTTATATATTTTTTATATTTTTATGATTTCGGGATAATAAATTTCATAATATTATAATTAAAATCAAATATTACACAAAATAAAAATCGACGGAAAATAAGTAAAAATTACAAAATACATCAAAGTTTCACAAATTGAGGGATAGCCGTGATGTTACATACACCTGGTATTAAACATAATCAATTTTCTAAATTATTAGAATACTCTTCCCACATATGATCGATCAAGTCATTACGGAGCTTGTAATGAGCATCTTTGTCTTTAATTCGGCGGAATCGGGATAGAAATGCTTCAAGAACCTGCTCGTTATCTCTATCTAAAATCTCGACCCCTGGTTCTGGTACCTCAGGTGCAAATACAATAGGTGCTTCAAGATCTCGTTGATTCTCGATGATCATGTTATGCATAATTATGCACGCAGTCATAATATCTTGAAGGTCATGTTTGCTCCAAAAACGAGCAGGATTTGCTACTATAGCAAAACGACTTTGGAGAACTCCGAATGCACGTTCTACATCTTTTCTACACGCTTCTTGTCTCTGTGCGAAATACTCTCTTTTTCTATTGCCAGGCTCTCGAATTGTTTGTACAAGTGTCGACCATTTGGGGTATATGTTGTCGGCTAAATAATATCCCATAGAGTGCTCCTCCCCCCGAAGAACGTAATTTGCTGGGGGAGCAATACCTCTAGCAAGATTAGAGAAAAGATGAGATCTTTCCAACACATTAATATCATTATTAGTTCCAGGCATGCCGAAATAAGCATGCCAGATCCATAGATCATAATCAGCTACTGCTTCAAGAATAATAGTTGGATGACCACTTCGACCTGCATACTGCCCCGCCCATCCTGCTGGACAATTTTTCCAACGCCAATGCATACAATCTAGACTACCCAACATTCCGAGGAATCTACGCTGTTTACCAATATGGAGTAGTCTAGCAATGTCATTTGTATTAGGCGCCCTAAGATATTGGTCACCAAATATCTCTACAACAGCACGACAAAATCTCTTTAAACATTCAATTGCAGTAGACTCACCAATGTTGATGTACTCGTCGGTTGCATCGGCTGGTAATGCATAAGCTAATATCCGTATCGCAGCTGTTGTCTTTTGAAGTATGGATAGTCCAAGCCTTCCGGTGGCATCTCGTCTCTGTAGAAAATATTCATCGTGAGCTTTGACAACATCTACAATGCGAATGAACAAGTTCCGAGACATTCGAAAACGCCTACGAAATTGATCTTCGTCGTAAGTGGGATTTTCAGCAAAGTAGTCGTTGAATAGCCTTCGTGCTGCAGTTTCACGGTCACGATTAACCGTTCTACGACCGGGGACCGATCCGCCGTGAGAGGTTAAATCAATCTGAGTAAGATATGATGCAATGATGAGGTTATTATTGTAAATCTGTTGGGCTATGATTTGGTTGTCTAAATCGCAACTATTTATGAGCTCTTCAATTTCATCATCGGATGAGCTTGATGAAGAAAATAAATAAGAAGGGCCGCTATGATTTGGGTTCATATTTGTGGTGTTGTTTGTAGGGATTGAAAAAGAAATGGGAGGGTTGTAAAAACAAGCATATGATGTACTTCTTTTTATAATAGAAATTTCTCACCTACCGTTCCCACTAACTTTATTATCAACAATAATTTCCCACCAACCGTTTCTCCCATACCACTCTCACCTACTTTATCAGCAATAATTTTCCACCCACCGTTTCTCCCATACCACTCTCACCTACTTTATCAGCAATAATTTTCCACCCATCGTTTCTCCCATACCACTCTCACCTACTTTATCAGCAATAATAGGCCACCCACCGTTTCTCCCATATCACTCCCACTAACTTTATCAGCAATAATTTCCCACCCACACTTTCTCACCTACCAATCTCACCTACTTTATCAGAAATAATTTTCCATCCACCGTTTCTCATTATCTTTCTCACCTACCCCAACATATGCATTCCTCTATAAATACCATTCACCTCATCACTTACCTAAACACACATCTACACTCCAAATATCTAATTTTCTGCTTCTCACTTACAAATGGCTAACCAAGGCAAATACAATCCCCCAGAAGATATCCTCCTGTGTGAGAGTTGGATCCAAATCTCCGAGGATCGAGAAGTGGGGAGATATCAACCCCAAAAGACGTTTTGGGGGCGTGTCCATACTCTATACAACTCGAAGGCTGCTGAAACAGGGTGGTCAGTTCGTAATCAAAGATCCATAGAGTGTCGCATGGGTACCATCCTGACTAGCATTGCCAAATTCAAGGCTAGCTACGAACAAGTGGAACTGCTTCACCCTAGCGGGGCAAATGAAAGCGACATCGTAAGTAGTCTCTTACTGATATTTTTAATTTTTCACAACGCTATCGCTCTTCCTTTTTTTTTTTTAACTCGTCGTTTTGTATATTATATAGCTTAAACAAGCAAGGCTTCTGTACAAAAATGATCCAAAAAACAAGGGAGCGTTTAGGATGGAACATGTCTGGGAACTGATGAGACACATAGAAAAGTTCGAAACAATGTCTCGTAGGCCTCGCCGTGAAGTTAGCCACTCACAATCTGATGAGATGGCAGACTCACCACTCTCACCCACTCCAGACGTACCTACATTTTCAATTAATCTAAGTGACGATAACGCTGGCGGTGGTTCTTCTTCAGGTTCAGGGCGACCATTAGGTATGAAAAAATCCAAACTGAAGAGAAAAATGAACGATGATGTCTCCACTGCACTAAATGAGATCAGAAGCGAAAATGAAAAACTTCGTGATCTCATGATGCAGAATAATCTAAAAAGGGATTTAAGCGTTGAATTTCTAATTGAAAAACGTGAGGCAGAAAAACAAAAGGCTGCAACACGTAGACAAATGGCTGAGGCGCATAAGCAATTAGCTGATACCAACACTTGGACAGAGGAAAACAAGATCTTAATGATGGATCTAGAAACCATCATCCCAGATTTCGCCTGCCGTGAGTTTTTTCGGAAAGAGCAAATAAAAATTATGCAAAAGCGAGAGATGCAGTCACAGCCAGCACCTACTGATAATATGTTCGATGCTTACGGTGTAAACTTTCGAGATATTGGGGGGTCCGGCAGTAATCTTGGTCCATATTAAATTTGTTCTAGTAGTATTTCGATAATTGTAGTATGTGTGTGGTGTGGTGTATTTTGAATTTTTAATTTAGTACTCCGATTAGTAACATTTATATGTATGTTTTTATTGTAATTTTTGTGAATATCTTAATATTATTTATAATAATTAATTAATTCATAATTTGCTAAAATAAATTTAAGTAAATTAGGGGATGCGAAAAATATAACTAACATTTTATTTTAGTCGGAATAAATTTTTAATTTTAATAAAACTAATCTATGTTAATTTTAAAATATAATGGGTACACACATTAATTAACGTAATACAACAAAATTAACACAAATGCATAATATTAGTTACAAAATCAACATAAATACATAATTTAATTACACAAAACAAAACAAAAAAAAAAAAGAAAAATCAAAAAAAAAAAAGGGGGGGGGGGAGCGCGAGTGAACAGTGTCGCGTTCAGTTGAACGCGACCTGTTCACTCCTCACTGACTCAGCGCAAAGATGAGCGCTGCTCTGGAAATAAAAAGTGATGAACATGTGCATCTCCACGCCCAGCAAGCGCTGGGCTGGAGATGCTCTAAGTAGAATGAAATTATTTAATAGGCGAAAGAAGTTCACAATATCTAACATAAACATCCGAAATAAACATTACTTAATGAAAGAAACATGATTGTCTAAAGAAAAAAAAAAACTTTATCTTCAAACATTACTTAATACAAACTCTTAATTGATAACAGTCTCGTCCTTCAGCTTCCTCACCAATGCATCAATCTAAAAAGACAAATTAAATTGTCAAAAAACAAATATAAAATTGATTGTTCAATAGTATTAGTATTTGGGAAAATATTAATTATTTCAACGGGAGAGTAAGCTAACCTTTACGAGGTTTAGAGCTTTGCTCCAATACTTTCCAAATAAGCTCTAAGTTTGTCCACAGTTTCACTTTGCTGAGCCATTTTGTCTTTCTGACCAGTCACCTCATTCTGGAATTCATTCACGTGTGTCTTGAGCTCATCGACTTGTAATTCTGAATCTTGTAGCTTCTCCCATATCTCTTGAAGTTCCTGCTGCAAATGCTGGTCATTTAAAGCCCATGTTGTGTTATGTTTGCTTGGTGGCTTCGGGCCATACCCGAGGCCTTTTATGTATCCTGATCCATGGTCTAAGACCTCGAGAACGATTTCATCATCGGTCTGTGGATTCCTTTCTTGTATGTATTGGTCGCGCTTCTTGATCATCAATTCCTTTTGCATTATGTCAATGTGTAAATGATTTATTTAGCTTAATTTCTTAATAAAACAAAAATGAATTTAATTAATTTACCCAATTTTCTTTTGCCTCGACTGATTTTCACGTACCATTCTCTGAACAATGTGTACGTCTATACAACTCAATTCTATCACAGGGTTCTCCATTCAGCTCGTTCTTAGACTATACCAAGTAAATGCAAAAAATTCATAACACTATCACCATTGCAAATTTATTATAGAAAGACTAGAACAAGTAAAAGAAATAAATCAATTATACAGATAGGTGTAAAATAATAATAACACAAGTTCTTGCATCCTACACATAATTTTCTACTCATTTCAACTATTCTCAATATCCGAAATAAAAAAACAGAAATGTAATTATGAGCTCAAGAGGGGTAAAGCAAATTACTTGTAATAAACCTAGTTGTTATCCGCATATAAACATAGCTATCATAAAGGAAAAACATAAATATAATTAAAGGAAGAATAAAAAAATAATAACAAACAAGAAACTCTCATTCTAAAGAAATCAAGGAACTAGAATACCATAAAACCACAACATGCAGAGTAAGGATAAATCCTAAAAAAATCACAATTTGCATATAACATACATATTTTACTCACAATTTCATGGTGACGAACAGTGAAAGCCTTTCTGCCAGAAATATGCTTGCGACGTTACTTTGCTCGATTCTTTTTATTCACATCACTTATATGCTACAATAGCAATAAATTTATAAGTAAATTATAGCTATAATTCAAAATATATTAATTAATAAAGTTTATCTTATATTTACGTGATGCAAAAAAATCGCAAAGTACGTCCCATGTATCTTAGCTTTGTCGGGACAGAAGTTCGGTTTGTTCAACTTAGCCTCCTCCAAAGTTGCATACTCTAGGAAATGTTTATGGAGCTTATGACGCTTTTGCCTGCTACTTGTCTTAAATCGCTCAATCAAGCATTGTTTCACTTCGGGTGCATCCACATCAACATCTATGTGAATCTACATATGAAATAACCAAACTTCAGATTATAAGAATATTCATCAACGAATAATTAATAGGATTTGTTTATATAACACTAACCTTTAGATGATCAAAACCTGGCTCTAGATCATTTTTTTCATCTGCATCTTTCCATCGTTTGGGCACTCGAATAACATCTCTAGTAATTACACCAATTTGACTTGCTAGTTTTGCAGATTCGTCTGTATTAATACAATTGGTCGTCCTATAGATGTGTCCACATTGATCTTCATTTTTTCGCCATATGCAGCAAACTTTTTCATTATCTCCTTACCTATTGTCTGACCACGTCCTCTTTTATTAGATCCTGAAGCTACATATGTTGAAAAAAAAAAATTTATTTAAAATATATTACACGTACATTCACAAAAAGAAAAAAAAATAACTAAAAAAATTAAGCATCACTATGTACCTTCTGTTCCATTAGTGTTAGATATTGGAGTCTGATGAATCTCAGTAGACTGGATATCAGAGCTTCTAGTGACTACATCTTGAGGGGATTGAGTAGGATGAACTACAACGTTTTCTGGCAGGGTGGCATTCTTTGTATTTTGATCTGGATTAGTACTGCGGCTCCCTCTGTCATTACAATCTTGTGTTCCAGATGAGAGTAATGCCTCAATTTCATCATCGATCGACATATCTTCTTCTTCGCGAAGTCCCCTCGTTTTTCTTAGTATACCAGAATTAGAGGACGCACTATAAATTTTGTAAAGAGTTAAAATTACACCATTAAATAAGTCCTCGTTGAATAATTTATTTACACGATATAAAACTTAGTATTTCATAAAGTTGTTGGTAATATGTCTTTTAAAAATTTAAGAAATCATCATAAAATTATCTTAATCGGTAAATGTAGAACTCACGTGGATTTTAAAATTTCAAATGATTAAAAGCATCCATGTAGAACATAATTCAGCCGAAATAGTTATTTATTAAGGAAATATGATATAATCATGGGAATTCATATGAACTCAAATAGCATAACTAGACACATCTCATAAAAGTTCCAGATCAATTTAAATTGATTTGATAGATAATATTCTTTTATGCAACACACAACTTGCAACTATTATAGGTCACATGAAGTCCAAATTGATATAAAAGAGCATAAAAAAAATTCCAATATAAAAACAGATCAGAAAATCTAAGGATAAAGATTGGAGATGACACATCATGAATTATTTTTAACAGGTTATCCATTTTCTTAGAAATTTAATTTTTTTTCCTTATATAAAGTTTGAAGAATTACTCTTATTTCCTATGCCCGCTCAATAAACTAGTCAAACAATTCCTAGGCTTTGAATTCTACACTATTGTTAGTTATTGGGCCAAACTTGATTACTCTATCAATAACACTCTTGCACATTCTTGTATTCGGTACGGTAGAGTCACTTGTACTAATGTCAAATAACCAAGACATCTTATAATGACAATAATAATAATGTCAAATAACCATGCAACCAAATTACCATTAAAAATTCTAAATGTAAACCAAACAATTGGGTGTTTAAGAAAAGAATGTTATTACAAACAACTTCCCAAAGTTTGAGTTGTACATATTCTTCGGATTTAGTTTATTTTATCACATCCTTATTACACTATATAACCTCGAATATCATATATTTAAACCATTAAAAAACGTTTCTTAGCCCTAATCTTCAATTTTAAAGTCTGATTTTTTAAAAGCAGTTTATCAAATTTACAATAAATATTTTAATTAAAAGTAGCTCATATATACTAGGTAAAGCTACTTTTATAACTCAAACGTTATTACATATGTATAATTTTTTAAGCAAAAGTCAATTCTTTGTTAAATATTTCAACAAAATTAAAACCTGTTTAGTAGAAATTGGAAAAATAAAATAAAATCACCAAATTTGGTTTAAATTAAAGAATTCTAATACCTCATTTCAAATCATATGTATTATGGACAAATTTATTTCTAATATAAACATATCCAATATCAGATTTATGCGCAATGTATAGGGAACCCACTTCAAATCTTTTTACTAGAATACCTAAATAATAATAATAATAATATGCTAACTGTAACAAAGTTTTCCAATGGATACCTCATAACCCACTTCAAATCTTTTTTCTAATAATAAAAAAACTGCAACAAAGTTTTCCAATTCGAGACATAACAGTTGTAAAAATCTCCATAACCAAATTCAAGTCTTTTTAAATGAATACAAAAAAGGACGTAAACAAATAACAATAATATCTAAACTGTGAAAAATATTCCAATACGTAACCTAACAATTGTAATAATCTTCATACATGGATGTTTTATAGGAAACCAATTAAGATTCAAGGCTTACAAACAAACAATTATTACCATAGAAAACCAATTAAGATTCAAGGCTTACAAACAAACAATTATTACCGACAATCAGTCCTGTTCAAATAAAAGCATCAATTCAACAACAAATTCTATTGATCTATATTATTCATATTCTAAATTTAAACATTAAAAATACAGACTAAGGTCAACTCATATTATTCAACAGAAATCAATCCAAAACAACACCAAACCTAAATAGCTCATTACATTATCAAATTTAATCGAAACTAATATACAAAAAGAATATTCTTGAGTTAATTTATACAAACAACAATTATTACATCAATTTTACAGAATCAGTACATTCCATTTAAACAGTCGAACAACTACTAAAAAATTACACTAAAATATAATCATAAAGGTTCTAATTAAACAGTCGAACAATATCAGGTTTAGGCCTCTTACCAGCCGTGTTTTTCTTCTCCCTTGTCTTGTGGATCTGCAATATAGGGTTTGGAGCAATTAGATCAATATTATACAACATAAATTAAGAAGAATGGTCAATATAAAAGTTATTACCCTTTCAAGCCCGCCATATCCTCTAAAAAACTAGTGAAAAAATATCAAAATCCCGCTTAAGAAATAAAATTTTCCTAAAAGGGACTACGAAACCCTTTTCTGTTTTTGAAAAAACAAAATAAGGGAATTATAAAAAGTAAAACTGGACTAAAATATAAATCAAAGATTATTATGAGATTTTTTTTCTTTATCAAAGTAATAATCTCTACCAAAATAAAAATAAAAAAAGGAACCAAAATATACTTATAATTCTGTGAAACCCAAATATAATGAAGAAACATAATGAAAAATGACATAAAGGATAGACTTATCTGAATATGAAGATCGATTCCTAATAAGGACCGGATCTATCAGATCCGTTCCAGATCTGTTCAGATCTGATACAAAAATTCGTCATTATTTTTACACAAGTGGTTGCATGTGGTGAGATTTGATTCTGGGAGTGATAGGGGTTGGGGACGGCGGCGGCTCGTGGGTAACTATATGCGAATGCACTCGGTGAAAATAGGTCTTGGGATTGGAGCATGAGGCGTGGGGCGTGGAGCCTGAGACGTGGGCCATGGGTTGGAAGGTGTGGGTGAAGGCTGACCTAACTAGGGAAAGAAGAGAATACGGTGGGTGTGTTGCAGGGTTCAGGGTGGTAAGCGGCTGTGGGTGAAGAGTCAGTAGGGTTAGGGGATTTCATTTGACGGGAATAGTGGTAGGGGGTTGTTCTCATTTGGGGGCCTAGGGCTGGGTTTAATTTGGGCTGGGTGTTAGTTGGGCTGGGTTTCAGTTGGGGTGGGCTTCAAGTTAAAGTAAATGGGGGTGGAGAGGGGTGTTTGTTGTGGGCTTGTTTTTGGGTTGGGATTTAATTTTCTGTAAATTAAATTTGTTATTTTTATTTTATATAGATTTTATTATTAACATTTATAAAAATAACTCAATTAAGTAAATCCTATAATTTTAGATGAAAATAAAATATTAGATAACAGATATGTTATGTAATATTAATGATACGAATCATTAGTGGGATAATATAAAAATGAAACATTGATTGTATAATGATAATATTTTATGAAATATTAATAAAATAGCTACAATTTAAAACAAAATAAATAATTTGTATCTATTAAAAAAAAAAAAAGTTCAGTTGGACTCATAATACCTGATATCGTTCACCTGGCCCGACTGAGTTAATTATTTGTAAGTTGTAAGTTAGTTCTAAAAACTTAATATGTTGTAAAGTTTTTTTTAGAGTTATATTAGTCATTTTAATTCTTTTTTCATAATATAAACATTGATTTTCATATTGATCTAATATTGAAGGACGTCGTGAGTCATTAGTTAACCCATGTATGCTAGTTTGACTGGGGGTGAAATCATTTTTGGTCCCGTAACTTTTCACTTGTACAATTTTGGTCCCAAAAAAATTAAAAAATTTAATTTAGTCCCGTAACTTTGGAATTGGTTCGGTTTTGGTCCTTTTTTTGCCGTCGGTGATGAATTTGGCCGGAAAATTGCACGTGTTGGCCACCAGACTCATTTTCCCATCCAATTTTTAAATACCTGGCATCGACAAGTGACTTTGAAGTAAAAATAACATTAAAAATTAAAAAATTTAAAAGAAAGAGGAATTTTTTTATTTTTTTTATTTTTCTAGTTTCTTATCACTTGTTGGTGCCACATATTAAAAATTCTACTGGAAAAATGAGTCATGTGAATGATACATGCGATTTTCCGGTCAGATTGGTCACTATCGGAAAGAAAAGGGTCTAAATCTGGACCAATTCCAAAGTTACAGGACTAAATTGAATTTTTAACTTTTTTTGGGACCAAAATTGTACAAGTAAAAAGTTACGGGACCAAAAATGATTTTAGCCCAGTTTGACTTAATTGACCAAAACAGGCCAACTTGACCGACCCGTCACGGTATAACATTGAATAACGTTACGAATCAATAGTTGATACGTCAACTCTAGACGGATCAAATTGATCAAATAGGAGTAAATTTGCCTAATTTTGAATTACGTAACAGTGCACTACTCGACCGGCCTTAATTGTCCGTACTGTTTGTGACTAATGTTGAATGACGTCATTGGTCACTTTTCGATCCATGTAATATAGACGGATCAAATGAACCACAACGAGATTAAATGTCCGAACCTATCGAAATTCTCTTGAATGATGTCACAGGTAACTTTTCAACATGTCTAGGTTACACTAGTAAAATTGAGTCATCTAGATATAAATTAAATAATTTATGGCTTCTTTTTTGTGATAAACACCAATTCTTATTTGATAAAGTCATGTACTTAAAATAACATAGAGTTGAACCTAGGAAACAAAAAAACGGGGGAAAAATACTAGTAATTATAAGTTGATAATACAAAATATTTGTTCACCTAAAATATGAACTATAATTTTTTCGTAGTATTGAATTATTTGCTTAGTTTTGTAATATATACATAATTCAATTTATTAGATGGGTTTGAGATATAAGTATTTAAAATATTAATTGTTTTAAAAAAATAATCAGATTCTTAAATGCATAATATTGATTGTTTCCAATATCCAATTTCATGTTAAAAAAATAAATAGCATACTACAAATAACTTGTTTCATACTTCATGAAAAAGGGTTTAAAAATTCGTATTGCTTGCATTAAAGAATAAATGATAATATTTACTTAATTTTAATAAATAAAATTTAGAAAAATATATACACACATATATAAGGAGTTATATATGTTTTATAATGACTGGTAGCCATATAATAACTTAATTTATAAAACAAATTGGAAAAAGGTAAAATAAAAAATTAATAGCTAAGCTTACCACCAAAAAATTAAAAATTCCCTTAACAAGATCTGAACTAAAGACCCCTCCCCACACCATGCAATCTCTTACCAACTCTGCTACAAACCTGTTTTGTATTCTTTGTTACAGTTACATTACTAAATTCTAATATACTGTAGAATATTTTCAAGTAAATGATGATGATGCAAAATGCCAAGAGCATACCTAGAACGGGGTCAGCATGTAAATACCCCAAGTAATCCATAATTTCAAAATATAAACTGGGCATTCTAATGTAGCTTTTCACGTCATGTTCAATTTTTTATTTTTAAAGGCCACGTAATTAAATAAAAAAACTACAAATAATAAAAAAGAGGCAAATAAAAACACATAAATTGAACTAAAAATGTGAATTCATCTTAAAAAAATAATAAACTCAAACAAACAAATACCATCAATACTTTAAGTTGTAAATTATAAATCCATGCACTTGAACATTGACAGAAAACAATAAAGTCATTGATTCCGAAACCAAACGAATATCCCATACTATTTTGCAACCGACTTATCTCCTCGTTTTTCGCCAACAATATCTGCAATTTAAACGAACAATACAAAATAATATTAATTAGTATATCATCAATACATTTTCGATTCATGACAGTAAATGAAGAGAACAAATGTTATTGGAATAAATCATAATATAATCAGAAAGCATCAAATACTGAAAAAAAAAATTATATTATACCTTAGCCGGTAGAAATTTCAGCTTTATCAGGAATTGCTATCATCAAGTTTCTAAATTATCATCGTCACTCTCATCGCTGGAACTACTACCTCTTTCAGACTCTTCTTGACTGCTATAATATTCGTGTAACGTGTCATCAAACTCATCTTCATCTTGAAAATCAAACATTATATCATTATCGACGACTTCATGATCTCTTAAAACTTCTGACTCACATACATCCTGAGGGTCTTCGTCCTCCCTACTTAATGTTTGAATTTCCTCGAGTTGTACTCCAATCATGTCATCCACTTTGTTCTCCTAATAAACTCCATCATCCGGTAAAGAAGAGCTTTCACCATCCATCGTTTCATCTTCCATCTCCTCAACATCGATACGCCAATCCCCTCCTAACTTGGGATCACTGATATAGAAAACTTGTCTTGCTTGATCAGCCAGGATGTATGAATCATTCTCGTACCATTTACCATCCACTCTTATACTTACAATATTTCCTTCTTTTTGTATCCTTGATTTTTCTTGCTCCCAAGATCAAACCAATCACACCTGAATATAGTAATGTGTCTTTCTTTCACATAATCTAGCTGAATTATATCATTCACAATGCCATAAAAATCTATGGTGTCGTCGCCATGATTCCCTTCTACTATAATTTCACTGTTTTGGCTCTTACGACGGGTATCGTGATATTTAGTTAGACACCGAACTCCATTCACTATACAGCCGGAATACTTTCTTACACACTTATGTGGTGCACACCAGTGAATACAATGACTCATGTACAGGTGAAGGAGCTTTATGGTATAATTGAGTCATCTAGAAAAAATAAGTTTTGTAAAAATAAAATGTATGAAATCAAATGATATGTAGTTGATGTTAAACTTAAATTTAGTTAACTTACATGCTTCTTGAACCACATAGGAAATTTATTTTTGTGTTCATGTTCTATATTTGCACAACCACGCAGTAGTAGCTCCTGTTTATGCTTCCTAAAATATTCAAATTCAAATTTTGTTATCTAATTCATAATATATTATAAATTAATAAGTTAGGTGAAAACTTACTCAAAAAATGGTTCAATCTCCTCACAGTTTTGGAAGACAAACCATTGGGTCGCGTTAAACTCTTCTTCCGATAGTTCAACGTATGTAGTTGCTCCGAAATGCCTACATTTCTGGGAGAAGATCGATAGACTATCATCAATCCTTGTACCATTGTTATGCTCATCTCGGTTGAACCTAGTTTCAATACCCTTCAAGTACGTCGAACAAAAAGTTAGACACTCCTTTGCGATGTATGCTTCTGCCACTGAACCTTCAGGACGAGCTTTATTCCTCACGCTCTGCTTTAGGCCACCCAGAAACCTTACAAAAATACATGTCAAACACGTTTCGAATAATTCATCGTACATAACTATATTTAGTATATATTTTTTCTTACCTCTCCATTGGATACATCCATCTGAACTGTGCAGGTCCACCGATTAATGCCTCACTTGGTAAATGAACAGTCAAATGTACCATGACATCAAAAAAGGCAGGTGGATATATCTATTCAAGTTTACAAAAAATTAAACAAATATCTTCTTTTGTTTTTCCAGGTCACTACTTCGTTTCAAATTTTTACAGCATAAGCATTGAAAGAAAAGAACTAACTCAACAAGAACATTCGAGACATCCTTATTTAAGGATCCTCGAATACCAGCAGGAAGTATTCTTTGTAATAGTACATGGCAGTCATGACTTTTCAATCCATAAATCTTTTCATCGCTCGTACTAACACAACGAGATATGTTAGAAACATACCCATCAAGAAACTTAATCGATCTTAAAAACTCACAAAATAATTGCCGCTCCTTCTTTGTCATGACATAAGATGCAGGAGGCATCACATATTTTCCATCACTTCTCTTTTTCAGATGCAACTCCTTACGGATATTCATGTCTTCCAAGTCTTGTCATGCCTTAACAGTATCTTTTGTCTTCCCCTCTACGCTCATCATAGTTCCTAATATACTCTCACAAATATTTTTTTCAATATGCATTATATCTAAATTATGCCTTAATTTCAACTTACTCCAGTACGGAAAATCAAGTCTTGTCCAATTCAACTCATCAGGCTTGCGTTTTCTCTTTCTACAAGCAAACTTCCCCGGTGTCTTGTCTTCTACTCTTTCCAACTGCTCTAGTACATCCTCCCCAGTTAGTTCTTTAGGAGCTTCTCTATCTTCTCTTTTTTCCATTGAATTTCTTACTTCTCCTCCAACATTATTTTTTGGTAAATATCGTCGGTGTCCCATGTAACATACCTTGCTTCATAGTCCCACAGAACAAGTATCCACATTACAAACCGGACATGCCATGTAACCTTTGGTACTCCACCCAGATAGATCGCCATATGCTGGAAAATCGTTTATTGTCCACAAAACAGCAACATGCAACTGAAAATTCTTTCTACTGCAAACATTAAATGTTTCTACCCCTTCAACCCACAATTTCTTCAATTCTTCCACCAATGGTTGTAAGTACACATCAATGTCCTTTTCAGGAGAATTCTTGCCTAGTATAAGCAAAGACAACATTAAGAATGAATCCTTCATGCAATCCCAAGGAGGGAGATTCAGTGGAGCTAAAATTACAGGCCACATGCTGTTGGTGGTGCTTAAGTGCCCAAACGGATTAAAACCGTCGGTTGCTAGTGCTAGTCTCACATTTCTTTGATCACTGGCAAACTGAGGAAACTTATTATCAAAGTCTTTCCAAGCTAGGGAATCTGCCGGATGCCTCATATAATCATCATCAATGTGTTTTTCTTTATGCCACACCATCTTTTTAGATGTTTTTGAGGAAATAAAAAGATGTTGAAGCTTGGGTCTTAAAGGAAAATATCGTAAGATCTTTTGCGAAATCTTCTTCCCTTTATCATCATTGATTTTCCATCGAGAAGTCCCGCAGACAAGACAAACCTCTAAGTTCTGATTCTCCTTCCAAAATAAGGCACAATCATACTTGCACGCGTGGATACATTCATAGCCCAATCCCAAATCACGCAAAAATCTTTTCGCTTCGTAGTAAGACCTTGGTAGAGTCTCGCCATCAGGTAAAGCTGACTTCATCAACTTTAACATCATATCTATAGTTTTGTTGCTCAACCTATTATAAACCTTTAAGTTGAGCAATTAGATGATGAATTTTTTTTTGAAATTTTCTTACAACCAAGATATAATTCTTTTTTACCATCTGACATGAGTGCCTCGAGATATGCTGGAACACCTCCACTGTTGGCCTCACCATCAGTTGGCATATTTTCAGTATACTCTTGATGATATCGCTCACCGAGATTAAGAAACAAATCATCTACACCATCATTATCATCGTCATCAACATCCCTATTTTCATCAGTAACAACATTATTATCGGTCCGTTCACCTTCATTTGCATCTGTATTTCTCAAGTTATTCAAACTAGATTCACCATGATGAAACCATATAATATACCCTGGATCTATCCCCCGCTCCATAATATGGTGTTTCACTTATTTTTTATCTCTTATTTTCAGGTTCAAACAGTCTACACAGGGAAATCGAATATGTCACTCTTCGCCCAAATGTGTCTCAACAAATTTCATAAAGTAGTTTACTCCATCCAAATAAGACTTTGACCACTTAATTGCACGCATCCAACTATTGTCCATTTTGGTTCGACCTAATGTTCAAGAATACATATAACGTGATTCAAATGGGACTACATTAGATAATTTAAAAATATAAATATATGTTAATTTATTCATTCTTTTATTCAACTGAAAATATATAAATCATCGAGAAATTTATGGACAATTCACATCCCACATTATTCCTCAAGAGTACCTACTCACTCAAGTTCTAAACTATTATTATAAAACCACAATGCACTTAATGATAATAAAATATAAAAATCAATCAACCCATCTTCCTAATACCTCATAAAATAAACTGAGGAGAAATCTAATATTTTGAATGTATATACTTGACGTATATATGAATACCAAATTTAAATTTCATACATTTATAAGAAGTAAAAATATGACTTTTGAATTTTCGAAAATGGAATAGTTGCAGCAGTAAATTCTATGCGGCGATGACAAAACCTTTATTACTCGAAAAGTAGTCAATGGATATCTTTCAAAGTATATAATAATATAGAAGACATATACATGGAATACATATCCAAAAATTGTAATTTTTGAAGTACTTTAAATACATATTTCGAATTTTATAAAACAAAATATAGAAGTTTTCAGATTCTGTACAGTCATGAGAAAATATTTATAATTAAATAATTACTTGATGAAAAATTCGGAAATTTGTAGAGACTAAAAATGACATACTGTAGAACAACATATCTGAAAATCATAATATTTGAAGATATATAAATATATATTACGAATTTTCTAGATGGAAAAACAGAATATCTAAAATCTGGATCAGCGGAGATAGAAATTTAATATAAAATAAATTACGACTCATATGTGATTGAAATTTTTACAATAACTTTAGAATTGTTGGTAAAATAGCATACTAAAAATTTATCAAAAAATAATAAGTATAGATATGGTTTTCGAATTTTATAAACAAGATACCTAAAAATAGAGTGAAGGAGGAAAACGAGGTTCGAACGATGATGTTGGCTTCCGGAAGACCCCTACTGTGTTTTGGACGAAACTTTTAAAAATATATTATTTAGGTTGTGATTTTAATTTATGACATGAATCCCTCATTTATAGATCTTATTACACTATGGTTTAGGACTCCAAATTAGGCTAGGAAATTATTATCTCACTACAAGAAATCTGATAAACAACAACGCCTTTAAGACAACGATTTTTGTTTAAAACCGTTGTCTATTTATGAGTAACTGTTGCTGTAAATATAACCGTTGTTGTTTAGCGAATAAATAAGTAAAACAACAACGGTTATGTGATACCGTTGTTGTGTTTCGTTGTTGTTTAGCGCCTATTTTTCTTTTTCTTTTTTTAAATCGTGTTGAAACAATAGTGTCATTTTTTTTTTCCTTTTTTTCTTCTCAAATAACGTTTTTTACAATGAACTATTTTTCTCTCAAGACACAATTCTCCCCTCACTTTTTACCCTAGCCGCGACAAGGTCACCATTGCCGCCCCACCGTGTCTTCTCACCCCCACCGTCTCACTGCTCTCTGCCCGTCGTCGACCGTCGCAGGACCACCGCCGCCCTGCCCCCTCCGTAAACCTTCGATTTGATTTTGCCCCACCATTGCCTTCTCCGTGCCTCACGCTCCCCGCCATCGCAACTGCACTTTATCCACCAAATAGGTATTACATTCAATTTATCGATTCAGTTCTACACATTTTCTTCAATTCACATTTTTCTGTTGCAATTTAGCTGAATTTTAGTGCGATTTATACTTTGACGGCGTCGATTTTGTTATGATGGAGTTTCTTACTTAGTTCGCTGATGCTCTGTTTGTTCTCACTTTGCTTTTCTATTCTGCACATTTTTCTTCAATTCGCAATTGTTTCCGTTGCAATTTAACTGAATTTTAATGTGATTTTTACTTTGACGACGTCAATTTTGCTATTATGGAGTTTTTTACTTAGTTCGTTCTTATTTTTCTCTGTTTGTTACCTTTCAATTTGGTTTTCTATTATACACATTTTCCTTCAAGTCACAATTGTTTCTATCGCAATTTAGCTCAATTTTAGTGTGATTTATACTTTGACGGCGTCGATTTTGCTATGATGGAGTTATTACTTAGTTCGTTCCTGTTTTTCTCTATTTGTCCTTCTTAATGAGCTTCTACCCTTTCAATTTGCTTTTCAATTCTACACATTTTTCTTCAATTTGTAAATATTTTTGTTGCTGCCTCTATCACCATTGTCGCTATTAGTGTTCCTTGTATCGTTTGTTGCTGGAAGGTAAACCCCAGGTAAAATTGATAACTAGGTTCAAACTTGGTTGACTGAACAATATGTCGTCTTGTTCAAACAATTTTGTTGGTACTCGGTTAAAGTTCTTGCAAATTATTGATTATGAAAGTTAATTAGTCTTATAGACTGTCTCGTTCATTTTTGGCTAAATTCATCATCTCTCGCCCTCTCCCCAATATCATGAGTTCGAATTTATAAAAAAAAATTAGATGGAATATGAACTCCCCTTATCCATGAATATTTGCTGTTGTATTGCATCATGTTCTGCTGCCTACCCATAAAAAATATCCAGTGGTTTTGATGAAAATTTACTTTTTGTTGTTGTATTTGTTTGTGTTAAAAGTTACCTTTGCCTTCAATTAATGGTGTTTGCAGGTGGATTAGTTAAATATATTACTGAAACAACAAAAATTCTCTAGCAGAACTGTAATATGTGGAGAAGCATCATGTTTTTTTTAAGAATTGGACAAGCATCACTCAATTCTCAGATGTCAGACGGAAAGTCCAGGTTATACTTCTCTAAAAATATGATATTGCCTGGACTGTGCAGCCCCGCTCTCTGCCAACAGCTTTTACGCTATTTACTGGTGAGTTTCTCATCCCAATTACAAGAGGTTTCTTGAACAATGAAATTATATTTTGTGCTTTTATGTTAGATTCAGAAGTACATGGTGCTTTCATGCTTTTAAGATTGAAATATTATAGACTTGATAGTAGTTAAATACTTGATCTACAATTTTCGCTTCATTTGAGACTGATAGAGATGCGTAAATATTTAATCTGTTACTCCTACAAAAAGAGTCATGCTTATCATAAGTACCTTCTATATGTAACTTGTAAGCTAATTATTGAAATACAATCTTTTTCCAGTTCTTACAGCTGCAGTAGGTCCAGGAAATATAGACTACTGTACCGGAGGATTCCGATGTAACAACATAAAAAAGCGAGCGGAGAAGCTGAAAAGCACTACCTCTTGCACAGAAATCTCGGCAGGTAATGCCACTGTAGTAAGAAACTAAATGTCGTCTTTCCTTTATCATCATCATATTCCATATACTAAATTCTTCTCTTATAATAATTTACAAAAAACTTACAGGTTTAGTGAGCTAAAAACGACTTAAGGAGGAATATGGTTTGTTCTATCATACCTTCTTTCCCTCAGTGTTCATTTATATTTTGGGTAACCATGGAGATTTGACTTGGAGATTAGTGTTTATACCAGCAGGTTGCCCTCAATATTAGTGTTTAGATATGATTTTTTTTGTTATGTTTAATGGTGTGTGTGTTCCCTCGTCATTCAGGGACATCACTGCTGCTTTCCCCAGTTTTGTGTTTAACACTGAGGTTGAAGATTGAGGTATGCAATGCAGATAATTTCTTGGGATCAGATTCTTACTTGAGCTCAGGAATTACTTTTTTTTTTCTTTTTCTAAAGCTCAGGTTTTTCTGTAGACTATTATATGGTCCTCCCTTCTTGGAAACCTGAGCTGAGAAGCTGGATATGCTCGCACTGTAGTGACTCCTTGCACCGTAGTTAGCGACTTATCCAACATTTCGAAAATGAGGTACAATTGGAAATTAATCCACCTATGAATGCATCTTATAAGAAGTTTGAGAACAAATGGTGTTGAGTTATTTCTCTGCCTTAAATAGGAAGAAGTATGTCAAAGACGGGAACTCCGTAGCAATATATAGTAACTGATTGAACTGCGACCAAAGATAATATACTGCCAGTAGTTAACCTTCTAGGAACTGCGAAGACAAGGTGTCGAACTTACATTTCTCGTTTTAAATCTTTTGGGTCTATTGCTAAAGGCTTTTATCTATTTTAGTTGAAAGTATGTATGTCACATTCTGGATTTTGTGGATTTTCCTTAATGCCTAATGGTCCAACCCTATTGAATCAGATAGTCAATCTCTTGATGCTTGTTTGGATTGCTATAGACAAAATCTACAACTTTTAAACGCATACTAAAGTAGATATAATGAAAAATCCGAATGCCTATCTATTAAAGTGTTTATTAAAATCTTTACTACCAACTATGTTTTGTGATGCATCGTTGAACCTGGTTTCCATAATCTTGCAACTCATTATTCTGGTTGTATAACAGAGACCACTTCTTTGTGTGTGTATAACAGAGACCATCTTCACCATTTCATTATTTCCCCGAAACATTTTATCGCCTTATAAAGCTAACTCAGTTTTTTTTTTTGTCGCCTTAAATGAACTAACTTTGAAAACATCTTGTTAAGCATTACAAATTTATGTTCCAGGATATTTTATTCGTATAAAGAGTTCTCATTACTCAGGTTCTTCACTTGGAACTTTATTGACTAGAATTGTCCTGGATCCTATAATTTGTTAATAGAATTTACTGTTCTTTCTCCTATAAAAAAACTACTGGAAATAATACTTAATGCGCTTTCTTATATGAATTTCTTACTGAAACTTTTCTTTCTATATTCCAGGTGGGTATTTCTTCAGGAGCAGCAACTGTTGCTGCTATTAAGCTTGGAAAGAGACCTGAAAATGCCGAAAAACTTATCACGGTATGTTGTCTTTACCTGTGGATATTTCAATCTGGTTTTCCCCCCTCTTAAACAGAGTAGTTGATTTGGACTATAAGTACTTTATGCAAATCTACTAAGACAAAAGAATCATGTTCTACCCAACATTTTTAGGTTGATTTATGTGTGTTATCTTGCCATCTAAAAAACCAACCATTTGTTACTAATTTGTTGAATAAACTTTTTATTGCACAAGTATATTGTCTTTTTTCGCTAATATGTTCACATTTTTTCTGTCTAATAATCTGAATTCCTGCGCTGTTTTTCTTTAAGTAATATCAATGTTTCAAGCTTTATTTGGACTAGGTCAAGTGGAGTCATTGATGTTGCAATAGCTTGAAATGTTATAGAAAATAGTGAAAGATTAGTAACCTGGAATTCCAATAGAAAATAATTAGAGATTAAGACTCGGTTTATATAATTCTTGTGCCACAAAAGAATTACCCTTTATTTGCAGTTGCATCCGAGGGTTGTCTGTTGGTAGGGGATTGCATGTTAGTGGCCAGCAGGCTGGCTTTGAGTGGAATTAAAGTCTCTTTGGTATCAAAGTATGCTGTGTGGACGGAAGAATAGGGGAAGTAGCAAACAGAAGAGATGGAAAAATAGAGGTCAAGTTGGGTTAAAAGAAGGTCGAGGGAACTAAAGAAAGTGGAATTGGAGCAAACAAAAACAAAAAAATAAAAAGAAAAGGAAAGTGGATATGCTAAGGAAATGGTGTGGCTGTGGTAGTAGAAGCAGAATTTGCGGAAGTCAAGAGAAATAGGAACCAATTGTAGTAAGGGATAAATAAGGACTGTAACAGAATTGGTTTGTGACGATGAAAACAGTGTACAGGTCAGAAGCAATAAACAATCACCACACACATGCATAAGTCTGTTTTTTGTGATGACACGTGTTGATACATTGACATGCTAGGTTCATGTATAAACTATTCTTACCATCTTGCACATTTCATGGATTTGAATTTGCAATTATATTCTCGATTTCTCTTCATCTTGATATATCATCTGATAAATAAGGTATTTAAATTGATAAATCTGAATTCAGAAACTAACTATTTTTTTATATTTGTTATGTCCAGGTATATTTTACTTGAGACTCACTGGACTTACTATAGTCAATTCACAATTTAATGTTGTTTGAGAATTATGTTCTCATGTAATTATACCGATGATGAAGTCCATAATTGATTTTTCGTCGATAGATCATTTCAATTGAAATGGCTTGCTTCTAATTATTCTTATTTTGTTGCTTACAGTTGTATGAATGAGAGTAGATACGCTGCTATTCCTTCCACAGCCTTTAGTATATTCTTTGTCCTCGCTATTCTGATATGGTAACATGAGTCAGTTATTTATAGGTGTTGGTTTTACAGGTGTGGGCTTTACGCATTATCTCGCTAAAGAAAATTGATCTATTAAAGAATACAAGATGATTGTTATTCTACAAATCATTTCCATGGGTTACAAGATGATGTGGTGCGACCAACTTGTGTGTCTTCTCTAATGGACTCTTAGATTGAAGCAGTTGCTACTGGGCTTTGGCACACGATATGCATATCTGCTGACAGACGTATTCATGTTTTTGGCTACTGTTTGTTCTTTTTATAGAAAGTTGATCAGAAACCATTATTATCAACTACTCTGGTGTGAAGTTACGATTTGGAAAGAGGATAAAGAGGTATTCTTGCTGCGTAATTTTGAGAAGTATATGGATCAACTATATTTGAGTGTCCAATTTGTATATAGGGCCCTAGTCATATATTACAATCAACTAAACTACTTGGATCAACTAGATATATATTACAATCAATGTGAATAAGTATTCGACTGCGGTTAAAAGACAACGGTTTTGCGAAACCGTCGTCTTTTAGCGAAAAAAAATATAAAACACTACGATTTATACAAAGACCATGACTTAGAAATACTACGTTTATTGCGTAAAACCATTGTCATTTGGGCGTTGTGATAGACAGTTTTTGTAGTAGCAAGATTTTGTTACTTGGCAAGGTTTTTAACGAGGCAACAATTTATGCACTATTCACCATTTGGCAAGGGGGAGTGTTGAAGGAAAAACACAATTAGTGTGCCTTCGTCAAAAGTAACTGATGAAGGGTAATTGAGGTATTCACTAAACATATTGTAATTGTGACACTTTTGTATTTGATACTGTAGTATCCCAAAATTTTGGTTTATTATTTAATTCTAAAATATTATTTTACGTATTCGTATAAATAACTAAATATTATATAATTTATTACTTCTTTCTAAATTCCTTGATATTTATTTGTAAGTGAAACAAAAAAATATTTATACGTAAATTTAGCTAAAAATCTTATTTATAATATTTTGATCTCAGGCTAGTTATAAAATTTAAGATAATATATTTGGCCCTATTAGTTGGCTAGCAACTTTTTGTCCTCAGCCCAAGTTCAGGTCAAGAAAGTCTATATAATTATTCAAAATCCAACCACTTGCCAAAAACCCACTTTTACTTGGTATTAAGTTCAAGTAAATCTAATTGCATTTATTTCAAAAGCAAAATTATTAATTTTGAGCAAATTATAATTGAAGGAATTATGTCTTGAATTTATTTTATGTGATTTCATGCAACACTCGACGTTTTTATATATTACTTAATTTAATTCAATATATCCAATTTTCTATTTATTCATTGATTTATTAAATTGGACCAATCAATTATATTTTCAATTCCAAGCTGGGTCGAGGCCCAAACACAAGTCAATTTGGTCCATTTAATATTTTCAAGCCTCATTACATCGGGAATCCTTATTTTATTTACTCGCAAGCCCAACTGTTTACAATTTATTTATTAATTTTAAGCTCAAAGTCTCAATAGGAAGATCATTCATTAGAGTTTAGCACATTACATTTATTATTTAGGTCATTGATAAGGCCAAACTTTTGAGCTCAACTCTCGAGCCCAATGTATAAAAGAAAATATGTAAAGGGCCCATACATTGAACTCAAAAGAATTCAAAATTTCCGGATTTATTCTTACAACCATCATATATTTGAAATACCAAAAGATTGGGATACTCCCCAACAAACTCAATCTATAAGAATCCGTAATTTCAGACTAATGCTAATATAAACCTAGGTACAAGTACATTAATAATGAAACCTAAAATACTATGGAGCCGCCGTTCAATAATACTCATAGTTAGACAACTACACCCATATGCCTCACCAAATCACCAAATCCCATCCGAAGCTCTATGACTAAAATTGATCACTCCGATCACCCCTGAATCCCATGGGAAGCTATCTAACGCATCCGGACCCATTCCATCGGCGGATTGCCGTTCACCGATGCCACCTTCCACTATCAAGTTCAAGTAAGAAACTCAACTCAACTGACCAGATTAAAATAGCCAATCGACCAAGTTTATTCCTTTTGTATATGTTTTCTCTTGTGCCGTCGTACTCACGAACCACCTTACCCTGCCAAAACAATGATATCAGTCCCGGTCTAATAGATTTTCGAAACAAGAGAGATGAGGGGGAAGGTTGCATGTGTGTGTATATTCAGGAGTATAAATGTGTGTATGAGTGTGAACATGCGTGTTCTATGTGTATATGTATGTGAGTGTGTGTGTGTGTATATGAGGGTGTAGTTGTGTGTGTGAGCATTTGTTGCTCAGAACTGTGATGAGTGTGTATGCATGAAGTGTGTGTGTGTGTGTGTGTGTGTTTTGGATGTGTGCAGGGTAGTCTGAAGGAAAATGGAGATGTGTGTGTGTGTGCGCGCATAAGTGTGTGGGTGAGAGCGTAATTGCATGTGTCTGTGTGTGTCTACCAGTGTGTGTTAGGTGTGCATTTGTGTGTTGTGAGGTGCGCGTGTTTACATGTGTGTGTTATTGTGTGTGAATCAATGTGGAAGTGTGTGTTAATGTGTGCGCTGCATGTGTATATCAAATGAGGTGTGAGTGGGATTTAGTGTGTGTGTTTAATAGGAGGAAGAAGCCTTAATCCCCCAAGTTCCATTTTCCATGACTTCCATTCTCCATTATTTTTGTTGGCCCAGACTCTGCCATAATGTCCAAAAACCATTTCCACTCCCAATTTGTTTAGACCATCACCATGTTTAAACTTCTATATTCTTATATAATTCAATTCTCTAATTAGTTAATAAATTATTAATAATAATCATGTTAGGGCATGTCTCGGTAATTGTAGGTTGCAAAGATCAGGGACACGGTGCTATAACGTCTACATAAATATTCAAGCATTATTCAGGCATCTTTATTTGCATCTCAATTCAGGTGGGGATTTATTATTTTTCGCTTTAATTATATTTACTTGACTGCCTACGTGTGTTCTTTTATTTTCAAGTTATTACTTGCCAATACAAGTAATTATTCAATTTGCTACTTGCCAATACAAGTTTAGCCCATTACTAGTATGCTACTTGCCAATACAAGTTAGCTCTATATGTCTTGCCAATACAAGCACATCATTATGATAATTGTTACATTGTATGCCTCTTGTACTTGTAATTATTGTGATAACTTGTAATCCTCCACGAGCTAAAGGAAGCTCATCCCAACCCAACATGGATCCTTTCAGGTTACCTCCTCGTTGTGGGTCGGTGGAGGAAGCTCATCCCAACCCAACATGGATCCTTTCAGGTTACCTCTGGGTCGGTGGAGTTGAAGCGGGGCTCGGAGCATATGATAGTCACTAAAGTTTTAGTAAATAATTTACCATTTATATGTAGCTACTTGAAATTTATGTGGAGGTATTGAAAGGGCTTATTGTGACTAGATTAATATTTAAAATATTAATAAAGTTACATGGCTATTTACTTAATTATCTTCGAAATATGTGATATTTGCATAAATTACTTGCTTGAATGTCTATCTAGGGTTCAAATATTATGTGACAATGCATGAGTGAATTATTATATGATCTCTTATTGAAATAAAATAAGTAATATGCTTATGTGCTTGTACTATGACTTGATTGTACCTTGATTTGATTTGCATTTTATATAGGCTTGTACATCAGGTATGCTTGTACATTCACACACATAAACACTTATACTTAATAGGATAAATTAAGGTACACTCGTATGAGTCTCCTTCCATACGGTCAATGTTATATTATGTATTGTTAATTAATTGTATTATAAGCATGATTAGATGTGATGATTAAATTATGTTTTTGTTGGAGGTGCGATAAGTTTATCTTAATAATCTTATTCGTGACATGTTTATTAATATTATGTTCCTATAATTTAACTAATAAATAAATTATTTCGTGATAACTTAGTTGCTTATTTGCAAAATCCGAGCATGCTTTAATTATAAACTTTACTTGTATCTATGTTGTTATGGTTGTCTTCACTTTTGCTAGAATCTAGGTTGTGTAGGTACTTATTTAATGACTTATGACTTGCGTCCCCGTTGTTACACATGATTTATATTTGCATTTATTTAGGTAATAAATAATAGACTTTTTTTATACAAAATAATCCCTTATTGAAGATAATTGTGTTCTCAAAAAAAATTGATACAGCTAGCATGTGTATAACTAGTGAAATATTTTTAATGAGGGTATTTCTTTTAGGGATAATACAAACTTATTTGAAATATTTTTTTTTAGTGTTGTGTTAAGTAAAAATTATGTTTAATTGTGTTATTTGGATTATTCAATGTGCAATAGATTTTAGTATTAAAGTATTGACTAGAATATTGTTTAGTTGTTGATTTTTGACCAAATGTGTTGATGTAATACGTCCTAGATGTGGCTAGTAATTATTCAAATATTATTTAATAGTTAATATTATGAAATTCATCTTAGATAAAATCATGATTATTATGTGAAGTTAATTTGTTAGGGAAATGTTTATGAATGATGTTATTTTATTATTTTAATTTAAATTAATTTTTCATGATCGCTTATTTGCTAATAAATGATATGAGTTTGACTGGTAATTGTATAATTGTTTTGTTGTTACATGTGTTATGAATTTTCAAGTGCATAATGATGTTAGTTGGCATAGGATATTAATCGGGATTAGAATTATGAATACAATTTCACTTAGAAAATAAATTTAGATGCATTTCTATTTGGTTCTTTTAAAGATTTTATTGTTGACTATTCTTATTTAAATTGCCTTAAAACATTTTATGAAAATCGGGTCGTTACAGATACCCTATATAAAGGGGATCTGATGAATAAGAGAACTCTAATTACTATGTTTTTCTGTTTCATCTCTCTTTCGTGTTTACGTTTCTGCTTCTCTCTAACTTAGTCATGATAAATAATTGACAAAGAGGGTTCACTAATATACTTAATTGACATGAAATAGACAAAAATTATTGTGATAAAATACAGAAGGTCTCTAAATATCGCATAATATGAACTACTCAATATTATTTATATATATATTACATTATAGAAAATAATACTATATATGTAATGTTATAGAAATACCTATGCATTTTTATATATAAAAAACAATGGAGATTAAGTTTAAAAAAGAATAGAATAAAAAAATTAAGAGCTAATTTCCAAAAACAACCTGTACTTTGCGGGTTTTTACCTTTGCAACCTAAAAAATTTATTTTTTCCGATTGGAACCTGTATTATGCGTATTTCTTCACTTTGCAACCTCCGACTATATTTTCCGGCATGTATAGGCCATGTGCCTAGCACATGCCAAAGAGACCAACAAGGTGCTGACATGTGGCCACCAATTAAAATTAAAATATAAAATAAAATAACATATATATATGTTATTTTTTGAATTTTTAATTTTAATTTTTAGAAATATATATTTATATTAGAATTTTTATAAAAAAAATTAGAATTTTATTCCTTAAATTTTTTTAATATGAGGATTTTTTAACAGAGTTTTTAAAATTTTAAATACATTTTTAGAATTTTAAGTTATTTTTCTGAAATAACTTTTTATTTCAAATAATTTTTCTGAATATTTTAAAATATATGTCATGCTATTTCTTGGATTTTTAATTTTTTGTATTTTTAGAAATATATATTTATATTAGAATTTTTACAATAATTTTTCAGAATTTTACTCTTTAAATTGTCTGAATATTTAGAATTTTTAACATAATTTTTAAAATTTTAAATACATTTTTATAATTTTAAAATTATTTTTCTGAAATAACTTTTTTAATTTAAAATAAATTTTATGAATTTTTTAAAATATATGTCATGCTATTTTTTGGATTTTTTATTTTTCGAATGTTTAAATATATATATATATATATATGTGTGTGTTATTTTCTTTTCTTATTTTTTTAATTTTTATTTGTAGCCATATGTCAGCACCTTGTTGGTCTCTTTGGCATGTGCTGGGCACATGGCTTATACATGCCGGAAAATTTAGTCGGAAGTTGCAAAGTGAAGAAAAGCGCATAATACAGGTTCCAATCGGAAAAAATAAATTCTTTAGGTTGCAAAGTGTAAAAACCCGCAAAGTATAGGTTGCTTTTGGAAATTAACCCAAAAATTAATATATGATGTTTTAATAATTATGTTGATATATCATAATTTGAAATTCAATTCCTCTGTGATTTTTTTATTTTCAGAGTTTTTATTGATTATTAGAATGCTTATTTATCAGAATTTGAAATATGAGAATTTAAAAGCACATACTCTTAATTTTTAATAACACTACCGAGAACCGTAATTGTAATTATCTGCAATTATTTAGTGAACTTATTTAAGAACAAAATATTGAAATTTTAAATATTGAAATATTATAAAAAAAATTCAAATCAAAACTATTTACAACCGAAAAATATGGGTCATTAGTTGTAACATATCAACCTTACCCAATGATAAAAAAAAATCTTAAATATTGAAATATTATAATATATTTTATATTTCAAGAACTCTGAGAAAATGATACTCCCTCCGTCCCGGCCTAATTGGCCAACTTGTCATATTTGTTTGTCCCAACCTAATTGTCCTAGCCCATAAATGACAATTTCTCTCACAATCTTCACCCTCAAAATCTCCACTCTTAATCTCCACCTTTGAAAAAGTCAAAGATTTCACAAAATCTGTTTTTCCTTTGTGTCCGTGCGCCCGGCCAAGGTTCGCCAATTAGGCCGGGATGGAGGGAGTACCTGGTAAAGTGGCTGAGATAATGACATTTGGCAAAGTGATTTCTCTTTTAGTATCTAAGGGATAAGGGATAAGGAATTATAGATATCACAAGAAATGACGAATTACAAAATATAGTACTACCTCAATCCCGCCTAATTTTGTACATTTTCCCTTTTGGCCTGTTCCACACAATTTTGCACACCGTTAAAAAGGAAAATTCTCTCGCAAACTTCACCCTCAAAATTTTCACCCACAATCTCAATCTTTGAAAAAGTTAACTAAAAAGCAAAAAAATTCTTAATACACATACCCCTTCATATGAGAAAAATTAGTTGGGACGGAGGAAGTACTGAACTAGCGTTCTACTAGACGTGGCATTCAAGGTCCAGCATCTGGTCAACAATTTCTAAGACCACATTAGCAATTCCACTTTAAATCAACAGTTCCAAGCCAAAAAGGGATCAGCTAGATACAAAGTTAGTGTAGTACTTGTCCTCTTCGTGAACTTGGAGGGTGTTTGGCTAAGCTTATTTTAAATATCTTATAAGCTCCAACATCTTATAAGTTGTTTCAAGAGCTTATAAGATGTTATTTTTAAGGAGCTTATAAGTTAACAAAGTGTTTGGATAAAAGAGCTTATAAGTTTGCAATTGAATATAGTGATTTAGCTATAAATTTGGAGTCTAATTTAAAAATTAATATTAAATGCACATTTTGATTAGTGTGTGAAATGTATGTAGTGTGTGAAGTGTAAATAGTGTGTGAAATGTGTGTAGTGTGTGAAATGTGTGTAGTGTGTGAAGTGTGTGTTGTGTGTGAAGTGTGTGTTGTTTGTGTAGTGTGTGAAATGTGTGTAGTGTGTGAAATGTGTGTAATGTGTGTAGAGTGTGTAGTGTGTGTAAGTGTGTGAAATGTGTGTGAAATTTGAGTGTAATAATTAAGATCTTAAAAAATAAGATGGAAATAAGTTGGGGTAAAGCAACTTATTTTTTTTAGATCTTATAAGCTCTTAGAGCTTATTTTTTGATCTTATAAGCTCCTAAACATCTTATTTTGCCAAACACTTTGCAAGAGCTTATAAGCTCCTAAACAGCTTATAAGATATTTTTAGAAGCTTATAAGCTCAGTCAAACACCCTCTTAGTGAGCAAAGATGAATCAAAATCCTTATTTTCGCTTTCCTTAATGAATCTAGGTGGTCTAGTGTTTAAAGGAACCTACAGATTGATTGATATGGCATGGAGAATTTACTGGGTTCGCATATCTTAAAATGTTATGCTTAAACATTTTCTATGTCTAGTAAAGGGGCAAGGGATTTAGATGCGGAGGGAAAGTTCCGAACAAAGAAGTTTAAGAGCATCTCCAATCGTTGGCGCTGGTATAGCGCTGGAGATACTCTAGTCCAGCGCGAAGTGCAGCGCGGAGCTCCAGCCGTATGCGCTGCATTTTGCAACACAAAGAATATTCTCTTTAAATAATTTTTTTTATGTATTATTTTTCTTAAGTAATTCTAATTTGCTAATATACTTATATAATTTTGATATTTTTATGATTTCGAGATAATAGATTTCATAATATTATAATTAAAACCAAATATTACATAAAATAAAAATCGACGGAAAATAAGTAAAACTTACAAAATACATCAAAGTTTCACAAATTGAGGGATAGCCGTAATACTACAGACACCTGGTAGTAATCATAATCAATTTACTAAATTATTAGAATACTCTTCCCACATATGATCGATCAAGTCATTACGGAGCTTGTAATGAGCATCTTTGTCTTTAATTCGGCGGAATCGGGATATAAATGCTTAAAAAACCTGCTCGTTATCTCTATCTAAAATCTCGACCCCTGGTTCTGGTACCTCTGGTGCAAATACAATAGGTGCTTCAAGATCTCGTTGATCCTCGATGATCATGTTATGCATAATTATGCACGCAATCATAATATCTTGAAGGTCATGTTTGCTCCAAAAACGAGCAGGATTTGCTACGATGCAAAACGACTTTGGAGAACTCTGAATGCACGTTCTACATCTTTTCTACACGCTTCTTATCTCTGTGCGAAATACTCTCGTTTTCTATTGCCTGGCTCTCGAATTGTTTTTACAAGTGTCGACCATTTGGGGTATATGTTGTCGGCTAAATAATATCCCATAGAGTGCTCCTCCCCCCGAAGAACGTAATTTGCTGGGGGAGCAATACCTCTAGCAAGATTAGAGAAAAGATGAGATCTTTCCAACACATTAATATCATTATTAGTTCCGGGCATGCCGAAATAAGCATGCCAGATCCATAGATCATAATAAGCTACTGCTTCAAGAATAATAGTCGGATGACCACTTTGACCTGCATACTGCCCCGCCCATCCTGCTGGACAATTTTTCCAACGCCAATGCATACAATCTAGACTACCCAACATTCCAGGGAATCCACGCTGTTTACCAATATGGAGTAGTCTAGCAATGTCATTTGTATTAGGCGCCCTAAGATATTGGTCACCAAATATCTCTACAATAGCACGACAAAATCTCTTTAAACATTCAATTGCAGTAGACTCACCAATGTTGATGTACTCGTCCGTTGCATCGGTTGGTAATGCATAAGCTAATTTCCGTATCGCAGTTGTCTTTTGAAGTGTGGATAGTAGCCTTCCGGTGGCATCTCGTCTCTGTAGAAAATATTCATCGTGGACTTTGATAGCATCTACAATGCGAATAAACAAGTTCCGAGACATTCGAAAACGCCTACGAAATTGATCTTCGTCGTAAGTGGGAATTTCAGCAAAGTAGTCGTTGAATAGCCTTCGTGCTGCAGTTTCACGGTCACGATTAACCGTTCTACGACCGGGGACCGATCCGCCGTGAGAGGTTGAATCAATCTGAGTAAGATATGATGCAATGATGAGGTTATTATTATAAATCTATTGGGCTATGATTTGGTTGTCTAAATCGTAACTATTTATGAGTTCTTCAATTTCATAATCGGATGAGCTGGATGAAGAAAATAAATAAGAAGGGCCGCTATGATTTGGGTTCATATTTGTGGTGTTGTTTGTAGGGCTTGAAAAAGAAATGAGAGGGTTGCAAAAACAAGCCTATGATGTACCTCTTTTTATAATGTAATTTCTCACCTACCGTTCCCACTAACTTTATTATCAGCAATAATATCCCACCTACCGTTTCTCACCTACCACTCTCACCAACTTTATCAGCACTAATATCCCACCTACCGTTTCTCACGTACCAATATCCCACCTACCGTTTCTCACCTACCACTCCCACTAACTTTATCAGCAATAATATCCCACCTACCGTTTCTCACTAACTTTCTCACCTACCTCAACATATGCATTCCTCTATAAATACCATTCACCTCATCACATATTTTCACACACATCTACACTTCAAATATCTAATTTTCTACTTCTCACTTACAAATGTCTAACCAAGGCAAGTACAATGCCCCAGAAGATATCCTCCTGTGTGAGAGTTGGATCCAAATTAATCTCCGAGGATCCAGAAGTAGGGAGATATCAACCCCAAAAGACGTTTCGGGGGCGTGTCCATAGCCTATACAACTCGAAGGCTGTTGAAATGGGGTGGCCAGTTCGTAATCAAAGATCCGTAGAGTGTCGCATGGGTACCATCCTGACTAGTATCGCCAAATTCAAAGCTAGCTACGAACAAGTAGAACTGCTACACCCTAGCGGGGCAGATGAAAGCGACATTGTAAGTAGTCTCTTAGCTCGATTTAATTTTTCAATGTATATCGCTATTCCTTTTTTTTTTTTTTTAACTTATCGTTATTTATATTATATAGGTTAAACAAGCAAGGCTTCTGTACAAAAATGATCCAAAAAACAAGGGAGCATTCAGGATGGAACATGTCTGGGAACTGATGAGACACATAGAAAAGTTCGAAACAGTGTCTCGTAGGCCTCGCCGTCAAGTTAGCCACTCACAATCTGATGAAATGCCAGACTCACCACTCTCACCTACTCCAGACGTACCTACATTTTCAATTAATCTAAGTGACGAAAACGCTGGCGGTGGTTCTTCTTCAGGTTCAGGGTGACCATTAGGTATGAAAAAATCCAAACTGAAGAGAAAAATGAACGATGATGTCTCCACTGCACTAAATGAGATCAGAAGCGAAAATGAAAAACTTTGTGATCTCATGATGCAGAATAATCTAAAAAGGGATTTAAGTGTTGAATTTCTGATTGAAAAACGTGAGGCAGAAAAACAAAAGGCTGCAACACATAGACAAATGGCCGATGCGCATAAGCAATTAGCTGATACCAACACTTGGACAGAGGAAAACAAGATCCTAATGATGGATCTAGAAACCATCCCAGATTTCGCCCGCCGTGAGTTTTTTCGGAAAGAGCAGATAAAAATTATGCAAAAGCGAGAGATGCAATCACAACCAGCACCTACTGACAATATGTTTGATGCTTACGGTGTAAACTTTCGAGATATTGGGGGGTCCGGAAGCAATCTTGGTCCATATTAAATTTGTATTAGTAATATTTCGATAATTGTAGTATGTGTGAGGTGTGGTGTATTTTGCATTTTTAATTTAGTACTTCGATTATTAACATTTATATGTATGTTTATATTGTAATTTTTGTGAATATCTTAACATATTATTTTATAATAATTAACTATTTCATAATTTGCTAAAATAAACTTAAGTAAATAAATTAGAGGATGCGAAAAATATAACTAACATTTAATTTTAGTCGGAATAAATTTTTAATTTTAATAAAACTAATTTATATTAATTTTAAAATATAATGGGTACACACATTAATTAACATAGTACAACAAAATTAACACAAATGCATAATATTAGTTACAAAATCAGCACAAATACATAATTTAATTACACAAAAAAAAAAAAAAAAGAAAAGAGAAATCAAAAAAAAAAAAAAAAAGGGAGGGCAGCGTCTGTGAACAGTGTCGCGTTCGTTTGAACGCGAACTGTTCACATCACACTGGAGAAGCGTGAAGATGGGCGCAACGCTGGGGTTCAAAAGTGATGAACAGTCGCATCTCCACGCCCAGCAAGCGTTGGGCTGGAGATGCTCTAAGAAGTAAAGTAAATTATTTGGAATAATAAATATCAATGTAGAATCTTCAGTTTCCTTGGTCGAAGTTACTATTTTTTTAAAAAAAAAAAAAAGTGTTTAAATAATTGTAACTTTCTACTAATGATATTGTAAAAGTATATTAGGAATTTTGCCAAAAGACATTAAAAGAATAATTAAGTTATTGTATCTTTTAAGATGCGAGTTTATATGAGTTTGTTTTTCTGAACATATTTAGTTATTGCATTTTTTATATTAAATTAGTCTTCCGTTGTAAATGTTTTGAGATTAGAAGCATATTTTGGTAACAATCTGATTGCGGGGTTGGATACCTGGTACAAAACTTATTTTAATCTAATTTTTCACTTAAATTAAATCATCTTTCATGGAACAGATCTATCAATATACTCCTCGGTATAGGTTAAGTTGGATTTCTTGCTAAATATTTAGAATTCTGGATCAGCCTGCGTTGAATTTCTTGCTAAACTAAAATAGTAGAGTCTGCTCCCCCTCTTCATGACATCTAAAACAACCGGAATAGAAGGAAACATGTGCACTCAATATCTTATACTTGGTACAATAAAAAAAAAGTTTCGAGATATTTTAATGAGTTTTCACATTTATAATTGATTTACGAGTAAAATTACATATTTTTTTAAGAATTAGGTATAAAAGAATTCAACCGTTAGCTTAAAGTCAACCAAAATAAAAGTACTAGCTAGGTAAAGCTTTTAAAAAAGAAAAAAGAAAAAAGAAAATCTTATTCAATTGTTCCTTCTCACGTACTTGTATATTACAAAATGTACTTTACGCACAACTTGTAGTAAAACAATCATCCATCCATCCATTTATCCTTAATCAGGCTTAGAACTATGGCATATCCCGTGATGATGGTTCTCCTTCTCTGGCCAATAGTAACTTCCGCAAACAACAAAATTGATTTACAATCACTGTTAGCCTTCAAGTCTCCATTGATGTTCATCCCCAGGGAGCACTGACTTCATGGAGCCTGTTAATTCACATCAACCAAGCTACTTCAAATCTCACCAAGAACACAACACAACCAAGCAAAAATGAAAACAATAAAATCAAGAATGAAATCAACCCAACAGACTTTTACGTGGTTCGATCTTGATGATCTACATCCACGGAGGATTAATGTTCCTCAATGCACTCAAATCAATGTCAATTACAGAATACAATCAAGGTTCAATCCAAAACCCCCAATTTAGAACCCTAAACTGCGTAAGAACCCTAATCTTGTAATTGAGCTAATCCTGACTTGATTACAAAGGGAAAACTGATACTAGATCTTCTTCTCATCACAACAAGTCTCAATTTATAAGGATCGAGCTTCGAATCCACCAAGAAATCGGTCAATTGGACGGGGAAAACCGAAATTGCCCGTTCTATTGTCTTTGGCTGTTGAAATCGTTGTCAAAAGCCTCAGTTCCAAAACAGATTCATAACTACCAGTTTATGTCTTTTACGACATCCAGTTTTCTCTGAGCCGTCCGGTTTAGCCCTTCTTGAACCCGGTTCCTTAATCAGCTACAAATGCCTGATAAATTTTACAAATACTTTGATGAAATTTACTTGATTTTACAATTCTCCACCTCAATGAATTAAAGAACACATCATACTCCTCAACTCCACCTTACTGCTCAAACTAGACCCACGGTACGAGATTAATCAAGCCTGCACAATGTTTAAACTTGTTCCTAGGAAGTGATTTTGTAAAGATATCAGCAACATTATCTTCTGTAGTTATTTTCTTCACAAAAATAATCCCCTTTTCGACAATATTTCTCATAAAATGCATTTTCACATCAATATGCTTTGATCTCTCATAAAACACCTGGTGTTTTACCGGATTAATTGTACTCTAATTGTCATAGTGAATTGAAACACTCATTTGTGAGACTACAAAATCCTTTACAATGCCTGTTGAGCCACATAGCTTATTTGACAGCTTCTATCACTGCTATGTACTCTGCCACAGTTGTGGAGAGTACTACTATTGACTGATGAACTGCTCTCCACACCACTGTTGTTCCATAAAATGTGAAAACATATCCTGTGATAGACTTCCTGGTGTCTATATTTCGAGCAAAGTCAGAATCAACATATCCTTGTATTGGCTCTTCTAGATTACTCCCTTGATCAAACACCAATCCCAATTCTACTGATCCTTTCAGATATCTTAGGATATACTTGAGTGTTTCCCAGTGTGATTTCTCAGGGTTTGACATGAACCTGCTTACCACAGATACACCATAAGCCAAGTCTGGTCTGCTACAGATCATGGCATACATCAGACTCCACTAGCATATGGAAGTCTATCCATGTATCTTTTCTCTGCATCAGACATAGGACACTGATCTTTTGATAGTTTGATATGTTGTCCAATAGGTGTGACTACTGGCCTTGATTCATGCATCTGATATCTTTTAATTACCTTCTGCAGATAATCTTTCTGTGATAACCATAACTTCCCACTACTTTTGTCTGTCAGTATATCGATTCCTAAGATTTTCTTGGCACTTCCTAGATCTTTCATTTCAAATTTTGAGTTCAATTTTTCCTTCAGATACACTATTCTTGTCTTGCTCTTGCTGGCTATGAGCATATCAAGTGAGAATCTTCTGTCCTTGTCTTTGTAGATAGACACAACTATCATATTTACATCTGTCAAATCCAACACTCAACATGAACTCATTGAATTTCGTATTCCATTTTATGGGACTTTATTTCAATCCATAAAGTGATTTCCTCAAGTGACACACCTTATGTTCATTTCTAGGAAGCACAAAACCCTCTGGTTGTTTCATATGGATGTTCTCTACCAATTCTCCATGTAGGAATGCAATTTTAACATCTAATTGTTGTAGCTCCATGTCTTATTGTACTACTTTTCCAAGGAGTAACCTTATAGAGCAGTGTTTCATCACAAGAGCGAAAACTTCATTGAAATCAACACCTTCTCTTTGTGTGAAACCCCTTACAACAAGTCTGGCCTTGTACCTTATTTTCTCAGTACCAACCATTTCAGTTTTTTTCTTGAAAATCCACTTGGAACTGACAACTTTCTGATTATTTGGCTTCTCCACCAAAACCCAAGTGTTATTTCTTTCAAGAGTTCTATCATTGCAGTCATCCAGTGTTCACTTTCAGCACCAGATATAGCTTCAATAATTTTGAGGTTCCTGACGTTCAAAAGCTTCACCTACTGCTAGTGCATAAGACACCATGTCTGCTTATCTAAATCTACTTGGAGAATGTATCTCTCTTCTTACTCTATCCCTTGCCAAGTGATAGTCTCTTAAGTTTTGTCCATCATCCAACTCGTCTTCTCCTGATGAACTTTCGTCTTCATTGTTGTTATGGTTTTCTGTGTCTTCATGTTGATTCTCAAGCTCCACCTCAACAGATGTAGATTTCGTTGCAATATTTCTATCCACTTCAATATGGACACAGTGTGTTTATATCCTATAATGTTTTCATTGAATGTAAGATCTCTGCTCACTATAGTCCTTTGATGACCACTTTCAAGACACCAAAGTTTATATCCCTTTACTCCTTTAGGATATCCAATGAAAATACATTTGAGGGCTCTTGGATCCAGCTTGTCCTGCTTTATGTGTGCAAAAGCTTGGCATCCAAACGCCTTGAGATCAACATAGTTTGACATCTCCCCATACTAGAGTTCATCAGGGGTTTGAAATTTTATGGCAAATGAGGGTGATTTGTTGATCAAATAATAAGTTGTATTAACAGCTTCTCCCCAAAAAGATTTTGGTAACAATCTCAGGGGGAACATTCCAGCCCAACTGGGTAATTTTATGCCCAAGCTCAAGTATTTGTGTTGATTGGTAATGATAAGATTTTGGGGCCCATCCCTCCATCCATTGGCAATTTATCATCACTAATATCACTTTTTTTAGGCCATGCAGCCTCACAAGGGGCATTCCAGGATCGTTAGCCCGTCTTACGAAACTGGAATGCCTCATCTCTACAGTACCTCTTCCTTGCCATGAGTAATCTTAGTGGACCCATACCCTCAACCATAGGCCTCACCCTTCCTAAACTGAGGTATCTTTATTTGTATTATAATCAATTCACCGAGCCCATCCCGACGTCTATCTCAAATGCTTTGCTGCGCCAACACTTACAGATCAATAATAACTAATTCATGGGTCCAATACCAAGAGCCGACAGGCTTACTCGCCTTCAAAGTGTCATCTTCTCAGGTCATAGAAGATGATGTCACGACTTTGATCCTATCACATATTAATTCTACCACTTGGCATTTCTTCAAGCTTCCGAAAACCTGTTAACTGGTTACTTACCCGAGTCAATAGCCAATCTATCCACTCAATTTCAAAGCCTACTTTTATGGCAAAATAAGATACACGAAAATATTCCTTCTAGCATCGAAAACCTCGTTACTCTAGATGGCCCTGCCCTCGGTCAGAATAATCAAGAAGGTCCTATTCTATTGGCCATTGGAAAACTCTCCAACTTGCATCTATTTTACCTCCGAGAAAATAGATTGACCCATACAATTCCTTCTTCATTGGGGAACCTGACTTCTTTTATTGACTTGGTTCTCAGTGAAAACACACTTTCTGGAAATGTGTCTTCCAGTCTTGTTAATTGTACCAACTTGAATGTCTTATATCTCGGTCATATTAATTTCAGCGGCTTCATACCTTGGGAAATTATTAATCTTTCATCAATTTCCATTGTGCTTAATTTGTCACACAATGCCTTTGAGGGACAGATTCCAAATGAAGTTGGTTCTTTGACCAATCTTGGCACTTTAGACTTGTCTTACAATCGATTGTCCGGATTAATTCCGAAGTCCATAAGCAAATGTGCCAGTCTTCAGGAATTGTACCTGCAGGGAAATTCACTGCAGGGAGAAATTCCTACTAGCTTGAGTGCTTTGATGGGCTTACAAGATTTGGATCTTTCGGGAAATAATTTGGTCGGCCTAATCTTCTGGGAAGGCTAAACCTTTCCAAACTGAACTTGTCTTTGAACAGACTGCACGGAGAGGCCCCATTTGAGGGCGTATTCAAGAATTTAACTTCGATTTCTCTTGATGGCAACGAACAACTGAGTGGTGGGATTTCGGAGTTGAAATTACTCCTTGCTCACCTCCATCAGTCTCCCGCAAGAAAAACTTTTCAACTTTGCTAAAAATCGTGCTCCGTGTATCTGCTGTTGGAGGCATATGCCTCGTGCTTTTAGCAATCTTTACCTACAAGAAAAGAGTGACGAGAAAAAGTGTTTCTCCTACGCCACTCATTGGCACTCAGTTTATGAGACTTTCTTATGCGGATCTCTCTAAAGCCACTGGAGGATTTGTTGAGATTAATATGCTTGGTGCTGGAAAATTTTGATCGGTTTACAAAGGAATTCTTGATGACAATAGGCAGACAGAAGTGGCAGTGAAAGTACTCAATCTCTATGTTAGAGGCACTTCGAAGAGCTTCATGGTGGAATACAACGCACTCAGGGACGTAAGACATAAGAACCTATTGAATATACTGACAGTCTGTGAAAGTATAGACTTCCAAGGAAATGATTTTAAAGCATTGATTTACGAATTTAAGGCCAATGGAAGTCTTGAAAAATGGTTATATTATAGTATAGAGTCAAAAGAGAAACAAAATGAACATACAAACAACCTCAGTGTGACGTAGAGGCTGAATGTTGCAGTTGATATTGCCCAGACAATTGAATACCTTTATTTTGGCACAGAGTCATCTATCGTACATGGTGATTTGAAGCCAAGTAACTTGCTCTTGAACCGTGAAATGGCTGCTTGTGTTGGCGATTTCGGGTTGGCCAAGATTATAACAAACATAGTCCCATCCCATGAAAACTATAGTTCAATTGGGATCAAAGGTACTATTGGCTATGTCCCTCCAGGTACGGATTTAATATATCATTTCTTGCAAACTCTTTTTATTGGACGAATAGATTAATTATTTCTTGTATATTTGCAAGAATATGGCACGTGTGAGTCAGTTTCAATACAAAGGGATGTATACAGTTATGGGATACTTCTGTTGGAGTATTTCACAAGCATAAGACCGGCATATAATATGTTCAAGGATGACTTAAATCTCCACAATTTCATTAGCGCAGCATTGCAGGAAGGAGTAATGGAAATTGTGGATAAAAAAATTCGAGCCGGTTCAGAAATGAACAATGATAAGATGAAGGATAGTGTGAATTCTATACTGAGTGTTGGAGTATCATGCTCAAAGGAGATGCCGGAAGACAGGTTGTCAATGGGGGATGTTGTTAATGAATTATGTAAGATAAGAACGTCGGTATATAGTATGTGAGCTGAAGAATAGAGTAGCTTTACATTTTTTCCCCTTCCAGGTAGCCTTTTCTTTTATGTCCTGCTTTAACATAGGTCATACATCTGTAGAATGATTTTCTTTTTAATTAAAAGAGTGAGCTTTAAATTCCAAGATTTGTAAAGATCGTCACTACAACATAAATGAGTTAATGTAACACCCAAAAAGTGTTACATATATACCAAACTATATTACTATAGACTTTATGTAACACTTTATTGGTGTTACATTTGCCGGCGCTACCTAAAGTCTAATGTAACACTTTTGATGATCTTTAGTAACACTTTTAATAAGTGTTACATTAGATTTTAAATTGTAACACTTTACGGTAACACTAAAAAAATGTTAAACATAACCCCCTTTATGTAACACTTTTAATTGAAGAAAAAAATAAAAAAATTGTCATTGCTGGGTTTCGAAACCAGGTTGCTAGATTGCAGGAGCTTAAGTGCAAAGTCTTAACCACTAGGCTACAATAACATTTTAGTTTTTTTAGTAAGAAAAACAATATATACACAAGATTTTATTGTAACATCAATAAAATACACTCAAAATTAAGTTTTCATCAAACTACAATCTAACTTAATTTTATTTGGATTATTCATATCAATTTGACACAATATTTCCATTTGTTTTTTCATTTTCACCCACTTATATATATATATATATAACTTATTTTATATCACATTAATTTTATACATCTAGTTATTGTATATAAATCTTAAGACATTATCATTAATTTTAATTACCATAATTTTATGTATTAAGACACCTTCATTGTTGTTTTTTATAGATTTTAAATAAAAAAATAAACTTACAAACATGAAGATACATGACCAAATGTCCCAAATCTAGGTTCTCACACTTAAGAAATGTATTCAATTTCTTAAAGCTACAAGTCTATTTTGTAATTGTTTAGTAAAACCACAAATAAGTCACAAATAAAATTTAATTTATTCTTAACGAATAAGTAAATCTTTAGGTGCTCTAATAGATTGTTATTTTTGTAGGTATGAGTCGATCATTTTCACCACTTATGTTACAGGTATTCTGTTGTGATAATTAAGATGTAACACATGAGACAAATAAAAATAAAAGTCACATAAGAAAAATAATCCACAAATATTTAATTAGTTTAAACTAAAATAAATAATTTTATTATTTACAATTGTTACTTATTTATAAGTGTTACATAAAAGTGTTACTTATTCAAAAGTGTTGCGTAAAAAGTGTTACTTATTTAAAAGTGCTACCTAAATGTGTTACAATTTAAAAGTATTACGTTCAAAGCGTTACATATTCTAAAAGTGTTACACGAAAGTGTTACATATTCGCAGATGTTACAAAAGTGTTACATAAAAGCGTTACATATTCATAAGTGTTACAAAAGTGTTACAAAAGTGTTACATAAAAGTCAAAATTTTAAAAGTGTTACAAACGAAATGTTACATAAAGTCATTTATGTTGTAGTGCGTAGAGACTATAACAAAAAGCGTCTTTTGAACAATAAAAAGTGGTATCAGCTTATGAGTATTTGTCACAATTTACGAGAAATAGTCTTAAATAATGAGGATCTGTCACAACTTATAAGTATTTGTCACAAATTTCTTGTAATCTCAATAACTCGGACGCAAATAATATATCCATAAAGTAGTCTAAAATATTTTCTGCAACTAGTTATCTCTAAAAATAGTCTAAAAATAGTCTCAAATAATTTGCAAGTGGGTACAAATAACTTATTATTAGTGATCACACTTATTATTTTGAAAAATATTATACAAAACATCTCTTTTGTTGTAATATAACTTTATTTTTCAATTACAATCATTTAGGGACAATAAACAAATTAGCCTCTAAACTAACTTTTTTGACTCAAATTAAATCTTGAACCATATATTTTCAATTAGCCCCATTTTGAATTGGACAGACTAAGCCGATATACTTTTGAGTATTAAGCAAATAGAACCTTCTTGATATCAAATAACTAAATAAAACCAAAATATCAAATGTTACAATAACCAATTAACGTAGAATATATTAAATAAATCAAGAAACAATTAAAATAAAATTTAAAATTATTTGCTAATTTTACAAATAAAAAATTGTAGCGACTTAGGCTTTTTTTGTAAATTTTAATCTCGATGTCTATTGCATTTATATAATTATTTTTTATGTATTATTTAATTTATTTATATTATTAAATTATTAAAAAATAAATATATTTTTAATTTTTTTAATCTAAAAATTTAATATCAGATCTACTAAATAATTTAATTATTAAAGAATAAATTAAGATGGTCTTATTAATCTCGTATATAGAAGTTTAGGGGTTTATAACTTTATTGCCACAACTTTAAATTATAAAGTCCAACGGCCAATTTGGAAAAATAAATTGTTTTCTAATTCAAAACCGGTGTTACTTCACGGGAGTGCTCGGAATTTCCTATTATTTAGGAGTGTTTGTAATTACTTGTTTTTTTCAAGAGTTATAAGTTTTTCAACTTATAGTTTAGAAAAAATTATTTTGAAGAGTTAGGGGATACAACTTTAGCTTTAAAAAAAAATGATTTTATGCCAAAAGTTAAAAGTAGAAAAAAGTTACTGTTAATATTTTGGTAAATAAATAGAAGTTTTTCCTCTTACTCATAAGCTAAAAGTTGTTTAAGTATCAAAGACTCCATCTTTTATATATTTGCGACCAAAATCAATTTTATTCTCAAATACTATCTACTTTTAATTTTAAGCAATTTTACCACAATTTATCATTATCTACTTTTAATCACTTCTTTAAAAGGTAAAGGAAAGAAAAACATTCCCTCATTTAATTTAAATTACAAACTCTAGCCCTCTAATTCTCGGTACTTTGTTTAGTTTTAGAGAGATCTCACACGGTCACATGAGTCTCCCCCTACCACCGTTGTTCTAGACTCCGAATGGAGCCTTAGCCAACCTGGATGCGGTCTTATCCTCTCCCACTATTGTAGTACTATCAACTCATTAATTGTCATACATAATTTACCCTCGCTTAGCCCTAGTTGTTAATATATAATTATTAAAAGAGCTCTTAATTGGTTAGAGTTCTTCTCATCCTATGGCCATCGTCAAGTTCTTATCTTATAGCCACAATTCAGTTCCTGTAAAATTAATAAGCTAAGGATTAGATCACTATGGCAGTGTATGAGTAGCAAGGTGAAGAAATCATACCCGATTTGCTATCCACTTGTGGTAATCGGGGCAGAAATTACCATTAAGAATGTCCAGAAGAACAGGTATAATATGCAAATTCAGTTTAGACCAACGCTCTTAGTAAAACATAGCAGACATACCATCAGGACCGGAGGCCTTTTTCGGGTGCATTTGTGCTAGATCTTGCGTATTCGATGTGACTGTCGGGTCTACTGCATCAATTCTCAGTCCATATTGAGATTAGAGCATGTCGTGAATAGCTGGGTGAAATAATCTTGGAAAACTTTTGCAATGCATGCTTCCTCCTCTATTTATTCATTCGTCAAATTCCGAATCCATTCAATCTCATTATGATGTTTTCTCCCACTCGCCACCTTATGGAAGAATGCATTGTTCATATCCCCATTTCCCAGCCAATTTACTCTCGACCTCTAATGCCATATACTCTCATGTTTCATCTGAAGGCCAGATAACTACCCTCAATACTAGCAATATCCACTACAACAAAAATGCAGAATAACAACACTTAAAAGACAATGATTTATCCTTTTTTTGTTGTCTTTTACTATGCTACAACATTTTTTAAGAAAACGGTTGTGTTTCAGTGGAAAAACGCAGAATAGACAGCGGTGATGACCTATTATACATGGTTTTTTTTTTTCTTTTTTTAAATTATTGTCTATCTTCGTATTTTTGTGCTGATAGACAACGCTTTATGCAACGGTTTCCAAATCTTGTCTATAAGCGAAAGAAAACCAGCAATAGACAATGGTGCTTTTTTATGTTGTCTGTGACCATATTTTTGTGCTGAAAGACAATGCTTTCGACAATAGTTTCCAAAGTCGTTGTATATTAGCGAAATCATTATCTAAAGATAACACAATGTACAACGGTTATTGGATAAGTTGTTAATTTGAGATAAATTTACTTTCACACACTCCAATTTCACGAGTGTTGTAATGTTGTGTTGTCTTTATAATTTAAATAATAATTATATTTTTTTTAAAATTACTAATAAAATAATAGAAGGAAATGAACTTTTAACATAATTAATTTTTCTGGAAAAAAATAAAAAGTAGTGCTTTTAATTATTATATTATGATTTCTTAAATATTTCTCAAATGGATGTTGTCACCCATTGTTAAATTTCATCAAAAAACAAAAAAAAAAAAAACTATTAAAAATATAAAAATTAAAAATATAAATATAAATAGATGTCATAAAATTCTTAAAAAAATTATCAACGTGAATAAAAATATTTATATAACCTAAAATTTACTCTGGATATTTACATAAAAATTAAAAATTAATATATAAAAATATAAACATAAGCAAATATTAGCGACTGACTTTTTTTTTGGTAATTAGTAGTAAACAGTGTGCTACTTTTTTATGCGATAATATAACAACCGGTTTAGGGACAAATTTTTTTCGACGAATAGAATTTAGTGGTAAATTTTGTATCTGAAATGTGCCGACAGATTTGGTAGTCGCTAAGTAGCGATGATATTTCGATTGGTATTATATATGGTGTGTTATGCGTGTTGTAGTTGAGCCCTACTTTTTAAATCTTACTATATAATAAAAGAGAACCCTCTCACTACAACAAAATAGGTCAATTTGTATAATATTTTTTGAGACCACAATTGTAGTCACTAATAATAAGTTATTTGTGACCACCTGTCGTCACAATCTCTATACAAATTATTTGAGACCATTTTAATACTACTTTTCGAGACAACTAATTGTTGCAAAAATTATTTTAGACACATTCGAGACCACTTTTGTGGTCAAAAATATATTATTTGCATCCAAGTTATCGAGACGACAATAAAGTTGTGACAAATACTCATTATTTCAGACTACTTTTTATAAGATGTGACAAATACTCATTATTTGAGACCATTTTTGTTGTAGTGTCCATAAAAGGACATTAGACACATTTTCCCGCCTATTTCACCTTCTAAAATTACTAACTTTAAAGCATAACTAACATAAAAAGAGATTTGTATACATTTTACTAAATCATAAAAGAGAACACTCTATGAAAGGAAATTAAACACATTTTTTCGCCTATTTCACCTTTCCAAATTAGTAAGTTTAAAGCATAACTAACATAAAAGGAGATTTATATAATATGGCATAATTCTTCCTAAAATTAGTTCCAAATTTAAATTTTGTTGACAATTGGTTATTTAAACAATTATAGGTGACAACTTTTAATTTATTCATCTTATAATAAAAAATAAGTTGAAAAGCAAATAATTTTGGTTCTTTTTCGTTTTTGAAGTAAAATATAATAAATTAGTACTTTTCATGACCTTTTATTTGACATCTATATTTTATATTTTAAATAAGTTATCCTAGTATAAAATAAAATGGTTTGTCGATTATTTAGATTAGATTTTTTCATGTAGTAAGAGTTGAATTATTTGATTGGGTCTGAGATATATATAAAAATTATATAAAATATTAAGAATTTTTTTTTCTATATGTACTTATTAATAAGTAATCGTTTTAAAATATTGATTAATTTTTTTATACTTTTTAAAACTTTATTTGTATTTTATGAACAAATCCGTATGTGTAATTTTTCAACAATATTGCAACTATTTAGAAATAGTAAAATTAATTATTTTTCAACTTCTAGATTCACAGATAATATTTGATTTTATATAAAGACAAAAAAGAAATTGTGGATGAACACATTTTCCCACGTCAGGATCCATCCTATTGTGAGTTGAACTATTTACATTGAATATGAGTGAAAATAAATATAAATTAAACAATTTTTGTTTATGAAATTGACAATTATTAGACAATTTAATATTCTTTTATTTGATAAAATTCAATTATACAATTATAATGTGATATGAGTTTCAAATAAATATATCCAGTTCAAATCCTCGAAAGCAACAATGGGGATCTCAGCCTCCAGACTCTCGTCGTCGAAATTACCACGAGCCGCTCGCTCTCCCTCTCATCCCGCGCCGTAATCACCCGCTTGTCCTTCAACCACGCAGCGCGTTCATACTCCGGAAAAGTCTCCAATTGGATCGTGAAACTCTCCGCAATGGACGTGGACGGCAACAAGCATGATGTACTGGGCTCCCTTGTCACACCCTACTCAAGGCTTTGACCAAAAAGGGCTTAATCGGTCTGGCTTCACACCGGCTCGAGGAGATCGAGGCCTTTTTGGTCGAGCGAGGTTCACATTGCGCAGGAGGCACTACTAGACTTAAGGTTTTTTGCCACTACAAAAAAAGGAGAGTGGTCACAAAAATATTTTTAATAACTAAATGTCTAAATGTAATTACTTTAGAGTAGCCATTAATAGAAAATGCAAAAGGTTTTCTTGCAACTACTTTGTAGTTACTAATGTATTTGTAACTACAAGTAGTTGCAAAAGAGCTTGTCATGTTATAACAAATTTGGTTAAAATTGTATGAAATATTTTATGTGACTACTAATAGTTATAAACGGGGTTATTTTTAGTAACCACTTTTGTAGTTGCAAAACGAATAGCGGCAAATACCATTTTTTCTTGTAGTGAGTGGCTTGATAACACCCTTGTGTCCCCACCGTGTTCCCCTTTGCCCCGACCTCGCCGTCCTTGCCGCTCCCCTTCCAAGGATAAATGTCGAACCTGAAATTAGCTACCGTACCAATTGACTAAAGGTAAGTTTATAAATTTCATTGCATTTTGTCTACACATACATGTCCTTATCTATTTTTACGTGGATGTGCCTTAGGAATTTTTCAATTGATTATATAGTATTCGTTCTTGGTCAGTCAATAGATGTTTTGCAGCGTAAATTTGAGTCAGTATAGATGATTGTTCATTTCTGTGTGAGTGATGTTATCAAGATTATATTACTTTACTCATAACTTCTGTGAGTATTAAGTGTCAAAAATGTGAACATGATTGAGCTAGAAGATGATTGAATAAGCTGAATGGAAGTTACAAGCTGGAAAGCTGGAGAAGCAAGGAAAAACAGAATCAGAAATCAGGGAAAGAAAACGGTTTTTCTGTTTGACAAAAGACAACGGTTTGTAACAGAATAACTGTCACAAAACCGTTGTCTATCAAGCTTCCAGAATCAGTTTTTCTGTTTTGCATCCTGGATCTATTTTGGTAGTTCAGCAGCAGTTTTCTTCTACTCCAAAGACTTATATACACATTGGAAGCTAGCTAAAGTAGAGTGTAACAGATATAAACAAGTCATAGAGATTAGAACAAGAAATGAGAGCTTGAGAGCAAGATTAATCTCAAGTTAAAAGAGATTAATACTTGAGTGATTTTCTTGTAACTTTGTGATTCATTCTTAGTGATTCTTCTTCTGGTTTTGCCCGTGGATGTAGGCTTTCAAAAGCTGAACCACATAAATCGTTTGTGCTTGAGTTTCTGTTCTTATTCTTTCATTTTCAGTTTTACGTGAGCTGAGAGTTTGTGAGGTTTGAGTTGATTATTTTTTAGTGTTTCTTGGCTGAGATTTGCAACAGTGGCGCCGTCTGTGGGAAGAACACGAAGTGAAGAAGTTAATACTCGCTCATTATGTCAATCTCAAAGTTTGAAGCAGAGAAATTCAACGGGAAGAACGATTACGGCCTCTGGAAATTGAAGATCAAGGCATTGCTGATTCAACAAGGGCTGGGAGCTGCCCTTAAAGGGGAAAAGGGATTTTTTGCCTCTGTTACCCTTGATCAGAGGTTGGAAATCCAAGAAAAGGCTCATAGCCTGGTGATTCTTTGTCTTTCTGACAAAGTCTTGCGGGAAGTTTCCAAAGAAACAAGTGTTGAAGGAGTAATAGAGAAACTAGATCAGATCTATCTCATCAAATCTATGGTCAACAGGTTATACTTGAAACAGAAGCTGTTCTCTTTCAAGTTTATGGCAGAAAAGGGTGTGGAGGATCAGTTGGATGAGTTTAACAAAACTCTGGATGATCTTGAGGCCATAGAAGTAAAGATGGAGGATGAAGACAAGGCAGTACTACTCCTGAATTCCTTGCCTCAGTCATTTAACCACCTCAGGGATGCTATGCTCTATGGAAGAGATTCAAAGATTACATAGGTCGAGGTTCAATCAGCATTGAAGGGGAAAGAACTGCAGAAAATGAAACAAGGAAAGCAAGAAAGTACTCCTGAAGGACTAAACATCAAGAAAGGCAGATTTCAGAAGCCATTCCAATCTGGTGAAAGTTTCAAGAAGAATCAAAATCCAAAGCAGAAACAAACTGATCAAAAGGAGTCCAGGAAGTGTTTCTTCTGCAAGAAACCAGGACATTTAAAGAAAAACTGTTTTGAATGGAAGAATAAACAAAACCAGAAAGGACCATCTACCTCAAATGCTGCAGAAATTGCAGAAGCCTCAAGTGATGATCCTCAGGTACTAAATATTGCAGACTCTAAATCTATGAATGAATGGATATTAGATTCAGGGTGCAGTTTTCATATGACACCTCATCTAGATTGGTTTGAAAACTTCAAAGAACAGAATGCTGGAATTGTTTTATTAGGAAATGATCAAGTATGCTGTGTTAAGGGAATAGGTGATCTGAAATTAAGGACACATGAAAATAAGATCATCATCTTGACAGATGTTAGATATATTCCCCAATTAAAAAGGAATCTGATAAGCCTTGGCACTTTGGAAAAGAAGGGCTGCTGGTTTAAATCTGAAAATGGATGTTTACATGTTATCAAGAATCAATCAGTTGTCCTAAGGGGTGTAAGAAGGTCAAGCTTATACTACCTAATGGGATCCGTGATTCTTGGAGAAGCTGATGTTGTTGAAAAGAACAGCCTAGATTTATGGCATGCCAGACTTGGGCATGTGAGTGAGTCTGGACTAAGGCAACTGTTAAAGCAGCAACTAATCAAATCAAAGGAGGAAAGTCAGAAGAAACTCTGTGAAGACTGTGTTCTGAGTAAGAGCAAGAAACTTCCTTATCCTGAAGGCAAGAAATGCTCAAATGCCCCTCTAGAATACATCCATGCTGATCTTTGGGGCCCATCAAGAACACCAACTCTTGGAGGAGGCAGGTATTTTCTAAGCATCATGGATGATTTTTCCAGGAAATTATGGTTATATGTTCTGAAACAAAAGTCAGAAGCTCTGGATAGATTTAAAGTATGGTGCAAGCAGGTGGAAAATGAAAGAGATGCATGTGTGAAGTGTTTGAGGACAGACAATGGTCTTGAGTTTGTATCTGAAGACTTTAACACTTTCTGCAACATCAAGGGAATAAAAAGGCATAAGACAGTCCCAGAAAATCCTCAACAAAATGGCATTATTGAAAGGATGAATAGAACCATACTGGAAAGGGTTAGAAGCATGTTATCAAGCTCAGGATTAGATAAGAGATTCTGGGGAGAAGCAGCTTCTACTGCTGCTTATTTGATTAACAGGTGTCCTTCTAGTGCTATTGATAATCTGACTCCTGAGGAAAAATGGTCAGGAAGTCTCCCAGATATGAACACTTAAGAGTTTTTGGATGTAGAGCTTATGCTCATACAAAACAAGACAAGTTGGAAGCTAGAGCTATCAAATGCTTGATGCTTGGATATCCTAATGGAACAAAGGGATATAGACTTTGGAATACAGAACTTGGAGCAGGGAAGATTGTCATCAGTAGAGATGTGGTATTCTCAGAAGAAGACATGCCATTGAAAGAAGCTCAGAAGGTCAGAATTCAAGCTGATAACATCAATAAGAAGTTATCAGTTAAGGTGGAGTCAGAAGATGAAGCAGATGAAGATCCTGAAGAAGAATCAGATTCAGAATATCATGATCAACCAAGCTTACAGGATTATCAACTTGTGAGGGATAGGGAAAGAAGGATACCAAGACCTTCTACCAGATATGCTGATGAATATCTTACAGCTTATGCACTGGTTACTGCAGAAGATGTTGACAGTCTTGAACCTAGAAACTATAAGGAAGCTATTGAAAGCAATGAAAGGGTTCAGTGGATGCTTGCAATGAGAGAAGAGTTAGACTCTTTGGAGAAGAATCAAACATGGATTCTGGTAGAAAGACCAAGGAATCAAAGATTGGTCAGTTGCAAGTGGATCTTCAAGAAGAAACTGGAAGTAGCTCAGACAGAAACTATCAGATTTAAAGCCAGATTGGTTGCCAGGGGATTCACCCAAAAGGAAGGTATTGACTTCAATGAGATATTCTCCCCAGTAGTAAAACATTCCTCAATAAGAATTTTGCTGGCCATTGTTACTCAATATGATCTGGAGCTGGAACAATTAGATGTAAAGACAGCTTTCTTGCATGGTGATTTGGATGAAAAGATATACATGGCACAACCAGAGGGTTTTATTGTTCCAGGAACTGAAAACAAAGTATGTCTGTTACAAAAATCTCTGTATGGTCTGAAACAAAGTCCTAGGCAGTGGTATTTGAAGTTTAACAGTCATATGCAAAGTATTGGGTTTCAGAGATCAAAATATGACAGCTGTGTGCATCTGAAGTTCAGAGGAAAAGAAGTTGTTGTATTTCTACTATTGTATGTGGATGACATGTTAGTAGCCAGCAGGAGCAGAGAAGAGATCAACAATCTTAAAAGAGAGCTTCAGTCTGTATTTGACATGAAGGTGTTGGGGAATGCAAGAAGAATATTGGGAATGGACATCATTAGGAACAAAGCTGCTGGAGTGCTTTGGCTAAATCAACAGAGCTATATTCAAAAGGTATTGTCCAGATTTAATATGCAAGAATCCAAACCAGTATCAGTTCCACTAGGGTTACATTTTAAGCTAAGTGAAGAGCAGAAGCCACAGACAAGAGAAGAAGAAAATGAGATGAAGAGGATCCCTTATGCAAATGCAGTAGGAAGTGTAATGTACACTATGATTTGTACAAGGCCTGATGTTGCTCATGCTATATCAGTGGTTAGCAGGTACATGTCTGATCCAGGTGGAGCTCATTGGAATGCTTTAAAATGGCTGCTCAGATATCTGAAAGGAACCAGTGGTTTTGGAATATTGTTCAAGAAAGATGACATAGATTCTAGAAATGTGTTATGTGGTTACTGTGACTCGGATTTTGCTGCAAACCTAGATTCCAGAAAGTCTCAATCAGGTTATATCTTTACTTTGTTTGGTGCTGCAGTAAGCTGGAAGTCAATGCTACAATCTGTAGTTGCTTTATCAACAACAGAAGCAGACTTTATGGCTATTACTGAAGCAGTCAAAGAAGCTTGCTGGTTGAAAGGTATTCTGGAGGAGTTTGGGTTCAAGGAGAAGTCAGTCAAGGTGTTTAGTGACTCACAAAGTGCTTTGCACTTATCTAAGCATTAGATGTTTCATGATCGTAGTAAGCACATAGATGTAAAGTTCCATTTTGTAAGAGATATTACTGAAAAAGGGACAGTGTTGTTATGGAAGATCAAGTCTGAGGAGAATCCCTCTGATATGCTTACAAAGGCTCTAACTGCAGAGAAATTCTATTTGTGTCTGCAGTTAGTGCAGATAGCTAATTTGGAGAAGATTTAGCTCCAAGACTGGAGCAAACTGGTGAAAACAGAAGTAATCACTATGATTGATTTATAAGTGTAGTTTGGTTTTCTATGACATTGTTTGACAAGGTGGAGAATGTGAGTATTAAGTGTCAAAAATGTGAACATGATTGAGCTAGAAGATGATTGAATAAGCTGAATGGAAGTTACAAGCTGGAAAGCTGGAGAAGCAAGGAAAAACAGAATCAGAAATCAGGGAAAGAAAACGGTTTTTCTGTTTGACAAAAGACAACGGTTTGTAACAGAATAACTGTCACAAAACCGTTGTCTATCAAGCTTCCAGAATCAGTTTTTCTGTTTTGCATCCTGGATCTGTTTTGGTAGTTCAGCAGCGGTTTTCTTCTACTCCAAAGACTTATATACACATTGGAAGCTGGCTAAAGTAGAGTGTAACAGATATAAACAAGTCATAGAGATTAGAACAAGAAATGAAAGCTTGAGAGGAAGATTAATCTTAAGTTAAAAGAGATTAATACTTGAGTGATTTTCTTGTAACTTTGTGATTCATTCTTAGTGATTCTTCTTCTGGTTTTGCCCGTGGATGTAGGCTTTCAAAAGCTGAACCACGTAAATCGTTTGTGCTTGAGTTTCTGTTCTTATTCTTTCATTTTCAGTTTCATACGTGAGCTGAGAGTTTGATAATATTTATTTATTTTTAATTGTTAATCATGTAGTGACAAATTAAACTGACCAATTGAACTGCCACAGGAGCTAAGAAGAAATGTGATTACGAAAACCAGAATGTTAGGGAACTTCAGGTCCAGTTTTAGTGGTTGATAAAGTCCAGCAAAAAGAATATGCAGAATTTGAGAAAAACAAGTTCTGATGAAGGCAGTGAATATCTCTTTCTCATTGCACATTTATTTATTTATGCTTTTAAGATAATGTTGAGTGTTCAATGCAAGTAGACATGTTACGTAAAGGTTAATGATAGAATTATATATGAAGTCAGATACTGTAAATATCAAGAAGGAGTTGGATGAAACCCAAGGGTGCATCATGCACCATGCATGTACAAGGGGTAGTAAAAGCTGAAAGAAATATGAATCCCTATGTGTAATTATATGTTGCCAGCATTGAAAGGTAGTAAAAGCTATGATTATGCTAAATTAAGAAACATTAACATATACATTGCATAAACTTTAAAATCTTGGAAATACCTTAGTAACTAAAGAAAAAAAAGGTATTTGCCGCTAGCCTTTTGTAACAACAGGAGTGGTTACTAAAAGTAACCCTTTTGTACTTATTAGTAGTTACATAAAATATTTCATACAATTTTAACCAAATTTGCTACAATATGCCAAACTCTTTGCAACTACTTGTAGTTACAAATACATGAGTAACTACAAAGTAGTTGCAAAAGATAATTATAAATACATTGGTAACTACAAAATAGTTACAAATACATTAGTTGCAAAAAATAGTTACAAATATATTAGTAACTACAAGTAGTTAAAAAAAACATTTTTGCATCTTATTATGAGTGACTACTCTATAGTAACTATTTTTAGATTTGTAGTTACTAAAAATATTTTTGTAACTACTCTTCTTTTTTTGTAACTACATTTTGTAGTTGCAAAAAGCCTTATTTCTAGTAGTGGTAATGATGTCGGATGATAAGGCCAAGAAATGTGCTACGATTTTTATTTTGATAATATAGTTTATCAAATATATGATAATAGTTGTGCTTTTGGAACTTCCTACTAAATTAGGCAACATAGTACACAAATATATGAATATGGAGATTAGCCACAATGCCAATTAAAAAAGATGCAATGCTAATTCAGTCCGAACTATAAGTCCTCTAATTTTTCAATTTCTTTACTTTGAACCCCAATTTTGAACTTGTAGCTGAAATTGTTTGTTTAGGAATAGGTGAAATCTTAGCTAATTCAGGTTTTTTTTGGCCTTTTTTGTTGGTGTAGGAGAGTACTTATTGTATGATTAACTCAATTTTTTTAGATTTATTTTACTTTATTTTTGTATCTTTGTAAAATGACTATACAAATAATTCTTGTCTAGTAGCTATATTGACGAAAATAATTGAGAAAGATTTTTCATTTTTTCAGATAGTACTAGGAGCTTATGGAGTTGTAGATCCGCTTTTCAAGTTGCAGTTGCGTAGTTAGTTTATGACTAGCATTTTTATTATATTTGTATTGGAATGTCATTTCTTGGAATTTCTAATATGCACTCATTCAATTTTAAGATGGTATTGTATGAACAAAGATTATGGACTCAGTACATTATTTTTCTATAAGTTTTGTTGAATTATGTGTTGGTTTTTCTTAACTATTGCATTTATTTTAATAATTGTACAAAAACCAATGTAATAAATAAGATTGAATAATTATTTTTAAATGTAGAAGACAACAGATAAGAAGCAACACAAAATCGTCTGAAAAGGTAAAGACAACGGTCAAAATTGATGTATACTACTATAAAAGACAATGGATATAAAATGTTGTCTTTCACAAAAAAAGAAAAGGTGTTGTTAAAACCACTGTTGTCTTTGACTCCTTGGAGAAACAACATTTTATAACCATTATTGTTATTGGAAAAGACAACGATTCTAAACCGTTGTCTACTACCGTTTTCTTATTGGCGAAAGACAACAGTTATAAAGCAACGCAGGAGCGTTGTCTTAGTCAGGAAATACAACGGTTTAAAACAGTTCTCTTTTACTGGTGTAAAAGACAACACCGGATTCAATAACACTGCTTTTCTAACGGTTAGCCTTTTTCTTGTAGTGATCTTCTAGCATATCCTCCGTAGGCAAAAGCATGTGTGTCTACTCAGCTAGGCAATGTTTGGTTGGGGTTGGGGTGGCTGGGTTGGGGGAAGTGGCTGGAGTTAGTGGCTGGGGATGTTAGAAAGTGATGTTTGGTTGGGTGGCTGAGGTTGTGGTTGGAGTGTGATATTTAATTATTAATTGTAAAATGTGATGTGATATGTGTAAGAGTAGTTATTAATAATTGAGAGAATGATTAAAGTAGTATTGGGAATTGTGATTGATGTCCTCCCACCAAACCCTAATACCCCGACTTGACCAAACCAGTCCAAAGAAACATGAGGTTGGGTTGGCCCAACTGATGAGAGGTTGGACCAACCCCAACCAAACATGTCCCTACTCATTTTGACCATTATACTCCCAAAAGCTCCCTCTTCCACAAAGTCAAACTTACACAACTTCAAAGTTTCTATCGTAATCCAACAAGATTTAAGCAATTTACATTCGATCCCCAATCCTGGTCAATAACTGACTGACATGCCTCATACCACATCGTTTGAAGCTTGTACAACCTAGATTTGTTCTTCGTATTAAGACTCTTTTTCACATGCATCCAAGAGATGAAAAAAAGGCAGTGGTGTGAATTTTAATGAAGCATGTGTTCCACCCGAGCCTCCGGATGCCGCTTCATCCAACTTGTAGAAGCTACATACTGATTAAGTCTTTCTTGAATGTTGTTCCCTTCTTTTTTTCTATTAGACGTCCATCTAAAGCGAAAGCCATCAAACCCCAAATCATAGAGACCCACATCAAATAAAGCTCTCCCAAATGCCTCCATTCGACTTTGCACTCTAGGTCTTCCTCCAATCTTCTCATGGTCATACAGAATCTCCTTCCAATCACCCATTGCCACATGAGTGCTTTATTACGCTCTCCAGGCCACCCATATATCCCCATCAACAGCCAATTTCCATTATGATCTATCACCTCCACGCTATATGATGGTGTGATGCTGACCACACATTAATAAACTCCTTATCACGTGTCATGATCGAGGAAAGTTCCCCCACTTCGTCTTCCTCCGGTCATAAGATATTCCACACTCTCAGATGCACTTAAATTCAAACTTCTCGCTACATCCTGAATCTCCGATTATAATAATTGTGTCTCCTTCAAGAAGACAAACTTGGGATCTTTCAAAGAAATAAAGCGTTTGAGTCTATAAATTATCTGTTGATTCCTCGACAGTCCTAGCTTAGCTAGGCAACTCATTGTTCCCAGAGGGGCTGCTCTGCAGCCTCCTTCGGTTCCTCATTCAAATCAATCCACACCTTTTGTCGTTTGAAAGAGACGTGAATGTCCATTTCTACGTGTTCATCAATAACACTACAAGAAAAAAGAGCATTTGCCCCTAGTTTTTTACAACTACAAAGTAGTTACTAAAAATAATTTCTTTTGTAACTGTTAGTAGTTACATAAAATATTTTATACAATTTTAACCAAATTTACTACAATATGACAAACTTTTTTGTAACTACTTGTAGTTACAAATATATTAGTAACTACAAAGTAGTTACAAAAAATAGTTACAAATACATTAGTAACTACAAAGTAGTTGCAAAAAAACTTTTTGCATCTTATTATAATTGACTACCCTATAGTAACTACTTTTATATATTTAGTTACTAAAAATATTTTTGTAACTACTTTCCATTTTTTTGTAATTACATTTTATAGTGGCAAAAAGCCTTGTTTCTTCTAGCGTGAGCTTCAATGACCTCCTCTTAGTCTACTCCCTTGATTCATTAGTAGAGTAGATTTATCTCTTTTAAACTTTCCTTGTCACCAACCATTTTGTTTAGTTTTTAGGTTGTTATGATTGATGTTTGGTTTCCAAATTTGGACAATTGTCGCCTAATGATAGTCAAGGGGGTAAGGTTATATGTTTGATCTAGTTTATCCATTGTTGGTACCAGTCTGTTTGGGGCTTTTAGTTTATTTTCGGCTTATGAGATGATTTTTGAAAAATAGATTTTGACAGGGGGATAGGTGAAATATGTCTTTTGGATGAAAATACGTTTAGAGGAAGAGTAGGGTCATGGTCAAGTGTGGGTGCTGGTATGGCATTATTAGACAGTGTTCATTATTGTGAAGAATCAGAAAAGCATGAGGAAGAGAAGGGTGATTCATGCAGAAGACAGGTCAGCACATCTGTGACTAATGAAAGGCAGCCATGTCAGCGAAGCACACGTGAAGGCATGTGAAAATGACGCAGCTGTACACCTCAGCAAATTAGTTAGGATTCTGTTAGCTCATAGTATGTTCTAGAAGGATTGTTTGAGCTCTATAAAAGCTCCGTCATCTTGTGTAATTCATTGAGATTCATGATATTAAAAAATCTGAGTTTCCGTCTCTCTCTCTATCATCTCTTTATCTTTATCAAAGTAGGTTTATAGCATGGTATCAAGAGCTGGTGCGTAACTGCCGATCCCAGCTTCAACTCAATTTTGTTTTCTCTCATGGCGAACCCGCTGCTCACTCCGCTCCCTACACTCAATCTGCGCTTAGACAGGAAGAATTATAGCTACTGGCGCACTCAAATTGTTGCTACGGTCACAGCTCATGGTTTGGATGATTTTCTGATAGGAGTTGCCAAACCTCCAGCTCAGTTTATTCCAGATCCAGAAGATGTCACAGAGTCAGTTCCGAATCCATTGTTCATCAATGGGTTGCGCAAGGATCAACACCTGTTCAGTTGGTTGATGAATTTAGTCACAGAGCCACTTCTCGGTTATATTCAGGACAGTAAATCATCTGCTGAAATTTGGAAAGAATTTGAAACTCTATTCAATTACTCGTCTAAAGCTCGAGTTCTGCATCTTAAGAGTCTGCTACAGACCACAAAGAAAGGAGATCAATCTGTGGAAGAGTATATACTGAAGATGAGAACTATTGCTCATGAGGTAAAGGCAGCTGGCAGTATAATTGCAGAGGAGGACTTGATTTTGTATGTTTTGCATGGCTTAGGACAGGAATATGAGTCCGTAATTGTTAACATTACGTCGAAAGCTGAGTTACAGTCTCTTTCAGAAGTCCAGTATACATTACAGACGCATGAAATGCGACTCAAACAGTTTCATGGTGGAGACTATGTTCAACCAGCTGCTCATCTTGCAAACAAACGGTTTCCACAGAAATATAATAAGTTTGCTGATAATAAAGCGACTCGTGGAGGATTTGGTGGTCAAAATCAGACTACTCGAGGCAATTTTTCTGGTGGCAGGGGTAGATCGTTTGGTCGTGGCAAAATGTTTTGCCAAATTTGTGGAAGAAATAATCACTATGCCCCTAAGTGCTATTGGCGGTTCGATGATGATTTTCCTGGACTTGAAAATTAGGCTATTCAAGCACACGTTGTTACTCTCTATCAGTCACCTAGCCAAAGCCAGACTACAGTTCCTCAGGCTACACAAACCACCTCCAATCCATCTCTAAATTTTTCTGATACTATGTCTGTTGCTAACTCTGCGTTTTCTGTTCCTAAACCTATGAATCATTACCAGGCGGCTGGTCCTAGCTCTGTGGCAGCTCATGAATCTGAGTGGTACTTCGACAGTGGTGCCACACATCATGTAACAAATGATCTTCACAACCTCAACATACACTCTCCCTATTCAGGTACAGATTCCTTAATTGTTGGCAATGGATCACTTCTGTCCATAACACATGTTGGCCAAACATTGATCCCTACTTCTAATCCGTCCAAGCCTATTCAATTAAATCATGTTTTATATGTCCCTCATGTCACAAAAAATCTAATCAGCATTACTAAACTCCTCACTGATAATACTGCTTATGCTGAGTTTCATTCTTCTGGATGTGTTATTAAGGACAAACACACACATCAGCTGTTGGTGACTAGAATGCTCAGTGATGGACTCTACAAGCTGAATCAATTCAACAACATCTCATCTGTTCTTTCAGCCTCTGCATCACCCCAGTTTTTGTCTGTTTCCTTACATAACCAGTGTCATACATCTACTGGTAGAGCTGCGTCTGTTGTAAATCTGTGGCATGCAAGATTAGGCCACCCATGTTACAATCTTCTCTATCCTGTACTAAAATCTCTACAAATTCCTATTAGTAAAACTAATCTGAGTTTCTGTGAATCTTGCAAGTATGGCAAAATGCATCAAATGACTTTTCCCTCTGTTCATCATCACACGACTGCACCATTTCAGTTGATCCACACCGATGTGTGGGGTCCTGCGTCTGAAGTATCCACTGAGGGGTATAGATATTATGTGCACTTCGTGGATGACTATACCAAATTACCTGGTTATACCCTCTCACACAAAAATCCCAAGTGACAGCCATATTCTTGCAATTCAATACCATGGTGGAAAGACAATTTCAAACCAAAATTAAGTGCTTACAATCTGACTGGGGGGGTGAGTATAGGCCACTTCAAACAATCTGTTCCACTCGTGGCATCATCTTTCAACACTCATGCCCTCACACACATCAACAAAACGGCACTGCTGAAAGAAAGCATCAACATATCCTAGAAACCGGCCTCACATTACTTGCTCATGCCTCCTTACCGTCAAAATACTGGTGGGATGCTTTCCAAACTGCTGTATATCTCATCAACAGACTCCCCAACACCTCCATTGGCCTTATTTCTCCATACGCAAAACTCTTCAATAGAGCTCCAGGGTATAAATTCCTTAAAGTCTTCGGCTGCACGTGTTTTCCTTTCCTCAGGCCCTACTCAACCTCCAAACTGCAATTTAGAAGCTCCAAATGTGTTTTCTTGGGGTATAGCCCTATTCACAAGGGTTACAAGTGTCTAAGCCTCGATGGAAGAGTGTATATCTCTAGAACGGTTGAGTTTTTAGAAACTGAGTTTCCTTAGACTACTATTTTCTCATCAACAGACACTATAACCACCATAGCCACTCCTGTTCACTCCACCTTACCTGTTGTTCCCCTCCTGCCAACACCCTGTCCACAATCTGACTCCTCCTCCTCATCGTCTTCCTCCCACTCCAACACCCAATCCTCTTCCTGTAGTCAGCTGGAGCCTCACAGCTCCACCTCTTCTCATCCTGCGCATTCACCTCTTCCTGTATCTGTTCAAAACACGCACCCCATGCAAACTAGAGCCAAAGCGGGTGTTGTCAGACCAAAACGAATCTATACTCTCTCTGAGTCTTCCTCTCTTGAACCCACATCTGTGACCCAAGCCTTGTCCATTCCAGCTTGGAAACAAGCCATGGACACTGAATATAATGCTCTCATATCCAACAACACTTGGACCCTTGTTCCCGCCTCACCTCATATGAACCTTATAACTTGTAATGGCTTTTCAAAACCAAGTACAAACCTGATGGAACTGTAGAACGGCTGAAAGCCAGGTTGGTTGCTCGTGGGTTTCAACAGAATGCGGGAATAGACTATTTTCACACTTTTAGTCAAGTGGTTAAACCCCTCACCATTCGGCTCATGTTTACTCTTGCTGCTACACGTGCATCAGGTCGATGTGAACAATGCGTTCCTGAAAGGGGATCTCCAGGAATGAGTTTATATGAGGCAACCCGAGGGCTATGTTGATCCCACAAAACCTTCTCATGTATGCAAGTTGGTCAAATCTTTGTATGGCCTTCGACAGGCACCCAAGGCATGGCATGATAAACTCAAGGGATTTTTGCTCTGTCAAGGTTTTAAAGCCTCGGTTGCAGACAGCTCCTTGTTTCACAAAACTCAGAATGGTAAACTCCTGTTAGTTCTAGTGTACGTTGATGATACACTTGTCACGGGGGATGATAGAGAGATGATCGCAACCACTATTCAACAGTTGGATACTCAATTTTCCCTTAAAGACTTGGGAGCCATGCACTATTTTCTTGGCCTTGAAGTGTTTCGAACAGCAGCTGGGGGTTTTTTCTTGAGTCAGACCAAGTATGTTAGAGATTTATTGGAGAAGAGTGGTCTAGCAGCAGCTAAGCCGTGTCCCACCCCTTTTCTACCTAGTAAGAAACTCTCTCTTCATGATAGTGAGTCGTTCGACCAACCTACACTATACCGGAGTGTTGTGGGTGCTTTGCAATACCTCTGTCTGACTCGCCCAGATTTGTCTTGTGCCGTCAACAAACTGAGTCAGTATATGCATAGTCCCACCTCTAGTCATTGGAAAGCATGTAAGCGAGTTCTCCGGTTTCTTCAAGGCACCCAGAATCATGGTTTAACTCTTGATCCAGTCTCCAAATTCTCTTTGGTTGGATACTCTGACGCCGACTGGGCCAGCTGTGTTGATGATCGAAAGTCTACAAGTGGCTTCTGTGTTTTCTTAGGAGATAATTTACTGTCCTGGAGCTCCCGCAAACAGAGTGTGGTTGCTCGGAGTAGTACAGAAGCAGAGTATCGTGCCCTGGCGTTGCTCACTAAAGAATTGGTTTGGCTTAAGGCTCTTCTTACAGAATTGGCAGTACCTGTGACTCAACCCTCTGTTATATGGTGTGACAATGCTGGAGCTATCGGCTTGGCTAATAATCCGGTTTATCATCAACGTACAAAGCACATTGAAATTGACATTCACTACGTACGTACTCAGGTTCAAGAAAAACACGTTGACATCCGATTCATTCCGTCTGAAGATCAGCTTGCAGACCTCCTTACCAAACCTTTGTCAGTTGGTCGTTTTCAGAAGTTGGCTAGTCATCTCTGCTGGAAGAAAGAGAGTTTGGTTTCAGTGGTGGCGTATTGTGAAGAATCAGAAAAGCATGAGGAAGAGAAGGGTGATTCATGCAGAAGACAGGTCAGCACATCTGTGACTAATGAAAGGCAGCCATGTCAGCGAAGCACACGTGAAGGCATGTGAAAATGACGCAGCTGTACACCTCAGCAAATTAGTTAGGATTCTGTTAGCTCATAGTATGTTCTAGAAGGATTATTTGAGCTCTATAAAAGCTCCGTCATCTTGTGTAATTCATTGAGATTCATGATATTAAAAAATCTGAGTTTCCGTCTCTCTCTCTATCATCTCTTTATCTTTATCAAAGTAGGTTTATAGCATTCATTATCATTATTAGGTAATGGTGGTTTCATAGGTTTATTTGAAGGGCTAATGGAGAAGGTGTTCATCTCTGTCCCAAAAAGATCCACATTAGTGCCTTTGTCATACTGCACTTTCTTCCTATTCTTCATTTCTTCATCATTCGCTGAATCCCAATTATCCCTGCCTGTTTCTGAATTGCTCTTACCACAGTATCCCGTGCAGTACTTCAAACCTAACCATCACCCTCATTGCCCCCCACTTAGTGTTCACTCCAGAACCACCCATCCTTCATGTCCCTGACACACTAACACGCACACTACAACAAATAAGGGAATTAGGGACGATTTATTTTGAGACGATTTTTAAATCATCTCAAATAGGTTGCTTTTTGGGACGTTTTGCATATATTGTCCCAAATAAATTATTATGTGACATTTTTAAAAAAACGTCTCTAAATGGTATACTATATGCGACGTTTTCTTAGAAACGTCTCAAAATGAGGCATTTTTTTGTGATATTTTTCTAAATACGTCTCAAAATGGTGTATATTAGTGACGCTTTTCTTAAACGTCTCAAAATATTACATTATTTTGTGACATTTCTAAAAAACGTCTCAAAAGGATGTATATTAGTGACGTTCTCTTAAAAGCGTCTCAAAATGAGACATTATTTTGTGACATTTTTTAAATACGTCTCAAAATCGTGTATATTAGTGACACTTTTCTTAAACGTCTCAAAATGTTACATTATTATGTGACATTTCTCAAGAACGTCTCAAAATGATTGATATTAGTGACGTTTTCTTAGAAACATCTCAAATGAGACATAATTTTGTGACATTTTTCTAAATACGTCTCAAAATTGTGTATATTAGTGACGTTTTTCTAAGAACGTCTCAAAATGTTACATTATTTTGTGACATTTCTCTAGAACGTCTCAAAAGGATTGATATTAGTGACGTTTTCTTACAAACATCTCAAAATGAGACATTATTTTGTGACCTTTTTTAAAATACGTCTCAAAATTGTTTATATTAGTGACGTTTTTATAAGATTGTCTCAAAAAGTTACAATATCATTTTCTTTTTTATTTTAAAATTACTTTATTACATTTTGTGACGTTGTCCCCTAAAACGTCAAAATATCATTTTCTTTTAATTTTAAAATTACTTTATTACATTTTGTGACGTTTTTCCCTAAAACGTCATAATATCATTTTCTTTTAATTTTAGAATTACTTATATACATTTTGTGACGTTTTCCCCTAAAACGTCACAATATCATTTTCTTTTAATTTTAGAATTCCTTATAATACATTTTGTAACGTTTTCCCCTAAAACGTCACAATATCATTTTCTTTTAATTTTAGAATTACTTATAATACATTTTATGACGTTTTCCCCTAAAACGTCACAATATCATTTTCTTTTAATTTAAAAATTACTTTATTACATTATGTGACGTTTTTCCCTAAAACGTCACAATATCAGTTTCTTTTAATTTTAGAATTACTTATAACACATTATGTGACGTTTTCGCCTAAAACGTCACAATATCTTGTTCTTTTAATTTTAGAATTACTTTATTACATTTTGTGACTTTTTCTTTAAAACATCACAATATCATTTTTAGTTTAATTTTAAAATTACTTTATTACATTATGTGATGTTTTTCCCTTAAACGTCACAATATCATTTTCTTTTAATTTTAGAATTAATTTTAACACATTTTGTGACGTTTTCCCCTAAAACGTCACAATATCATTTTCTTTTAATTTAAAAATTACTTAAAACACATTTTGTGACGTTTCCCCCTAAAACATCACAATATCATTTTATTTTAATTTTAGAATTTTATTTTCATTTAAAACTACATAAGCACATTTTTTATGTTTTTATATAATATAATAAATAATAAATTGTATAAATTATAAGCAAAAATTTTAATTTTAATTCTTTTAAGTACGTTTTTTTTTTAATTAAGTAGCCAAGTAACATTTTCTCAAAATATATCAATTTTCCCTCTTATCTCTCTTAGTTAATTTTTAAGAACTCCAAATATATCAATTTTCCCCAAATTAGAAACTCCCAGCTCCTGCAGAATCATTCACTCCAGCTCGTTCATCTCTTCGCGCCCGTCGATGATCTTCAACCAGAATCGGACAAACTCTCCCTGCAGCTCGTTGACGATCGCGTACGATCTGCCGTTCCCTTCTCCTCGATCGCGCGAGCGAGCTCTCTCCAGCATACTTAGCAGCAGGAGCTCTCTCTCTCTCTCTCTCTCTCCCCCCTCTCGTTTTGCCTGTTTTCGTTTTCTAAATCTGCAAATTTCTCGAATAGATTCAGTATAGGATGATGTTTGATTTTGATTTAAACATGTTCAGGAGTTGATATAAGACAAAGTTGCTTTACTGGTGGAAAGAGGCTGAAACTTACAATTTGGGAAACAGGTAACTCAATTATAATTCAATTCGGTGTTATCGCAAGTTGCATTTCACATTTGCATGAAATTTCTTCGTGTATGAAATTATAGTAATATGCCTCTCAAATGCTCATTTACCTATAAAGCATTCTTGGTCACCAACTGTGAAATCGAAAGCCGTAATATCAATCGGGTAGATAGCTTTAAAGGAAGACCTGGGAAATCACCAAGAGGTAAGATGCCCGCCTATTTGAAAGAGTTTAAAATTTGGTTTATATGTTTCTATGTTTAAATTATGGGATGCAAATGTCCTTTTGACTGGGTTATATGCATTTATTAGATTGTTTGTTCTAATATCTGGAATACTACATCAGCAACTTTAAGATTATGGACTTTGGTTGAAGTTAACTTAGAATTGTTGGTAAGGGTAGTACATCAAATGGTGGTTCAGAAATTAGGCTATTGAGTTTAGTTATTAATTTTAGTTATGCGTGTATTGAAATCTCCTTTGCCTTTTCTAACAATGTAGCTCAGCTTTTATTGTACGCCTATTTTATCAGCCAACTATTTTAGCAGAATTTTTGTCGTTTGATAGTTATAGGTAAATGGTTTTGATTATTAGTGATGCGTTATCATCTTTTGTTGATCCTCAGCCTCATTTTCTTTCAGGACAGGAAAATTATAGTTTGGATAATAAGCGAAGGCTGTCAATTCGTGTTGGTTGTCTGCTAACTGCTTTTAACAATGTGTTTTTGAAGTTTGAACTGTTTGGTGTTAATCTCGAATTGGGGGGGTGGTGGTGGTGGTGGTTATATGTGTTACTATGTACACATGCCACTGGACAGAGTCTTGGATAAGTCATTCTCTCTCTTGAACAACATGCTTTTGTAATAAAGTCAACAAGAATGTTGTCTTCTTGAACAGTCCACGCTCCCTTTCTCACACCCTCTCTTGAACAACATGCTTTTCTTCCCTTCTTTTTCCTCTCCTTTTCCTCTCTCTCTTTCCCCATTCCAACCACAAAAAGAGCTGAAACAACCAAAGTGAAATGTTGTACTTGTATATATGTATATGAGGAGAGAGAGAGAGAGAGAAAAAATATTTAAGGAAAAAGTAAGTGGACTTCAGGTTTCTTGGAAGAGAGGTGTGTACATTGCCTATGTATGTATGTAGATGCGGGGAGAGCTGATAAATTCATGGTCAGACGCTAGGTGCTTTGATGAAGATAGTTCAAGCATTTGCTAGTAATATGCATAGAAACAGTTCTTTTATTCATGTCTCTGTTCCACATTGGCTCAATAATTTGGTTCCTCATATATATATATAGCAATTTATATGTTCAAAACATCTTTAGTTTGTTACATAGATAGATGATTAGACTCATGTCCTGATAATCATCCTCTTTCAGCTGCTCTGCACCAGAACCAGATTAAAGATCATTTATTGTATATATTGGTTGCTTGCAACTTATTTGTATATAAATTTTGTAGTCTGCTGTTAAAATCTGTTTGGTGAACTCATTGTCGATAGCCAGCACACCTTTAGGACATAATTCTTCGAGCGAAATGGTGGAATTCTTCATGGAATTAAAATGATGATGGTTGTAATTAGATTTAATTGGGGTTGTAAATTCTACCCGGAAGTAACCCTACTCATTGGTAGGTAAACGGCGAATACGGTGGGGTATTACTCAAACCCGATATTCAGTGATCGATTGCAAGTAGGGTATAAGTATATGTCATTACCCGTGTATCCGACCTGATTACATGATGAGAGTTTGACCAAGTGAGAGTGATGAGATGGAAAGCATAATTATAAATTTATAGGTGAGTTATGACTGACAAAATTAACAGTAAAATTGAACATAATAATTCATTTGCTAATGGGAATTTGATTTGCAGATGTTACTTGGGATCCTCTACTCATTCATCCCCTTTGATTTCCTCCAAATAGGTAATTCAATCTTATATACAGAGAGAGATAGACGGTTGCTGAATAAGAACATGATAGCGTGTAGGAATGAATGCATGCTTGTAGGAAAGTCATTTAGCCATCCACTCGTTAGTCATTAGTTGTTTCCTCTTTTTACAAAATCAGGGCATGGAAATTTGTTAATGTATGCGTGTATGTTGTACAGGTCGTCGTAACATCATAAATGTGTTTGACTACTCTGCGTTTGCTATCTCTTTGGTGCTATACCAGGTTGGTCTGTGTCTTCGTATCTAGCTAATTGACAAAACAGCTCATAGGTATTAGCATCAGAGGATACAAAAATAAAAAGCAACTCTTGTCAAACTGTTGGTTCATTTATGTGGGGAAAGGAACCAAACAAACCAAATATTGTATTCTTGTCTTTCTAAATGGTATCTGAACATATTGGCCCTACATCAGTCATTAGATAATTCCCAGGTCAAACTCCTCAAACTAGCATTTCCCTCAAGTAACAACAGCAAAGCATCAAGTAGGAAAAGAGGAATATTACCTGCCCATCATCAACTGCTTGAAAATCTTATCTCCTACCTCCATTGTTTTTGCCAAAAGGAAATAGATAAAACTTCAACCAACGAAGATATAGATCTTATCTTCGATACGTTTCTTAACCTGCATTATTTTAACATTTTCTGATTCTAAATTGGGACATGCAGCATGGCAATACGCATCAACAGATTTTGCATAATTTTACATCCAAGATTATAAGACATTAGAAATAATGCATGCATGTGGCTGTCGGGCTCCAAATTTGTAATTTATCATTAGCATAAGTTATTAATGCAGCTAACAAAAAGTGCAATGAGTTGCATATATAACGAGCAATGAACAAATTCCAGTTTAATGTACATATAATTTTATTATGATAAAGGGATTTTGTTCTGAATAATATTTTGTGTCTTTTTTTCTCTTGTATTAATAACGTTGATAATTTTATTGAGTTATTGATTTTCTATTTCTATTCTCACCTTCCAAATTTCCATAGTCTGATTTCAGCCTCACAAGGGATAAAGACATTGCAAAAGCCAAGGTATTTGTTCTCACATTATTACTACTTCATTGGAGAATCATGTTTGATACACACATACCTGCTTGTTGATGAAATGTATCTTGGATTTACTGAAATGGTTGGTTGTCAACAGTCAATACTTGATAGAATCAGTGTGTTTTGCTATCAAGATAAATATATTACTGGTAATCAAGCTGCTTTCTCTGTTGATTTTCTACAATTTTGGTTGAAATTGATGTGTTCATGAATTTGAAAATTTAACCGAAGGAACCTAGAGTGAAGTACACAAGAAATATTTGTCTTTCTTTGTCTTTATGTACACATAGGTGCCTTCATTTCTGATTCTTCTTAAGCTGCAAACTATATACACCCTTATCCGAGTTTATTAGTTATTAGTTATCATTTAGTGATCTGTTGCCAAAACACATGCACTGTTTGCTTTTCCACTAACTAGTTTTTGAATCTACTTTGTGATGCCATAAAGTTAAGCTTGGATTTAGAAAAGGGACTAAAATATATACATATACAGTAGAAAATAACACTTTACATAGCTTTACTAGTCCTTTATTCATAAGCTACTTTACACTTCAAAATTCTTATTCCATTATTACAAAGCTGTCGCTTTTCCTTATAAGTATAATCACTACCATGCAATTATATTTTATAAGTACCACAAATATGATTGATTTGCATATTGCTTCCATATCTAACTTTGCATCTATGACTTTCTGATCTGAGGAACTAAATATGATTGAGTTCTAATTTGGTATTGCTCTCCCTTGATTACAGGATCGGGACAGGCCATTTTTTCGTTCTTGTGAGCTCGACCTGAGGATAGAAAATATTTTATAATAATAATTGTCGTTTTATTAGCCTTTTATTGACGAGTTGCTAGCTTATGATTTATTCATTCCTACTGAATCACATATGCAAATGGGTAATTGTATTGTATTTTGAATGAAATTGCTTTGTTTTTAGATGGATTAAGTTCAGAACAATCGTCATTTACATGCAAATTGTTATTGAAGATTTACTTCTGTGTTGGTTATTGTTCTCTCTCTTATTATGTGGTTATGTTATTAAAGGTACTATCAGGTATTGTAATATATTATATTGAGGCAATATAATTTATGCGTTACCACAAAAGATCTTTTGAGACAAATAAAGAAAACGTCACTAAAAAAATCTTTTAAACTATTAAAAAAAACGTCGCAGAAGATATTTTTTTAAGACAATTACCAAAAAAAAGTCACTAAAAGTGATCTTTTGTGACAATAAAAGAATGTCACTAAAAGAACTCTTTTTGAGACAATTAAAAAAATCGTCACTAAAAGAACTCTATTGAGACAATTAAAAAAATGTAACTAGATTTTTTTTGAGACAATAAAACAAATGTCGCTAAATGAACTATTTTGAGACAATTAAAAAAGCGTCACTAAAAGAATTTTTCTTGAGACAATTAAAAAAACGTCCCTAAAGAAATCATTTGAGACAAATATAAAACGTCACTAAACAAAATCTTTTGAGACAATTAGAAAAACGTCACTAAAAATAATCTTTTGAGACAATTAAGAAACGTCACTAAAAAAATGTTTCAGAGACGTTTTAAAAAATTCGTCTCTAAATACTATTAGCGACTAGGATATTGTGACGTTTGATGTGACGAAATAATTTCGTCCCACATAACTATTAGTAACATTTTCATCACTTTTAGTGACGTTTTCCATTTGTCCCTAATTCCCTTATTTGTTGTAGTGACATAGTGCGGAAGCCTTTAGCCTAGGACCGTATTGCAGCTCCGATATTTCCAGGCAAGAGTTTCGATCAGAAGACTCACAAGTTCTTGTTAGATGCCCGACCACCCCGCAATAATAACAATTGGTAGGGAGATCTTCGTGTTTCAACAACAGCCAAAGTATGTTGCCCCCTAGCTTAACACTTAAGCCACAAAGAAATAGTTTATTTATATCCACCCTTACCTTCATATGCATGAAGTTGCCCAGCCCTTTGGTAGACACATCGTCTAACGGTATCAAACTTCGAATTTTTCTGGCCAAAATGTTTGTCGTACTCAAATTTAGACACGTAAGAGGTGCATCATAGACATGGACCCAGAAGCTCGATTGAGTGATAGTAATGAACGATGGTCACTCCAGTCCACTTAATATTTTAATGGCAAAGAGTGAACCCTCAAAATGTCATGCCTGATTACTGACAATTAACTTTGTATCTTGCTCATCCATGAACTGGAAAATAATACTTTTTTGGGCCTATTCAGTTGCCACAATCTCACCTTTCACCCCTCGGGCCTTCCATGCTTTAACCATCATTTCTATCAAGACTTTCATATTACATGCTTTCTCTCGACACATAATGTGCCACCTTCTCAACTTGTCTAAGGTAACAGTTGTTCTTCAAGCTCCATCACGACTTTCTCAATATCAGTTCGAACCTCCATATCACTTATATCTTAATGTGAATCGTACACAAAATGAGTGGACCTGGACAATAACAAGGATGATACAAAGATTAGACCCTCCATTAAAGCAGGGAAATAGTAACCAACATAAACACAATTGTTAGAGATTAAAGCACGTAAACACATATACACGTATATGGGAATTGATATACCTCAATTGAATTGCAGCAGAACGTATTCTGTTGATTCCCCAATAGATGGATCGTACACTTGATTCGTCTACTAGCCCGTCTGGACGAATACTACTAGAGCATCCGCCGTCATTTTCACACCTTAGACTTTTGGAGGACTCCGGTGATTCTCCAAGATAGAGAATTAGAGAGAAAAGGGAGAAATATGTATTCTGTGGTATTATTTTTCCGTAGTATACGAATATCAGTATCTTCATATATATACTAGTATGGGAGAGATCTATCTCCTATTATGGATAAGATCGCCATCCCTATCGGGAATATATATGATAAGATATTAAATATCTCATCAGATATATATCCCAACTGTATTGGGATCCATCAGATATGGATGCAACAAACATCTCCCACTCATACAAATCTGATCCGACTTATTCGAATCCGAAAGACTCCACAATTCTCATCATCATATCTCTTATTTCATACAGAGACTAAGGCGTGCGACCGAGCGAGAACAGAATGGAACAAAGTGAGGAGAGTTATATTAAGTTATCACCCAACTAACATAACTCATCAACTCAGGAGACTCGCTGTGTACCCCAAACTACGTGGTTGCACTAGACCAAACATCTCTGACCCCTCGTATTCATATAGAGCATGTTTGACCCCTTAACTTGTATCTATGCTCATGACTATGTCAAAACTAATTCGACTTAGTCGGCCGGCCTATGAGCCATAGTACACAAGTGCATTACCAGCTTAGTTTTTCCTTGGCCTCTAATGTCAATCTACTTGGACTTGACAACTTTCTTAGTCATGCTCCGACAGACCATATCAACCATGGCCATTGAACACATGCTAAAGTAGCGTCATCAAGCTTACACTTCATGACAAAGTCCAAAGTCCTAAAGGGCATAAGAAACACTATAAGAGCTCACACAGTGACGAAGCAGGGATCTATTCGGTCACTCCTCTTACTAAGGTCGTCATTAAGCACATGTAGTATGAATACATGCTATGATGGAGCTCCCACTCAAATTTGGGCATGTCACGCTCTGAACATCATACGAGTCTTAGTCCAGTCGCTCTTCTAGCGTCTGACCTACGGACCACTTAGGAATTTGTCTCCAACACAACTCCTAATGATTCGCACACTCGGCTATTAAGAAGCTTTTATGAAGTTAGAACATTCTTCATAATCGATCAAGTATGATCTCATCTTGGCCTCTTGCCAAGGCGACTATAGGCAACAACCTTTCGTGTTGTTCCTTTCACGAAGGTGATCACTCAAGTGTTTGATCCGCCAGTCTCATCCCGCTCGCTCACCAAAGCGCCAGGGCGATTTTCCGTGTGAGTGGGACAATCCAAGCCTTGTGATATATCACACATAATAGACACATTACTTCTAACATATAATAAGGGCACATTTTATTGATAAATAAAAATTGTTCATACAGGCTAAAAGAATTTTAAATTCTACGAAGTCCCATACTCCTAACATGCCTCTGAAATACATCTCTACTCAAAGGCTTGGTGAAAGGATCAGCTATCATTTCACCAGTGGGAACGTGCCTGAGAACCACTTGCCCCTGCGCAATATTATCTCGGATAAAGTGGTATCTGGTGTCAATATGCTTGGTCCTCCCATGATACTTGGGGTCCTTAGCATATGCCAGTGCAGCTGTGTTATCACAAAGGACAACTACTGCATCATCTACATGCGCCGTGACGCGCAAAGTCTGAAGAAATCTTCTCAACCAGATAGCCTCTTGAACTGCAGATGTACAAGCAATGTACTCTGCTTCCATAGTGGATAGAGATATACAAGGCTGCTTCTTGCTACTCCAAGTGATAGCAGCGCCACCTAACAAAAATGCATATCATGATGTGGATTTGCGTTCATCTCTATCTGCTGATCCATCAGCATCGTTGTAACCAAGTAGCTTCAAACTGCCACCGTGATAGCACAAAGCTAAATCACTTGTCCCCTTTAGATATCTAAGTATCCTTTTGACTGCAGCCCAGTGAGCGCGTCTAGGATTACTTTGATACCTACTCACCATCCCTACTGCAAAGCACAATTCTGGTCGAGTACACATCATTGCGTACATCAAACTTCCTACCGCGCTTGCATAAGGAACCTTAGTCATGCTTTCCTTTTCATCATCTGTTTTTGGGCAAGATCTTTTCTAAGAATACAATGTTTTTCCATAGGCGTGTCAACGGGTTTAGCATTATGCATACGAAATCGCTCCAGAACCCTCTTAATATAAGTCTCTTGAGATAAAGTTAAGAGTCTCTTTGAGCGATCTCGGTGTATCTTAACACCAAGTATGTATTCTGCCTCTCCCATGTCTTTCATCTCAAAAGTAGATGACAACCACTGCTGAGTGGCGACAATCATCTCCGTATCATTTCCCGCCAGCAAAATGTCATCCACATATAATGAGAGAATTGTGAAATTCTTCTCATCCCTTTTGACATACACACAGTGATCTTCCTCAACCATCGTAAAGCCTATCGAAGTGATAGCTCGATGAAATCGAAGGTACCACTGTCTGGATGATTGTTTCAGTCCATAAATGGAACGTTTTAAGCGGCACATGGTAGCGTCGTTCATCACTACCAAATTAAATTTTGTATAAATACACTTAAACCTTACCGACTATCCTACTTAGTAGAATGGTAAATAAGGGTCGATCCCACAGGGAACGGCCGAACAGTTTTGATTACGATGTCAAGCGGTTCATGATTAAGAATGCAAGAAATAAATACTTAAGAAATCAATAATTGGGGGGGGGGGGTTGATGGGAAACTAAAAATCTATTAGTGACAATTAAAAGGAAATAGACACAATTAAAAGAAACAAGTACTCAAAAACACTAGAAGAGATCTTTTTCAGTTTTAGTTTTCAAATAGTAAAACAAGTCACCCTTGATCATGCTTACCCTTGGTCTTGAACAATTAATACAACTATTGTTAATGCCCGATTTCATTGTGATTTAAGCCCTTATCTCAAGACTATTAACAAGCTCTAATAGCCTTGTTGTCCCTTAATCTTAGTTAATCAAAATAAGCTCTTCGACTAACCCTATTCAGTTTAACCGAATCCTCGAACAAGCTCTCTTAGATTCAATCACCAAAAGCATTAAACACTAGGACAACGAGATAAATTCAACATAAAACTCGAAAGCTCGGTTTTAGTGGTTGAACTTTGTGTTATCCCCAATAAATAATTATTGTTTGCTACTCGGGAATCAGAAATCCTACAATTACGGATAGTAATCTCCTATTCTAGCAACACATTCACAAATCCCTTAAAGGGTGATCAAACCAATAATCAATTCATAAATGTGAATCAACAAGAGCAAATAACACAAAACACTTAAATACACAATAATCTCAGTACCATTAACCGTAATAATCACATCAATGTCTCGACTCAAGGTTCCACAATGATCAAGGATGAACTAAGTGTGCTAGCCACCCATATTAACTAATACAATCAGAAAATAAATGGAAAAATGAAGAAACATGATACTGATTTAGATGAATCTAAAGATGTCAATTGGAGAAGATGATCCTTCAATCCCTTGTCCAATCTCCTTCCTTGGTGGCTGAAATGTGCTCTCCAAGTATCCAAATGTACTCCAAAAGTTATCCAAAGTTAGGTTAAATTCGAATGGGATGATATATATATAAAGGGAGAAAAGTGCTAGACAAAAATAGGCAAAAACGTATTCAGGATTTTAAAACAGGGTAGTGAATCTCGGCCGAGACGGGAGTGTGTCTCGGCCGAGACGTGAAAAAGGGTTTTCAAAAATTTTGGGTCGAAGGTCAATCTCGGCCGAGATTGGGTTGTATCTCGGCCGAGACGTGAAACAGGGGGAATTAGGGCTTTTTGGGATTTGACTCATCTCGGCCGAGATTGGATTGTATCTCGGCCAAGATCTTCATCTTTGATATTCTTCAAGAATTCCCTGGAGACTCATCTCGGCCGAGATTGGATTGAATCTCGGCCGAGATCTTCAATCTTGCAAAACTCTAGAAAATCCCTGGAGGCTCATCTCGGCCGAGATTGACATCCTGTCTCGGCCGAGATCTTCAGTCTTGCAAAACTTCACAAAAAACCCTGGAGGCTCATCTCGGCCGAGATTAACATCCTGTCTCGGCCGAGATCTTCAGTTGGCTCTTCCTTTCTTGCCTCGATCGATCCCTCGACTCCTCGGTCGTTTAATCTTCGATTTCGACCCTTTTTACACCTGTCTTAATACAAAAATAGCTCAAACGCATTATTTTGCCCATTAGAATATAAAAGCACTAAATACACATAATTATGCACGTTATTGACACTAAAATGACACTAAAAGTGCCCTAAAGTGCGTGCACGGAACACGTGTACCAAATCTCCCCAAACTTAAAACTTGTTCGTCTCGAACAATAAAGAGAAAGACAAAAGAACACGTGTTTAGGGCAAAGTTTAGTGGCATTTGATTTCAGAATTTTCATGAAAAAGAGTAAGAGATCATGATAAAAGTGAGCATGTGTGATAGACAAGATCCACTACTCTCGAGACAAAACACTCTAAACTTAAGATCCTCACATGGTGAGTGTAACTCTCGACTCTCAAGTGTATCAAAAGGGAAGTGTATACGCTCACATTGAAATGCATAAAATGCCTACCATAAGCTTGCCAATCATCTAAACTTCGATGTATACCGGCATGTGTGACAAAGAATAAAAAAGGTCTTTAATAGGTTGTAATGTTGGCTTGGGGTAAGGTGGGATAATTTTGGGTAGAAGTGACTATAAAACGGACTAAATGAGTCGTGCACTACCCATCTACCCCTCAAACAATGGTCACTCTACCTCACTCTTTACTTCCTTAGTAAACCAATCCCAAAAATTGATTTCTTCACCTTACCACAAAGTCTACAACATAAATGCTTTCTCAATTCTCCCTTGAAGTGTATTTTCTTTTGAATTTCTACAACTTTGAGAACATCTATCAAAAGGCATTTACATTACTAGCCTCTCCAAATCAAAAGTAACAAATAAGTATATACAACTAACTTTTTCTTTTCATTTTCTGATTTTTCGACTTTTTTCGATTTTCGACCTTTTTTTTTTTTTTTTTTTTTTTTTTTTTTTTAGTAACACAAACAAAAATTGGAGAGGACTAGTATTCTCGATTCTTTTCATATTGTTTCAATTCCTTTCACCTTTCAATATTCCCAATAGTTCACCCTTTTCAATCCTAAATTACCCGACTACCTTCCAACCACCTCCCTCATACTCAAATAGTCCAATTAGGTTCAAAGGCTAATCGAAAGGGTTTCGGCTTGTAGAATTGGGTTGTCAAACAAAAGGCTAAAAGCTCAAGGGCTCAACTAGAGACAATATCAAATTAGGTAAAAAGGATGTGTTTTCAAGCTTGAAAGTAGGCTCAAATCAAGGATTGCCTAAGATCATTTTCAATGTCACACAATGCACCGACTCATGCAAAATAGAGAATCAAGGCAAGTTCTAGAGACAACTAAATGCACTCAATGAATTTCACACCGAAAGAAAGTTTACGTTACTCCAAAGGTGGGAGTATCTTCTAAAGCTCAAAAACTCACTCGGTTGCAATTTTTGATCAAAGTTTTGAGTGTATGTTCAATTTTGTTTCAAAAGTCTATCATGCTCTACCATGTGCTTCTTTCAAAGATATTTGTCAAAAACTTTCATCATTAATCAATGCCACATTTTCTTGTCCTAAACTTCATCCAATTGCTTTCTCGAGCTGCCAATTTGTACAAATCCCACCCCCTCCCCAAACTTAGTTGCAAACTTAGTTTGTGGAAAAAGAGGAGTACAATTTGGTGGCTCGCCGAACTTAACCATTTTATTACACGTTTATTCACAAACATTAACTAGATGAACTACTTTATTAAGAGTCCTACTCCTACAACAATAAGGGGAAAATGTGTGCGTACTTATCAACCAAACAAACAATTTGACTTTAAGGCACCCAATGATTATTCGAAATTCCGAAATGGCCAAATGCATATGTAATAATATTACCAACCAAGGCTAATAAAAAATGACAATGGCTCACAGGCCGACAATATTACCAACAATACAAATGGACAATATCACAAAAGCAATCAATATATAAATCAAATTGGCACACAGGTGATAACACGTTATTTATGCATGTATTTAGGTCGATTTAGGATCATATTTTATATCATTTACGTGCATATTTGACCGGCATTTATTTATATTAATAATATTTGGGTCATTTGACGTGTTTCGACTTGTTTTAAGGTATTTTGAGCATTTTCAGGCTACCGGACGAGGAAACAAGTTGGAAAAGAGTGAAAACCGGCCCAAAAGAGTGAGAACCGTCGAAGAACCGGTCCAAACCGGCCTGAACCGGTCCAGGAGCAAAACCGGGCAAGAACCGACACGGCCGCGTCAGACTTGTAACATGGCCGTGTCAAAAGTGGTCCACAAAGCGCTGTTAGTTCTGGAATGGAACACGGCCGTGTCACAACTGCAACACGGCCGTGTCAAATGTTGAGCAGAAAGTGAATTGTGCAAAGCAACACGGCCGTGTCACTTAAGCAACACGGCCGTGTCTGAAGAGTTTTTATGCAAAGATTTCCTATTTTTAATAGGATTTTGAGCCTATCTTTCCCAAGATTCGGCCCAACTCTATAAAAAGGACCCCAAGCTCTAGAAAGGAGGGAATCAATCATCAAGAACATAAATTACATCATCTTGGAGGACAGAGGAGACGAAGATCATCGAGACGGAGTCATCCGGGTTTATTTATTCTTTTCTAGTTTAATTCTTTACAATATTTTTATTAAGATTTTGTATTGGATTATTGCTAGGCATGAATAGCTAAGTTATTCGTGTCCTAGGGTTAGAAAGTAGGGATTTTCATAACAATGTTTTGATTTATGTTTTAATCTATTAATTCCATTCTTTATGTGTTTTATCTCTATGTTTATTCTTAAACTGAATTTAGCTTGATCACCTAGATTTAGTAATTTAGTTTAACAATTCCGCTTTGAGAGGAGGGAATTGTTATCAGACTTAGAACATAGAGCGCAGTTGTCTATGACTGTGTAGGCCGTGGCTTAGGATCGTTTGGGAGTTATTAGGTTTAATTGACTCGAGAGGGTAATTAGCTTAATTAATCAACGGTTTAATCGCTTCGAGAGAAGGATTAGATTATTGTCGTGCCGCCTAATAAACACTAGAATTGGTAAATTAATAGGTTAATCATATTCCACATTGAAATAATATCCTGAAATCGAAGCCCTAGGATACCTTTTCTCTTTGATTGTTAGTTTTCGTGTTAACTAAGTTTGAAGTTATATTTAATTGAGTAGTTTAATTAGTAAAATCAACCTTTAAAACGTAGTATCTAGTTAGGACATTCCTAGTGTATTAGGGTATCAAACTACCTAAAACTATTCCTTGTGGGATCGACCTTGATAATCGTTACTACACCTACATCCGTACACTTGCGGAACACTAGGTTAGAAACCGACGTGTCAAGTTTTTGGCGCCGTTGCCGGGGAATAGGATTTAGCGCTTAGTTTTTATCTTGAAAAATAGGAGGAAACTAGACTAGATTTTATTTTTTTTCGTATTTTTAATTTTAATTTTCGTTTTTATCTTTTGGGTTAATTTTTGTATTACGCGGTAGTTCTTGTTTTTGGTGTTTTCAGGCTTCGTATGCTCACCAGATCAAAAGGGAAAGAAACTCTTCTCCCTTTCGATCCAGAAATTGAAGCGACAGCTCGCAGACACCGAACTAGAAGAAACTTCGCATCTGAGATGGAGAACCCACCACAGCATCCGAATCAGGATGACGCACTTAATAGAGTACTGACAGCTCTGGCACGTTTGGATGATCGAGTCACGAACATACAGCAGCAGTTACCTCCACAAGGGCCACAGCTACAACAGCAGTACGGCCCAATTCAGATAGACCCAGCTGCAGGCGATGAAGATGACACGCCTATTAGCGACTGCTTGAAGCCCAGTCCAAATCAGCAGGCAGGAGGAGTACAACCTCCACCACTCAATGCCAACAATTTCGAGCTGAAGCCTGCACTAATCAATATAGTGCAGCAAAACCAGTATGGGGGAAGTGCGTTGGAGGATCCGAATGCGCATCTGATCAAGTTTCGCAGACTGGCCGACACAATCAAGATCAATCATGTGCCGCACGAGCAGGTCAAGATGAGATTGTTCCCTTTCTCACTGAAGGACAGAGCATTACAATGGTTCAATTCACTAGAAGACATCAGAGATTGGGAAGACTTGAGCACTTCGTTCTTACTGAAGTACTTTCCACCGAGCAAGATGCTCGACTTGCAGAATCAAATTAATCAGTTCAAACAGTTGGACCAAGAGCCATTCGGAGAGGCTTGGGAGCGATTCCGGGATCTTATCCGGAGTTGCCCTCAACATGGGTTCACCAAGAAGCAGCAAGTATGCAAGTTCTACAATGGTCTACTTGCTCCGACTAGAAACCAAGTGGATGCAGCTGCGGGTGGAAGTTTGATGGAGAAATCAGTAAGGATGGCATTTTCAATCCTGGACGCGATGGCCAGAACAAGCTACCAATGGTCGAACGAGAGAAACATGCCAAGGAGGGTAGCCAGTGTCCAGAAATGCGAGCCCGTCAATAATGAGCCAATTGAAAAGCTCACAGCACAAGTAACAGCATTGACGAGCCAGGTAAATTTGCTAACTAATCTGACGTTAGCACAACAGCCAGGGGGTCCGGAAGAAGTTGAAGAAGTAAAATTTGTGAATCAACGGAACTTCAACAACTTCCAGAACAATCAGCCTCGGTACAATCAGTACCCTCAGAATCATCAGAACTTCTCATATGGGAACGCGCAAAATACACTTAATCCGCCACCCGGATTTGCTGTTACAAATGGCATGATCCATGACGGTAAGAAGCCATCACAAGAAGAAATCGCGGTGTCACAATTCGAAAAGTATGATGAAAAGTTAGCTCAGTTGGAGAAGAAAGTGGATGGAAAATTCATGGAGCTAAACAAGCATATCACTGGGCAAGGGGCAGACATCAAGAGGCTCGAGAACACGTTGGTGCAGACTCAAGCTAGCATTGGAGAGTTGACATCAAACATGAGTCAGCTGATAAAGATAGTAGGAGCTCAACACAAGCAAGGCCAATACCCGAGTGATACAGTGGTTAACCCGAAGGAGCACTGCAATATTATGGAGCTAGATGAGCATGAAGAGAGCTTGAAGGACCAAGAAGCGAAGGAATCAAGCGAGGAAGTCAAAAACATTGAGAAGGAGGAGGTCAATACAATCATAGATAAGAAAACTTCATCTCCTATTCTTGATGAGTCTTTTGATTTTTGTTTTAAAAATTCGTTCTTTGCTAACCTTGATCCTTTAGAGCAATCTAGAGTTGTTGTTGTGAAACAGGAACCACTAAAGGAGAGAATCGAAGTTAAAGAGAAAACAAAGGAGTGGGAGGATGGAAAAGAGGCAACAAAGAAGAGACCGAGCAGGCCCAAGAAGAACGCAAACACAAGCATGAAACCAAGAAGAGCAACAAAAGCAAAAGATCCAGGGAGTTTTACTATTTCTTGCTCAATTGGTAGTCATGAATTTCATAATGTCATGTGTGACTTAGGGTCTAGCATAAATTTGATGTCTCTTAAGCAGTATAGACAATTAGGATTAAGGGAAATTAAACGGTCCTTTACTACTATCAAATTGGCGGATGGATCTTCATTAACGCCGTTGGGAGTAGCAGAGGATGTAGTGGTAAAAGTGCTAAATTTTGAATTCCCTAGTGATTTCTTAGTTGTTGACATGAAAGGGAGTGATGAATGCCCTTTTATCTTAGGAAGACCCTTCTTGGCGACTAGCCAAGCACTAATAGATGTACCTAAAGGGGAGTTGGTTTTTCGGGTTCAAAACGAAATAATCACACTCAACATACATAAATCGGGTCTAAGGGGTAGGCACAATTGTAGCATTATTTACACTACCCTAGCTGCTGTAGAAAATCCTCATGGTCCAAATAGCTCTTTAATTGGTCAGAAAACATCCGACTCGGGGTGGCTAGAAGAAGGTTGATAGGAAAAGGACGTCCGGCTGAAGACGTAAAACAAAGCGCTTGTCGGGAGGCAACCCGATGTTTAATGTTTTATGTTTATATTTTTTATTGCGTTAATTTTATGTTTTACGTGTGTTTTAGTGTTTTATGTTTTTAGGAATCAACATGGACGAGTGTTGCAAGAAACGGGGGTCGAAAAGACGGAAAAATCCCGTTAAAAGGAGCAGAAGATGCAACACGGCCGTGTCGCATTACGGACACGGCCGCGTAAAAAAGCACTTAGAAAGTGTTTTCAGCACTGGAATGCAACACGGCCGTGTCATATACGGAACACGGCCGTGTCAAAAACGCCTCAGAAAACCAATTTTTGGTTCAACGGTAACACGGCCGTGTCGGCCTTATAACACGGCCGTGTCAAAATCATCCTCCAAACGCGAATCAACACTGGAATGCAACACGGCCGTGTCACACAAATGACACGGCCGCGTCAAAAACGATCCAGAAACATCAATTTTGGAAAAAAGTGACACGGCCGTGTCAACAACCTTCAACACGGCCGCGTCAGGATCTCAACGTGCACGATTTTAGAGGATTTAAAAACACCGCCGTCGTCGAAACGATTTGTATGTTAGCACTAAGGCGTACCACGTTTTTTTCCTCCAAACATTAGCTTTCAGCCAAGTTTGGGGGAGGGGTAGACCGTGGGACGTCTTGGCAGCTATATTTCTAGTTTTGATTTACATTTTAGTTGAGCGTTCGAGGTTCGCTGATTGTGGGTCCGTGTGCCCATTGTGCTGATTTTTATTGTTTAAATTGGTTTATCGGGTCTGTGAGCCCATTTTTCTGATGTATTAGTGCTGTTGGGTCTGTGAGCCCGAGTTTGATTGCATATTGTTTTCATGTTGAGTCTTAGGAGTTTAGAGTTTAGAGTCTTAGTAGTGCAGTTTTTAGAGTCAATAAGAATAATAAAACCCGGAAATAGGTAACAAGTGAGAAAAATAAAAAGAGAAAATTAGGGAAAGATGGATGATGAATAGTTGATGATGAGATGATTTTGAGAAGTAGATGAAAAATGGCACATAATAGAGCATGAGAGGTGTTTTGAGACGAAATTGAGCTTGAACTGAGAATATTCAATCAAAATTTACCTTGTGAGAATTTGAGCCTAAATCATACTCCAATTTTCGGAGTAATATACTTTCTTTCTGTGTGAATTTGATTGAATATGTGTGCTAGTCTCTAGAACTTGCCTTGAGTCTTTACTAAGAATGTGTCAAGTATGTGTCGTGATTTAGGAAATGATCTTAGGCAACTCTTTGTTTAAGCCTATTTATTCGAACCATGAAAATTGCCTTTGACCCATAATGAAAAAAATTGTCCCTAGTTAGCCCAATTGAGCCTTATAGCCTTATTTATTCATAACCTAACAATGTCAGCCGAAACCTTTTTGATTTAATTCTTTTGGCCCTAATTGGATTAATCAAGTTAGAGGGAGGAGAATTGGAAGGAATTTTGGGTGAACAATTTGTGGGAAGGAATGGGAAATAGGGATATTTTCAAAAGATGAAGGGAATAAAAGAAAAGTGATAGGTGAAAAGCGAAGAATGGCCTCTCCTAAAAAAAAAAAAAAAAAAAAAAAAAAAAAAAAAAAAAAAGAAAAAGAAAAAAAAAAAGAAGAAGAAAAAAAAAAAGAGGAAAAAAGAAAAAAGTTTTTATTATTAGTATTATAGAGGAGAGGCTAGAAAATAAAGTGCTCAAATTATGAATTTGCTTAGAACATTCGGGTAGTCCCAAAAATGTGGTACCTGCAGAATTGAAAAGCACTTAAGTTGTACGGACTTTTAAAGGTGAAGAAGTCACTTTGTGAGGTGATTTGTTGAAATTTGAAGAGTGAGGTTGAGTGATTGTATTGAGGGGTAGTCGGGTTAGACGTAACTTGATTAGTCCAATGAATAGTCACTTAAATCCAAATGTATCCCACCTTACCTTAAGCCCACATTACAACCAAAATAAAGACCTTTTTGATCCTTTGTCACACGTATCAAGTACGAGGTCTAGTGTAGACGATTGGCAAGCATATGGTAGACTTTGCATGTAATTCAATATGAGTGGAAATTATTCTAGCTTAAACACTTGAGAGATGAGTGAAACACTTACCCGGTGAGGGTTGAATAATTCGAAAGTTCAAAGTCTCGAGATTAGTTGATTTACGCGTTATCACATATGCTCAAGTGAATTGTGTTGCCTAGTTGTTGTAAGAAAAATCAGACTGAAACTGAATTCATCATCTAGTCGCCCTAAACAAATGCATAATCACTTGTCATCTTTGTGTCTTTTGTTATGATGTTCGGGACGAACAACAGTTTAAGTTTGGGGGAGTTTGATAACACGTTATTTATGCATGTATTTAGGTCGATTTAGGATCATATTTTATATCATTTACGTGCATATTTGACCTGCATTTATTTATATTAATAATATTTGGGTCATTTGACGTGTTTCGACTTGTTTTAAGGTATTTTGAGCATTTTCAGGCTACCGGACGAGGAAACAAGTTGGAAAAGAGTGAAAACCAGCCCAAAAGAGTGAGAACCGTCGAAGAACCGGTCCAAACCGGTCCAGGAGCAAAACCGGGCAAGAACCGACACGGCCGCGTCAGACTTGTAACACGGCCGTGTCAAAAGTGGTCCACAAAGCGCTGTTAGTTCTGGAATGGAACACGGCCGTGTCACAATTGCAACACGGCCGTGTCAAATGTTGAGCAGAAAGTGAATTGTGCAAAGCAACACGGCCGTGTCACTTAAGCAACACGGCCGTGTCAGAAGAGTTTTTATGCGAAGATTTCCTATTTTTAATAGGATTTTGAGCCTATCTTTCCCAAGATTCGGCCCAACTCTATAAAAAGGACCCCAAGCTCTAGAAAGGAGGGAATCAATCATCAAGAACATAAATTACATCATCTTGGAGGACAGAGGAGACGAAGATCATCGAGACGGAGTCATCCGGGTTTATTTATTCTTTTCTAGTTTAATTCTTTACAATATTTTTATTAAGATTTTGTATTGGATTATTGCTAGGCATGAATAGCTAAGCTATTCGTGTCCTAGGGTTAGAAAGTAGGGATTTTTATAACAATGTTTTGATTTATGTTTTAATCTATTAATTCCATTCTTTATGTGTTTTATCTCTATGTTTATTCTTAAACTGAATTTAGCTTGATCACCTAGATTTAGTAATTTAGTTTAACAATTCCGCTTCGAGAGGAGGGAATTGTTATCAGACTTAGAACATAGAGCGCAGTTGTCTATGACTGTGTAGGCCGTGGCTTAGGATCGTTTGGGAGTTATTAGGTTTAATTGACTCGAGAGGGTAATTAGCTTAATTAATCAACGGTTTAATCGCTTCGAGAGAAGGATTAGATTATTGTCGTGCCGCCTAATAAACACTAGAATTGGTAAATTAATAGGTTAATCATATTCCACATTGAAATAATATCCTGAAATCGAAGCCCTAGGATACCTTTTCTCTTTGATTGTTAGTTTTCGTGTTTCCTAAGTTTGAAGTTATATTTAATTGAGTAGTTTAATTAGTAAAATCAACCTTTAAAACGTAGTATCTAGTTAGGACATTCCTAGAGTATTAGGGTATCAAACTACCTAAAACTATTCCTTGTGGGATCGACCTTGATAATCGTTACTACACCTACATCCGTACACTTGCGGAACACTAGGTTAGAAACCGACGTGTCAACAGGCCATCACAACAAATCCAACAAGCAAGTCATGTCAAATGGCTCACAGGCCAACAGTATAGATAATGAAAGAAGAAAAACGGGGGGTAGGGGATTTCGAGCAACCGAAATGGTCTTATCTTTTTGTTTTCACCCAAACTTAGTTTTGCAACTAAGTGTGGGACAAAAAGGTAAGACTTCTCGGTCGCTCTACTCACAGCGAGCGGGAAGGTTGGGAACTTGAGCCGGTGAAACATCCTTTTATTGACTTGAAAAGGTCGAGAATCTTGGTCTGATTTTCTTGGATAGTTTCCTCGATTCCTCTCAGCTCAGCTCCAATAGATGCTCGTAGCTCCACCAATTCGGCTCTGACGCCTTTGATCTCGTCCCCCATGGCCGCCATTAAGCCCTCCTGCCCTTCCTGGAACTCAGATTGAGTTAGAATGGCAATAGATGATCGTTTTCTTGACGGCTGCGCTGGTTGGCTACTTCCTTCCCCTTCAACCCCTACGCTCCGAACCCGTGCCACCGGACGTGGCTTTTTGGCACGCTTGAATTTGGTCAGTTCTTCCCGGTTTGGCTCCAAGGAGGCATTGAGGTGTGCCTCGGAGCTCAGTTCCAAATTCATCGTGCTTGCCAGGTTGGTGATGTAAGTCAGTCCGGGGTTGGGTAAGCGGAGGTAAGGTCCCTCGTTTTGGAGCACGTATGGGACAGCCGGACCCGATATGCCCTCTTTGTACCCGAGCATGGCAATGTGCATGTTCTCCATCTCCTCCCTGTCCAAATAATAATCAGTGGTGATAGGTGTGTACTCTGGAAGGGGAACATTGTAGTGCTCGAGTATAGGGGTTATCAACGCCCCACAATAGATCGGGTCGGGCATTTTCGTTTCCCTTTTTCTCTCCGTCCTCAATTCTTTCACTATCTTCTGAAAACATGATACCAAATCCAGTTGGAAGTTCCTCTCCTTTCTATCCACGATGGCCCAAAGAATCTCCATCTCGTATAAGCGGGGAGAGCTGATTTCTTTCCGTCCACATATGGTGGAGCTCAACAGCTTCTGTAGATACTTCACCACGGGGCTTCGAATGGAAGTAAGTCTGGAGCCTCTAGGATCGTAGGCTTGAGGTGCAACTATTCCAGGGGCGGCAGTGATTTGCTCCCAGAACTGTTGTACATTGAACTGTTTCAATACCTTGCGATCACCGTAGGCTGGAGTCTTGAAACCATATATGTTTTTCAAACGGTCGTGGCGGAGTATCTTTTCTTCATTTAGAAGCTGGAATTTGAAATGATGAACTGTAGAGCCGGAATTTGTCTCCTCCTCGATCTCAAGTGTGCTGAAAAATTCGAGCACAAATTTGAGGAAGGTTGGTCGGGGTGCTAGGCACTGAACTAGACCTGCTTCGTCTAACAGCTCCAGAACATTTTGCCGGATTCCCATGGCGTCCAAGATTTTGGGATCGCCATATCAGGTTGCTGACACCCCCCTCTTCATCAATTTATCAAAATGTTTTCGTTGCTCCTCTGTTGTCAGCACTATGTCAAAATCGATGGGCTTCGTGGATTTGTCAGTGGAAGTCGGTGGGACTTCCGGTGGAGGAACCTCCGGAGTAGGTTCAACAGCCTTCTCCTTGCCCTTGGCTTGGCTTCTTCGGATTTTTTGCGTGACTTTTCGGCCAGAGGTGCCTTCTTGGGTGTTGCCTTTTGTGGGTTTCGGAGGTGCCATGGGTACCTAAAATCAACAATTCAATAATCAAAAACTTGTGGCAAAATAACTAGTTCAAGTGCAAGTAGGAAGTGTCTAGGTTCATTTGAATCCAACTATATCTCTAACAAAAACAGGGCAAAATGTATCAATCATGCAATGACAACCAAATCATATTCAAATAAGGTCACACATTACAATAATATCAGCAAGTAGTCTAAAAAAAAAAACAGAGAATATAGTCGAATTCAACGCCTAGCACGTGCTTGATAATACGCCACAACGAATTTAGCCTTTTCAAAAACTCACAAGACTATACTCAACAATCCACCCACTCAATCATCAAGCAACTATACGAACTATCATGTCAATTTTATCATTTAAATGCATAACACCTATCAATTGGCAAAAAATCAATACAAGTACTTGTATGTATAACCAAATTCAACGAATATGCATATAAACGTAAAATTAGCTTCCAATCTCAACAATGTATACACTAATACGCAACAATAAATCGGAAGGAGGAGATAGCCGTACTTACCAGTTGAGTTTAATCGAAAAGTTTTTGAATTTGGGTTGCTCGCGCCCTTTTTGAATCGACCTCAAATGTGCTCCAAATCCAAATATTTTCGAAGGATAGTTGGTGTGGTGATGTGAGTGAGGTGTGGTGTGAATTTTAGAGGTGGAAATCGAGTGCAAGGGTGATTATTGGAGTAGTGTGTGCGTGAGTGTGTGAAAATCGCAAATTTGGGGAAGAACTGACCTAATTTTCGCGCAGGGGGTATTTATACCTGTTCCTCGCCTCGGTCGAGATTCGGATTTGGGCTCTGTGTCTCGGCCGAGATTCGTTCTTTGCTTTCAGGAAAACTTGACCCGGCAAGGAATCTCGGCCGAGATTATGTAGTCATCTCGGCCGAGATGAAATCTCAGCATTTTTACCCCCATTTTGGACAACCCCGTCTCGGCCGAGATGCATGTATGTCTCGGCCGAGATTGTTCTTCAGCAAATTTGCCTCCATTCTGGACAACCCCGTCTCGGCCTAGATTCGGTCATGTCTCGGCCGAGATGATCTTCCAGAGAATTTGGCTCAATTTCCTTTCAAACCCGTCTCGGCCGAGATGCATGTATGTCTCGGCCGAGATTTGCTTCCAGAGAAATTTCTTCATTTTGAGCCTTTCTGAATCTCGGCCGAGATAAGGTAATGCCTCGGCCGAGATCATCTTCCAGCAAATTTTTCAGATTTTTGCATCTTTGGATCTCGGCCGAGATGAGGTATGGAGTCTCGGCCGAGATTTCTTCTGTGTCTCGGCCGAGATGGTTCTCCCCTGCATTTTTCCACCTTTTTGGTGTTCTTCACCCCCATTCTACACCATGTCTTGGCTTGAATTTGCTTGTTTGGTACCTGCACACATTTTAACAAACATAATTCAAAATATGTAAATAGTAATAAAAATACTAAACTATGAATTTAAAATACGAGAAAACGAGTAAACGCCGGGTTGCCTCCCGACAAGCGCCTTTGTTTAACGTCGTTGGCTCGACGGACGCTTTTTCAGTTTGGTGGTGAGTCTTCCACTCGTTCTTCTTCACCGGGACTTTCTTGAATATGCTCTAGATAAGGCTTGAGAAGATGCCCATTGACCTTGAAGATTTTTCCGGTTTTACCACTTTCAATTTCGATGGCTCCATGATCGAACACCTTAGTGACAACAAAGGGTCCTACCCATCTCGAACGGAGCTTGCCCGGAAATAGCTTCAACCGAGAGTGATATAGTAGCACTTTCTCCCCAACCACAAACGTTTTCCGGGTAATTCTCGAGTCATGAAAAGCCTTCGTTTTCTCCTTGTAGATCATGGCATTTTCAAAGGCTTCATTACTAATATCTTCGAGCTCTTGCAATTGGAGCTTTCGGTGTACACCGGCTTCATCAAGGTTCATGTTGCATCTCCGAATAGCCCAGTAGGCTCTATGTTCAAGTTCCACCGGGAGATGGCCTTGCTTTCCATAAATGAGTCGAAAAGGAGACATACCAATTGGAGTTTTATAGGCAGTCCTATACGCCCATAATGCATCCTTAAGCCGCAAACTCCAATCCTTGCGATTTGGTTGCACAGTCTTCTCCAATATCGACTTGATTTCCCGATTCGAAGTTTCAGCTTGCCCATTGGTTTGTGGATGATAAGGCGTCAAAACTTTGTGCAATACAACGTATTTCTTCAGCAATGCGTCCAATGTTCGGTTGCAAAAGTGTGTGCCTCTATCACTTATGATGGCTTTTAGTATCCCAAACGGAGAAAAAATGTTGGATTGGTCGAACTCGGCCACAACTTTAGAGTCATTGGTTCGGGTTTCTTTCGCCTCCACCCACTTGGACACATAGTCAACAGCCAACAATATGTACAAATTCCCATAAGACAAGGGAAACGGTCCCATGAAGTCCATACCCCAAACATCGAAAATTTTGCAAACTACAATCGGGTTTTGGGGCATTTGATTTCTTTGAGAAACATTTCCCATCTTTTGACAGTTGTCACAGGACTTGCAAAAAGTAAGGGCATCTCTAAATATGGTGGGCCAAAACAGTCCACTCTCAAGCACTTTGTATGCCGTCCTCTTCGGCCCGAAGTGGCCTCCACAAGCATGTGAGTGGCAAAAATTCAACACCGACTGCACTTCGTCTTCGGGAATGCATCTCCTGATTACTTGATCTGACCCATATTTCCACAGGTATGGATCATCCCAAACAAAATGCCTCACTCTTCAACCTATCCTTCTGCGGCTTACTCATCCCAATAGGAAATCTTTTGGACACCAAATAATTCACCATGTTGGCATACCAAGGGACTTTTGTGCTTGTCATGGCTAGCAATTGCTCATCTGGAAAGCTCTCCTTCAAGGGCATTTCGTCCTCCTCTTGTATCAAACGGCTTAAATGATCCGCCACCCAATTTTCCTTTCCCTTCTTGTCTTTGATTTCCAAATCAAACTCCTGAAGTAGCAAAATCCATCTGATGAGTCTTGGTTTAGCTTCCTTCTTTGATAATAGAAACCGAAGAGCTGCATGATCTGAAAAAACGATAATCTTAGTACCAAGCAGATATGACCTAAACTTTTCTAAAGCAAAAACTATGGCCAAGAGTTCTTTTTCTGTGGTGGGGTAGTTTGCTTGTGCCGGATTTAGGGTCCTTGAGGCGTAGTAGATCACATGGGCTGTTTTTTTCTTCCGTTGCCCCAATACAGCTCCCACTGCATAGTTGCTTGCATCACACATTATCTCGAACGGTAGTGTCCAATCCGGAGGTTGGATGATGGGGGGCGATGTAAGGGCCTCCTTGAGCTGATCAAAGGCCATCTTGCAATCGGTTGACATCTCAAATTCAACGTCCTTTTGCAATAACCGACATAGAGGGGCAGAGATCTTTGAAAAATCCTTAATGAAACGCCTATAGAAACCTGCATGGCCAAGAAACGATCGAACTTCCCGCACAGTTGTGGGGTAAGGCAAGGCAACAATCAAATCAACTTTAGACTTATCAACCTCAATCCCTTTTGATGAAATTATATGCCCAAGAACGATGCCTTGCTCAACCATAAAATGATATTTCTCCCAATTCAAAACAAGATTTGTTTCTATGCACCTTTTCAGAATTTTAGCAAGATTATCAAGGCATTTTTCGAAAGACTCACCATACACACTAAAATCATCCATGAAAACTTCAATAATATTCCCAACATATTCGGAAAAAATACTTACCATGCACCTTTGAAAGGTGGTCGGGGCATTGCATAGACCAAATGGCATCCTCCTCCATGCAAAAGTACCGAAGGGGCATGTGAAAGTGGTCTTCTCTTGATCTTCTGGAGAGATGGCTATTTGAAAGTATCCGGAGTATCCATCCAAGAAGCAATAGAAGGAATGCCCGGCCAATCTCTCAAGCATTTGGTCAATGAATGGCAAAGGAAAATGATCTTTGCGGGTCATGGCATTTAGCTTGCGGTAATCGATGCACACTCGCCATCCGGTTTGCAAGCGGGTGGGAACCATTTCCCCATCTTTGTTCTCCACCACCGTCACTCCCGACTTTTTGGGCACGACCTGTGTTGGGCTCACATATTTGCTATCCGATATTGGGTAAATAATCCCAACATCGAGTAGCTTGATGATCTCCGTCTTTACCACCTCCATCATAGGTGGGTTAAGCCGCCTTTGGGGTTCCCGACTTGGTTTGGCATTATCCTCCAACAATATCCGGTGCATGCATAGAGATGGACTAATGCCTTTGATATCAGCAATAGTCCACCCTATAGCCTCTTTGTTAACCTTAAGGACCTCGATCAATGCTTGTTCTTGAGTGGATGTGAGCTTTGATGAGATAATCACCGGTAGGGTTTCGTCCTCCCCAAGATATGCATATTTGAGATGGGGGGGAAGGGCTTTGAGCTCAATGGTTGGTGCCTTGATGGTAGAAGGTAGCAGCTTTTCTTGAGGTTCAGGCAAAGGTAAGAATTTGGGAAAGGGCTTGGTTCGGAAAGGCTTGGATGATTTCGATTGTTCCACTATCCCCACAAACTCTTTCTTGGTGTCCATTGGCTCTATCTTCTCTAAATCGCCCGCCAATTCAATTGCTTCTTCGTCCCTACAATAACACTCAAACACTTCCTCCACAAGGGGATCAATAACATCAATGACATCAATAGAATAAACACTATGCAATTCCTCAGGATATTTCATTGAATCAAAAATATTGAATTGCACCACTTGGCCAGCAAATTCCATGCTAAGAGTTCCCTCTCGCACGTCAATCTTTGTTTGGGAGGTATTCAAGAACGGCCTCCCAAGCAAGATTGGAGTGGAATCGGGCGAATTTCTATGCATGTCAAGTACATAGAAATCTGCTGGAAAGATGAGGTTAACCACCTCAACTATCACGTCCTCAATCACCCCGTCCGGAAACGAGGTGCTTCGGTCCGCCAGTTGGATGACTACCCTCGTGTCTTTCAGTGGACCCAAGTTCAAGCTATTGAAAATAGAACGGGGCATCACATTGATCGATGCCCCCAAATCAAGCATGGCCTTTTCAATCAGACAATTACCGATTTTACACGGGATGGTGAATATTCCCGGGTCCTTGCATTTCTGTGGCATCTTCTTCTGAAAAACCGCCGAGACGTTTTCTCCCATGAAGACTTTCTCATTCCCATGTAGACGCCTTTTGTTGGTGCATAAATCTTTCAAAAACTTTGCGTACCGCGGAATCTGTTTTACGGCGTCCATCAAAGGAATACTAATTTCCACTTTCCTGAATACCTCCATTATCTCCTTGTCTCTATTTTTGTCGGGAATCTTCTTCATTTGACTCGGAAATGGAAGTGGGGGCATTTCAGAATTTTTGTTGGATTTCAGGGAATCTCGGCCGAGATCTTTATGTGTCTCGGCCGAGACAGATGGGCAGAGAATTTTGTCTGGACGAGGTGGCACATCTCGGCCGAGATCCTGATGTGTCTCGGCCGAGATTTCCTGTTTTGCACCCTCCCTTTCACTTTCAACTCTACTTGCTCCTTCATTTGACTTCCCCTTTTCAAGGACCTTCCCGCTTCTCAAAATCCCCACACTGACATTCTCAATTTCACTTTTTGGAAAGTATTTCATGGTAGGAAAAGGCAATAGGTGGTCGGGGAAGCATCCAGCTAATGCCTCCTTTTGCTTACGCAACTCCTTGGCAATCTTCCACTTAGGTGTCCGAACTTTACTTTCAACCACATGGGAAGTCTCTTCTTTCCTCGAACCATCATCCACGTCCACAGTCTGTCCTTGTGAAGTATACCCGGGCTTTTCAGGCTCTCCAAGTAACTCCTCACCCATAACAGCAATGGCATTCACATTTTTTGGGTTGACTTCCGGTTGAGCCGGTAATCTTCCTCCTTGTGCATTTTCTAAACGAGAAACCGCCGATGCTATTTGACTGACTTGATTTTCGATGCTCTGAAACCTAGAGCTTGATTCCTTCTGTAATTGGAGCGTACTAGTGGCTAGGCTTTTCACTATATCAGACAGGGAAGGATCACAGGGTACCTGCTCGGGTTGTTGTCTCTGCTGGAACATTCCCCTAGTAAAAGGGGGTCGATTTTGTCCACTGTGATCACCCTGTTGATTATTGCTCGGATTCTGATTACCGTATTTGAAATTCGGATGGTCCCTCCAACCCGGGTTGTACGATTAAGAATACGGATCATACTTCCTCCCGGATGAGTTGGGATTAAAATTGTGAACCGCGTTGGCATGGGCCTCCATTTCTTCTCCGAGAACCGGGAAAGTGTCAGTGGAATGCTCAGTGACTTGGCAAATTCTGCAAGGCTTGGAGGGGGGAGTGCCACCCGAGATTACCTTCTTCACCAAGTCGGTGAGTTGGTCTAACCTCTCTTCAACAGTTGAATCTATCACGTCCTTCACCCGTCTCACCGGCTCTCTGCATCCAAACTGTTGAGTATTAGCAGCTATTTTGGATATCAGTGCTCGAGCCTCAGTAGGCGTCTTATCAGATAAAACCCCTCCACTTGCTGAATCAATCATATTTCGGTCTGCCAGGCAAAGTCCTTCATACCAATACTGAATCAGCAGTTGCGGAGTGATCTGATGTGGAGGGCAACTTCCGACCAGTCTTTTGAAACGTTCCCAATACTCATATAATGTTTCACCTTGCATCTGCCTAACCCCACTGATTTCCTTCCGAATGGTGGTGGCTCGAGAAGCTGGGAAGAATTTCTCCAGGAACTGGGTTTCCATCTGCTCCCAGGTGGTAATTGATCCGGATGGAAGGTAATATAGCCAATCCCGAGCAAGATCCTTCAGGGAGAACGGGAATGCTCGAAGTTTTATCTGTTCTTCCGTCACCCTTGATGGCTTCATACTTGAACAGACCACATGGAACTCCTTGAGGTGCTTATGAGGGTCCTCTCCGGACAATCCATGAAAGGAAGGTAGTAGGTGGATGAGTCCGGATTTCAACTCGAAGGCCGTGTCGTTTCCTATGGCTGGGAAGGTGATGCACAAGGGCTCTTGAGCAACCCTAGTGTTAGCCAACTCCTTCATCGTTCTTTCTTGACCTTGATCCTTAGCCATTTCTTCCAAGTTAATAATATCTTCACCCCCTAAATTCATCACTTCAATTCTTTCTCGGACTTGCTCCAAATCTCGAGCTCTCCTTCTCAATTCACGTTCACGTTCCTTAATATCCGGTTCAAATAGCAATCCTTTTTCTCCTTGCGAATGCAAGAACATTCACTACAAGCAAACAAAAGTAAGGAAACAAAGTGAGATTATAAAATTACTAATCTAAACAAGAAGATAACTATATATGTAATTAATCATAATGCTTGATCAACAAATCAACTCTATTCTAATCACCGTTCCCCGGCAAGGACGACAAAATTTGGTAGCGTCGTTTCTCACTACCAAATTAAATTGTGTATAAATACACTTAAACCTTACCGACTATCCTACTTAGTAGAATGGTAAATAAGGGTCGATCCCACAGGGAACGGCCGAACAGTTTTGATTACGATGTCAAGCGGTTTATGATTAAGAATGCAAGAAATAAATACTTAAGAAAGCAATAATTGGGGGGGGGGGGGGGGGTTGATGGGAAACTAAAAATCTATTAGTGACAATTAAAAGGAAATAGACACAATTAAAAGAAACAAGTACTCAAAAACACTAGAAGAGATCTTTTTCAGTTTTAGTTTTCAAATAGTAAAACAAGTCACCCTTGATCATGCTTCCCCTTGGTCTTGAACAATTGATGCAACTATTGTTAATGCCCGATTTCATTGTGATTTAAGCCCTTATCCCAAGACTATTAACAAGCTCTAATAGCCTTGTTGTCCCTTAATCTTAGTTAATCAAAATAAGCTCTTCGACTAACCCTATTCAGTTTAACCGAATCCTCGAACAAGCTCTCTTAGATTCAATCACCAAAAGCATTAAACACTAGGACAACGAGATAAATTCAACATAAAACTCGAAAGCTCGGTTTTAGTGGTTGAACTTTGTGTTATCCCCAATAAATAATTATTGTTTGCTACTCGGGAATCGGAAATCCTATAATTACGGATAGTAATCTCCTATTCTAGCAACACATTCACAAATCCCTTAAAGGGTGATCAAACCAATAATCAATTCATAAATGTGAATCAACAAGAGCAAATAACACAAAACACTTAAATACACAATAATCTCAGTAACATTAACCGTAATAATCACATCAATGTCTCGACTCAAGGTTCCACAATGATCAAGGATGAACTAAGGGTGCTAGCCACCCATATTAACTAATACAATCAGAAAATAAATGGGAAAATGAAGAAACATGATACTGATTTGGATGAATCCAAAGATGTCAATTGGAGAAGATGATCCTTCAATCCCTTGTCCAATCTCCTTCCTTGGTGGCTGAAATGTGCTCTCCAAGTATCCAAATGTACTCCAAAAGTTATCCAAAGTTAGGTTAAATTTGAATGGGATGATATATATATAAAGGGAGAAAGTGCTAGACAAAAATAGGCAAAAACGTATTTCGGATTTTAAAACAGGGTAGTGAATCTCGGCCGAGACGGGAGTGTGTCTCGATCGAGACGTGAAAAAGGGTTTTCAAGAATTTTGGGTCGAAGGTCAATCTCGACCGAGATTGGGTTGTATCTCGGCCGAGACGTGAAACAGGGGGAATTAGGGCTTTTTGGGATTTGACTAATCTCGGCCGAGATTGGATTGTATCTCGGCCGAGATCTTCATCTTTGATATTCTTCAAGAATTCCCTGGAGACTCATCTTGGCCGAGATTGGATTGAATCTCGGCCGAGATCTTCAATCTTGCAAAACTCTAGAAAATTCCTGGAGGCTCATCTCGGCCGAGATTGACATCCTGTCTCGGCCGAGATCTTCAGTCTTGCAAAACTTCACAAAAAACCCTGGAGGCTCATCTCAGCCGAGATTAACATCCTGTCTCGGCCGAGATCTTCAGTTGGCTCTTCCTTTCTTGCCTCGATCGATCCCTCGACTCCTCGGTCGTTTAACCTTCGATTTCGACCCTTTTTACACCTGTCTTAATACAAAAATAGCTCAAACGCATTATTTTGCCCATTAGAATATAAAAGCACTAAATACACATAATTATGCACGTTATTGACACTAAAATGACACTAAAAGTGCCCTAAAGTGCGTGCACGGAACACGTGTACCAGCACACTTTGCGCTCTTGTCCCTTTACCTGAAAACCCTTAGGTTGATCTATATAGATCTCATCACCCAGTTCTCCATTGAGAAATGCTGTCTTCACATCCATTTGGAACAATTCCAAATCAAGATGGGCGACAATTGCTAAAATGAGACGGATAGAGGCAAACCTCACCACCGGGGAGAATGTCTCTTCATAGTTCACACCTTCTCTTTGGGTAAAGCCTTTCGCCACTAGGCGAGCTTTATACTTGTCTATCGAGCCATCTGCTTTTCGCTTGACTTTGAGAACCCACTTGTTCCCAATTGTCTTGCGTCCAGACAGTAGATCGACTAGCTCCCAAACTTGGTTCTTAGCCATCGAACTCATCTCTTCCTCCATAGCACTTATCCACTCTGTAGCATTTGGAGAAGTTACAGCCTCTTCATAAGTGGCTGGCTCATCAACATCCATTGTTGCGCACATGAAAGATTCCCCTTCGAGTTCAAAACGTCTTCGGGGAACTGTTCCACGCTTGCTCCTGCGCAACTCTAGATCTTGAGAGTCTTCATGTAATGGAATTCTCCCACTGACTCTAAGATCGCTCTCATTATTCCCGTCGATTGCTGGATTTGGTTGTAAAACTGCATCCTCGCCAGGAATTCCAGCGTTGTCTTCGGGATCTTGTAACTCATAAAGTTTAAGATCTCCTTTAACTTCTCCAATTGTTGGAAATTCCTCCTCGAGGAAATTGACATCGCGCGACTCAATTTCTGTCATTCCTCCGTCAGGATGTTCACCATACATCACATAGGCTTTCGAGTGGTCAGAGTATCTTATAAAGATATGTTTAACTGCTCTAGGACCAAGTTTCCCATGCTTATGGGAAGTATTATGAACAAACCCTGCTGACCCCCAAGGGCGCAAACCTTCTAAGTTGGGCTTTCTTTCATGCCACAACTCATACGGCGTCGAAGGAACTGATTTAGACGGCACACGGTTCAATATGTAGGCAGCAGTTAAGATTGCATCTCCCCAAAAGGATATTAGTAGATTTGCTTGCGCCATCATTGATCTGGCCATTTCCAGAAGTGTCCTATTCCTCCTCTCTGCAACACCATTTTGTTGCAGAGTGTAAGGAATGGACAGTTGCCTTATGATCCCTTTTTCCTCACAGTATTGCCTGAACTGATCAGACAAGTATTCTCGCCCTCTATCAGTGCGTAACGTTTTAAGTTTCCTATCTCTTTAGTTCTCAACCTCCGCTAAGAATCTCTTAAAACAATCAAGCGCTTCCGAGCAGTGAGACAGGAGATACACTGAACCATAGCGCGAATAATCATCAATAAATGTGAGGAAATAGGATGCACCGTGTCGTGCCTTCACATTTACGGGTCCGCATATGTCTGAGTGAACTAACTCTAGAGGTTGAGTAGCTCTTTTTGCCTTTCCAAAAGGCTTCCGACAGGCTTTTCCTGCCAGACATGGTTCGCACACAGGAAGGTTGACTTTAGCGAGATTGCCTAAAAGGCCTTCTCGAGCTAACCTAGTCATCCTTTCACGCCCTATGTGTCCTAACCTTGCATGCCATTTATTTGAATCATTCAAAATATCAACAGATGAAGAAATAAAAGTAGTGCATTCAATAGATAAATCTAACATGAAAAATCCATTGTTCATATATCCTACGCCATAAAGGTTGTTGCCGAGAAAAATAGATAACATGGTCTTTTCAAACAGGAAAGAAAAATTTTAACTCAAGAGTGCTGAAACTGAAAGTAAAATACATCGAATACTAGGCGCATAAAGCACATCACTAAGGAGCAGCTCGCGCCCAGTGCTAAGTGTGAGCTGGTATGCACCAACTCCCACCACCTCTTCTTGCGCGCCATTTCCCATAGCAATGTAGTGGCTGCCCGCTGGTACTCGATGATAATCTATAAATCATACTCTATCTCTTGTCACGTGTTTGGTTGCTCGTGAGTCTACAATCCAACCATGGAGAGAATTAGCAACTAACACATGAGAACAGACAAATGAATCAGTAGAGCTAGGAGCGGGTCTTACCTTCTTTGGCTCAGTACAACTACGAGCAAAGTGACCCGTCTTTCCACAGTTATAGCAGGTGTCTTTCTTCTTTCCGCCCCTTTTTCCACGGTGACGCTTTTTAGCCTTTTCACCTTGCGGGCCCAAGTTTTGATTTTTCGCGGTGCTTTGTCCTGCATTCTTTTGTTTTTTCCAACGGTTGCCTGTGTTAGGCTTGCGTTGCCCAGCATGTGCGACGAAAGCAGCTGCTTGTGCTCTTTCCGCCTCTCGACGATCAGCCTCGAATCTAAGATGACTGGCGACGCTGTCAAAGGTCTGGATTTGCTCGTTGTGTGTGAGCAGAAGTTTAACTTGTCCCCAAGTCTTCTCGGGTAGCGACCTTAGGACTGCCAAAACTTGTTGTTCGTTGGTGAATTCATTTCCAGCATTTTGAAGCTCTCGAATCATGTCTTTCATGATATCAAGATGCTGGCCCATGGTGTGCTTAGGGTCAAGTACGTACTGATTGAATTTAAGGGTTAAAGCCCTTAGTCTCGTTGCCGAGGTAGTGCCGTACGTGACCTTTAAGCTGTCCCACAGCTCTTTAGCTGTAGCAAACGTCTCGAACTCACGAATCAGATGATCCTGCATGCAGCTAAGCATAGTATAGCGCGCAGACCGATCTTGATTCGCCCACTTATTGTACGCGTCTAAATCGCGACGATATTGGGCATTCTGACCGTTCTCTGGCTCAATCGGCGCAGCCATAGTCTCGGTGAGATGGTCAAGGACCTTCATATTATGTAGCAGAAATTTGATCTTACGGTGCCACATGGCATAGTTCTAGCCATCTAGTTTGCCAGAACCGTAAAGATCAGAAAAAGCTATTTGGGCATCCATTTCTGTTAATATTTGCGCAAACTATGTTAGAAGGTTGTCTATTTAATATTTTTATTCGGGTCCAAATAAAATTCTATTATTTCTCACAAGTGAATGGGATCGAAAAATCGCCGCATAGGCTCATAATCATCGCCCACTCAATTGAAGACGATAATAAAAAATTAAATGATCGCGAATAAAAATTGTCCATTGCAAGAACATTAAAAAATAATAATAATAATAATAAAGTAAGATGTTAATGACCTATTGTGGTAAATACGAAACAACAAAAATTACATGGCCTTAAAAATGGCCCCTCTAATACATGTGCCCTAGTGAGAAACGAAAAAATAAATAAATAAATTACAATTTTCGTTCCTACTACATGATTCTAAAAAAAAATTACATCGTAATGTCGTATAACCACCATTGTCATCAACCATCTAACACATACATCAATCACATCACGTAGTAAAAATACGCAAACAATTAAATTAATTCACATAACATGTAATTAATTTGAAGTGGCCTAACACAAAATCATTTATTAATTAATTGAAATAGCCCATAATAAAATGAGCAACCATTTTAAAAACCTTGTTAATTAGGCCCAATTTAAAAAAAAAATGCAGCCCCTCTTTAGTTTAAAAACCGGCCCATTTCTTCAATTAGGCTAAAATAATATCAAGCTCAACACTAATTCTGGCCCAAAAAAAAAAAAAAAAAAAAAAAAAAAAAAAGACTAGCCCAACAACTAGGAAACCCTAGTCCATTTTCAGATATTATTAGCCCAAATTCTGGGCCCGGCCCAGAAATTCTGAAAAACCTAGCCCGCTACCACTGACATCCGCCGCACAACGCGACAGCAGCAATGGCGGAGCCGCGCGCGTAGGGCGACGCAGCAACCGCCGCCGTCGCCGCTGCTCTGAAGCAAACCCTCGAGGCAGCCTTGCGCAGCGCAGTGCAGTAGCAGGGCGTTGGCGGTGGAGCCGCCGTCGTAGCGAAGCGCCACAACGTCGCTGCCGGAGTCGCAGCGAGATGGACGCCGCCGTCGCCTCGCGCAGCAGCAACGCAGCAGCGGCGAGCGCCGCCGCAGTCGCCGGTGTTCGTAGCAGGAACAGCAGTAGCAGCGGCCGCGCCGCGGTCGCGCGGTCGCGCCGCCATCAGTTCTGCCTCCGTCGTATTTCCTTTTAATTAAAACCCGTCAAGTTTTTTCAAAAAAAAAAACGAGACGGCAGTTTGAGAAAAAAAAATAATGAAACGTTTTCTTAATTTCATGTATTTTCATATATTTGGTTTTCCCAAAAATTTCCAAAAGGTTCCCTCCCAGTAAAAAAAAATAACAGAATCAACCCCTTTTTTTAAAAAAAAAAAAAAAACGACGAGGGACAATAAAGGGGATAACACAGGCGAGAACGAATCTATACTCGCTCTGATACCACTAATAGAGATTAAAGCATGTAAACACATATACACGTATATGGGAATCGATATACCTCAATTCAATTGCAGCGGAACGTATTCTGTTGATTCCCAAATAGATGGATCGTACACTTGATTCGTCTACTAACCCGTCTGGACAAATACTACTAGAGCATCCGCCGTCGTTTTAACACCCTACACTTTTGGAGGACTCCGGTGATTCTCCAAGATAGAGAATTAGAGAGAAAAGGGAGAAATATGTATTCTGTGGTATTATTTTTCCGTAGTATACGAATACCAGTATATTCATATATATACTAGTATGGGAGAGATCTATCTCCTATTATGGATAAGATCTCCATCCCTATCGAGAATATATCCCAACTGTATTGGGATCCATCAGATATGAATGCAACCAACAAAAACCTTACAAAACCCTACCCTCATATATGAACGCCAGGAAATATCAAGAACAAAAAAATGTAACCAATGCAAAAGGAGGTAACAGAAACCATATCTCATATAAGTACGATTGCAAACCGTGACCTCAATAACCGACCGCTGGAATTGAGAATATAAACCAGATCTATATTTGAAAAACGATCAAAACGAAAAATATAAAGAACCATAAATGAGGATCAGAACTTCCCACACAGACGGTGGCAAATTCAACGTAGATCACCGGAACTCATTACCGAGACTAAAACGTTAGCAGCATGACCTACCCCTAGGTAACATATTATTTCCAACCGAGAAGGACCAATAACTATAAACTTTTCATTGGAATCTAGTTAAAATGGTAAAATAGGAATATATAGTGGGTGTTTGGATTCATTTATTGCATATTTGTGGATGGATTGAGAAAATTATTTCGTTTTGGAAAAATACATGTTGTGAATAGTCATTTGTATTATCCATAATAATATTAATTACCATAGATTTAAATAAAACTATTTGAGGTTAATCCTCTTTTTCACCAAAAACAATTTTGTATTGATCTCCTGCCCTAACTTTTTAAAAGTTTTACAATCCATATAAAATAATATATTAAATTGATATTTTTTTTTATGAACTTCACTTTTATATCGTATTGCGTATATATAGATGAGTATATATAATTATATATATATAACAAAATATTCTTGTTAGGTTTGGTCGTAATATAATTTGATATAATATAAAATAAAAGTGATGTTATTTTCATATAGAATAAAAGTGATGTTATTTAGGAAAAAATAAAAATTAAGAGTACTTTTTTTTTAGTTTTCCCTTAAATAAAAATAAATCAGTTATAAACTATCACCTGTGTATATAGCAATTGTTTAAAAAAAAAACTCGAAACTTGAAACTAATTTTTTACCAACGTAAGTGGATTGTCGCAACGCACATGGTGCGGTTGAGTGGAGGGGATCTTCATGCGTACAACATAGTAAAACTTAGGCTTGAATTCGGGTTTGGTACGAGTTATACATAAGACTTTGGCAAATACATTGAGTAATTGAGTCGGTGGTCCTTAATTTGTTTGAGGGGGGATTATTAGGGCTTTGGAGTGTCAACCAAAGTCCCACATCAATTAAATACGTGAAAGGTCATGGGTATATTAGGCTCGGTATTCTTCGCATAAATTATGAGGCATTTTGGGGTAAAACCAGGGCCAGTGGGCCCGGTCCAAGGTTACACAAGTGGACTTATCCAATTAGTAGGAGTGTGTAATTATAGGAGTCCTATATCCCATAATAAATACTCACTTCCCCCACCATCTCATAGTTAATATCGGTACACGGTAGAAATTGAGACAAGACAATCAAAAGAACGATTTCTCTCTAGTAAGAGAATTAGACTGCGCGAGAAATACAGAAAACCTAAGGTGATTATTTTTCAAACTGGAGATGGCTCTATGGTCGTGAAAAGCGGTGGATTTTCACTTGTGATTTCCACCCTAACTAAGAATATGGAACATCGAGGAGGTCGTGGTTCAACCTGTATATAATCCGGGATCCACACTGCTGCAATATAAAGGTACCCTGCAATTCCTAATAGTGGTATCACAGCCACAAAGGTTAGTATTCTTCCTCGATTGGTTTTTGATGAATTTCGAGATACTTTGTTGTGATTGAAAAACGTACCATAGATTCCAGGACCGATTTTGTCAGTTTATTTTTTTATTTCTGGCATGCTATTGTTATGATTTGATAGTATCGTCTATAGCTTCTTTTTTCAACTTGAATCACCTAATTCCGTTAAAAAATGGATTTTATATGATTTTTTGAAGTTAAGCATGTGAATCTGAAAATTCTGATGGAAATTGGTTTTTCAATCTGATTTGGGTGCGATTTTTCATCCTGTTACTGTTCTGATTTTTGCGTGAAATTGATAGGTTTGGATTCCTTGTTGATTGAGCTTTCCATAGACATATTATGCGCATTTCTTCATTTTATAAAGAGTGAGTCATGTGCATTTAAAGTTTGGATGAAAATATTATTTTCCTGAAATTTATTCGAAAATTTGAAGATATTCGTGATCTTTTAAAACTCAACTTAAGCATTGTTATTGTTTAATTTGATAAATGTATATTATATGGCTTCATAGCACTTTGAATATGCTTCGATTTGATATATTGCATGTGTAAATTGGATTGTTATTGAATGAGATAACATGCTTAGAAAATTAGAAACAAATCAAAATGTGTTCTAGAGATCTTGATAAAGAACATGAAGAACAAGGTTCTTCACTCTCCCAGAACAAACATTTTGAACAAAACATGTAATTCGAGTGCCAGATCGAAAAACTAATTGCACCATCGAACTCAGAATGATCGAGAAGGGGGGGTAGCCGGAGCATCGTCAACGAGAAATACCGGAAAGGAGACGCGTGTCGTTCACTCTCCGCCAATGGGAGTGGGTCTTGTTTTGGTCAAAGGGTGACACATCAGTTCCTCGCCAGCACACGTGGGCGAATAAGAGCGCGCCACGTGTGCCATGTCATCGTACAGTCAGCTATTGAGTTAGCTGCCACGTGGGAAAACACGTGGCAACACGTAAGACTCAGCCACCACTGTTGTTTGGACACGTGGCATACGAACCACGTCGGACACACTAGACTAGGCCGGTTCAGAGTCGGTCCGCCACCGGCCTAACCGGGTCTCTACCGGTTCGTTACCGGTCCAGAGCCGCCAAACCACCGTCGACCTCTGTTAGGTCGTTGTTGGACGGTCACTAGACCGTCGCCGAACTAACGCCACTCCACCGAACCACTGCCAAACCATCGTAGCACCGCCGCTAACCGCAGCCGGAACCTATTCGTCGCGTGGCGGCGCGTGGAAGCGTATGAGCCGCATTGAGCCACTTGTGGTAGCGCATGTGACATGCCAGGGGCACATGAACAGGGCCGGACCTAATCATTTTCGGGCCTGAGTCGAGTTTTTTCAAAATGGGGCCCTAAATTATAATTTTTTTTTCAATGGACAAACAGAAAAGAAAAAACATAAAAAAATGAAGCATTTTCATAATGCTAAAAATATTTATATCAAAACATAAAAAATAAAAGACAAACAAGTTAAAAATAAATATCTAAATACAACTCGCCTCACAGTTTTGACGGCAAAAGTATTAACCAAGGGGTCAAGCAATAATATATATATATATATATATATATATATATATATATATATATATATATCAGCATATTCATGTGGATCCAAGACTCGAAATCATATTCAAATTGAAATATATATTTAAAATTAACAGGCCCTGCTGCCAAGGAAATATTATAATAAAATTGAGGCCCACAAGGCAGCCCAGGCGCCCCAGGCCCAGCATTGTCAGCAAAAAGGAGGCGCAATGACTTGGGCAGGATTCGAACCCACATTTGCACAACCCACATTATATTACCTTACCACTGGACCACTTAACTCTTTCATGCAATATTCTGAACGGATTAATATGTGTATATATATAAATATATGTAAAAATTATTTCGGGCCCCTAAAAAGTTGCAATTTTTTCGGGCCCGAGTCGACGGACTCTTCCGCCTAACGGAAGGTCCGGCCCTGCACATGAATGCGCGTCTAGGTCGTGGAGAGGTGCATGAGACGGGCGTGTTGGTACGTGGGTGCACATTTCGGCACGTGGTGGAGAGTACGTGTATGTGCACTTGTCCATGTGTGTGAGCATAGTGATGCATGACAGTGCATGTACTACTTTAGGATGTGCGTAAGGGGCCCTTTTTAATCGGATTTTTGCCTGGAAAGTTTTTGTGACGCTGTCTATCCACACCCTATATTTTTGTGATTTTCAATTATTTTTCTGATGGATTCCAATTTTTTAGGAAAGGTGAATCTATTAAGAATTTAGTTAAATCTAGAAAATTGGGTTTGGGTGTGAGAACAGTACAGAATTTTTCGAGAGAAATAAGTGCAGTGTCTACCGACCTTGAACTTGTTAGAATATTGAACAGGGACTCATGAGTAATGAATTACATATGATTATTTGCTATGTTCATTACAAGATGTTCAGAATAAGTTTAAAAAGGCTATTGATTGGATATGTATAATCTAAACCACAACATCTATTGGTCGACATAATTAAATTGTTTGACATGCCTTTAAGCTTACTAAGTGTTAGACTTAGATTAAAAGTGATCACAAGGCAAAGTCTGTTATGGAAAGATCAAGATCGCATAAAAGAAAAACAAAACTTTGTTCGGTCGAAAACTTAGGATTTGGGCCGATCACTCTTGAAACACAAAAACCAAAAGAGAAATGAACACATGGAGTTTTACGTGGTTCGATCAGTGCTGATCTATGTCCATGGAGGTTCTATGCACCTCAATTCACTTCATTACACAAGCAATTACAAGAATTAACAAGAATCTAGCAAACCTCTAATTCACAAGCCGAATTAGGTTACGAACCCTAGAAATCTAATTCTCTCACTAGTGTAATATAAATAGAGGGAAAACTTAATGGTCTAGCTCGTAATTACAAGTGCTTTATATCTATATAAGTGTTGTAGTTCGATTCCACGTGATGAAGGAGTTATAACCGATTGAACTTCAAACTGCTGCAAGTTGCTGGAACCGCTTCTACAACGGTTTCTTGTGCAACGGATTATAGCCGTTGCACACGGCAGTTAATAACCAACTCAAACCCAGTTTTCCATGACCTCTCTCACTGCTTTGACTCAGAGCCCGGTTTTCTGGACCTGTTCTTTAAGATCCAAACCCGGTTCCGGATTCCCAACATCTTATTCTTCATACAAATACTCACTTGATGAAATTGAACTTTTGCTCACAAAGTCAATATTTGAGATATTAGATCTTCTGGTAGATGAAGATAGACCTTATCACGACGTTGATATAAGTGTCTTTAGAATTGAAAGATGCTTTGTTAGCATGTAATGGGAAGATCATTTGTCATAATGGGATATAGTTACGAGCATTAATTTTTTGGGAGCTGCATTCCCAAACATATAGATGATGCATGTATTTAAATCCTTAACACTCAACCACGTGTTAAACACCACATTTATGTGTGATCAATTTTTCGTTGATGCAGTTTGAGTGTGATCAAAATAGTAAAATGGTATTAAGAACTGTTCAAGATGGAGCCTGAAAATCGTCAGAAATGGCGCAGTCGCGCCAGGGAAGAAGCGCGGTCGTGTCAAAAGTGGTCGCGTTAAGGTTTTGTGCTGTGCTGGCGCGGCCGCGACGAGCTGAGCATGGTCTGATTAGGAGACTGTTCAACTTAAGGATGTCAGAGGGTACACCGGTGCAGCAGCACCTGAATTAGTTTGACATGATTACCTTACAGTTGAACTCAGTGGAGATTAAATTTGACTATGAACTAGGAGCCCTGATTATGCTATCGTCTCTGCAAGACAGTTGGGCAAGTACATTGACAACAGTTAGCGCCGCGGAAGCTAAGATGAAGTCTGACAAGGTAAGGGATCTGATGATTAGCGAGGAGATTCGCAGGAAAGAATCAGGATCCACTCCGGGGTCAGCACTGAACACCGAGAACAGAGGCAGACCGACAGGAAGATAGCAAAATCGGGGAAGGTCCAAATCCAGGGGAAGGAGCCAATCCAGGAAGGATACGAGCTCAATCAAGTGCTGGAATTGTGACGAGTTCGGCCACTTTAGAAATCAGTGCAAGGCACCAAAGAAGAACAAGAAGGGTCAAGCAGACAAAAGGACAGCGAATGCAACCATAGAGGAAGATGATGGTGATGCATTGGTCTTGAGCGTGTCTAGTCCCATGGAGTCTTGGGTGTTGGATTCCAGAGTGTCGTTTCATCCATGTCGTAATGTTGGCATTATGAATGATTATGTTTCTGGTGATTTTGGACAGGTATATTTTATAGATGATGAAGCCCTAAAAATCGTGGGAAAGGGAAGCGTACGAGTTGCGACCTCCAACGGGTCCACTTTGGTCCTGAAAGAAGTCAACCACATTCCCGGACTGAAGAGAAATTTACATTCGGTTGGGCAGCTTGATAAGGAAGGTTATGTGGTAATATTCGACTGCAGCAATTGGAAGATTACAAGAGGAGCTATGGTAGTGGCTCAGGCTAAGAAGGAAGGTACGTTGTACATGACAACGAATTCCAGAGATCATATTGATCCTGCAGACGCAACAGGTGATGTGAATTTGTGGCACTGTCGGTTGGGCCACATGAGTGACAAGGGGATGACACTGATGTGCTCGAAAGGTAGACTGTCTGGCCTGAAATCTGTGGAAGCTGGCCAATGTAAAGACTGTGTGTTTGGGAATAGAGGCGCGTGAGTTTCTCAAGAGTTGGCAGATCCTTGAAAACTAAGAAGTTGGAGCTGGTCCATAGTGATCTATGGGGACCAGCACCTGTGGCGTCCCCCGGAGGAGAACTTTACTACATGATCTTCATCGATGATTTCACGAGAAATGTATGAGTTTATTTTGTGAAAAGTAAATCTAATGCGTTCGATACTTTCAGGAGGTGGAAAGCCATGGTTAAACCGAAACAGGGCTGAAGGTGAAGTGTTTGAGGTCTGAAAATAAAGGTTTTTGCAGCAAATATAGACACAAGGAAATCCATTTCTGGTTTTGTGTTTACCTTATTTGGAACAGCCATCAGCTGGAGAAGTGTACAACAATCTGTTGTGGCACTATCAACAACGGAAGCAGAATATATCTCTCTAACTGAAGCTATCAAAGAGGCAATCTGGTTGAAAGGGGTTCTGAGAGATTTGGATATCAAGCAGAAGTGTGTGGCAATCTACTGTGATAATCAAAGTGCTTTACACCTTGTGAAACATCAAGCATTTCATGAAAGGTCAAAACACATTGATGTTAGGTTACAATTTGCTAGAGATATCATTGATTCTGGTTCTGTGGAGGTGAAGAAGGTACACACATTGCATAATCCTTCTGATTTTCTTACAAAGGGTGTACCTGGAAACAAAGTGGAGCATTGCTCGAGCTTGCTGCAGCTTGAGCAATGTCATGAAGAGCAATAACAGACAGGCAGTGGTGAGGCATTAAGAGGAACACTTGATTCATTGAGGTGGAGATTTGTGAGGTAGTGTTCAATCTCATCAAGTGAGCTACACTTCAGAATCAGCAAACCCCTCCAATGCAACAGTACTTCCATCCACTCTTTTTTCAAACTTCAGTGACAAATTCACTGATCCTTTCAAATACCTCATCACATGTTTCAAAGCTTCCCAATGCTCAACTCCTGGATTTGACATGAACCTGCTTACTAAAGACACAGCATATGCCAAGTCAGGCCTGCTACAAATCATTCCATACATAAGACTTCCAACTCCACTTGCATAAGGAATATTGTTCATATGTATGATTTCCTTTTCAGTCTTTGGGCATTGTTCTTTGGAAAGTTTCTTCTGTAGATTAACTGGAGTGGAGAGAGGTTTGGCTTCATGCATATGAAACCTCTCCAATACTTTCTGTAGATATTGCCTCTGAGATAACCAAAGCACTCCAGCTTCTCTATTTCTTAGAATGTTCATGCCCAATATCTTCTTGGCTTCTCCCAGATCTTTCATGTCAAATTCAGCATTAAGTCTATCCTTCAACCATTGTACCCTCTTCTTGTTCCTGCTGGCAATTAGCATGTCATCCACATACAATAGAAGGAAAACTTTATCTTGCTTTGAACCTTTGTTGAAGTAAACACAACTGTCATAAAGACTTCTTACAAAGCCAACACTGATCATGAAGTCATTGAACCTCTTATTCCACTGTCTTGGACTTTGTTTAAGTCCATATAGTGACTTCTTCAGTAAACATACTTTGTCTTCTTTCCCAGGAACAACAAAGCCTTCTGGCTGTTTCATATATATCTCCTCATTGAGTTCTCCATGTAAGAATGCTGTCTTTACATCCAGTTGTTGTAATTCCATGTCCTCCTGTGTGACTTTTGATAAAAGCAACCTGATTGAGCAATGCTTTACTACTGGAGAGAAAACCTCATTGAAATCAATCCCTTCTCTTTGTGTAAAGCCCCTAGCCACCAATCTTGCTTTAAACCTCACCTGTTTGGATCCTGCTGTCTCTAGTCTCTTCTTGTATATCCATTTAGAGCTTACAAGTTTCTGACCTTTTGGTTTCTCTACCAATATCCAGGTCTTATTTTTTTCCAGGGACTCCATCTCTTCAGTCATTGCCTGTATCCAGTGTTCACCTTCTTCACAGTCTAGTGCTTCTTTAAAACTACTAGGCTCTTGTGATTCCAGGTCTTCAGCAACATTCAAGGCATAATAAACACTCCCTGCTTGACCATAGAAATCAGGTTTGTTGATTGTTCTTCTAGGCCTGTCCCTTCCAATGCTGTATTCTCTGACATTTTGTGAAGGTCCAGTTTGTTCTTCTTCTTCAGATGATGATCACTATCTTGTAGATTTTCTTGTGGTTGAGGTGTGTGGTTATCTTCAGCAGGATGCTCCACCTGAATTGATATCTCCTCTGTCTCTTTAGCACCATCAAATTCTTCCTTAGAGCCTGTAGAAGAGTAAGCCATCACATTCTCATTAAACTTTACATCTCTACTTGTGATTATCTTCTGATTTCCCTTCTCTAAGCACCACAATCTGTAGCCCTTTACTCCATCCGGATATCCAAGAAATACACATCTGAGAGCCCTTGCATCTAGCTTGTCTTGCTTGACATGGACAAAGGCAAGACACCCAAACACCCTTAACCCTTCATAACTTGGTTTCTGTCCACTCCACACCTCTTCAGGTGTTTTGAACCCAATCACTGATGAGGGTGACCTGTTAATGAGATAACATGCTGTAGCAATGGTTTCTCCCCAGAAAACCTTTGGTAACCCAGCATCCAATAGCATACACCTCACTCTTTCAAGTAGAGTCCTGTTGAGTCTCTCAGCAACTCCATTCTGTTGAGGATTCATTGGAACAGTCCTGTGTCTCTTGATTCCTCTTTCTTCACAGAAATTTGTAAACTCAGTAGAGAGATATTCCAGTCAATTATCAGTCCTAAGGTGCTTCAGCTTCTTCCCTTTGACATTTTCCAGTTGAATCAACCATGTTTTGAACTTATGGAAAGCATCACTCTTGTTCTTCATCAACATGATCCACACCTTTCTGCTGTAATCATCAATCAAGGACATGAAATACCTTGCACCACCATGAGATTCTGTTCTTGCAGGACCCCATATGTCAGAGTGAACATAATCTAATGGCTCTTGAGTTGTGTGAACACCCTTTCCATAGGGCAGCTTCTTGGATTTGCCCAAAGCACATTGATCACAGAACTCCAGTTCTTGATTTCCCATATTTCCAATTACTCCACTTCTTGACAGTTCCTTCAACCCTTTCTCTCCTATGTGTCCAAGTCTCTTGTGCCATTTAGCAAGCTCTGAACTGCTCAAGACCATATCCACACTTCCAACAACAGGTGAACCAATCAAGATAAACAATCCATTATGCTGTCTACCTTTTATCACCAATTTCTCATGTTTTGTGATATGCAAGAATCCATCTATTGAGCTAAACTGACATCCACTGGTTACTAAAGAACCGAGAGATAAAAGATTTCTTTTAAGGCCAGGAACATATCTTACATTTGAGATGACTCTGACCACACCATCAAACATCCTTATGCTCACTGATCCAACTCCTTTGACCTTGCATGATTGGTCATTTCCCAGGAGAACATTTCCACCATCTTCTCTCTTCAGTTCATCAAACCATGACTGGTGTGGACACATATGGAAAGAACAGCCTGTGTCCAAGACCCATTCCTTTACCATTCTTGATTCAGTAACATTTAATACTTCTGGAGGGTCTTCTTGATGATCAATAGCAGCAGCTTCTGCCCCTTGATTTCCACCTTTCTTATTTCTCTTAGGTCAGTCCTTCTTCAAGTGACCTGGCTGCTTGCACTTGAAGCATTTCCTCTTCTCAACCTAGTCATTCCCCTTCTTAGGATTAGAATCCCCAGACTTTGGATCCTTAGCATTCTGTCCCTTCTTGCCTTGCCAAGGTTTCTTGAATTTGACATTCAAGCCTTCTCATGATTGCACCATGCCTTTATCCCCTTGAGTCTGGAAGCATTTAGACCTCAGAGCCTTCACTATTCCATCATAAGATAGCTGCTCATCTCTCCCATACATCAAGGCATCCTTAAAGCTTTCCATGGATTTTGGAAGAATGTTTAACACCATCAATGCCTTGTCATCCTCCTCCAATTTCACATCCAGATCTTCTAATTCTTCAATCATCTTAATGAACTCATCAAGTTGATCAGAAATTACCTTGTCTTCAGTGATCTTGAAGGCCAACATCTTCTGCTTCAGGAACAGCTTGTTGGAACTGACTTGGATTGATACAGTTCTTCCAATCTCCTCCATGCTTCTGAGGAACTCTTGCATCTTGAGACCTCCCTCAACGGTTTATCACCCAAACATAGGAAGATAAGACTTAGGGCCTTCTTATCCACTGATGCAAACATGGATTTCTCAGTTTCTTCCCATGAATCCAGAGGTATCAATGCAAGATCAAGGCTATTGTGAACCAATACTGCATTCATCTTGATCTTCCACAATGTGAAGTCATTCCTTCCTGTGAACTTCTCAAAATCCATCTTCATACCAGCCATTCCTTCCCTTCTTCAAGCTGTGAGAGTTGATTTCCCACAGACGGCGCCACTTGTTAGTGATTTCAACTCCTAAACACACAGCAAAACTGAATCTGGAAATCGCACAAAGATCAATCTGAAAACACACACTTAATTCGGCCAAAGTTGTGACCGAACACTACTTGCGCAGAACAGGAAATATAAATGAATCACACACAAGTTTTACGTGGTTCGTTCAAGATGAACTACACCCACGGAGGCAAGGCACACCTCAATCCACTAAGAAATCCAATCAATTACAGAGAATACACTCAGAAATCAAAATGCCCGATTCTGGAACAAACTAGGGCAGAAATCGTTCCCTCTCAAAATACTCTCTCTAATCTAAGAAACTGGAAAATTGCTCGACGTAGTGTTGTTCTCCTTGATGAGAGCTTTACAATGATATATGAATTGAAGCTCGAATGTAACCGTACAAAAGGTTCTAACTTAATCAAACTGAGCTCAGCTACCGGACAAAAGTGACGGTTTTTTTCCGTCACAAATTCAGAACTAACTCGTCACAATCAGCGGTTATTCATAACTGCCACGAACCCGGCTCATCCTGACCAGCTTTGCTTCTTGATGCTCAAACCCGGTCCAAACCTCCGGTTCTTCACCTCTTGAACCCGGTTCCACATTCCCAACACACCATATTACCAAGTATAGCTCACTTGATGAGATTGAACACTACCTCACAAGACTTGGATTGGATTTGGTATCTTTGTATGAATTAGTCTTTTGCATTGTTAATTTGAGTCAATAAGGACCAATCGATAGTGTTGATTGATTGATTTCCTTTTGTAGAGCACATACCCCTTTCTTTCCCACAAACTTTGGTTTTTCAACCAAGTTTAGGGAAGGGGATGGTAGGTGTACATTTTGGCCTCTCTCGATTTTGTCTTGATTATGGATAGTGATGGGGATTGATAATTGACGAATAGTTAATGATGAGATATTTTTCTTTGCAAATTTTTTGATAGGCAATTAAGGTGAAATTGAGCTTGTACTCAAAACTTTTGATCAAGAAAATTTGCCTTGTGATTTATTGAGCTTAAATTGTACTCCCAATTTTGGAGTTACATATACCTTCTTTCGGTGTGTATTTCATTGATTGCACGTGATTGTCTCTAAAACTTGCCTTGATTCTTTATTTTGAATAGTCGGTACATTGTGTGACTTAGAAAATGATCTTAGATAATTCTTGATTTTGAGCTTATTTGTAAACTTGAAAATGTTACACCTTTTCACCAAAAATCAGAAAATTGCCCCTAGTTAGCCCCTTGAGCTTTTATCTTTTCGTTTGATAGCCCAACTCTACAAGCCGAACACCTTTCGACTAAGCCTTTGACCCTAATTGGACTATTTGAGTACGAGGAAGGCGGTTGAAAGGTAGTCGGGTAAAATTTGGGGTTAAAAGGGTAATACTATTGGGAATATTGAAGGGTGAAGAGAATTGAAACAATAGGAAAATAATTGGGAAAGGTAGTCTCCCCTAGTTTGTGAATAGTTTACACAAAAGAATAAATAAAAAAAATAAATTCAAAAATAAGGAACTGGAAGAAAAAGTTGGATGTTATATTTAGTTCATTGCTTTTGATTGGGAGAGACTAGTAACATAAATGCTTCTTGATCAATGTTCTCAAAGTTGGAAAATTCAAAAGAAAACACATCCAAGGGAGAATTGAGAAAGAAGTGGGCACAATTACAGGCTGTAAATAATTTGGCGCGTGAACTGACTTTTTCATTATGCGCAATGTTGCAGTTTGAGTGTTCAAACTCTTAATAAAAAATCCTTTTTTGTGTGTTTTGCCTTTATACACTTTAATATTGTTATGCTGATTTGTTTAATTGAGATGCAGGGAGAAAGCAAATAATAAGAGTTGGAGACCTAGTTTAAAGATCGGTTGAGATAAAAAGGAAGAGGTTGGAGGGCGCAAGTCTTCCTCATGAAGACTGAAGATTGGTTACCCAACCACCAAAGATTCAGGGGTTGTTAAAACTAACCAACAAAGCCCATGACTGAAGGACGTGGTAGTTATCTTAGAGTGTTGTCCAAGCTTTGTGATGGCCTATAAATAGAGCTGCAACATTCAATAGAAAGACAACAAAGAGTGAAGTGAAAAGTATCAGGATGTCTTACTATTATGTTGTCTAGAGAGTTTAGTGAACCTTCTATCCAACCTGTAGTGTTCAGTGTGAGTACAATTCAGATTCCTCACTAATCTGAATCCCATTTGTAAGGATAACTTTTGTTGGACATTTCAGTAATCTAGAATATGTTTAATCGTCCTTTGAGACGTTAGGGTCCTTGAGGTGTAAATCGAAGTTTATCTCGATTCACATTCTAATTTGTAATTCACTGAAGCTTAGTGAGTTGTTTCGCCTTGAAGGCATCCACCAGTTATTTAGCAATTTCGGAAAATTTTACATAAGTTGTTATTTACGTTTTCGCTACGTTTAGACTCAAAGTTGGGTGAACCTCCTACACAATCTCAGTGTTTTACATAGCAATGAACACTTTCAATCGGCACTAAGGCTATCGTTTGGCACACTAAGTGTGATCCTGATAGTGTGTTGCCCAACATAGATAGCACTACTTTGGCGAGACTACTAGTATTGGAGGGATCCAATCTTGACTATTGGAAAGTCCGCCTTAGGTCCTATATCAAGATGGTGAATGGATTCGGAAGCCCAAAGCTTAGTGGACAAGAAACAAAATTGATGCATCCAACTCAGCAGCACTGTGAAGGGGATGATATCATTCGGGATTCAAGGCTTTGTATAGTAAAATCAATTCGGAAATCTTTGAATGGAAGAAAAACGAGACCATTCAAGCCTACTTCAACAAGATACTCGACATTGATAATGAGGCCTCGGATTTGGGTAACCCTATAAGCAACAAGAATCTTGTTTCGAAGGCTATTCGATCTCTCCCAGATCTATTTAATGTCAAGATCTTGGCCATTGAGGAGGTTCACTACACTGCCACTATAGAGCTCATTACACTCATGAGCATTCTTCAAATCTACGAGATAAACATGAATCATGAAAAGAAGTTGTATAAGGGGAAGAATGTTGCTCTACATATTGATGATGGTGTCTCATCTAAGGAGTCGATAGTACATCAAGACCTCTTGTTCGGAAGGATTCATCACCCAAGAAGACACCAACATTTTCAACCCCACCGGGTTTGAAGAGCATTCTTAGGTCAGCAGGGGTATGAATCTAGAAATATGGATTTGGTGCAATGTCGTACATGTAAGGCCTCTGGACATTATGCAAAGGAATGTGCCAATATCCTTTGCAAGTACGACAAAGTTAATTGGGTCACCCTCAATGATGATGACGAGCTTGAACTTGAAGCTGTGATAGACCAAACAACTATGTTTTCAACCATCTCGGATTGTTTCTTGCTGGATGACACCGAATTTAAGTCAGTGGTTGACCCAACCTTCGACCTAACTACAGACTCATATGAATCCAATTAGTACATCAATCTATTATGCTTCAACACTGCGGATTAAAATAATCAGAGGAGGACTGTGATGAGGAAACAATTTAAGTTGTGGAAGAAATGAAAGTTATCTATTTTGAGTTACTCAAGAAGTGGAAGCAACAGTGACAAGAAGTGAGCAGTTTGAACAAAGAGAACGTCAACCTCCATGAGCTTGTGACACGTTTGGAGGTAATTATGATGAGGAAGGATGCAGAACTTGGAGCACCAAACAGTAAATTGGAAGAGGCATCCGAAACCAGGTTGAACCCAGGTACTTCTAAACTTGACGAAGTTTAAGCTATTTGTAGATCTGACCATGCTGGTTTAAGTTATAATAGATCTAAGGAAATGAATATTGTAAGTATTAGTGGGTTACCTTTTATTCGAGAGGGCGAGCGTAACCATATTAAAGAAACTAATAAGTCACCCAAGTGGTCCAAAGGTAAAAGAGAACATAGATACATATGTCATGTTTAATTCCTGGTCACATTAGGTCTTTTATCGAACAATGAAATCTGATGTAAAAAAAGGATAAGGGGTTGGCCCAGAAGTTGTGCAACCCTCGTAGCAATCAACCTGTCCAGAAACCCAAATCCCCTCCAAAAACAATATGGGTTCGTAAGTCTGATTTAAAATGCAATGGTGCGTTTAACCAATAAATGTACATTTAATAGATTTAGCATCTAATTTACTTATATCAGCATAACTAACATGGGCATAAGCTACACAACCAAAAAAATGTAGAAAGGACAGGTTTACCTTTTTTGCCCGTCCATACGTCCTCCGATATGCAGTTATTTAGTGGAACCGATGGGCCTCTGTTGATAAAATATGCAGCTGTGTTAACAGCCTCACCCCAAAACATCTTTGGCATTCCGCTTTTTAGCCTCATGCATCTAGCCCGTACATTCAGCGTTCTGTTCATCCTTTCTGCTACTCCATTCTGCTAGGGAGTTCCACGCACAATCTTCTCCATGTGAATCCCGTTCTTGGCACAGTAGCCTTTAAACTCCTTCAGGTTTATGGTGTGTTGGGAATGTGGAACCGGGTTCAAGAGGTGAAGAACCGGAGGTTTGGACCGGGTTTGAGCATCAAGAAGCAAAGCTGGTCAGGATGAGCCGGGTTCGTGGCAGTTATGAATAACCGCTGATTGTGACGAGTTAGTTCTGAATTTGTGACGGAAAAAAACCGTCACTTTTGTCCGGTAGCTGAGCTCAGTTTGATTCAGTTAGAACTTTTTGTACGGTTACATTCGAGCTTCAATTCATATATCATTGTAAAGCTCTCATCAAGGAGAACAACACTACGTCGAGCAATTTTCCAGTTTCTTAGATTAGAGAGAGTATTTTGAGAGGGAACGATTTCTGCCCTAGTTTGTTCCAGAATTGGGCATTTTGATTTCTGAGTGTATTCTCTATAATTGATTGGATTTCTTAGTGGATTGAGGTGTGCCTTGCCTCCGTGGATGTAGTTCATCTTGAACGAACCACGTAAAACTTGTGTGTGATTCATTTATATTTCCTGTTATGCGCAAGTAGTGTTCGGTCACAACTTTGGCCGAATTAAGTGTGTGTTTTCAGATTGATCTTTGTGCGATTTCCAGATTCAGTTTTGCTGTGTGTTTAGGAGTTGAAATCACTAACAAGTCTAATCAATCCCAAAAGGTAATAAAGTAGCATACAAAAACTAAGCTCGCATGTGGCCAATACGTACACCTGCCATCCCCTTCCCCAAACTTGGTTGAAAGCCAAAGTTTGTGGGAAAGAAAGGGTACGAATTGGTACTCTAACTCACAGTGGCTTTTGGGCTTCGTCACCCCCATTTTGTGCTATCTCTTTGAATTTCATGGCTTGGTCGGTTTCTCGTCATCAAAGTCCTTACACACTAAAAGAAAATAATAAGACAATATCTAATATATAAGTAAAAAATCTAAACTACGAAATTTAACACACGAAACCAATTAACGTCGGGTTGCCTCCCGACAAGCGCCTTTTTTTAACGTCGTTGGCTCGATGGAAGTTCTTTCCCTTTAGCATTTGTTCCAAGGTCGTTTCCATATTGGCCCGGACCAGTTCAAGCACTTTACTTCATGTAGCTTCTCACCTTCCTCTTTACGATGCCTCAAAGATGTGAAAATATTCAACTTATTCCTGCACCTTATCTCAATTTTTTTCTCAACCGGAGGGTTAACAACGTCATGAGGAAAAACAAGATGAAAATCTTCGGGAAATTGCTTGGCATAAAAAATATTGAATTGCACGGTTCTTCCATCAAACTCCATCGTGAGTGTGCCTTCATGAACGTCTATCTTAGTTTGGGAGGTGTTTAGAAATGGCCTCCCCAATAAGATAGGCATGGAGATTGATGAATAGCCTTACATCTCCAAAACATAGAAATCAGCCGAAAACACTAAGTTTTCAACTTCAACTATCACGTCTTCAATCACTCCATCGGGGTATGAAGTGCTTCGATCGGCTAGTTGAATGATGACTCGTGTTTCCTTGAGTGGCCCCAAATTCAAAGAACAGAAATTTGAGCATGGCATAACTTTAATTGAAGCTCCTAACTCGAGCATTGCACGTTCAGTCTCACAGTTACCAATCTTGCATGGGATTACGAACACTCTGGGATCCTTGCATTTCGGTGGGATCTTCTTTTGGAAGATTGCGGAGACATTTTCCCCCATGATTACCTTTTCATTGCCCTTAAGCTTCCTCTTGTTAGTGCACAAGTTCTTGAGGAACTTAGCATACCGCGGGATTTTCTTTACAGCATCAATCAAAGGGATGTATATCTCCACCTTCCGAAACACTTCTAGCATCTCCTTATCTTTGTTCTTATACACTGCTCTTGCGACTCGGCTTGGAAACGGAAGTGGTTGAGTCGAGAAAGAAGGTGAAATTTTAAATTTCTGAATAGCAGGGGTCGAAGCCACGGCCGGGGCTGCGGTCGCGACGAATCAAGCGTAGCTGGAGGTGGGCCTTTCCACACCTGGTTGCGGGCGCGAAGGGGGTTCGCGGGCTGGCAACCTCTTCGAAGCAACCCTCCGTTTCAGTTTTTCCTTCAACTTCCCCCTGAATTCCATCCTCTAAAAGATGCCCGGGCTTGTTAGGCTCTCCAAGCATCACTCCCCTTTTGAGGGTGATGGCACTGAAGTTTCTGCGGTTGATTTCTGGCTGAACCAGCGGTTTTCCACTGTTTGCACTTTCAAGTCGAGACACTAAGGCTGCAAGTTGGCTAACATGCGTTTCAAGGTTCTTGATGCTCGATTGAGTGTCATTCTGAAACTGGACTGTGTTGGTTACTAGGATCCTCACAATGTCTTCTAGTGATGGACCGGATGATGATTCGGTCGATTGCTTTTGTTGGTATATCCCTCTCAGTTGAGATACTCGATCTTGACCTTGGTCACTTTGTTGACCACCTTGCTTACCATACCAAAAATTTGGATGATCTCTCCACCTAGGATTGTAACTTTGAGAATAAGGGTCATACCTCCTTCCCCGTTAAACCTACCAACGGCATTTGCGTGAGCTTGGATTTCTTCATTCAAGATTGGGCATGTGTCAGTATTGTGCCCGGTGGTTTAATAAATCCTACACGGCCTAGGGGCTTGAGTGTTGGCCGAGGCCACCATTTTGACCAAGTTAGTAAGCTGCTCCAATTTATCATCAATGGTCGAATCATGTACCTCCGTAACCATCCTCGTTGGCTCACGACTCCCAAATTGTTGGGTATTTGCAGCCATCTTGGAAATTAACGAACGAGCGATTGTTGGAGTCTTGTCAACCAATGCTCCTCCACTTGCCGAGTCGATCATGTTCCGGTCGATCAAGGACAGGCCTTCATAGAAGTACTATATAAGAAGCTGATCAGTAATCTGGTGTTGTGGGCAACTAGCAACTAACTTATTAAACCTTTCCTAATATTCATATAATATCTCTCCTTCGAATTGCCGAATACCGCTGATTTGCTTTCGAATTTTTATGGCCCGAGAGGTCGGAAAATACTTCTCAAAGAATTGTCTCTCCATTTGTTCCCACGTTGTAATAGAAGCCGGTGGGAGGTAGTATAGCCAATGTTTGGCTAGATCTTTCAAAGAAAAGGGGAATGCCCTTAACTTTATTTTCTCCTCCGTCACCTTTGTAGACTTCATACTTGAACATACAATGTGAAACTCCTTGAGATGTTTATGTGGGTCTTCTCCCGAAGGACCGTGGAAAGATGGTAGCAAGTGTATATGACCCGACTTCTATTCGAAAATCATGTCCTCTTCAAACTCGGGGAAGGTAATACATAGGAGTTGGTGTGTGACCCCTAGCTCCTTCATGGTCCTCTCGGGTACCCTTTCATTCTCCATTTCTTATCTCTGTTCTTCTTCGGGTTCAAGATTTAATCCTTCAAATTCTCCACAAAATTGTTGAATTGTTCTTGCTTGCCCCCTCAAAACTCATTCTCGAAGAACTATATCGAGTTCAAACAATAGTTCCTTGTGCCGTTGAGTACGTGTGAACATCCACTGTATCAAGGCAAAAACAATAGCAAGTGATTATCAAAACAAAAAAGTAACAAAAACACTCAACTAAAGAAATAAAAATAGTGTTAACCACTAAAACAAAATAGCTCTAACACCGTTCCCCGACAACGACACCAAAATTTGGTAAAGCGTGTCGTTCGACACCAAATTAATATATAAATATACGTATCCTTGATCTACTACTCTAACTAGTAGAGTGGTAAATAAGAGTCGATCCCACGAGGAACGGTCGAACAATTTTGCTTTATGTATTAAACTATTATGATTAAGCAATAGAATATAAATAGCTAGAAACAATAAAGATATGGGGGAAAGTTTTGATGTAATCACAACTAACACCTGATTGCAATTAGGCAAACCAAATACCAATTACTTTAAAAATACTTGACAAGTTAACAATTCAAGTAAACAAAGACAATAGAATGAATTTTTTAGTTTTATAAATAATAAAAGGATTCAACCCTTGATCGAGTATCCCCTTGGTCCGGATAATCTATATAATTGATGTTACTACCCAATTGATTAGCCTTAGAATCCTTACTCCAAGATTAATAACAAACTCTATTAACCTTGTTGTCTCTTAAATATAATTAATCAAAACAAGTTCTTCAATTAATCCTACTCAACTTATCAATTCCTAGAACAAACTCTCTAAGCATCAATAGTCAAATGCATTAAGAATCAAGACAACGGAGTAGATACGACATAAAACTCACAAGCTCAGTTTTTGTGGTCGAACTCTATGTTTTCCTCAATAGAATAAATCCATTGTTCGCTACATGGGAATCGGATTCATAACAATTACGGATTACAAACCCAAATCTAGCAACACACAAATAAATATTCAAATGGGTGATCAAACCACAATTCAATTCATAAGTGTGAACCAACAATCCCAAATAACATAGAACATTCCAAAACATAAATCGGTTAATAACCGTAAAAATTACATAAACATCCTAAATCCAAGGTTCAACTAATGATCAAGGGCGGAAATTAGAGTGCTAGCCACTCATATCAATTATGACAAAGATAAAACAAGTGAAAAACAAAGAACACATGAAAATAAGGTAGAATGAGCCAAAAGATTGAGTTGATGATCTTGATCTTCAACCCTCTTTCGATTCCTTGCTTCCAATGGTGAATAGTGGTTGAAGGTATGTGTAAAATGGGTGATTAGTTAGGCCAAATTCGAATTGGGCCTTATATATATAGAGAAGAAAGTTTTGGGCTGAAAAATGGGCCAAACAGTGTTTTAGGATAAGAAACAGGGTACCAGATCGTGGTCGCGAACCCTTTATTCAGCTAAGGCAGCAATTCGGTTCGCTAACCTGGTCGCGGCTGCGAATGAAGGTCGCGGCCGCGAACCTCTGCTGAAGGGTATTAGACTTGTGTTTCGGCTGGTTGCTCATGGTCGCGTCTTTGGTTCGCTGCTGCAGACATTTGGCACAAAGCATGTTCACCCTTTTTCATTCTTGGTTCAGTATCTTCGTTTCGAACATCTTCGAGACTTGATCTTGGTCTTATATTGCATGTATTATCCTGAAAGGAGCTCAAACACATCAAATGGTCCAATAATACAAATATGACAATACACGATCAAATATACATGTAAATGTCATTAAAACGACACTTAATTCGACCTGGAATGCATGTATAACACGTGTACCATCTGGAGTGAGAATCCAGCTGACATGTTTACTAAGGTCGTGACCTTATGGAAATTGAAGTTATGCATAACTTAAATTGCCTTGGTATTTGAAGAAGAGGCTAGGCGATACCGAGCAGATACGGGAAAGAGAACAGAGGAGAATGGTTATTTGTAGGTGTTTCAGTCTCCAAGATGGAGATTGTTGAAGACGGGGCCTGAAATCGTCAGAAATGGCACAGCCGCGCCAGGGAAGAGGCGCGGTCACGTCAAAATTGGTCGCGTTAAGGTTTTATGATGTGCTGGTGCGACCACGGCGAGTTGAGCGCGGCCGCGGCAGGATAGCGCACCTGCGGCTTGGAGCGCGGATGGGAGTTGTGTAGGCCTCAAGCTGAGGTCGAATTTTAGGTCCATTAAGCTATTATAAATAGTTGTTTTCTTCATTGTATCATGTAATCCAAAAATTATCATATACGAGTGAATCTCTGGCTTAGTATCGCCCCCAGACGTAGTTACACATCGTAACGAACTGGGTAACCAAATTATTATATTTTTCTCGCTTTTGCTTTCTTTCAATTTCGTGATCGTGTGTGGGTTAACTTCTAACAAGAACATGATCGGTTACTTGAGTTGGGGTTCTGGTTTGGAAGAATCTTTTTATTCTCACCCATAGCAGTTGAAGATGTTGTTCTTCTTTTAAGATTGAGTTGTGGTAATGCGATGGTTGGACATATGTGATGATTGGGAACATAGTAAACTTTCGAGGTCATACCTTCCGTTAAGTTATCATAATGTTAATTCTAAGAACAAAATCTTGCATACATTTAGTTTTAGGAAGCACAAACGTGTGCATACACCTCCCTTATACTTAAGTCGTAGCATAAATCACAATAAGTTAGTTGCTTCTAAGTTAATGTTATCAATAGTGGTGAGTATATGATGAGACTCTTATGACTAGGAGGTCATAACAATTAGATAAGTAGTAGACTTAGATAGTCTTGAATGACATCAATTACATCCTGGGAACCCTAGGGGGTGTTAGTGTTGGAATAGAGAAGGAACTAGAAGTGGTTCTAATAGTATGAAATTGAAGACGGTTCCTCTACCAATGAATCTTGGATGTTCGACTGACTGTCTACTTGGTAATCATTTTCATTTAGTGAAAATTGCTTTAACTCAAGATATCAGGATATATCAGAGTAAAAGTTTTGGTAACTTTATCATCATCAGTCAAAGGTTGACAATTCAAGTCTTCTCTGAGCAATTAAGACTTAAGCTAGAGTCTAGTATCTTGCCGTTGAGTGAGGACATCTAAAAGTCAATCGTGCATGTTGGGGTGGTTCAGATTTTTTGGGATGCCACTCATCATAATGATTATAAGTGGCTAAGAGATGCAAGTTAGTCTATTACAAGTTCCTAGTTTAGAATTTGATTCTAAACATAAGGGGAATGTGATCAAAGGGGAAGATAGTAACATCGATTTTTGAAGAACTTCTCCCAATGAAGACAAATGGGCCATTTGGGGAAACACAAATTTTCAGCAAATGCAATTTAGTGTGTTTGGCTCAACACAAGTACTGAATCCAATTTAAAAAGAACTTAGTCATGCAAATCCATAGTTTTCTTAGTTATTCACACACCTGCCAAATGAGTTGACAATAAGGGCCATGCGTGTAGCAGTATTCATTAAGTATGGCAGTAGATGCCTTAATTTTTTTTTCCAAAACCACTTGATAGTAAACAGTCAGTTTGAATGACTGCAAATGCGAGACAATGTCTATCTCATAAATTATTCATTTACTTCGGTAAAGATTTTAACAAAATAAATGTCAGAACTAGAAGTTTCGAGGATATTTTTATCCATTTTCATGGGATTATAAGGATGAACACAGGAATCCATGCCACAATTGATAACTTAGGCATTTATCACTACAAATTAGATTTGAAATATCCCGAAGTTGATGATTAGGCTTGATTACTTACAATTCGGATTTGCATGATGACCTAAAGTTTTCCTATTTATTATCCTTAAAAATCTTATAATTTGACAATGTTTTTGTTTCGATGGGAGTTCTTCTAGGATCTAGACTTAACTTGAGACAATAAAAGATTGATTAGTTGATTTATATTAGGACAATATTGTATATGGGCATGACGAGAATAATGTTTAATCTTGTTGGATGAAATAATCATATGACTTTGAAAGTGGTCTGATTATTGCAGAAGTGCACTAGACTAGTTTACATCGGGTATAACATGATGCCCTAATTGAGAAGGAATACACTTGAGGAATCATTTTTCCAAAATTATTGATCCTGGGGGTTTAATTTCGCATCATCATCAATACTTGAAACGTTCTGTAGATAATTAGGACAACTTTTCTATTGTGATTAACCCATTAAGATGTTTTGCGATTCAACAATGTAGTGGTTGATCATGGAGCCTAATCTTCCAATACATATAAGGATTGCTCACACGAATTGGTCAATTTCATCTGACTCCTTAACAGTCCAGACACTGGAATGTGTAAGACTAATGTCAAATGAATAGAGCATAAGCGCTCTTAGACTAATTCTAGGGATGAAAGATCTCATGATCATTTTATATGATCATTGTAATGGGGTTGGACATTATCAAGCAACATTTCGTTCTTCACACACATTTTTTACAAAATTGTGTGGTGAAGAGGGAGGGAAAAGATGTTGCTAGACAATAGTATAGGTCCATGATTGTGCAAGTCAACTAGTTTATTTCATTGGAGAAGAACGTTGATTACTACCTATACCTTAGAAAGGTAATTCATAGAATCAAGATATTCATTAAATTGGTAACCTTGAAAAGAGCATTCACTGGATCAAGGTATTCATTAAATTGGTAACTTTTGTATCTCATAAATTTTGGACTTATAGATAGTCAGACCTAAGCAAATGAAAGTTTTGTAGGTCAATGAGGATCCTAGGAATTAATTGCTTAGGCTAGTGACATTTTCCAATTAAGTTTGGAAAGTTAAATCCTCAAGAGAGGAAATGTATTTTTGAGGGATGCTTTGTCCGTCCAAAGTTTATGTGTTCAAAGATGACCAGTTGATAAATTTATTACTAAAGTAGAATCACAAAACCTAATATTTTTGGAGATATTTCCTAGTAGATACTGAGTTACAGTAGAAACTCTTCTTTGAAATGTTCAATGAAGATCGGTATCCAATTGAACTGTGAACACTTCAAAAGATATCCTGGGAAATGCATGATTGAATCTATGAGATTGCAAGGAATGTTTGATTATGTACCTCCAGAATTTTAGAATGAGTTGGACTATGTATCATCTTTAGAGGGATGGATGGATGAAAGAAAAGAAATAGTTGTCTAATTGGTGTAGTCAAAGTCTGGTCCGGGAACTGGTTGATATTCTGTTGGGCATAGATAAATTATGAACAAACGGTTCTCAAAAGGTTGTGGAAACTATTAGAGGTATGGATCTAAAATTGGTTAAAAAGTTACTCTTAGAGTGTAAGACTTGTCTTTGAAGACATTTTCTACCAATTGTGAGCTTACCACTATCTGTCCTTAGTTAGCCAACTTAGAATTAGATTTGTAATTTTTCGGTGGTTGAGAGACTGTGTTTGTCAGTGGAGAACTTGACCAATAAACGAATCGGTTTACGATCAAAGACCAAGAAATTAAGTTTGTGGCCTAGTACAATGCTCAAATCAATGGCATATGAGATTTTATGAAAGTTATAACCTCATGCAACTTCATCATGATGAATCGATACCATTGAGAGTGTTCACACCACGAGGAAACTTGCAATCTAATAATTTTTGCTATTGGGCAAAGAACATTGAGTGTTATGACCATTATTGGATGGGTTGTCTTATAACTCGAAGTTAAAGGACATGCATAGGGCTACTTATGGGATAAATAAAGATTCCGATGGATCATGTAAAGGACTACTCGTATTGAATAAGCACTGCTTGTAAAAGTCTTAAATTGATTTCATGTGAACGTTCGTGTATCCACTAATACTCTTATTGGCTAAAGACGAAGTTTTAAAGCCACTTAATGTGTCCAATAACTTCTAAAGAGAAGTTTATGATGTCCATAATACAATAATCTAGTACTGTTAAGAGATGCAAAGAACTTTAAGATGTTTGTGCCTTAGAGTAGGATGTGTCATGGGTTTAGTAATTAAACATTGATAAAATCCTACTAAAAGTGTAGCAAATGCACTTGAAAGGGTTCTTGTGATGTTTGAGACACACTATACCGTTCCCCTAAGTAGAGGACTAAAATTTAGTTGGAATAATACATGACTGATACTCAGTGCGGTGATACAGATCAGGAACTGTGTCTAAGTAGTCATTCTTGCGAAGTACCAAAATCATCCGGGAAGATTAGAGTATTAGGGAAATGTATAAGTTTCCACAATAAGAACAAAGTTTGGAGCTTTTGCCCATACAGTGTAAAGGTGTTTTGATTAAAAATTGAGTAATTTTGGAGTGATAAGCAGTTCAGTGGAGGCATTGGCAACTCACATTCCATAGATGGGATGTAGCTTATGAGAGACTCCAAAGATAACCAAATACATCACAACTTGACTTTATCAGGGATATTGTCACATAGTGTGAGGTTGTTTAGGAATTAAACCCACACACGATCATGAAATTGAAGAAAACAAGAACGAAAAAATAACACAATGATTTGGTTTCCCAGTTTGTTACAATGTGGAACTATGTCTAGGGGCGATACCAAGCTAGGGATTCACTCTTGTATGATAATTTTCGGATACAATGATACAATGAAGGAAACAACTATTTATGATAGTTCAATGGACCTAAGATTGGACCTCATAGAGGCCCATGCATCTCTGCCGCCTCAACTCGACGCGACCGCGTCCATTGTTGATGCGACCGCGTCGCCTTATTCTGCCAGCCTAATCCAGGCACATTCTAACTCGACCGCGTCCTCCCGTGCGTGGTCGTGTTACATGTCACAACTTCGCCAGTCCAAACTAGACTCCTTTTGACGCGATCGCGTCGATCCTCGATGCGGCTGCATCACTTTTTTTGTTTTCAAGCTCCACTCTCAATAACTCCCACTTAGAGGCTGAAATACCTTCAAGTAACCATTTCTCCTCTGTTCTCCTTCTCTTATCTGCTTGGTATCGCCTAGACTCTTCTTCAAGTACCAAGGCCAATTGAAGTTATGCTTAACTTCAATTTCTCTAAGGCCACTGCCTTAGTAAACATGTCGGTTGGATTCCCACTCCCGAGAACTTTTACATGTTGCAAGGTCTTCTTCTCTAACAGGTGCCGAATGTAGTGATTTTTCAACTCAATGTGCTTTGTCCTTGAATGGAAAGTCGTATTGCTAGCCAAGAAAATTGCACTCTGACTATCGTTGTAGAGAACACTATTTTCGTGTTTTTCCCAAGTTCATTCAAGAAATTATGCAACCACACCATCTCTTTTCTCGCTTCCGTAATATCTACGGATCTCAACCTCTGTGGTGGATAGAGCAACAACCTCTTGCAACTTTAATGTCCAAGAAATTGTTGTACTACCATAAGTAAATTCATACCCGGTAGTGCTCCTTCTTCAATCAAGATCATTTGATGCCAAGTCTGAATCAACATAACCAACTAACTTGGAATTTCTCCCATCAAAGCATAATGCTTTATTCGTGGTACCTCTCAAGTACTGCAGTACCCACTTCACAGCTTCCCAATATTGTTTTTCGGATCACCATGAACCGGCTCATTACTCCCACTGCATGCGCAAAGTCCGGCCTTGTACGCACCATAGCATACATTATATTGCCAATTGCTAAAGCATAAGGGACCTTCTTCATTTGGGCACGTTCTTCCTTAGTACTCGGCGACTCCTTCGACAGCTTAAAGTGACTTCCTAACAGAACACTCACAGGCTTCGAATTCTCCATGTTGAATCTTTCCAAGACCTTTTAGACATAATTCGCCTGCGAAAGATACAATCTCCCAGTCCCTCTATTCCTCTCGATTCTCATACCCAAAATCTGTTTAGCTTCTCCAAGATATTTCATGGAGAACTGCTCAGACAACTGCTTCTTCAACTTATCTAGCTCTTTTGAATCAGCTCCTACGATCAACATATCATCAATATAAAATAGCAAGATAAGAAAGCTTTTGTCAAACCTTTTGTAGAAACAACAATGTTGGCATGGCATTTGTGATAACCAATTTCAGCCATGAGGCTGTCGAACTTCATGAACCACTACTTCGGAGCTTGCTTCAACCCATACAAGCTCTTTCTCAACTTGTAGTTCTTCCTTTCTTTTGACTACGAATCCCTCTGGTTATACCATATACAATTCCTCCACTAGATCACCATGAAGATATGTCATCTTTACATTCATCTGATGTAACAACAGGTTCTCTGCAGCAACCATACCCAACACCATGCGAATAGTCATCAGTTTCACAACAGGAGTAAATACATCAGTATAGTCAATAAAAAATCATTGCTCAAACCCTTTCATAACCAGCCTAGCTTTGTAGCGTTTGCTACCATCTTCCTCATTCTTGATTCTGTAGACCAACTTTGTTGTGCAAATCCTTCATTCCCTTGGGAAGCTCACTTAGTTTCCAAATGTTATTTATACTAAGATATGCCATTTCATCTTCCATGGCAGCCTTCCATCTTCGTCTATCATCAACTTGTTCCGCTTCTGCATAGCTCTCAGGTTCACCACCGTCAGTAAGTAATAAATAATAGATAGAAGGTGAATACCTATCAGGTGCATGTCGCTTTCTAGCCGGTCTGTGCAGTGGAACAATATCCTGAGGTGGTGGTGGAGTTCTTGGCTCATCCTCAAGAACCACCTCTTTAGTCTGACCCTCCTTACTTCGACTTGAGTTTGAGAAGTCTAACTCGACTAACTTGGGTTTATAGTTGTCAGAGCTCGATGCCTTCAATACATCCTTGTACATCACCTATTCATTAAACACCACATCTCTACCGCGAATCACCTTTCAGTTCTACTCATCCCAGAGCCTATAACCAAACTCATCGTCACCATAACCAATGAACGTACATTTAACAGATTTAGCATCCAATTTACTTCTATCAATCGGACTAACATAAGCATAAGCTACACAACCAAAGATACGCAGAAAGAACAGGTTTACCTCCTTTCCAGTCCATATCTCCTCCGGCATCTGATTCTCCAGTGGAACCAATAGGCATCTGTTATCAAGAATGCAGTTGTGTTAACAGCATCCACCCAAAACTTCTTTGGCAACCTGCTTTTCAGCCTCATGCATCTAGCCCGTTCATTCAGCATTCTGTTCATCCTTTCTGCTACTCCATTTTGCTGGGGAGTTCCACGCACAGTCTTCTCCATGCGAATCATGTCCTCAACACAGTAGCCTTTTAACTCCTTGAGGTCATATTCACCTATATTATCAGACCTCAGACATTTTACCTTCATCCCTGCCTCGGTTTCTACAATGGCTTTCCACTTCCTGAAAGTGTCGAACGCATTAGATTTACTTTTCACAAAATAAACTCATACCTTTTTCGTGGAATCATGGATGAAGGTTATGTAGAATAATGCTCCTCTGGAGGACGACACAGGCGCTGGTCCCCATAGATCAATGTGGACCAGCTCCAACTTCTCAGTTTTCAAGGCTCTGTTGACTCTTGAGAAACTCACTCGCCTCTGTTTCCAAACACACGATCTTCACACTGGCCAACATCCACAATTTTCAGACCAGGCAGTCTACCTTTCGAGCACATTAGTTTCATCCCCTTCTCACTCATGTGGCGCAACCGACAGTGCCACAAATTCACATCACTTGTTGTGTCTGCAAGATCAATGCAATCTCTGGAATTCGTTGTCATGTACAACGCACCTTCCTTCTTACCCCGAGCCACTACTATAGCTCCTCTGGTAATCTTCCAACTGCTGCAGCCGAATGTTACCATGTAACCCTTCTTATCTAGCTGCCCAACTGAAAGTAGATTCCTCTTCAGTCCGAAAATTTGGAGGACTTCATTCAGCACCAAAGTGGATCCATTCAAGGTCGCAACTCGTACGCTTCCCTTTTCCCATGATTTTCAAGGGTTCATCATCTGCAAGATATATCTGTCCAAAATCGCCAGAAACATAATCATTCATTATATCAACATTTCTACATGAATGAAATGACGCTCCAAAATCCAACACCCAAGACTCCATGGGACTAGACACGCTCAAGACCAACGCATCACCATCATTTTCCTATGTGGTTGCGTTCGTTGTCCCCTTGTCTGCTTAATTCCTCTTATTCTTCTTTGGTGCTTTACACTGATCTCTAAAGTGATCGAACTCGTCACAATTCCAGCACTTGATCGAGCTCGTATCCTTCCTGGATTGGATCTTTCCCCTGGATTTGGACTCTCATTCTGCTATCTTCCCTTCGATCTGCCTCTGTTCTCGGTGTTCAGTGCTGACCTCGAAGTAGATCCTGATTCTTTCCTGTGAATTTCCTCGCTAATCATCAGATCCCTTACCTTGTCAAACTTCAGCTTAGCTTCCGCGGTGCTAACTGTTGTCACTGTGTCGACACAACTGTCTGGCAGAAACGATAGCATAATCAGGGCACCTAGTTCATTGTCAAACTTAATCTCCATCGATTTCAACTACGAGGTAATCTTGTTGAACTCATTCAGGTGCTGCTGCACCAGTGTACCTCCGACATCCTTAGGTTGACAATCTCCTAATTAGATGTACCTTTGTTCGTTGTCGATGGTTTCTGATACATCTCCTCCAAAATTGTAAGCACCTCCCTCATGGACTTTTTTGCAGTCGTGTGATAAGCGATCTCCTTGAACAGCGATAAACGTATCGCGCTCATCGCTTTCCTGTCCAATAATGCCCACTTAGCTGCTTCCATCTTCTCGGGCTTCTCTTTTAGAGGCAAGTGTAGATCTTTACCGTAGAGGTAATCTTCCATCTGCATCTTCCAGAATCAGTAATCAGAACCATCAAACTTCTCGATCAACACCTTTCCTTCCATAGTGATACTCCCTTCGAACCCGGAGCTCTTGATACCAGTCGTTAGGAATTAAACCCACACACAATCACGAAATTGAAGAAAACAATAACGAGAAATACCACTGATTTGGTTACCCAGTTCATTACAATGTGTAACTATGTTTGGGGCGATACCAAGCCAGGAATTCACTCCTGTATGATAATTTTCGGATACAATGATACAATGAAGGAAAAAACTATTTATAATAGCTCAATGGACCTAAGATTGGACCTCAGTTTGAGGCCCACGCAACTCTGCCGCCTCAACTCGACACGACCGCGTCCATTATTGACGCGATCGTGTCGCCTGATTCTGTCAGCCTAATCCAAGCACATTCTGGCGCGACTGAATCCTCTCATGCGTGTTCGCGTTGCATGCCACAACTTCAACAATCCAAACTGGACTCCTTTTAACGCGACCGCGTCCATCCTCGGCGTGGCCGTGTCACTTTCTTCGTTTTTCAGGCTCCACTCTCAACAAGGTGATTATGATATTTATGTGCACTTATAAATTGACGATTCATTCAAAAGTATGTCTGACAAGTTGAGAAATGATTGGTTCTCTCACACGAGTAATCGCCTCTAATGTCGAGTGACATGGGAGATGTGACTAGTATATAATTCATTTAGTTGATTCTATGAGTGTCACCGTAGTACACTAAGTTGAGATCAATGTTTGTTAACATGTGATCGAATTGAATATTTCTTTATCCAGTTATACCTTGTCGTATAGGCAGATATGAGTTTTCTTGAGTTAGACATTGACTTGAGGACATCTAAGGGGAAAACTCATGTTAGGTGTTGAAAAATGCATAGTCCAAGATCTGTACAATGTGTTCAGTGTATAATATACGCTTCCTTTAGGAATATGGCACATTATAACGTACATTTCATACCACATGTGCTTGGGACCAAAAATGGATAATGAGAAATGAGTCTATATTCTCTCATTGTGTGAGATACAGAGGTTTGGATTACATCATATTATATCCTTCAGACTTTTTCATGTACCTTTAGTCTCCATCTCAGTGTTGCTACTTTAACATGTCCGAAATAACCATTGATTGGTTCGGCTATGCGTGACATGTCTAGGAAATCAGCTAGATGAAGAACTAGGGGGTATAAGGAGAAAGGAAGACCATAGTCTTCACAGTTTAGAGATTCACTGACGCCAATTACAATCAAGGAACGTAATAGTGAATGCAAAACAAAGTGATGAATCTGGCATGATCATTTAAAGTTGAAGGGATAAGAAGGCATACTGATTCTTGGCATTGATAATTAGTCAAGACATAAGGAGTTCGTTGTCCTCAAATTCTTGATGTCAAGCTACTGTACACATTAACCAGTGTATAACTCTATTCTCTTGAGATACTCGTTAGTCACACGGTCCATTTACCAGTCTGATCTCGGTGAGTTAGAAAGATCATGCAGGGTTAAGTTTCAGCCCTCATGGGCGAGTGGGGGATGTTGGTTTGACTCGGGCCAGTGGACCCGGCCCAGGTCGCCCAAGTGGGCTGACCCAATTAATAGGAGTGGGTAATTATGGGAGCCCCATATCCCATAATATCTACCCATTTCCCCCCACTTTCTCATAGTTAATACGGGTACATGGTAGAATGTGAGACATGACAAGTTAATATAATGGTTCTCTATAGCGAGAGAAACAAACTGTGAGAGAAATACAGAAAACCTAACGTGATTATTTTCAAGCCGGACATGGCTCTTAAGTCATGAAAAGTAGTGGATTTTCTCTTGTAATTTCCAGCCCGACTAATAGTACAGAACATCGAGGAGGTCGTGGTTCAACCCGTATACAATCCGGAGATCGAACCGCTACAATTATCAAGGTACCCCACAATTTCCATCAGGGACAATATCATACCATGTGGAGGTTGAAGCATCCTAAATCCTTACAGATTCAATCACCTTTTTGTAGTAGGTGTAATGAGAAAATCATTATATGTAACTATGCCCCCATCCGCTAAATATCCCAAAAGTTTTTATTTTTTGAATTTCGTCCCTCATAATCCAATGTATTTTTCAATTTTAGTCCTATAATTCAAAGTTCACTGAAAATCATCACGCCCCAGCTAAAATTGAGGGTTTCAGCCGATGTGGAGACGCATTCGTTACGTGCATAACTTTTTTTTTAATAATTCTCCACATCATAATTAAAATGCCATCATCTTTAAATTGGAGAGGGGAATTAAATCTTGTCTTCAATATAAATGTTGTTTGTCGTGTGAGAAAGAGGGTTACAACAGTAGTCTTGTATTCATCACTTTCCTCGGGGTTCACCACATACGAAACGACTTCACCTTCCACAACCTCTCTCTCTTGGTGACGACCTTTCTCAGGTCTTGTGGTCTCCAAATGATCACCACGTCTCCCGATCCAACTTTTCCTTATACAGAGGGTGAGCAAAACAAACATAGCGGGAGCAAAGTAGTACGCGAAGGTACAACACGAGAAAGTGTACTTTAGCAAGGGAGCATACGTAGGTGTTGGTCACATGGAGAGGACATCTTCAATATTGGAGTAAGGTGTACAGTTTGGAAGCATCTAGATTGCTGATGTGGTAGTAACTCTTAGATATTTCTCTTTGACTATTTCGACTCCTGCTACATGTATTCAACCTCTATAAAAAGGGTTTCATATCTCACTTTGTAATCACTTATAAGATGAAATAAAAGGAACATATTTTCTGCTCCCTATCTCAGAAGCATAGGATTCATCATGGTATCAGTTGTGCGTTGAATCCGATGGCTTGCCTCCGATTAATTTTTCCAGTGTGGTAATTCTACGCTATTGTCATACTCCTAATTGAGTTTCTCCTCCGATTAATCTGTGCAAATTATGGTGTCTCCGTGGAAGAATCGTGATCGTGATTGGCCAGCTCTCATGGCTGGTACTGGTAGATCCTCTTCTTCTTCCACATCTATGGATGTTAATACCTCCGTTCCCGCTGTACCGATGCCTGCGAAAGATAATGATCCATTTTTTCTCCATGGATCGAACCATCCCGGTCTCCTCCTTGTTTCCAGCAAGCTCATCAGAAATAATTTCCTCTCTTGGAAAAGATCGATGACTATTGCTCCAGGAGCGAAGACAAAGCTTGGTTTCATTAACGGTAAAATCAGAAAGTCGACGGAGGATTCTCCAAGCTTTGATCAGTGGAAGAAGGTTGACCTAATGGTTGAATCGTGGATCTTAAATTCATTATCCCCAGAGATTTCTGATGCATTTACTTTGCCGAAACTGCTGCTGACTTATGGAAGAACATATGTCTAGCGCTTTGGTCAAAGCAATGGACCTATGATTTTTCATTTACAACATGAAATCACTTCAATCAAACAAGGTACTAATTCTATTGTGGTATATTTCACAAAGTTGAAGCGTCTCTGGGATGAATTCACTTGTGTTGCACCTCTACCATCAGGTTGTGGTTGTGATTTAGCTAAGGTTGTCCAGGAGTTTGATATGAAGATGAAACTCGTTCATTTTCTGCAAGGATTGAATGAAAGTTATGCTCCTCTTACCAGTCAATTATTATTCTGGCCCTACTCTATATTAACCGCTGCTCACATTATTAATGTCCTTCCTAGTTCCGTCTTGAAGTGGAAGACACCATATGAACTCCTTTATCATAAACCTCCCAATTACATGTCTTTAAAACCATTTGGGTGCCTTGTTTTTTATGCCAATACTAAACCTCATAAGCATAAATGCGACAGTCGATCTCATAAATATATCTTCTTAGGATATGCTTTTGCTCAAAAAGGGTATCACCTTTATGATATTAAGCAACATGAGGCTTTTGTCTCCCGTGATGTGGTGTTTTTTGAAAACAAATTTCTGTATTTTGTTGCCTCTACTCTGACTTCTGATGCTACCACTTTATTTCCCGAATGGCCTGCTTATGCTTATAATGAATCCCCTCGGGCTTCAGATTCTTTGGATCTCTCTCGTGCTTTAGAGTGTTCGTCTTCCTCTCGAGCTCCAGATTTTTCTGCTCTTCCTAGAGCCTCAGAGCAGTTCTCTTCTACTCCCGCCCTTCGCCCAAGCACCTGCCCGAGGACCAAATCGGTTAAACTTTCTGATTTCGTTTGTGACTTTATTGCTACATGTTCTTCTCCCCCTCCATATGTTATTGCTTGCACTGTTGTTGCCAAGGCCTCCCCTGGTAAGCCTTACCCTATTACTACATTCCCTTATTATTCGGCTTCTAATTTCAGCAGTGCTTACATAGCCTTTCTTGCCAAGCTTTCTGATTCTCATGAGCCCACCTCTTATGAGGAAGTTAGTACACATGAAGGGTGGGTTAAGGCCATGCAGCAAGAGGTTGATGCTTTGGAACGAAACAATACATGGGAGATGACTTCTCTTCCACCGGGCAAGAAAGCCATTGGTTCGAAGTGGGTTTTACAAAATTAAACGGAAGGCTGATGGTAGTTTGGACCGATATAAGGCCCGCTTGGTTGCGAAAGGTTACAATAAAAAATATGGGGTTGATTATTACGATAGCTTCTCGCCAGTGGCCAAGTTAGTGACGGTGCGAATGCTCATAGCTCTCGCTACTATGTTTCAATGGCCCTTACACCAACTTGACGTTAATAACGCCTTCTTGCATGGATATCTACATGAAGAAGTGTACATGAAGCCTCCTCTAGGTTATACCAAGGGTCTTCCCGCTGAAGTTTGTAAACTTAAGCATAGTCTTTATGGTTTGAAGCAAGCTTCCCGGGAGTGGAATAACGAGCTATGCTCTACTCTCTTTCAATTCCGGCTGATCCAATCTAAGCATGACCACTGTTTGTTTCTCAAGGCTGATAAAGGGGACTTTCTTCTCTTCTTGTTTACGTCGATAACGTTCTCATCACTAGGTCCAGCATCCGTTTGAATAATCAATTGAAGCTGTTTTTGGATGCCAAGTTCACCATTAAGGACCTCGGTTGTGCTCCCTATTTCTTGGGTATGGAAATATCTCGGAGTTCTACAGGATCCGACTTATGCCAACGAAAATATGTTCTTGACTTGCTCACAGATATGGGCCTCACAGGTTGTAAGCCGGCGGCTACTCCATTTCCTCTTGGCTACAAGTTAACAGCTACTGATGGCGCACTTCTTGATCATCCCCAATCTTATCGTCGACTTATTGGCCGCTTATTATATTTAAACTTAACTAGCCCGGATGTGACTTATGTGGTTCAACAACTAAGTCAATTTGTCAGCACGCCTACGTCTTCCCATTGGGCTGCTGCTTTGCATGTTCTTCGTTACTTGAAAGGCGTTCCCTCTCTCGGTTTGTTTTACCCTGTTGCAGGACCTCTTCATGTCACTGGCTATTGCGATGCCGACTGGGCGTCCTGTAAGGATACTCGCCACAGTATTACTGGCTATTGCGTCTTTCTCGGTTCCTGTCTCATTTCTTAGAAAACCAAGAAGCAAGATTTCTGCTTGCCCATCCCTAAACCTATTACACAATGGGTTGATTATATTACACAAGATTTCTGCTTGCCCATCCCTAAACCTATTACACTTTGGTGCGACAACAGGGCTGCCCTTCACATTACGGCTAATCCCGTCAGCGGACGAAACATCTAGAAATCGATTGTCATCTCGTTCGCGACAAATTCAAAGTTGGGTTCGTTCTTCCGAAATATGTTCCCACTCGTCTGCAACTTGCTGATTTGTTTACAAAGATCATTTGTGGCGATCGTTTTCGTGAGCTGTTGTTCAAGCTGGGCTTGCGCGACTTTCTTCAGTCTCCAGCTTGAGGGAGGGGGGGGGGGGGGGGCATTGGAGTAAGGTGTGCAATTTGGAAGCATCTAGATTGCTAATGTGGCCGTCACTCTTAGATATTTTTCTTTGACTATTTTGACTCCTGTTACATGTATTCAACCCCTATAAAAAGGGGTTCATATCTCACTTTGTAATCACTTTTAAGATGGAATAAAAGGAACATATTTTCTGCTCCCTATCTCAGAAGCATAGGATTCATCATTCAAACCCTACGCAATGGTAGAATTTGCTCGTCAACGTCTTCAAATCATTTGGATTTCGGAGTTTAGGAGAAATGTTTTCGGGATCAGGGTCTATATTTTTTATTTTGCTCGTCAACGTCTTCAAATCATTTGGATTTCGGAGTTTAGAAGAAATGTCTTCGGGATCAGGGTCTATATTTTTTATTATGCCATTTCATTTGCAAAATGTCTTAAGTTAGATTAGATTTAATTTCTTTTTTTTACTTAATTAAGTTAGATTGATTTATTTATTTATTTTTGTAAATCTGATATAAGTTAATGATGTGGCCGTTTTAATATGAGGTGTACACGATTTAAAAAAAAAATGAAACAAAATAAAAAGTTTCACGTAACGAATCAGGTTCCACATCAACTAAAACCCCAATTTTTCAATCGGCATTTGATGATTTGTGGCTAAAATGCGAATTTTGAATTAAATTGGACAATTCAGAGAATTATGGTACGGATTTAAAAAAGCAAAAGAATTTAGAATATTTAGATGAGGACGAATAATGATTTTTTTGTAAGACATAAGATTGATGACATAGGACAAGTTCAAATATTCAAGAAACAAATATTCTCTCAAGAAAAGAAGGAAATGATTAAATAAAATGGGTCTAAATAGTCTTTATAAGCAGTCTCATATATACATAATGAGAATAAAGTATATTGAGTGAAAGGTGTATGACGTACAATAAAAGGACCTTAACGAATTCTACAACAGATGAAAATACGCAAAAACGTGAGTGGAAAGCCCCTCAAAATCCCAAGAAATAAAACTTTTAAGAAATTTAACCCCAAAAAAAATCTTGTTCAGACATGGTTTGTAGCCGTTCCATTCTCATTTCAAGCAGTGAGGCTATACTTTGTTTTTCTGCTTCTCATTCTTCTCTTGGAATTTGGGACCTGTTGGCAACTACATTTATTTCATTAACAAGAAGAATACATGTAAAATTACCAGATTATTCCAGTGTACCACAGAAATATTAGCAGTGAAACTGAATTTCCTCGCTAAAATCACTTTTTGCGGCGAATAATATTTGCGACATTAGCAAAGCTTGCTGCTAAGTTTACTTAGCTGTGAAAATATATTTCTCATCGCTAACTTTGGCGACCGAATTTATGCCTATATATTCGCGGCAAGGTTAATTAGTGACAAAATCATTAAATTTCATCCCAAACCGGAATATTTTTTAATTAATAGATAATTTCAGTCTAGATTATATATCAATTAGCAGCGAAGTTCGCAGCTAAAGTTTAGTGCACATAAAACATACCTAGTCCGTTAGCCTCAGATGTTCGCATGATCCTGAGTCTTTTGGCAGTGCTGAGAAACATCCTAAATGGAGATCAAACAATGCAATGTCAGCATTAGATCAACTTATAAAATTTGAGTTAATTGGATTTGAAAAACTTAAGTTATAGATTTAATATTGATCTTACATCATTTGATTTCATCAATCAAACATTTAAATTGGCCCTACTTAATTTAATTAACAGGTGATGATCACAAATAAAGCAATCCAAGGACATGCCAAATATTGGATCATGTCTTGTTTATGTACAATTCTATTTCGCAGGAGATAGTCTATATTATCTCCTCTCAAGTAGCTTGTATCCTTCACATTTGAATAGATTTGTAACAATATATATATTGATATGACTATGTGAACAGTCTCCTACAGTATAAGATTAAGTGTCTACATACCCCCATGGAACGTCGCCCACAAGCATCCAGTCGCCTTCTCTATCTTCATATGTTAGCACGAAATCAGATGATCCATCCAGAAGCTTCGAAGATTGTTCCTTACCTCCACCTGCTTCAGATGCAAATGTATGATAAGACGATCATGTCACAACTACAAATTTTACATATATAAACAAATAAATGATCAATCAAACATAGTATTTTCCTCAATGGGAAAATTTCTATTTTGTCGATGTATTTGATTTTGGTGCACTAAGTTCACGAATTACAAAAATATAGTACTACCTAGCTTTCTACTCTATGCACATGTGGTCCTTTTTGCTCGGAATTGTTGACGTGGCATTAGATATCCAGCAACTAGTCAACAATTTTAAAGGCCACATCATCAATTCTGCTTCGAGTCAACAGTTTCAAAAAAGAGGACCATGTACACAAAGTTGAAAGTTAGTGTAGTACTTTTACCATTGGTGAGCAAAAACGAATAGGGTTGTACATAGACAATCAGCTGAATCCCAATTTTTGCTGGCCTCAATCGAACCTAGGTGGTCTAGTGTTTATAAAGGAGCCTACCGATCGATTGAGATGGCTTAAAGAACATCTCCTCCAACGCGTTCGCCAAAGTTTTGTAGCTCTTGTGAGCATTCAAATCCACCTTCCTTCCAATAGGCAATCCATCCATGTTCACCTTCACAAATCCAAGATGGACTCTTTCCTTAACAACAGGGTTAGTTTTGTCATTTCCATGGTTGCTTTTCTTGTTCGAGTTCTCGTCGTTTTCGTTCCCGCCAACTCCCTTGTCCTCCTCAACATTTGAAGTCTTGGCTTGGTTAAACAAGGTGTTCATCCTGTATGCCCTTATAGGAGGCCATCCAACAACCTGGCTGCTAAAAAAATAAAATTGATCCCATTAATTTTATGGATATTTATTTGTAGGCTTTTAAAATCAACAACATTGAGATTGCTAGGAAATTAACTTTGATAATGGGAAGGAGAAATGAAGAAAAGAATGAAAAGATACACAAATTGTTTACCCACTTCGTCAAAGAACTGATTAGGTCTGGGAGCACTACCAAACAAGTGTTTTTCAATAATTTGAGAAAGTTACACACACATGTGTGGAGCTATTTAAAATAAAGAGAAGTAGCCCTAGAAAAATCACGAAGGATCTTAACCCCTAGCCAAATTTTCAAATCACAATGGTGTGTTTGTTATGGTTTGCCCCAATAGATTTAGGGATCAAGTTAGGTTCAGTTTTCTCCAGAAGATTTTTATAAAAAGAACCTAGAGAAATAGTTCAAATAAGGCTGAAAAATATATAGAAAGAAGTGGTCCACAAAACTTTTAGACATATTGGTACTAGTGAAATGATGCAAAAAAAGAACCATTGTAAGTTTTTATAATCAACAATAACGGATACTTCTATATGCAATAGGAAATACTCTATCCCTCCCGAATGAACTTGCATACTTCTCTGATCGGGGTGTCCCACCCCTTTTGCACACTTTCTATTTCACGAAATAAAACTTTTACATCTCTACCTCACATTAATCACATAATTATAAATCTAACATCACATAAAGGTAAAAACAGATTTGACTAAGTCAACATTTATCAAAAAACAATTTTTCTTAATATGTGTGTCGGGAGCCAGCGCAAGTTTATTCGGGACGTAGGGAATACTATATAATACATATAAATAGAAGGTGAAACATCATTCTATGGAGATTAAAATACAAATACTCCCACCCTACGGGTTAACTTTTCCTACTTTCCATTTCGTTCCGTCCTACTTAATTTTTCATGTCCTTAAAAAGAAAATTTCTCTCACAATCTCCACGCTCAATCTTCACCTTTAAAAAAGTTAAAGAAAAAGCAAAATTTATTTTTTCTTAACATTCATGCTCGTGTCGAAGAACTCAAATAATTTTAATTAAGACAAAATCACCAACTAAGAGTAGCCAAGAGGAACATTATACAAGACAGAAAAAGTAAACAAGTAACTAGCAAGAACTGGGCACATCCAAAACAAAAAAATGAAGCAAAACACAGGCACGCACGCTTACACATAGTGACAAAGACAGATATTTTTTATTGCCGAAGAAAAAATACTCTTTCTTTCCTAAATACTAGTTGTTTTATTCTTTGTGACAAGACTAAAGGATTCTTCAAATTGACAAATATATATCCTAAATTTCTTTTTTTTAATTTCCTCCCAATAGATCATCTAATTTGTTGAAATATATTAATATCGAAAGAAATGTGATTATTTAACTAGAATGAGTTGTTTTTGTTTTCTTAGAATAAAATAATTATTTACAAATAGGAAACAGAAAAACAGTATACCTGACAGCAACAGAAGCAGATCCTTGATCAGCAGGAGCAGGAGCAGTTCTTTCCCTCTTAGTACCAGCAGATGCAAATCCATTAGGAAAATCCTTAGCAGTTAATATCCTTCCGTACTCACCCCATGCACAACCACCCTTTGCCTTCTCCACCACCGCCCCACCGCCGCCAATACTTAAACCCAAACCCAACTCGAGTGATGTTTCATTTGGCATTTCTGTCCCACCGCCGCCAACAGATTGTTCCATAACATAAAAATGTAGCAACAAAAGAATACAGAGAAGAGAAATAAGCAAGAGATGTAGGGGAAGAATGCAGTAGTGTTGGTTGTTGAGAGAGAGAAAGGGAGAGGGAGAGAGAGTGGAGAAGGGTGGGGATAATGTAATGGCGGGTGGGAAACAAGATGGTGGAGATAGTCATGATGGTGGGACCCATATGTCTGCCACCACTGTAACCCCCTTTTTCCTTCGACACTTTTTGATCCCACATAGGCCCAGATTTTTTTTATTTTTACATATAAATTTCGTTTGAGTAATTATTGCGTAGTATGATCACACGTCCGACGAAATACATTTTTATAGAAAAAAAAATAATATTTTTATAGATAAAAGTGATTTTTTTTCACAGTGTGACAGTCTAGCACAATTTTTTGTCATTTCCTTTTGTGAAAGCACATATATAGGGGTGTTAAAATTTGACACAATTTGATAGCATGACACAAACTCGTACGATAATTTTGAGTTTGAGTCGAAGTCTATTAGATTCGGGTCATTACGAGTCAACTCGATAGGACACAATAATATTCGGGTCATATTGGGCTAACTCGATAATGACTCGATAAGATTTTTTAAATTATTACTCCCTCCGTCCCGGCTTAAGTTTCCTACTTTGATCGGGCACGGATGTTAAGAAAAAGTAAATTTTGTGGAATCTTTTACTTTATTAAAGGTGGAGATTGAGGGTAGAGATTGTGAGATTAATTTGCTATTTATAGGTTGGAAAGTTAAGTTGGGACAAACAAAAAGGGAAGTAGGAAAGTTAGAGCGGGACGGAGGTAGTACTTGTTAGTAATAATATTGCATCATCTTTGAATTTAAAACTTTCAAAATGATGGAGGCTTTAGTTCTCAAAAATCTTGTTGGAGCTTGACTTTAGTGAACCTAACATATTAGCAAGGTAAGTAAATTTATAAATCATGGTGCTTATAAAATTCTATTAATATTTTTTTTTAGGAATAATATTTATTTGTTAAGGTTGGATTGATTGATATAGTAGAAAAAATTTACTTGAAGACGAGTTTTAAGACATGAATGATCCTAGTTGTTTAGAGGAAAAATGTTGAAATAAAAAATAAGATCAAATAATCAAATTATCTGGCCGCATGTGGGGTGAACGACAGGCAAATTCACTTGCCTCGCCAGTCAATATGGCTCTGGCGTTGTGGAGAGCGCCGAGGGTGGAACTACACCGCTCGCTACTCTAGCCGAATTCATACTAAACGACGTCTGAGGTCTCGATTTCTACAATGTCACTCACGTTCGACTGCTACAAATTTAGCAAGCAAAAGAAGAGAGACCTTCTACAAATGTGAGAGATACTTGGTTGAGGAATACTATAGAATTGGCGGATTATTGGAAGAACGAACGAATGAAAGTTTCAAATACATATTTCAAATTATAAACATTGTAAATTTTACCAATGATATTTCACACTCATCAGTAGATTAATCGCGTGAACTCAGCTCTGAGTGTGTTAACAATAAGGCTGGATATTTAGATAGATAGATATATATATACACACCATAGTTGCCAAAGGCGGAAAACGAAGGCGAAGCGGTTTGGGGCCGCTTAAGCACCGCCTAGGCGGCGCCGAGGCAGTACCTAGAGAATCCCTCCTTTTAAAAAAAAAAATTACATGCCTATGTTATAGGTTTATACTTATAGTGGGTCAAACTTCACTACAAAGGTTCATATAGTTAATTAAGTATGCAAGATGGAATGAAAAGAAGGGGTGATGGATGAACTTGAAGTGTGGGGGGGGGGAGGGTTTTAACATATATGTTTCATTTTTATGCCATTGGAATGAGTAGGGTGGGAGTTTTAACTTTTAAAATTATCTTTTAATTTAATTAATTGTCTCAAATTAAAAAACGACGACGTTTTCAATAAAAAAAAATAAGACAAAAAAAAAAAAAAACAACAAAAAGAAAAATAATGCCTTGGGCTGCCTAGCCCCAAAAACTCCTAAGGGAGCCCAGCATGATCGGAGGTGGGTTGGAGGCACCTAGCACCTAAGCGGCCGCCTAGATCGCCTTTTGCATCAATGATATATACACACAATTGAATATCCCCAAATTTTGGTTGTATTTGTTATGGTCAACTCAATCTCGCACACAAACAACACACAACTGTATTAAATGAAAAACAATCAAGAAAATCGGCCACTTGCAACCGAACCAAGAACAGGAAGAAAAATGATGAACACAGGATCTCTACATGGTTCGATCAATGTGATCTACATCCATGGAGGTTCTATATACCTCAATTCACTCCACTAATCAATCAATTACAAGAAATATCCAGAAACACCAGAAACCCCAATTCACAGCTTGAATTGAGCAGAAAACCCTAGCATTCTTATTCTCTTGATTGACTAATGTTTACAGAGGGAAAGATACGTCAATTAGCTCGCAACTACAAGTGTTTAAAATGTATATAAATGCCGGAGCCCGAATCAGGGAGTTGAGGAAGTTGTAATCAATTTTGACTCAAGAACTCAAAACTGCTGCCGCGGGCTTTTTACAACGGTTTCTCATGCAACGGTATAAAACTGTTGCGAATGGCAGTTATAACAAACTCGGACCCGGTTTCCCTTTTAACCTCTTTTCTGAACTGGTTAAAATCCGGTTCTCTGAACCGGTTCCTTGTATTCCAAACCCGGTTCTGGAATCCTCAAAACCTCTACTACATTCCATAAACACTTGATGATATTGAACTATTACCTACAAATCTCCACCTCAATGAACTCAAGTGTATATCATCACCTCAACCTGCCTTGCTTTTTTATCCTTTTAATCACATCGTTCAAGCCTAATTAGGCTTGAGAAATGAATCATCTTACTCCCAGGCACTGCTTTGGTTAAGAAATCAGCAGCATTGTCACTTGTATGGACTTTTCTAACCTCTACAGTCCCTGCATCAATCACATCTCTTGCAAAATGCAACCTGACATCTATATGCTTGGATCTTTCATGGAAAGTTTGATGTTTCACCAAATGTAGTGCACTCTGATTGTCACAATATATAGTCACACACTCTTGCTTTATCCCCAGGTCCTTCAGAATACCTTTCAACCACACAGCTTCTTTGATTGCCTCTGTCAAAGCCATGTACTCAGCTTCTGTAGTTGATAAAGCTACCACTGATTGATGCACACTTCTCCAGCTAACTGCAGTACCATATAATGTGAAAACATATCCTGTGATTGACCTCCTAGTATCAACATTACCCGCAAAATCAGCATCTGCAAAACCTTCCAAAAGGAATAGACATGCTTGCCAGTTTCTGAAACTTCAAACCCAGATTGACTGTCCCCTTTAGATACCTTAACACCTGCTTCAAAGCCTCCCAGTGAGCCTTCCTTGGATTTGACATATACCTGCTGACCAAAGACACACAGTATGCTAAGTCTGGTCTACTGCATATCATTCCATACATTAGAGTTCCAACTCCACTAGCATAAGGTACATTTCTCATGTATCTCACTTCTTCTGCTGTCTTAGGACTCTGTTCCTTTGATAGTCTTAGTTGTTGACTTACTGGAATACTCAGTGTTTTAGCCTCATGCATCTGAAATCTCTCCACCACTTTCTGTAGATAATGCTTCTGAGACAACCATAAACTTCCAGCAGCTCTGTCTCTGATTATACTCATTCCCAGAATCTTCTTGGCATCCCCTAAGTCTTTCATGTCAAATTCAGAACTCAAATTCTGCTTCAGCTGATGTATTTTATGTGAGCTCTTGCTTGCAATAAGCATGTCATCCACATACAGCAACAAATATATAGGATCAACACTTGTACTTCTATCAAAATAAACACAACTATCATACAAACTTCTAACAAAACCAGCTTTTAACATAAAATCATTGAACTTCTTATTCCACTGCCTTGGACTTTGTTTCAACCCATATAATGATTTCTTGAGAAAACATACTTTCTCTTCATTTCCTGGAATCACAAACCCCTCAAGCTGCTTCATATATATGTTCTCAACTAAGTCTCCATGTAAGAAAGTTGTTTTTACATCCAGCTGCTGTAACTCCATATCCTCTTGTGTCACCTTTGACAAAAGTAGTCTGATTGAACAATGTTTCACCACAGGAGAGAAAACCTCATTGAAATCAATACATTCCCTCTGAGTAAAACCCCTTGCTACCAATCTTGCTTTATACCTTATCCTGTTTGAGTCTCCAGCTTCAACTTTCTTCTTGTAAATCCATTTGGAACTTACCAGCTTCTACCCATTTGGTTTATCCACTAGTTTCCAGGTGCCATTCCTTTCCAAAGATTCCATTTCCTCCATCATTGAACTAATCCAGTATTCACTTTCATCACCAATAACTGCTTCCCTGAAATTTTTTGGTTCATGGTTTTCTATGTCTTCAGCAATACTAAGTGCATAATGAACATTTCCAGCCTGTCCATAAAAGTCAGGTTTCTGGATTTGCCTCCTTGGTCTATCTCTGGCAATGCTGTAGTCTCTCAGGTTTGGATTTCTGGGTGGGGTGTCTTCTTCTTCTGAAGAACTATCACTAGAGTGATCAGCCAAGTTTTCACCTCTATGTATTCCATGATCCACCTGAGTCTCCACCTGAACTGATACCCTTTCTGATTCAGAGCCTTCATCATGTTTTCCTTGATTTCCAGAGAAATGATATCCCATAATTGATTTATTGAACTTTACATCTCTGCTGATCATCAGTTTCTGATTCCCAGGTTCCATGCACCATAACCTGTAACCCCTGATTCCCTCTGGATATCCCAGAAACACACACATGTATGCTCTAGGATCAAGTTTATCTGATCTCATGTGAGCATAAGCCAAACATCCAAACACCTTTAATCTTGAGTAATCTGGAACTCTTCCATTCCATACTTCTTCTGGTGTTTTGAACCCTAGAGTTGATGTAGGTGATCTGTTTATTAGGTAACATGCTGTGTTTATTGTTTCTCCCCAAAACACCTTTGGCAAACCAGCATCAATTAACATACACCTTACTCTTTCAAGGACAGTTCTGTTGAATCTTTCTGCCACACCATTCTGTTGTGGATTCATGAGGAATGTTCTGTGTCTAGTAATTCCCCTTTCATTACAGAAGGTTGTGAACTCAGTAGATAGATACTCTAAGCCATTATCACTTCTTAAATGCTTGAGTTTCTTTCCCTTCAAGGTTTCTATTTGAAGCAATCATGTCTTAAATTTAGTGAAGGCATCACTCTTGTTTCTTAAGATGAACACACATACTTTCCTACTGAAATCATCAATAACAGACATGAAATACTTTCCTCCTCCATGAGTTTCAGTTCTGGATGGTCCCCAGATATCAGAGTGAACATAATCTAGAGGTTCTTGAGTGATGTGAATCCCTTTAGCAAAAGGAAGATTCTGTGATTTGCCTAATGCATATTTGTCACAGAATTCAAGTGTCTGGTTTCCAACCTCTCCTATTATACCTCTTTTGGATAGCTCTTTCAATCCTCTTTCCCCAATGTGTCCTAACCTCTTATTCCACAGGGTTAGATCATCCTTACCCAAAATATTCCCCACATTCTCAACCACTGGTTTTCCTATCAAAATAAACAATCCAGTGTGTTGTCTTCCCTTGATTACCATTTATTCTCTTTGGTTATGTGTAATTGGCCATCCACAGACTTAAATTCACACCCAGTAGCAATTAAAGATCCTAGGGAGATCAGATTTCTTTTAAGTCCAGGCACATACCTTACATTTGTAATTTTTCTTGTAACCCCATCAAACATATTGATGCTTACTGATCCAGTGCCTTGAACTCTGCAGGATTGGTCATTTCCCAGCAGTACACACCCTCCATCTTCTTTCTTGAGGTTTTGGAACCATTCTTCATGAGGACACATATGGAAGGAGCAGCCTGTGTCCAGTACCCATTCCATCTCCATTTTTTACTTAGTAATATTCAAGACCTCTGGTGTGTCTTCTTCATGTTCCACTGTAGCAGCTTCTGCACCCTGGCCTTCTTTCTTTTTCATCTTCTGTGGGCAATCTTTCTTTAGATGCCCTATTTGTTTGCACTTGAAACATTTCCTGTTTTCTATCCATTCTCCAGGTTTCTTTGGAGCAGTGTTGCCACTTTTAGGATTCTTTGAGGTTTGGCCCTTCTTCTTTTGGTAATTCCTCTTGAACTTGACATTCAGTCCTTCACCAGATTGAGTTACCTTCTTGTCTCCTTGATTCTGCAGGCATTTGGTTTTCAAGGCAGTAATTATTGAGTCATAACTCAATTTATCCTGCCTCCCAAACATCAAAGTATCTTTGAACCCTTCCATGGATCTTGGTAGAGCATTTAATACCATCAAAGCTCCGTCATCATCCTCCATAGTTACCCCAAGATCTTCCAGCTCATCAAGAAGTTTTGAAAACTCATCTAATTGATCAGAAATGTCTTTTTCCTCCACCATTTTGAAAGCCAGCAACCTCTGTTTGAGAAACAGTTTATTTGATACAGACTTGGACTGATATAGGTCCTCCAGTTTGGTCCAGGCCTCTATTGCAGTCGAGCACCTTGAAACTTCCCTCAATGGCTTATCTCCCAGGCACAAGATGATTAAGCTCAAAGCTTTTTGATCCATTTCTGCATATTTGGGCTTCTCTGTCTCTATCCATTCACTTTCAGGCTTGAGAGCACCTACCAGCCCGTTTTGAACCAGAATAGCCTTCATCTTGATCTTCCAAAGGTAGAAGTCATTTCTCCCTGTGAATTTGTCCAAATCCATCTTCATTCCTGACATCCTTATCTGCTGGTTGCGTGAGAATGCTTCCCACAGACGGCGCCACTTGTTATGATCAACTCAATCTCACACACAAACAACACAAAAATGTATTGAATGAAAAACAACCAAGAAAATCGGCCACTTGCAACCGAACCAAGAACGGGAAGAAAATGATGAACACGGGATCTTTACGTAGTTCGATCAATGTGATCTACATCCACGGAGGTTCTATACACCTCAATTCACTCCACTAATCAATCAATTACGAGAAATATCCAGAAACACCAGAAACCCCAATTCACAGCTTGAATTGAGCAGAAAACCCTAGCATTCTAATTCTCTTGATTGAGTAATGTTCACAGAGGGAAAGATACGTCAATTAGCTGGCAACTACAAGTGTTTACAATGTATATAAATGCCGAAGCTCGAATCAGGGAGTTGAGGAAGTTGTAACCAAATTTGACTCAAGAACTCAAAACTGCTGCCGCGGGCTTTTTACAACAGTTTCTCATGCAACGGTTTAAAACTGTTGCGGATGGCAGTTATAACAAACTCGGACCCGGTTTCCCTTTTAACCTCTTTTCTGAACTGGTTAAAATCCGGTTCTCTGACCCGGTTCCTTGCATTCCAAACTCGGTTCTGGAATCCTCAAAACCTCTACTACATTCCATAAACACTTGATGATATTGAACTATTACCTACAGTATTCTTTGAAAAAACTGCGGAAATTACTTTGGTAATATATTTTGGCTGGTTAGCATTTCTCTCCTTACAAACGACATTGATGTATGTCTTTCATATAAAGGTAAACATAATTATCTTTGATCTTTAGCCCAAATATCTTTCCATATTTTGATTTCGGATACCTTTCACTAATCTTTAGCATATATATGTCATATATATGATATATTTAGCATATCTTTCCATATAAATGGTTGATTGACCATTTGGGCTTAATATCTTCTCTGATTTTATAGAATATCTTTTCATATAAATCAGATATTTGACAACTTGGGCGGCATATTTTCGTTGATTAGAGTGGAACTTAATATTCGGGTTTGAATCTCTTTAGCTTTGGCAAAAGTTAAGTTGATCTGCAGAATGAAAAGGCGTGGTTTTTATAAACAGATCATTGCTTTAAACAGTAAAACGTTTTTTTCCAGAAATGGCAGGTGATTTTGGGTGGAAAAACTCCAAAGTTGCTAGTTTGGGGCGGTTTCGTTATTATATTAAGTAAGATTACAAAATAAAAAATGCTAAAATAAATAATTAAGAATTGAGAAACAAAATAATTTATTATAATTAAGCGGAGATTCTGCCGGATGGGGATAAGGCGAGGAGCATGGATCTCCTCCCTATACCATCCCGCTTAGGAAAAGCAGAAAACCCCCATCCCCGCTCCCACCCTGCTATCATTGGGTAATCATCTTAGATCCCAACAAGTATTTTGTCCTCAACTGGAATTTCCTTTTTGTAGTTTTTCAAACGTTTTAATGTCATAAATCCCTGAAATCTGGGTCGTGGATGAACCCGTAAGTTTTGTGGAGTTTTTCCATAAAAAGATATTGCTATTTATTTGGAAATGTGATGCTTGTTTCAAAAAAATATATTAGTGTTTATGCTAAAAGGTATTACTTATGTTGAAGAATATATCATGCTAAAAAGATATTAGTTCTTTTGATGCATTTTTTTTCTAAAAAAATAAAATAAATTATGTATTTTTTATATAAAATAGCATTCTTATTTTCAAGCTGTTTTTTTTTTTTTTTCGTATAATATGCCAAGCTTCATTTCACTATTTTAATTTCACACTAATTAATATGCAATAAGTCAAAATACAAAATTCAAAAAATGACTATTTGATGGTTGATTACTTGGATTAACTTTGTGTATTTTACATTTTGTTTGATTTTATTTTTAAATATATATAGGCTTGGGGTATAATTTTGGGTGTATGTAAATATATATAATTTCTTTTGAACAAAAGGAGAATCTTATTACTTAACTTGAACGTACATCATTAAGTACAAGATTCTCGATCCAATCAGGATATTCATGCCCCATCCTCACATGGAGTAGCAGAAGAAAAATAAAAATGCATCGACACATGACAGAGTTACATTTATGCGACATATGTTCTACACTCAGAAAATCATCTTCTTGTAGTAGACTCTATATCTCATCCACCAGAAGGTCATTGTAACCCAAAAGACTCCCCTGCCTCGTCACTGCATCCACAGCAAACAAAGAATCTGAAAAAAAAAAAAAAAAACTCTCACATTATCATACCCACAATCCACTGAGAAATGTATCCCATTCTTTAGCCAAAACCAAGCCAGGATTCCTAACCTAATGACAACCCAAAGCAACATAATTCCCCATACCATCATGCAACACAATCCCTACTCCATGCAATTCCTCCTCTCATCAAAACCAGCATCAACATCGAGCCTTAGCTCTATAGCTAAAGGCTTCTCCCATCTGCCGTCAGACGTACCTGATTGCACATTATTAGGTATTTGAAAGGCTCTAATCCTAACCCTTAATTACCGCAAGTGTACGGGTGTAGGTGTATATAGTGGAAGTCTAGGTCAATCCATAGAGAATAAGTTCACATAGTTCGATACCCAAATTATCTAGGACTATCCTAACTAGGCACTAGAAAGTTGGAAAGATTGATTCATTATTAAACTAGATTGCATATAACTATTAAATGAATTAATTGACAAAAAGGGATTTCAATTAAAGAGTGTGTATCCTATGTTGTCGATTTCAGGAATTACGCTAACGATGATTAATCTCTAACTTTTAAACCAGTTTTAATATCTATTAGGCGGCTCTTCGATCTTCGTCTCGTCTTGCTCATTAATCCTTGCTCTCATGCCTTCTACTCCGATGTATGTAAAAGTATGAGAAATTATGATCCCCTCTTTAAAAACTCGAACATATGCCTCTATTTATAAGTTGAGGTTAAAATCCTCAGGAGATTAGGATGAAAATCCTACAAAAATCCAGATTCCCATAAGAGCACATTTTGGCGCGACTGCGCAAGAAGTGACGCGGTCGCGTTGGGCTTCACAGCTTCAAATGCATTAACCAGCCTTCTTTTGACGCGACCGCGTTGCCTTTTAGCGCGGTCGCGAGCTTTGCACCAATATGCACGATTTAGCTCCTTTTTTACGTGGCCGCGTCCAAACTTGGCGCTGTAGCGTTGATTCTTCAACGGATTGGGCTTTGACTGTTGGCCCAATGTGGATCATTTTGTCCCTTCTTCGACTTGTTTCTTCATGTACCTTCGTAAAATCTTCTTTTTAGCCTAAAAATCATTAGAACTCTACAAACAAGCCAATACACGTCAAATGGCCCAATATATCAAATATGAACAATTCTCGACCAATTATGCATGCAAATGTTACAAAATAAACACTTAAATCGACCTACATACATGCATACATAACGTGTATCAGTATTGCAACATCATCCCTAAATCCCTAACATAACTCTCCACCCAACTCTATGTTGGCTCTCTCCAGAAAGAAACCTCCATGTTGTGCCATTTACAAACGCCCTCCACACTGCCCAAGTTGAAACTGAAAAAAACCCAAATAACTCCTCCCATAATAAACCATTTATCGTCACCACATGTTCTAAAGGAGCTATCCAAAAGCATCTTCAGCATATTCCAAAAACAACAACCTTTCAAAAATTCTTGACCATACTACAAAAAATAGTCCATGCATATTAATACCCAACACGTCTCACACAAAGCACAAACTAGAGAAATAGAAACATGACGAGCATGCAAATTAACAGTTAGACTAAGGAAATCACCAGTGCAGCAAGCAACCGAAGCAGAAGTGGAGCAGGAATAAACACTCAGTAATCTTGCTCCTACTACTGCAGACTTAGTTCAAACTGCTGATGGAGTAACCACCACTGAAGTAACTCCAAATCCTCAAACAATTAAACAAACTAAAGATGAACAACTTCTAAATTATGAGGATAGCCCGTTTCATACTCCTTCCAAGAGTAATCTAGATGAGGAGGAAGACTATCTAGATGAGGAGGAAGACTATCTTCTGGAAAATGAGACTTAGAAACTGGTACAGAAAGAGATGGAAGAAGCAATGGCTAAGGAGAAAGCTTATGCTACTTGTACTGAAGTAAGTGCATCAATTGAAGCAGCAACTCAAGCCATGGATGCAGAAGAAAGATTCGCTAAGGAGCAAGTAGATGCTACATGTACTGAAGCAGTAGTCGCTCGCCAATAGAGGAACAGGGTGATTTGTCTAAGGAGAAGGTAGATGTTGATTGTACTTATGCAAACATCACAAATTAAGGAGCATCTCAAGACAATGAAGATGTTTGCAGTAGAAATTGAGCTGACAACGCAACCTACTGAACAACCCTCTGGACCAGTTGAGGGGGAACAACAACCAGCTGAAGGGATGCAGCAACATGAGCAGGCCACTACTGATAGTGTGCCAACTAACCCAACTCATGAAGAAAATGAAAATGTTGCTGCTAGAGCATAAGAGAATCTAGAAGAAATTAAAATGCAAAAGGCTCCCTCCCTAACAACCTCAACTCTAAGCAGTCCAGGAGTTACTGAAATCCGAGGGAGAAATCGATAAATTTCTCCTGAGGAATATCACTCACAGAAGCGCCTAAGGCACCTTTCTGTCGTAGCACAAAATGTAGAGAAAATGCAAAAGAGATGAGAAGAAAAATCTCTTGAGAAGGAAAATGAGGTCATAATTGGGATTCAACAATTTCACGTGGACCTAAATCTGCAAATAACTTATGCCATGTAGGAATTGATTGAACGATTTGACCGTACATTTTTTTCTACTGAGCAGTTAGTACATCATCTACGCAAGGCAATGACCAGTAATGCTTCTGGGGTCATCAAAGCTCTTGGATCCGTTTGTGAAGCAATAACTTTACTTCCAATGAGCATGAAGGAAGTGAAGAACCAATTCATGAATGAAGCATGAATTGAGAGGGAATGGATGGAAGAAGAATGGAAGTAGGAGACAAGCTGAAAGAGCATAAGAATGGACTACTGTCCTAATAGGAAGAAATCTCCCAGCTTCGGTAAGAGAAAGAAGATGACATATCAATACTGGTTAATATCCAAACATTGCTAGAAGCTCATACTAGGATCAATATTGATAATGTTAAAAAGGGAAGAAGAGGAGAGGATAAGGCGTGCTGAATGCCAGTACAGAGAATAACAAGAATAGTTTCTCGTTGAGCAAAGAAGACAGAAACAGGAGGCAAAGGAAAGGATAGAGAGTGGAAAGATCGTGAACAACCAGAACTTGAGAAATCCATTCATGATTTACAAGCACGAATGAAGAGCGTACTTGAATCATCTACTGCTAACCTGCATGAGATCTATCTTACTATAGAAATGGTCCCTCCTGATAAGCCTTCTTACTCACAACAGCCTGCTACCCCAAGAAGACAGGATGTCATTCCAAATATGTCAATTCCCTAGAAATATGAAGATTGGTTGCTAAGCTGCTCACAGCAGGACTTAGAGGATCTTCGAGCTTATCAAATCATAACAAGGAAAAATCCTTCAGCATATAAGATTGATAGATGGAGAATGGCTAAAATTCTCAGATATTTTGAGTACCTACTGGATGAAAGGAAGTACAATAATGTCGAAGGGATTACTGGACATCGATTGCAGGCTACTCAAAAGACCTACATGTCGGTAGACTTTCATTTAGATCAAGCTTAGAGGAGCGAAATGGAAACATTACAAAATATCCCCTATTAGTGGAATGGTGGTTAATCGAAGATCTAACACCAGATGTGCAGTACGAGTACATGAAATTCGAACAGAAAATGTACTCTGAATGGTGGAGATACACTGAGAATGATCCTAAGAGATCTAGAAAGAATAAGGATCTGAAAGAAGAAGATAGAGCAAGAGGAAGAGGCAACAAGTATGTCAAACTGCAGTGCAAGGAGCGTCACTAGAAAAATAATAGAATTGCTACAAGGTAAAAATTATGTAGACCTCTCAGAGCTCTTGATGTAAAATTGTTCTTTTTTTTTTTTTTTTTTTTTGGCATGAACTTACTGTAAAATGTAATAGATAGCATATCTAATGAAAATAATTAGCATTATTGACAAATGATTACAGCTCGTAATCTTGCATCATACTTACTACACTTATGCACCTTTTGATGATTAATTGTTTTGGACTAACAGTTTGTTGTTGCGTGACTTTAAGTACTTTTATTTCTTAGAGTTTGGACATTATCAAAAATAGGGAAATTTTTAGGAAATTTATTTTTAGTTTTGATGATAACAAAACTACAATGTATGTAAGAACTAGTGCTCCCCATAATTTATGTAATCTTTGTAATAGATAGGGCTAGTTCTACTTAGACAACGTCATAGCAACACGTACAACAATGACATCAAAGCTACAAGCAGCAAGGAGTCCAAGTAAGAAGTAAGGAACCACAGACTACAGTGAGCATGCAGTACGGTCGCTTATGCTTTTGTAGCATATAGCATTGCTTGCAACAAGGAAAACCCAAATAGCAAGCAAGCAGCAACTATGTCAATAGTGAACAAGTCAAAGTCAAAGTCAGAATTTTGATATTAAAAACTATAGCCAGTAGAGACAAGATTCAAATATTGTATTGACTATCCAATCATGTGGGGACACGTTACCTGATGAAAACAAAAGTAACACTGCAAACATTAACATTAAACCACAACCACTCTGGACTAATCTCTGCAGAAAGGATAAACGGCTCTAAAGTAGTACAAAGAGCTTTAAATGTCAATGAGAATATTTTTCATACTCTCCAAGGAGAAGGGATTCCAACAACTATAAATATAAGGTATTGGAGGACAAGCAAAGACTACCATTTTATTGAGCAAATGAAATTACTTCGCATCAAACTCTCAAGCTTTCAAATTCAAAGCTTCAAATATCACCCTGATGATCTTACAAGTGGTTATGTTAAGTATACAAGAGAAAATAGCAAGGAAACAGCAAATCATTCAAGTGAAAGATTTAAGCTGCAACAAAGATTCTCAAGTCAAGCTAGCTCTCAAGCTTTTCCTCGGTCTTAATCCTTCTCATCAAGGAAGCTCGCCCAAATCTCAACTGATATTTAAGTTTAGTGGAAGCTACCAAAAGTTGAAGAAAAACTTTCATTAAACTAATGTAACAAGCTGTTAGGAAATGAAACACTTACAACACACACAAACAAGCTCAAACCAAGAAAGAATGAAAAACAAACAAGAATTCGGCCAAACAAAAACCGAACGCAAAACAGAAACTGAAATGAAGAACACAAAGTTTTTACGTGGTTCAATCAATGTGATCTACATCCACGAAGGCTCTATACACCTCAATTACTCCACCAAACAATCAATTACAAGAAACAATCCAGAAAACTAGAAACCCCAATTCACAAGCCGAATTGAGCTTAAGAACCCTAGCTTTCTAACTCTAATGATTGAGAAGTGTTTACAGAGGGAAAATAACGTGTATCAACTCGCAACTACTAGCGGATCCAATGTATATAAAGGTCTAAGCTCGAATCAAGAAGCATCAGGAGCTGTAACCAATTCAGTTTCAACTGCTCAAAGCTGTTAAACGGACCTTTCACAACGGTTTTACATGCAACGGTCCGAAACCGTTGCATAAAGCAGTTATAACCGTGTTGACCCCGGTTCCTTCTTAACCTTCAAAACTGATTCAGTTAAAACTCGGTTCTCTAGCCCGGTTCTTCCCAACCTGAACCCGGTTCCTGATTCCACACAACCTCTACTACATACTATGGTCACTTGATGAAATTGAACTGATACCTACACGAGCAATTTTTGATAGGGAGTCATCATTTGAATCTGGGATTCAAAGTAGACTATGTGTTCTGAGGAACGTGTGTATAGTAGAGGAATAGCCTTCCGAGGATAGTCAAAAAGTACTGTAAGAAGCTGAGTTGGACTTAAACTTTGGTGAAGCTAAGTTTGTACTGTGTGAACAGCTTAGTGAATTTTCCTTGTGTGAAGGAAGAGTGGATATAGAAGGATTACCCCCACCTTTGAACCATTATAATCGTTGTGTTTGTGTCTATTTTCCTATTGTTTTTAATTACTGTTGCTAGCGTACTACTTGCGTACTGCATTGATTTATTAGAAAACCATATTTGCATTGTTCCGCTGCATAAAACTCTACCTGACATTGCTTGCTATAAGTAGCTTAAGATTAGTCTATTGTGTGCGTACTACCTTAAGGTTACTTACTGTACAAGTTTTGTTGTAAGAACAAGTTTCTTACAGTAAGCAGCCATTATCTGCTCATAGTATTTGAAAAAGAAAAATCGCGTTAGAGGTTTATTCACCCCCTTCACCCCTAACCTTTATCGCTTGAGATCAATATCGTCCAATCCCCGTCACTCCTCTAGATCCTTTCTATCGTATTCCTGTTCCTTCTTTGCGAAGCCTTTCCATAAAAATAAGTTGTATGACAATTCCCATCCTCGAACCACAAATCCCGGGACCGTTAGTACCACATGGTTTCTTCGAGGTCTAAAACCTTATCCAACTCAACTTAATTAGTCTGTAATGTCTCCTTACTCTCAACCGTCAAAGGCTTTGATTGTAAAAGTTCCATCCTCTCTCTTATTTTCCGAATTTTACAATTGATGTTGCCAACCTCAACCTTATCCCATGCCTTGAGTGTTTCGCAACAATGCTTTATGCGATTCAGAAAACGTATATCATCAATAGATTTCCACCGGTTCTAGCCATGTCTTCGTACTTAGTATGAGTTATCCACATCTTCTCAAAGCGAAAGTACTTTGGCCGCCAACCCGAACTTCCCAATGATTGCTCAACTATTCCATACTGGCGGTAATATAGGATTATGGTCAAATTAGATACATGTGAATGAGATATCTGTCGTCTCACAAACTGGTCAATCCAAGCATCATTTGCAGCGATCTGTCTAATCTCGCCTGAAAATGATGGTTAGTTGCCTGCCTGTTCGACCATGGGAAGCGATTTCCAATAAATCAAAAGTTTGAAAGAGAACAATTTACTAGAGCCTGTTTAAATTAATGCATACTCTCTAAGTGATGAGAGACACCCTAACCCTTTCATGAGACCATAATATCTCGTTAAAGTACACTCCCATACACACACAGGGAGATGCATTGTCCACCCGAATATTCTGATTCAAGTGCCACGTTCACCACCGAAAACCCCGTTCATGCGATCCATATAGCCCGGTAGAGTACCACCTACAAGCATCTCTTTCTATCGACACTTTAAAGGAAATATGATTGGTTGAATTTGTTATCGAACTCAATAGAAAGGGGTGTTTCCAAAGCATACAAACACCACCCTATCTTCAAATTCCATCACCAATACATTCTATTGGGAAAAACGTGTTAAATCTCAGAGTACACATATTTAGTCACTGCATTTGGGTACTTTTAAACTTTATTTCCAAGAGAAAAATAATACCCAAGTTCTCCTCCCGTAGGATCTTCTTCAAGACACGAACTGTCGGCCGGTTCCTAAGCCCGCGATAGTTCCAAATTAAGAGATTCTTTGGCTCGACGGGGCTGAATATCAGCCTCCACTGCTGAGGAATATAGACATGGGACTTTCGTACTATTATCCTCCTTCACACGCTTGCAATCTTACCTGCCTTCCTCTGGTCCTCATTCTTCTGTTTACCTTGAACATGCCTCATTGTCATACTGACAACATCTTCTATAGACATTGCTATTTTATGTATAATTGGCTTTCGATGGATCTCATTATTGGGCTTACTATTTAGTATAGTGTGAGTCGAAATTGGAATGTGGGTATGTCTGTGAGTTAGGATGTTAGTTGGATTTTGAGTATGGATAATTTGTGCAGTTTGGTGGTATTAGTTTTGGTTATTGTTGTGGGACGGGATGTGAGGTGAATTTTGATTGTGAGGGGAAATAGAAGTGTTGGTGGGTCGTTTTTGGTGATTTTTGTGGGACGGGATGTGGGTTGGGTTTTGACTATGAATGGTTTGAGGATTTTGGATGGTTGGTTTGGTTTTTTTCCGTGGGATGTGAGGTGAGAGGAATTTGGAGTGTGGGAAACATGTGATAATGGGTCAAATAAGTTAGACGGTTGAGAAATGGGAATGTTCTTGGAATTGCGGACAATAGCTGACTCCTTTGATGAGTGGAAACTTGGTGGTAAAGCATGGCGAGTGACACTTGCATGTGGGATGGAATTGGATAATGTTAGGTGGAAGCTCGAGGTTACAGAGTCTAGCAAGATCAGTAATATGATGCACACCTGTAACATCGGGCAACTGACCCCGGGTACCTTCTTGTCCACTATAGGGACATCAGTAAGCTGACTCTATGGTAAAATAGACTTGGGAATCGATGTCCATCGAGGACATCTTTCAAATGTTGATAACCCATTGTTGGTGCGCAAAAACTATTCTTTACTTGCACCTCTAGACGCTGCAATCCTTCCATAATTGCATCCATCTACTCCTTGTTTATCCCCGATCCACTCGAGTCATCATTCCCCCTTCGTTGCTTTTAAAATTGCTCGTAAAACTTTCTCTTTGTTTGAACATTTTTAGACTTTGCCTTGATACCCTCAACCATCACTACAGCCTGTCGTGAAGGAGATGCTCTAATGTTATCTCCATATGGGAGTTGATCGTCCCGCAATCACTACGCCTCATCTGGATTACGAAAAATGTCACATTCACCCCTCATATACTTGATAACCCCACATATGTAACAAAAGGAGGGGAACTTCTCATATTTAATCAGGATTCACACTTTCAACCGATTAACCAATGGCAATATCTACTTCAAGTACCTCTCCACATACACCGGCTATTTTAGTAATGTTAGGCACCGGTAGTGCCTGCATCGGCAAATCATACAAACGTATCCAAAATTGCGTACAATGGAACCCCACTTACGAGGTTTGTTCATCCACTCCCAGTTCATGTAATAAAACCAAGTTATTTTTAAAATTTTATGGAGCTCTATGAAGCACATCTAGCAGATCCTCATGGTCGTTAAAATAAGGGAAATCGATTCGCGTGAATCTCTCGTGTAGTAAAACTATACAGCGGTTTCATTCTTTTACACATCGCCCCCCGAAATCCAAAGGCATAGAACAGCATCCCAGTGATCGTTGTCATTGTTAGACACATTGACGACTTTACAACACTCCCATTCTCGTCTCCTTCTAGATCTACAACATCATCATCCATACCCTTACTGATTCCACTTATTCGCCTCCATTTTTCTCCACACGTGTTACCGAATCTAACCGAGACCTAGACTCAAGATCGATGACGAAAAAACTTCTGACCCTAGACCCCAGACGAGAAACAAACATGACTCCTTGTTGACACAACGAAAAAGATGAAAACAACAAAAAATTAAAATCCTAAAGTGCCAAGACAAAGCAGCACGGCCTAAACTGACTCAAAAGCAAAATTTATGGAATGATGTGAGGTCCTTCCAATACTCAAAAACCCTAGCAAAACCCAGGGGAAGAGATCTCCAGAAAAGAGAAAATGAAATCCTAAACGACCGAGAGTGAAAACCCTAATCTAGAGGGAAATCAACTACTCTTTGAATTAGAACATACTACTTTTCCATTCTTAATCTTCTTAATTTATTACCATATGTACCAAAAGAAGTTAAAATTCTTAAATGTTTGTGTCTTGAAATTACTCATGTCTAATGTAATTTTTTAAAAATACTGCTATCTTTTTATATTTTTTAGAAACTTATAAAGTTCTTTTTTTTTTCCTATGTAAACTTTGAGGGTTTATTATGTCAAGATTCAATCTACGCATTATTATTACTCGCTTCGTCTCAAAAGGACAATTATCTTTTCATTTTAAAAAGGTATATTAAATAATTTTTTTTTTTTAAATGTATCTTTACTAAATGATCCATTAAAATTACTATTTCTGTATAAGACTCTTTTAGTCTTCATATTTATAAGTGACTTATACATAATAAATATATTTTTTTTAATTCGTGTTGAACGTGAATGGGAATTATATATCGGATGTCCTGGCTGACCATATTCTTTTTAAGAAAAATAAACTTTAAGTTGATAAACGTACTTTTTTTTTTTTTTTTTTAGAAACCATCTAACGATGGGGGGATTAGGCGGATCCCCTAACCTGTATATTAATCAACGCTTAAGATATTCAAAACTGTTTGAGGGAATGTATATACATCTTCAGCGAGACAACTCAAGGGAATCTAAAATTAGGTAAGCCTAAAGCATCTAATAAAATGTAACCTCGTAAGCTATTACATTTTGAAATCTCAAAAAACTGGAAGGTGCTTGTTTCTTGGATAGCTTTGTTTGCCAAGTGATCGGCTGCCTTGTTCCCTTCTCGGGAGATTCGAATATCTAACCCCCGTATGCTTCTCAAAAAATCAGCAATTAGTCCCTGATGCTTCCACCCTCCAACTCCGTTTTGTTTGAGCATCTTCATTACGGACATAGCATCTACTTCTAGTCAAACTCTGGCAATCCCCAGCTTTTTACAAAGCCGGATCCTCTCAACCATAGCAGTTAATTCAACTGTATAATTATTTGTAATCTGCAAAAATTTCCAAAAACCAGCAACAAAGTTGCTGTACTTATCGCGAATCAGTCCACCAGCCCCGGCCAAGCCGGGATTACCCTTACTCGCCCCATCAGTATTCAATTTGAAATAATCATCATCTGGGGGATGCCATCGGATCAAAATCGGTTTTTTTTTTCTTTCCTCAATCGCAATGGAATCTGCCAAGTAGCAGCTAAATTCCAACTGCCCTTCCAAAAACCAACGGCCAGCAGATCAGCCATAGAAACAATTCTTAGCTTGTCCACTACCAAGCATTGGATTTGGTTGGCTGGCAAGAGCTTATTTTGAAACTTAGACCTATTCTGAGCATACCAGATGGAACAAAAAATAAGGAAAGGAAGAGTAATTAAAATATGCTCTGAACCACAGCTTTGGCTAAACCAGATTTCAAACATGCGCCTTATAAAATAATTCAATGGGATCTCAATCTGGAAAAGATGAGCAAAGTGCTGCCAGATTGAAATAGAATATGGGCAGGTTATCAGGGTATGTGCAGCCTCTTCACATGCGTTATAACAAAATGGACAAACAGACACTAGCACAAATCCGCATTTTTTCAGGTTATCATCAAAGGACACAAAGGAATTTAATAACCTCCAAACAAAAATAGCATGTGTAGTCAAAACGAATTTGGGCCACATCATTTAGTGCCAAAACATTAAGGGTTTATGCACTCTCAGGGCATTCCAGGCCGAAGAAAATGTGAAGAGGCCATTGGTGGTGAGTTTCCAAACCATTTTATCAATATTATGACAATCAACAACTAAGCAATAAATTTTCTCAATCACATGTCCAGGCAAAACAGTAGATAATTCAGCAATTTTTCAACATTAGAGTCCCAGTAATCTTCCACAAGATCATTGCAATTAAAACACCAGCAAATTTACATAAGGGAGATTCACACGTCCAATTATCAAATCAAAAGTACAACTTACCTTCTTCCAGTCTCCAGAAGATATTCTGCTCAGCAAATTCCTGAACTTTAAGCAACCTTCTCCAAAAATGGGACTGATTTCTATCCAGGTCAGCATTGAAGGGGTGTGTATCTTTGAGATATTTTTGCTTTAGAAACTGGCACCACTGGGCCTTAGTGGTTCTCAACTTCCACCAAGCATGAACAGAAAATGCAACATTGATATCATGTAAGTTCCTCAAACCAAGACCACCCTCAGATTTAGGAAAATACACTTTATCCCAAGAGGCCCAGTGTATTTTCCTCTCATCTGATTTAGAACCCCACAAGAATCTGTTAAAGAGCCTATGTAACCTATCAATAACAGATTTTGTGGGTCCTAACACCCTCAGGGTATAAAGTGTAATGGATGCAAGTATGTTTTTTATCAGTTCAACTCGACCCCCCATGCTCAGAAAAAGCTTATCCCAACCAGAATAATCTGCTTTGAATTTTTTCAAACATTTCTTGAAAAAGATATTAATAATAAATTATTTAAATTATTTGTGAATATGGTAATTAAAATTTTAACATTAATGCTGGATTTTGGGTAAAAAAAAAAAAGAATAAAAAGACACTAATTTTTAGAGTGATTCAAAATAATAGTAAACATTTAAATTGTCTAGTGATAATTATCAATTATATTTATAATTTTAATTAGATGATGATCGAAAAAAATTAACATTTGGTTGGCCAGATTATGGCCAAATATCAATTCCCATTTTATTTTTAAAACGTGTAGGATATAATATATGCTAACTAGAGTTGTCAAAATGATCGTTTCGGGTCAGCCCAGCACAGTCGTGCCAGCAGATAAAACAGGCCGGGCCAGATTTTTTCGGGCTGCAAAAATCCTAGTCCAACTCATCCTCGGACCATCGGGTTATCGGGCCAATTTCGGCTCAATGCATTTTTTTCTAAAAAAATTGTTCAAATTCAATACAAACAAAAATTAAAAACTATTAAAAATTCAAACTTATAATAAAATATATTATATAATAAAGAAATAAGACAAAGGACTTACATTATTCAAACTTTTAAAATTCACTTTCAAAAAATATGGAAAGATGTTTTCCTCTGAAAATTAATTGGAGCAAAAAATAATTTGTTATCTCTAATAGGTTAAGTAATTAATAGATAGTGCTAATGTGAATTTTGAGCCTTCTATTTAAAAAATAATACAAAAAATAAAGTTGGATAATTTTTGAGTCAAATCGGACAGAGTTCATTTGGCTCGTTGAGCTGCTCGGGTCAGACAAGATGAACTCAATTTTATCGGGCTAATGTAAAGTTGGGTGAATTCAATTTTTTGAGGTTGGACAGATTTATCTATAAGACCATCTTTATCAACAACCTCTCACAACCCAACCTATCAATAAAATATTCATTTCTCTCTCTTCCACATACACAACCTACTCCACAACCTAAAAAATACATTTTCACACTTTATCAACAACCCAACCCAACCCAACCCAACCCAACATTTTAATATATATTAATTTCTTTTATCCAAATACATGTCTTATTTCCCAATAAAATTAATATTTTTGATACGGTTTAATAATTGCATATTATTTTTCGCGCTTTTTTTAATATATTTCAAGAATATATTTTTGATACGGTTTGGATCCATGATATGAAATGATAGAAATTATGTGAGGAAATAGAATACATTAGGCTCTATTTATAGAGGGACCAAAATTTGGCCGGCCCGACCCGGTTAGGTGGGGTCTGTCGGGCTAACGTCATATTTTGGATCGGTCCAGGTCGGGCCAAAATTTAGTTAGTCCTAGATATATTCGTCCGGCCCATGATATTTCCCTATAATATACTAAGATTATCGGATCGGCCTAGGGTCCGCCGGGGATTTAGCCCATCGGATCGGTCCAAACGAGCCAACTATTTATAAAAAGAATAAAATAAAGAGCTTCAAATTTTAATTCAAAAAATATCAACATTAGATTCTATTCGTAGAGAAAAAAAAAAAGAATTTTGATAATTTTTTAATTTTTATAAAATAAAAATTATATTATTTATTTATTATTAAAATTATATCCAATAAATAATTTAATACAACAAATGAGATACCGACATGTGGCAGGTTGTAGAAGGGGGTTGGGTTGTGGAATAGGTTGGTTGACCAACCTCATCCACAACCTAGGTTATCAATGATTGGCAATTTTTGCTTTTCTTTTTAATCCTATCTTTTGTCATCTAGTGCAAGGGCATGGATAAAGATGGTCTAACGTAGAGCTGAATTTGACAGTTGTAATGCTAACAAAGTAGCATAATATTAAATAAGTTTAAGACATAATAAAAACAAAAGAGTTAGTATCCCTTGGCATACAAGTGGTATTAATTATTTTAACTCCCCCGACAATAATGTTTTAGTTGTTCATGCTTAAAAATGTTGTTCTTGTATTGATGACAAGGACAAGAGTGAATCTTTCTCGAGGCCTACAAATATATTTTAAGTAAATATTATAATGATGGGGAAATTCTTGTTTCATACAATAATGATGGTGTTGGAAATTTATACAACAGTGAAGACCCCTCCACTCACTACTTTTTGTATTTACAACTAACAAAAGTAATGACTATGATCATAAAGGAACGGATGTCATCATCTATGCCCAAAATTAAATTAACAAATACAATATACAAAATCTTGATATTCATTCATCTGGAGATGACTCAATATTTAAATTGGGAGATCACCACTAGACCGTGTAATGTAGAACACTACCTTCGTTTTTTTTTAATTATCATTTTAATTTTTCTTTCTTTTAAATAGTTGTCATTCTATTTTTTTATCACTTTTTTTTCTTAATATTAATCCTATAATTATGAAAAGTGCTAATAATAATAAGAAAATAAGGAAAAAATGAAGGAAGTTAAGGAAATTAGTTGATGACTTATTTGTCTATTCCGCAAATCCCTTAATTTTCTTATCCAATGCTAGAATGACAACTAAAAAATATCACAGGTAGTATGTTTTAGAAGTATTTTAAAATTTAAGGAATGTTTGCATATTATAGTAGAAATATAAAATTACTTCTTAAAAACACTTTAAAGCTAATTTTTAGAAATTGTCAAACACTTAACTTCACTTTATTTCTATTTTTTTACAAAATTCAACTTAAATCGTTTCTCTAAAAGCATAATTATTCGTGTAAACTCCCTTTTGATACTAAAAAAAATGTCATTTATGATACATTTTTTAGATTACCAGTGTGGTCAATAATAAAGTATTTGTGACCATTTATTGTAAAAAAAAACTCTATAAATTATTGAGGCAATTTTTAGATTACTTTTGAAGACAATTAGTTATTGTCTAAACTATATTATTTACGTTCGAGTTATTAAGAGAACTAATAAGTAGCGACACATTATCTCTAATAATAAAATTTTGATAAATATTCATTATTTGAGAACATTTTTTGTTTGTCCTAAGAAACTTTTTTTGGTTGTGAGATTGATAGAATGTGTAGATACAGATTATAGTATAGTGAATAAAATGTCATAATATTTGATCTATTTTATTGTTTTTTAAGAGTTGTAATGTTGTTTCTAAATTTGTAGCACCATTAATCAGACGAAAATAAATCTGTATTTGCTTAAGGTTAAAAAGTGTTGATTCAAATTTGGATGAAATAATTAATCAGTGTGTTTTATTAAAATTCGATTCTCTAAATTTACTGAGGCCAATCAAAAACAAACAAACCAAGTAGACAATTTGATGCAACTTTTCGAATCACTCACATTTGTGGTTGAGTATTTAAATATCTCGAGAAGGTTTTAGTTCTAGTTTCATCAGCGACAAATTTTGGCTCATTCATGCAGAAATTCATTTGAGTCTGGGTGCATATGTTGATAATCACACTACATAAGAGATTATCTGTTACAATTATATGTTTCATTTTGTGTTTTATCTTAGTTATCTTTCATTACCTGCGACATATTTAATGTAATAGAGGATTCGAATTGCAACTAAGGGCATATTTGGTTGGGGTTGGCCCAATCCCTGATGGGTTGGCTCAATCTCTCCTTATGTTTGTTTACACAGGCTGACCCAATAACTACAAACCACCAAAAATTCTAATAACACTTTAATCATAAAATTAATCATTATTAAAAAAACTCTTACACACATCACATCATATTTTACAGTTAAAAATTATATCCTACATTATAACCACTATCTCAACCACCCAAACAAACATCATTTTTCTACTTTCTCAGATACTAATTTCAGCCACTTTTTCCAATCAACTGTACCTCGACCATCTCCGTTCCAACCAAACATGCACTAAGAATACATGAGTCGGTGTTAATATGACTGTTCGTATTTGAAGGGTTAATTGCAAGCTGCTTTAGGCTTATAATGGTAAATTTGAAAACATCATTTGATCTAATTTACCGATCATAGCCGTACAATTTTCAATTACTATTCAAAATTTCTAAAGAATAAAATAAAATGACATAAGAACAGTTCAAATATGATAATGTACCAACACCTTTCTACTTTATCAATGTCAATTAACATCTCTAGACGAAGTTGGATAGCTCAAGTGGCAGAGCATCTATTACCTAGGTCTTTGATCCTGGGTTCAAATTATCGTGAGGAGAGGAGAGAGTTTTTTCTTTGTTCTTAGATCAGGAGAAAAAATTTAAAAAAAAAAAAAATTGTCAATTAACATCTCTACACAATACCACCATACACAATCTCATAACTGTTGGTGGCATCAAATATGATGTATCCCAATAATTATATGTCTCATAAGAGATTTGTTTGTTAAATAAATCTTATCAAATATATTTAATAGAGATAGAGATCTTATCTTAACAATAAATAGATCTATTTCTAAACGCAAATATAATGAGTCTAAGACGTGTACATTCGATAGATGCTCCATTAGTATTCATCAAAGCAAGGCTTGTAGATGAGTTGTTAGAGATCCAACACCAACGAATCGATTATCTTATTTCCCTGCTATATAAAGGTATATATCGACTCCTATATTATACATAAATACGTGCCTACTTTTCTAACAATAACACAAATTCGAATTTTTGGCACTACACATGATCCAGAAGACAAAAAATTGTGTATGGCGGTCACACAAATCTCATTCTCTGTGACGGGTTTAATATATGATTAAATTAATGATTCAACACCCATATTCAAATACTAACCCTATTCAAAAAATAAAGTTACTCTTGGTGTCACCGTCCCTATTCAAAAAATAAAGTTACTCTTGGTGTCACCGTCATATACAAGACTCACTCCTCTCCGAAATATACACCTTCTAATTCAATTTGGATCTTCTATTTTCAATGGTGTATCTTTTTATATAACAATTGTATTATTGGATAAGATATACTACCTCCGTCCCAGTTAAAGCTGTCTACTTGTCTTTTCGGTCCGTCCCAATTAAACTTGCGATTCAAAAAAAGGAAACTAATCCCCATAATCCTTACCATCAAAATCTCAACCCTCAATCTTCACCTTTAAGAAAATCTTTCTTAAAGAAAAAACAGTCAATCTGTGCCCAATCAAAATGACAACTTTAACCGGGACGGAGGGAATATAGTATATTGTTGATACCTCAATCTCCACATTTAAAAAAGTCAAAAGAAAAAACAGTCAACAATTTTTTCTTAACATTCGTGCCCGATCAAAATTACAACTTTAACCGAGACGGAGAGAATATAGTATATTGTTAAGTATCAACCGTGGTTATATGTCATCACATGTGTTAGCAATAGATCCTCAAGAAGTCACAACAATATCACTCACACACTTTGTCAAACAAGTGGTGATCTCTTCAACTACAAGCTCAATATTAAAACAAGAAAAACAATCACAGAACAAGAGAATTACGTGGTTTGGCAATTGCCTACATCCACGGGCCAGGAGGAGTTTCACTATATCAAAAATGAGTTACAAGATGAAAATACAATCAAGAGTTTAAGCTCAAAACTATGGCTCTTCTTCCTCTCTTGATCTCTTTCTCTCTCTCTCTCTAGAATGATGAATGAATGGAATAATTTTGTAACAAACTAACTTCCCTAAACTAAATAATCCAGCTGGAATAAGTTTGAAACAGAAAACCAAGCTTAAAACCAAAAACTGCACTCAAATAACTGCTTCAGAAAATGATTCCAAACGACAACGGATGATCCATAAAACGACAACGGTTCTGCAACGGTTTTGACAGTTAATTCTGTTACAAACCGTTGTCTTTCTTATTTTCCAGAAACTGAGTTTTCTAAACTGCTTTTCTTCATCTGTTTTCCCAACACTTTTCTTCAGCTTTTAGTCTTCAAATATGTACAGTTTTATGCTCAATGTTTAGACAAACACTCCAATTCAACAACATGGTACAATTATTATTAGAGATATTGTCCTATTATAAGTAGAAGATCCCAAATATTGCTTCTAATCGAGAACCATATCTGATCAAACCAGTACCCAATACGACATATAACTAATTTGCTTCAAGTTTGTTCACTACAAGAAAATACTAAATAAGAGACGGAAATATATGTCTATGTTTTTAATTGAAGCACCGATACTTAGACGAAGTACTTGGTTTTTGACATTTCTGTCTCTAAAATTCGGAGATTGATTTTTCTATTTTCAAATTTAGTGACAGAATTTTCATCTGTATTAAAAATTAGAGACCAAATTTCCTACAGAGTTAAATATATATTATGTTCGTTTCTAATTTTTGGTTAATGTTTCACAACTAATTAGATACTAATAATATAAAAAGTACTTTACCACTTTTCATCACTATCTGATTTTTATTTTGTTTTGATTTTGTAACTGATATTATTCGTTATTAATTTTGATTTATAATATAATTGTTTTTTAATATTTTATTTTTGTAGTGATTGATCCAAATCGTAACCCAGACGACTCATTGTCTGGACAAAAGTGATCCACATCAATTGGTACAGTTTGAAGCTCTTTTTAGAAGTTGAGAGAATATAGGTCAAGATAATAATGAGTATTAAATAGAAATGAATAATTAATTTAAGGTGGTATTTGAAAGTTGAGTACAAACATAATGAATAATGTTAAAATTATTCTTATCTATATATATAAAAACAAAATGGATTTATACTACAACTGGAAAATAATATTTTTCCCGCCCAAACCACTTACTCTATATGGTAATAAAACATATTTTTTTAATTAAAAAAAGAACACAATATATGCCTAAAATATCTCCGAATCTGGTACATATATATGTAATGGTAATGTTTTCGCAAAATTAGGGAAGTTGCTGAATTTATTGGAATGAATTTTTTTGTCACTAAATATAATTAATAATTAGTTGTATCTAGGTTTACCTTACAAAATTATCAAATCGTAAGATACAAATCAATCTTTTACCATAATATTTTAGAATGAATCTTTACCAATATTATTTATGTTACAATACTTAAATAAATCAGCTATTTCTTTTATCGAAATTACTATGCAAATGAATCTACAAATTTATTTTATCGCATAAAATTAGGGTCAAAAATACTAATTACAAACCTTATATTCCAACTATCTAAAAAATGTATTATTTTTATATCTGAAAATAAAGCATTTCATCCCTCCCCCCTCCCCCCCCCCCCCCCCAACTTATATACTTATTTGGGAAATAAAAAATTATTTTATTTATTATTTGACTGTAAATTTTAGTTTATGGTTGTCCACTGACCTACCATTTTTTACTCCGATAAATTAGGAAACGGTTTCCTTAACTAACTAATTTGGTAAAATATCCACAATTTTTTGTGGAAGTTATGTATCCCTCCCTAAAAATAAAGAATAAATAAGCATATAGATTTAATTTACAACATAAAATCCCTTAATTTTAGCAACTGAATATCTTTCAGTATTTGACTGAATATATAATCTATTTTAATTAATTGATGAATCTGTTAATATATTCACTCCGTTTCGAAAACTGAAATATATCAATCTTATCTTATCTTACTTAATAATAAGACATCCACCATTAATCTATTTTCTTACAAATTTGATATTAAAATCATTTATAAATTATTCAAATTTAGAAAAAAAAAAAAATTGAAATCCTTAATTTGTGGTGATAAAAATCGGCAGATTTTAAAACTCCTATATTTTAAATTATTATGTTATGGGATTTTTTACCTAATAAGATATTATAAATATCACATCTTCACACTTCATTTCATAAAAAAATCACCATTCAACAAAAGCATCATCTCACTTATTTTCCAAGGTATATTCACTTGAATTTATCATTCTCATTATCTAAGGTTTATTTGACAGCCTTACATCAATGACAATCTTGAGGACTGATTCCATGGAGCTATGGCGCATCACGGGCACCTCCCGTGGGAGGGGCGTATAAAGATTTTGTTTGGCACTGCCAAGGGGTGAGTCTTTGTTGTCAGTATTTTGACTTACTTGAGGGCATTTGTTCATGTCTTAACTGTTCATTTCTGAAAATATTTTGTGCCTCTGCTTTGTTTTATTTGGCATAGGATTAATTAAATCAGTGTGATTCTTGATAAATAACTTACAAGTAACGAGACAGATGTTGTTAGTACTGGTTATTATTTGTTTCTAATTTAGTAGATTCTCTTCTTAGAGTGATATCAATATGTTATTGAAGCTAATGCTGCAGGTTGGGTTTGTGTTCGAAATACGGGTTGTATGAGACAAACTGAGAATAGTTGCAAATTGTAAGATTAGGTATCAGATTTAATACTTACGTGTTTTCAAACTCTTCGTCAAGTAAATTTCTTCTACTAGATCAATCAACTCCAATATTTCCAGAATATTAAAGTTATAGGGCAATTATTTGATTTGCCCGACCAAAATTTTATCGTTGATCCAAATTTTATAATTTCTTATCAGGTTGACCCTATAACGATCAAGGTCCGATAGACATCCACCGGTACTCAGAATTATCATACAAGTTCATATTTTGGTAACGGATCGATCGAATTTTTCCATCTCTAATTTCTTAACATTAAACAAAATGACATTATTATATATAAAATAGAATTATTTAAGATACGCACGGAGACATAACTAGTTACTTATTAATTAAAAAGATGTAATTAAGATTAGTGTGTATCAAGTTTGGTTTAACATGGATAGCAAGGTTAAAGTGTGAAAAAATTGAGTGATCAAAATATAAGTATTGCGGTGCTCCATGCTTCACATAGGACAATCACCAGCAGTGAGAACCTTGTTCTGGAAAGTAGGGACCTACCTACACCATACGCCTACGCCTACCACTAACACCAAATAATAAATCAAAACCAAAACCATATTCTTTTTGTTGCCTACTATTTTCTTTTAGGATATTTAAGATATTTCATTAATTAACCAAAATGAACAAGTACAAAGACTTTTATCTACGGTTAGTCAATTTAAAATAAGGGGCTTGGTAGAAAAAAAATATTAAAGACTTATTGACACCTTAATCTCACTAACAATCCATAACAATCAAGTATCATGAGATGCCCTTAACTGCCTGTACAGAAACATAGATCTGATAAAACCAGAATTTCAGAAAATAAATATCACTATAATTAGGCATGATACACTAGAGCCTTGAGCACATCAATTCAATAAAGCACTATAAGGAACATGAGTCTCGAAGGCAGACCATGACAAAACTTGTAAAGGCCCTCTTTTAATAAAAGACTACCTAAATCAGGCTGATATGAATTAATTAGTCTATTAATGTATTATTATCTAATCATTTTTCTTCCTCCTACATATCCCATATTCTACATTTATTTATTTATTTTAATACATTACACTATCATAAATTTAAATTATCAATTATTCTTACATAAATTTTGTTAATTCAATTATTTGAATGCAAGATTTGATAGGATTGAAATTAAATATAATATTATGATTTGATTCAGCTCTCTCCCTAGTATTTCATAAGTGAGTTGCAGGAGTTGAAACATTTGTAAACATATATTTCTGTAATTATATATTTGTATAAAGACGAATCAATATCAATTCTTTTGAATAATTATTGTTTGGACGTCACATATATTAAATAAAACTTAATAATATTAGTTTGAGAAAACTACAATCGTATTAGTTGCTTAAGTATAGGGGTGATAAAATGAATTATGGTGTCATATTAAAAAAAAAAAATCAACTTATCATTCTTACCATGAATAACAACAACAACAATAGTAAGAAGAACAACAACAACAAAAACAACTAACAACTTTAACTAATATTCCCAAGTCATTCCCCCTAAACATAAATATATATAAGTTATTTTATTGTAAGATGGAAACCTAATAAATTTATTATTTTTAAATAAAATTTTCTCTTAAACGAAATAATTCAAACAACCTAAAATTATTAAGATACAAAAGACATAATAACAGTAAATAATTTCACTCTTCTACAAAATTAAAGACTTAATTTTTTTTGAAATTATCTGGCATTTTTATTTTATATAAAAGATTATAAATCAATATATATTCCAATAATCACGAAAAATGTATTTCACATTTAAAAATAAAGTTTTAATAATATATATGCATCATATATATTAAATTGAAGATCGTGAAAAGAAGATTAATATATTTTTCATAAAAAATGAGTTGAGACAAAAAAAATTATAACATTTTTAAATTTTGGGGAGAACAGGAGAAAAATAATAATAAGAAAAATTTTAATTGGTGAAAAAGACACGTGCAACATGAAAACTGAGTGAGCAAAAAGGATGACTGTGAGAGACGTGCGTTCGAGGAAGTTATGTACTTCCTCCGTCCCACCTTATCTTGCACACTTTCCTTAAATGGCCGTCCCACCTTATCTTGCACAACCTAAAAAAGGAAAGTTATAACATAATCTCCACCCTCAAAATCTTCACTCTCAATCTCCACCCTCAATTTACCTTTGAAAAGTCAACAAACAATCAAAAAGCAACTTTTCTTAATACTCGTGCCGACCCCCCCTATGCAAGATAAGCCGGGACGGAGGGAGTATCATGTAACTACACAAGGAAGCCAATACGGTGCAGTGGCCAATTAACTGCACCAGGTGCAGTAGGCGAAACACGCCTTCTTCTTCTTCTTCCTTTTTTTTTTTTTTTCTTTTCTTTTATCTTTTCTTTCTTATTCTTACTTTCCGTCCTGTTTTTTTATATATATATTTTATTTTCATATTCTTTTTTCTTTCTAGTGCAGTATGCGACCTTTTATCCATTCTTTGATTTTCCATGAACTATTTCTTTTTGTTTTATTCCTGATACTTTGATTTCATTACCCTATTTTTCTTTTATCCTTACGTTTTTTTACCAAAAACTATTTACATAATAATCACTTTATTAAAGAAGTCCAATAATACAAAACACACATATATTAAACTACCCAAATCTATATATATATATATATGATAGGTATGACCCAATTTCTTCGGGTCGGATTAATCCGCCAGCCAGGTCAATTGGGCCCAGAACCGCAAGCCCAACACAGCCAAGCCCATTCGCGGAATCTTTGAAAGTTGGGAAAAGATCCCCATGATCCCTTCCAACAGCCATGCAGATTTGATTGACGGAATTATAGGGATTTAGTTAGGGTTTGGATTGTGTAGTATAAATAGGAGAATTGTGGATGAATTTAGGGTTCTGATTTTTGGACTCTAGGGTGTCTACTTGCAAAATTGTACTCCGAAATGGAAAGAAGTATAGTGAAAGCACTCCGGAAGGTGATTGCCTTCTTCCGTGGACGTAGATCTCCGGATCGAACCACGTAAACCTTTGAGTCATTTCAGTTCTTGCATGTTTTGATTGTTTGGAATTGTTATTGAGATCGCTATTCGCTTGATATTCGATTTTACGCTTTATCAATTGGCGCCGTCTGTGGGAATCGATTGAAAGGCAAACCCTAGTATACTTCAAAGTTGATTCACGTCAGTCATGGTGAACACACGCCAATCTGCTAACCCTACTCGGTCTCGTCGCAATCCCCTCGTGGATCAAAACCCTCCGTTGCCACGTCAACAAAATCAGGATCCACCTGCGGAGCAAATTGACGTGTAGCACCTCGCACCCGCCAATGCGCCAGCACAGGTTGACCCTCAACCTGCCCCCGAACTATTGCTGGCACAACAAGCCTTTCTTCGGGAGCACGCCGCTCTATTCCAAGAATGGAATAATCGGCGCGCTAACTCCGGTGAGCGCGTCGACAATGGCGTTAACCAGGTAGCAAGACATCCGCCCCGTGATCGATCCCGCGCACTTGATGAAGATCCACCTCACAGAGCCAGGCATGATCGCCGCCGACAGCGGTCAGTATCGCTTGGGGAGAACCAGAGTTCTAATGGTTCAAGGCCCCGTTATGCTGATCACGAGGACGTAGACCGCCGCAGACCTGTAGATGCGGCAAAACGGGCTCGCTTGGAAAGGTCTCGTGTACTTGATCCTCTGGAACAGGAGCAGGCTCAATTTGACGCCGAGCTTGACAAGGTATTGGGCCTTGATGCTGATAGGGAGATAATCACCCCGTTCTCCGAGGAGATTCTTTCTACTCCACTCCCCGAAGGGTTTAAACTTCCGCTAGTGTCCGTCTACAACGGCACCGGAGACCCAGGTAACTTCCTCAGTGCCTTTAAGTATGCTATGTTCAATCGAAGTTGCACACCACACCACCTGTGCAAAGTGTTTCCTGAGTACCTTCAAGATAAGGCCAGACTTTGGTTTGATTCCTTGCCTCGAGGAAGTGTTACCTCTTTTCGGGATCTTGCCGAACAGTTTTGGGCACGTTTCCATACACGAGCAAAACCCATGGCCACTTTGGCTGATCTCATGAATCTGGAACAGCGAGATGGGGAGACCGTTACCCAGTTTCTTGAGCGCTTTACTGCATAAAGCCTAAAAGTAGGTAGCCGATCTGATGATGTTATTATCACTGCCTTCATGAACGGCCTCCGACCAGGGCCACTCTACACCGAGCTAGTGCGACACCCCCCGACCACGACCCGAGATCTCTTCGGCACTGTAAGCAGGTTCGCCAAAGCTGAGGAGCAAACCCGTCGCAAGCGGGAGAAACATGCTACCAAGAAGCAACCAGACAAAACAGAGGTCGGGACTAGCACCCGGCCCAATGCCTTTAGCCGTCTAAGCAGAAGCAGGTTGGAACCTCGCAGTGATGTCCCTCAACTCACTCCCCTTACGAAATCAAGGACATAAATACTTTCTGTTCACAAGAATGATTTGCGACCGTGCCCACGGATGACTGCTCCGGCAGAAAAGCGTAACCGTGATAAGTGGTGTGTGTATCATCATGATCATGGACACGACACCGAAGAATGTCGCGAGCTCGGTAAAGAAATCGAGGACTGTTTGAAGCGAGGCTTCCTCCGAAAATACATAGTTCGGACCGAGGACAGATCTCGGTCGAACTAGAACGGAGGTTTACCACAAGGTCGGGGAGGTTACGACGATCGAGGTCCAAGATAAAACAGACCTCAATGGCGGAACAACAGGTCGGGGTATAACAACTACACAAGGCAAGACCAGGGTAATCGCCAATAGTATCAACCACAACAGCCTCAATTGCTACCACCTCTACCGCCTTATGGAGTTCCCGGAGACAATCCACCGAATCACGTTGTCCAAGGGATAATAAATGTGATCTATGGGGCCATTCCAACAGGGACTTCCCGAAGTGCCCTTAAAGCCGAGGCGCGTAGGCCTCTTCCCGAGGAGCCACGTCACAAGCGTTTTCACAGATCTGAAACAGTGAGCTTCACCGAAGATGACCCCGTTCCCGAGCTCACCCCACACACTGATGCCATCGTCATTAATATGGCCGTGGCTAACGTCACCATTAAGCGAGTCTTTGTCGACAATGGCGTCGCTGTCAGTGTCATATTCACTGATTGTTTCCAGAAAATGGGCATACCTCGCGAACAGCTCCGACCTGCCCCCGGGCCATTACAGACCTTCACTCAGGGAGAGGTCCAACTCGAAGGAATTATCAACCTACCCGCGTCGCTCGGTACGTATCCATCGATAAAAATCATCTTTGTCGATTTCTATGTGGTCACCTCTCCATCTCCATACAACATGATTCTTGGCCGAGATTGGCTCACTCTGGCAAAGGCTATCTGTTCCACATATCATCTAGCATTAAAATTTCCTATACCCCACGGAGAGGTCGCCATCTGTGGCAATCAAAGAATTTCAAAGGAGTGCATGTATGTCGCACTTAAAAAGACAGCCAAAGCTCTTCCTAAGCCTCAATTTCAAATAGCCACCTCGGGCACCCCGGCGCCCGCCCTGGGTTCATCTGAATCACTCGGTAATGATACTGTTGAGGTGCCACTCGATCCTACTAAGCCGGAGCAAACTGTTACAGTGGGCGCCGTGAACATACCGTTGTTACACAATGCCATCATCCAAACATTACGGGAATATTCCGAAGTCTTTGCCTGGTCTCCCCTGGATATGCCAGGCGCCTCTCCCGAACTTATCACTCATAAGCTGAACATTAACCCTAATGTGAAGCCAATACAACAAAAGCAACGGCAATTTGCCCCGGAGAGGAACGCAGCCATCCGAACTGAAGTTCAACAACTTTTGGATGCCGACATCCTATTCGAAGTTCACTATCCATCTTGGCTTTCTAATCCGGTAATGGTGACGAAGTCTAGTGGGGCTTGGAGGATGTGTGTTGATTTCTCCGATCTCAACAAGCACTGCCCAAAGGACTGCTATCCTCTGCCGCCCATTGACCAAAAAGCCGAGGCCATTACCGGGTATAAGGCACTTTGTTTTCTGGATTTGTACAAGGGATATCATCAAATCCATATGGACCGCCGAGATGCTATCAAAACGGCCTTCATCACCAATTTTGGATGCTTCGCTTTCAAGAAAATGCCTTTTGGACTAAAAAATGCCGGAGCCACCTATCAGCGTCTCATGGACCATGTCTTCCTAGACCAAATCGGTCGCAATGTTGAGGTATACGTCGATGACCTCGTTATTAAGAGTTCTTCCCCTACATCATGTGTGCAGGATATTGCCGAGACATTAAACACGTTGCGACGCTATAATCTTCGACTCAATCCAGCCAAGAGTACCTTTGACGTTGGGTCAGGAAAATTTCTGGGGTATATGGTCTCATAGCACGGTCTCCAGGCCAACCCAGCCAAGATCAGGGATGTGTTGAATCTTCAACCGCCGAAGACTGTGAAAGACATCCAACATCTGACCGGCGGCCTCGCCGCTCTAATTCGTTTTTTGTCCAAGGCAGCGGAGCGCCAGCTCCCTTTCTTCAAAATTTTGTGCCAAGCGAATAAATTTGAATGGACTCCGCAGTGCGATGAAGCCTTTGAGGCTCTGAAACAACACATCAACCAGTTGCCTACTATGTCCGCGCCTCTCCCCGGAGAGCCACTCTATGTATATTTGGACTCCGCCCAAGAAGCCATTAGCGCGGCCCTCGTCCGCGAGGATCATGGAAGTCAACAACCCGTGTACGTCGTTAGCCGAGCACTACAAGGGGCAGAGATCCGATACTCTGTGGCTGAAAAAACAGTCTTGGTCTTAATCATGGCGGTCCGCCGCCTGCGTCCCTACTTTCAAGGGCATGTTATCCGGATCCTAACAAATCAACCTATTCATCAGATTCTCACCAAGCCCGATGTGTCGGGGCGTTTGGCCAAGCGGGCAATCGAGCTCGGGGAACATGATATACAATTTCTACCTCGCCGAGCCATCAAGGGTCAAGCTCTTGCAGATTTTCTGGTCGAAGTTCCATTCAATGACCCCGAAGCAGTCACATGTGCTACTACTACACCCCACACCGATCCCGAAGCTGAAGCCAACAAGTGGCGTGTATACGTGGATGGCGGCTCTGCAACCCGAGGCAGCGGTGTTGGGGTCCTCCTCATTGGTCCCGATGGCGTTGAAGTTAGATATGTCCTGCGTTTTAAGTTTAAAGTGACCAATAACGAGGCTGAATACAAGGCAGTCCTTGCTGGGCTCCGGCTCGCTCAAACCTTCGGAGCTTCGCATATCCAGCTTTTCACCGACTCTGAAGTGGTAACCAGCCAGATCAAAGGCACCTACACGGCAAAAGACGTTACATTGAAAAGGTATCTGGCTTTAACCCATAACCTTTTGTTAACTTTTGCTTCGACTGATGTCCAACGGATACCCCGCGAAGAAAATGTTAAAGTTGATGTTCTTAGTAAAATGGCCTCCGCGGTCCCGTCAAATGTGTCTCCGGACATAATCGTCGAAGAAGCTACCCACCCTTCGATTGGTGAGCAGGTGATCTCTGTGTTGGCTGATGCCGATCCCAATTGGATGACCCCGATCGTCCAGTATCTTCGAAATGGCACCTTGCCCAAAGATAAATTACTCGCTCGGCGGATACTTCTCAAAGCACCAAAGTATACACTTCGCGACGGAATCTTATACCGTCAGTCCTACTTGCAGCCGAGCTGCCGATGTCTTGGCCCGATCCAGGCCGATTATATTCTTCGGGAATTCCACGAGGGGGCGTGTGCAAGTCATATTGGGTCACGGACGTTGGCCAAGAAAGTGCTCCGGTGGAGATACTACTGGCCCACCCTGTTCAATGATGCCCACAATTTGGTCTCAAGGTGCGACAAATGTCAACGGCACTCTCGAGTGAAACACCTGCCGCAGATCGAGCTCGTTGGCATACAAAGTGCCTGGCCATTCATACAGTGGGGAATCGACATCGTGGGACCGTTCCCAGTTGCTCCAGGGGGATTGAAATTTCTTGTGGTTGTTGTGGATTATTTCACCAAATGGGTCAAAGCCGAGCCTCTTACTGCCATAGCTGGCCAAAATATCCTAAAATTTGTTTGGCGTAACATCATATGCCAATTTGGCATTCCCAGTACGATTATATCTGACAATGACAAGCAATTTGCAAATGATCCCTTTCGATCCTGGTGCGAGGAGTTGCACATCAAGCAAGTGTTCACCTCGGTAGCTCATCCCCAAGCTAATGGCCAGGTAGAAGTCACAAACCGTACTCTAGTCAATGGCTTGAAGAAGCGATTGGATCAAGCCAAGGGTCTCTAGGCCGAGAACCTTCCGCAAGTTCTCTGGGCTTATCGCACTACGCCACATTCTTCCACCGGGGAGACTCCATATAGCCTCACCTATGGCTCCGAGGCTGTCATTCCTGCCGAGGTGTGAGTGCCCAGCCCTAGACTCGTACACCTCGACCCCGAGGCTAATGAGTATTATAACCTCCGGGTTCGGGGTACACAGTTCCAAGTCGGAGACCTTGTACTCCGGCTAAATTTGGCCAGCAAAGCTGCCCCCGAGGGTAAACTACATGCTACCTAGGAAGGACCTTATCGCGTCACTGCCGCTTACGCCTCCGGGAGTTATCAGTTAGAGCATTTGGATGGAACACCGATGCCTCGCACCTGGCACGTTAGCAATCTGCGACGTTTCTATCTATATTAACCATTGTCAAGTACTTTTTCTTCCTTTACGTTTTTTGTACATACTTTCATTTTCATACCATAGTACTTTATGTTTCAAGTTTACATTTGTATTCTTCAATTGTTCCGACAATCGCTATGAATAAAAGTTTTAACTTCCAATACATCAACTGCTTCTCTTCTACGCCGCGGGGACGTCGTGGCCTAGAATACCCGCATATTTATTGCAACAAATTGTTACTTGTCTCCGGACACCGTGGTCTCTCGCCTGATCTAGACCACGCTCTTGGTCCCCGGACATGAATTCCCTCTCGCCTGATTTAATCCGGAGAGGTCAACAACTCTGTCATTGTGCAAACATTAACTCTCGCCCGATTCGTCCGGGGAGATTCTATGCCTTGTTTCCAGACAAGACTTATTTACATCCCGTACTCCCGAGTACTAACTACCACATTATTTGCATCACGTTATATCAAAACAATTAAAAGAAAATTGCATCATGCCCAAGTACTTAGCTACTCTATTTTATTTGCAAAACGTACTTGTTATATATGTCAAATATTTTCACTAAAGTTTTATTCACAAAAATACTTTACATCTACAAATGATACATTACAACAAAACATCTTTATTTATCTACTACCCCCTAACCAATATTCCGCGCTTCGGCATTGAGATCCATCCCAGGAGCTCCTTCGCGTCCTCCAGGATCTAGAGGTACCCCGGATCTGGACTTCGGTCCTTCCCCTACTTTGATCTCCTATACGACGAGGACTTAATCGCCGAATTAGCCTCGGAGCGTTATCCCTGCTTGGCTCTCCTCGACGGCGAGGGCTCGGTTGCTGAGCTGGCCTTGGCGTGTTAGGCCACCCAACAGGATCCCACTCTGCGGGGGTCATCACCTCGATCACCTCGGCCAAATTTTGCACGTCCTCCTCTACGATCACTACCGGACTCGGTTCTCGGATAACCACTCCGGTCGATTTTTTCACCGAGCCCTTTTTTCCTCTCCGAGGAGCCTTCAAAGAGTTCCCCCGGCTGGAGCTGGCTATATTCTCTTCCGCGGCACGACGCCATCTTCTGCGGCCTTTTACATCCTCATACATGCTGAGGAGTATCTCCAGCACTTCCCACTTCCTCACGAGCTCAGCAGAGTCAGCATGCCCGGCCTCTATGAGTACTGCAATCTCTTTCTGGATTTCAGCAATTCGCTCCTCGACCTCTTCAAAGGTAAGAAGGCCAAACTCCGACAAGATCCGCTCATACTCCCTTTGATGCACGAAAAGTCGCTCCACCTCGGCACACTTGGATAAGTACTTCAGCTGGTGATCTATAGCCTTCTCAGCAGCCTCGGTTCTTGCCTTTTCGGCCTCGGTCACTCTCTTCTCTGCCGCAGCTAGTTTTTTCTCCAACCGGGGCACAACATGCTTCTGCAAGTTGTCCTTTTCACCCCGGAACCATTCCAAGGAGCGCATAAGCTTCTTTATTACGTTGTGCAGCTCTTCGGTATTCTCTTGTTAGTAGCACAAATTCAGTACTGCATACGACATCTCAGTCAAAACCGAACAAAGCACAGTAACTCAACAAAATTTACCCAACAATTACACTTCATTACCAAAAAGACCGTCACATACAATTTTCATTTTACAATACATCATGCCAGAAATACAGATTCATCCTATCAACTACCATATTTACAATTGATCGAAATTGAGGGGAACTGACCTCCCCCTGCTCGGTCCCCTCCGCCGCCTCTGGCTCCTCCTCCTCCTCCAGCTCCTCTTCCGGCAAGGGTTGGTTGCCCCTTGCATCACCCTCCACTGCCTCTACAGGAACTTCCATCCGTGGGGGTGGGGCCCTTGTTCGCGGCTCCGAGGCGAATTCCCCCCTCCGGAAGGCCACAAATTCTTCATCCTGGTCAACAGTGCAAGCCGCAATCTCCTCGGCGTTAAGCACTGTGTCCTTCTCTGCCAGCGCCTTTACTAGGGGCCACTCCGGGATCTGAGACAATGCCTTGTAGTACGCCTCCTCCACGGCGCCCACGGAGTCATAGTCGTATCCAAACTCTGGACGATATACATCTAATTCGGATAGACCTCCTTAACCCTCTCCAGCAGCACAGAGCGCGTTGCTGCATCGCCAACAACCACGAACCTCATTTGATAATCGAGGAACGTGCTTGTCTGCATCAGCTTCTCCACGAAGGAATTTAAAATGGCCTCTTGGCCCTCAACCGCGGCTGTATCTCTGGCCTTCAGTTCGGCACGCAGCTCCGCCACCTCACCCCGGAGCACTCCAACCTCTGCCTCAACTCCCCGTAACCTCGCCACCTCGGAAGCTCTTTTGCGAGCCTCGGACAGGTCATGCGTCAACCTGTCATTTCTCGATCGGAGCTCCCTGGCCGCCTCGGCTAACTCTTCCTTAGCCTCCCTCTCACTCCTTCGGCCGAGGTCCATTATTCCCTGAGCCAGGCGCAATAGCTCCTCGGCCTCGGGCCCATCCAGGCCGAGAACGCTTGTTTGCCCCTGCAACGAATAATTTGTTAGCCAGCGATACTTTCGTACAAAGCAACTATCATTACTGTACCCTCAGGGGCGGTGTCCGTGCGAAGTCACTTAGCCTCCGCAGGCGGGGTCGAGCAGGGCTCCGGCCTCTTCCTCGACCTTGGTGTCAAGCCAGTGACCACCACCTCATCCTCCGTCCCTTGTGACGGCCTTGGGCTCAGAGACACCCTCCCTCTCAGAGCCACTTCCGCAGTGGTCCCCTTTTTCTTCAAAGCCGGAGGCATCGCCGGACTTCCCGAAGTGTCTTTTCTAAAGCGTCCCACTGCAAAAGAAACAACAGTTAGCATCATACAATCTCCACAAAGATCAATGAACATTAAAATTCCCTACCCTCCTTGGACGCCCCGGCTGCCGAACCCTGCCCCCGGGTGGGATTCTCCTCCGCTCCTCCCGAGTAATAGAGGCTTAACCCTGCCTCCTCCAGCTCCTCCTCGATGCAGAGCGTTTTGAACGTACCCACGGTGCGGAAATCATCAACTGACTCCGGCTCCACAACCGGGGCATTATCAACGACCTCCTCCCTCCTCCACCTCGGGAGGGCCACACCTACCTTCACATATATAAACTTCTCCTTCCAACCATCTACCTTACTAGGGTTTTTAACCTTAAGTCCACCCTGGGGCCTCGGGTTAAAATAATACTATCCCTTCGATTTTCCGAAGGCTTTGAGTTGGAAGAAAAACCTAAAAATATCTACGTCCGGCTCTACCCCGGCCCTCTTACATACTACTAAAAATCCAACGACTTGCCTCACCGCGTTGGGCGCTAACTGGCATAAAGCAATGTCATAAAACCTCAACAGAAGCACAACAAAGTCCCAGAGTGGGAACCTAAGTCCTATCTTCAGGTGGTCTATATACACCCCAATGAACCCCCTGGGTGGACAACAAGCTCGGTTACTAGGCTCCGGCAAAATGTATTCTTAGTTAAAAGGAAAATAAAATGACGGTATAAGGGCTTCTATTTGCACCCGCGACATTCACGGCGCCTCCGCGGCAGCCTCGAGGTCTTCCTCGCCGCAATCAGTAAAACCTACTGATCGGGTGCCGGATTCCATACCGTCTGCCCTCCATACAGTCCTAATTTCCCTCCTCTCAGGGATAATATAGCGCAAGGGTTCTACATTTAGAGGGGCTTTCGTCGTCCCTACTTCCCTAATCGAAGACGAAGACGAAGAGGAAGACATACTTGTTTTATATTTGAGATTGCTCAAGACTTGGCACAGATGATTCTCTTTTTTTCTCCCGCTCTTTGTCTATCGCGAATTGCAAATGAGAGTGATGGGAAACTTCCTGTACACGCCTTATATATATACTCAGGAATCAACGGTCCAGATCTTGACTTTTCAAATTCAGCGTTTTGGATGCGCGTGTGGTTGCCACACACATCATAGTTCCCTAGGCGCGTGGGGAACACGCATCTTGGGATTTGAGTAAACATCACTTCAACTCATGATGGCCCTGTCCCATCGGCTACTACTAACTCAATTCAACTCCGGATGACTCTTTCACCTCGGGGTCACTTCAGCTCAACTCCGGTTGACTCTTTCACCTCGGGGTTACGTCAGTTCGCCTCTGGTTGATCCTTTCATCCCAGGTGTAGCTTAGTGCGGCACGGATTGACTCTTTCACAAACGAACTACGATACTACTTCAACTCCACTCCGGCTACCACTCATATACATCGGCCCACACATTACTCTTATAAACCGAAGCTCCTACCTCGCTCCGGTTGGTGGGGGGGCATCTGATAGGTATGGCCCAATTTCTCTAGGTCGGATTAACCCGCCAGCCGGGTCAATTGGGCCCAGAAGCGCAAGTCCAACACAGCCAAGCCCATTCGCGGAATCTTTGGAAATTGGGAAAAGATCCCCAAGATCCCTTCCAACAGCCATGCAAATTTGATTGGCGGAATTATAGGGATTTAGTTAGGGTTTCGATTGTGTAGTATAAATAGGAGAATTGTGGATGAATTTAGGGTTCTGATTTTTGGACTCTAGGGTGTCTACTTGCAAAATTGTACTTCGAAATTGAAAGAAGTATAGTGAAAGCACTCCGGAAGGTGATTGTCTTCTTCCGTGGACGTAGGTCTCTGGATCGAACCATGTAAATCTTTGAGTCATTTCAGTTCTTGCATGTTTTGATTGTTTGGAATTGTTATTGAGATCGCCATTCACTTGATATTCGGTTTTACGCTTTATCAATATAAAAGTAAAATGGAGGGCATTAATGTAATTTTAGTTTTCCCTCCAAAAAAATTAGATCATAATTGGTAACTTTTTCTTATATTTGGTAAGTTTATAACTTTTTTTTACTTTTCTAAAATACAAATAACTTTTTTCATTTTTAATCCGATTTTTATGCATAAAATACTAAATTATTTATCTTTTCACGATCTTCGATTTGACATCCATATCACATATATTATAATGAGATATTTGATTTGAATAAACAAATTGTTTGTTGGTTAATTATTTGTGCTAGAATTGATTTTTTTTTTTTTTGTGAATTGAACTATAATATTTTGCTTTTAGTGGAAACTAAAATTAGTAAAATAATTTCTTTATAAAAAATATGATATTTTTTTTATAAAAATACAACTAATCAATTTATTTTATTTGACATGAATTTTTAAATTTTTTTTTTTTTTTATTTAAGTCAGGGAGAAAACCCATTGTTTAAATAATGAAAGTCCTACTTTATTAAATCAAAGGCAAAAACAAAAATATCTATTTTATAATCAACTTATTAAATCATCAAATCTGCTAAAATATCTTTCTTATCATGACTTTGAGCATATATATAATTGTGGATTGAAACAGTTATTGAAATTATTTTTAATTACCTATTTATATTTTTAATAACGAGTATTTGTTAAAATTACTCTTTTAAGAACATTTATTATTTGTAGCCTAAATTATGACTTTTATTATATTTGGCAATTACTTTAATTTTTTACGTTTACTAAAACTTCAATTATATGTTTTTACACTTTCTAAGATAAATAATACTTGGTCGCAAAAATCAACATTGAATGTCTTTTTTACTCTTAAAAATCTAAATAAATTTGTTCGCATTAATCAATTTTTATCTTCAAATAAATAAACTATTTATAAGAAGACTATAACATTTATATAAATAATTTACGATACCAAATAAAATACGAAAATGTCAAATATTTTGAAGAAACCAAAGACTTTAATTTGTTATTCGAATCATTAAATAAATTTTGAATTTTATTTTGCTAAAATAATATTTTATTAAATAAAAATTATTTAAGTATATCTGAAATCACCAAATGAAATGTTAAAAGTTGCAAATGAAAATTCAATGTTATAAAGAAAAAAATTAAATATTTATATTTAGAACTTGAAAGTTTATTTAGATAAATTAAAAGTTAAATATAAATAAAAGCAGGGACATAATGAGAAAAGTATTAAACTTTACATTACATATGATCCAAATAAAATATTATTGTTCCTTTTATTACATATTTTATGGTTATTTTTAGTTATATATTGTTAGAATTTAAAAATTATCTTATAAATTAAAAAAATCTATATATATATATATATATATATATATATATATATAAGCCACAGTAGTGACATTCTGTAAGTAACACTTCTCAGCCTAAAATTTTAGATTGTGATTGGTCAATTGTTGTCACATTTGGTAAGAATCAAAATTTATTTTACTTTCTAAAGTTGCAAAAATCTTTTTTTCATATCTAATCTATTTATTATATATACTATATCAAATTAATCATCTTTTGATGATGTTTGATTTGACATCCATATGATATCTATATATATATAATAATAATAATAATAATATGATATTTTATTTAAAATATTATATTATTTGTTCGTCGATTATTTAAGTAAGATTTAAGTGTTTATTGTGAGTTGTACAAAAAATATAGTATTGGTTTGGAATAAAAGTAAAAATCATTCAAATAATTCTCTTTTACAAATTATTTTACTTGATTATTTCATTAAAACCACAACTAATCAGTTTGTTTTATCTGACATGAATTGTCTCAAGTTAATATTTGATTTATAATCAGCTTATTAAATTATTGAATTTACTAATGCTTATTTGATATACTAATTATTTTTGTTGGTAAATCACAAAACTATGACTTTTGCTCATATATATAACTTTATATATGATGATTAATCTTAAAAAAATTATTATTTTTTATATTTAGATATATTAATGTTATTTTTCTATAAATATTACAATTTGCAACCTATACTATGATATTATACAAGTTGCAACTAAACTTCTTTTAAATAAGACAAATTAACCAACTAGAACTATATGTTTTTTAGACTTTGCAACCTAAACAATACTGGGCCAAATTAACCAATCTCAATTATGTATTTTTTTCCCCACATTTTGTAACCTAAGCAATTTTTTTTTTTTTTAACATTAACCAATGTATATCTTTAAATGAATCTACTATTTACAATATAAATGTATAATTTAATTGAAACTTTTCAACATATATATGAAAGTATTAAGAAATATTGAAGCACTCATCTGTTTTATTTTGTTATTCCAACTATTGAATAACTTTTGAATTTTATTTTGTTAATTTGTTATTCTTTATATATCGTAAATATCAAGTAAAGTACTAAAACTTGCAAATAAGTTTTTTTTTTTTTTTAAATGAGATATTTACAGTTAAAATTTAAAACTTTATTTAGATAAATTTAAATATTTAAAGTAAAATGAAAAAAATTAAAGAAAAATAATTTTCTTATAACATTATCCAGTTTATTTTATTTAATAATATGAGTTGATAGTTTGATGTTTATGTTTGTTTTAACATTCATAATTAGTTAAGCTATTATGCACATAGGTGAAGAATGATGCAGACATAATGAATGTGTATTTGGATTTCAAAGATAAGAAATAATCATTTTGAAAAAGATTTTTTTATATTGGATATTTATCTTAATGTTAATCTATAATATATATATATATATATATGTATATATACCTATATATAAAGTAAGTTATATCAAATTCATATATGACGTGTGAGAAACTTATATTTACGTTACTTATAATTTTATTTATGTTATATCCTATATTTAAAAAAAAATTATTAGGGTAAGACGATCACATATTTAAATATTAGATTATAACATATTTAGTTTTATTAAAATCATTAATTTTTAAATAAACTTCCGTGCATCATACGTGAATATTACTAGTCTATTTTAAGAGAAAAATAATACAAGACAATAACAAAATATTAGCCACACACACACATATATATATATATATATATATATATATAAATGAATGAGTTTTCAATAGTTACCTTCTTTTTGTAGTCATGGACGGTTACCATGAAATGTAATGCCATATTAAATGATATTAAATGACACTTTACCTACTATAGTGGGTTAAAGATAATTTTGGATTTTTCTTTTTCTTTTTAATTCATGTAATAAGATTCCTTAAGAATCTTTGGATTCAAAAGTTTATTTTGGTATTTTAAGGATAAGTAATTAATGTTAGTTTATTAAAAATTGCAACTCCAATATATAACATACATTTAATATCTAGTTTTTCTTTTAGTATATTGAGAAAAAAAAAAAATGACTTTTTTAATTAATTCATTTAATTCAAAAATAAAAAATAAAAAATTTATAATAATAAATTAAAGTTATAAGTAATTTTAAGTAAACTACAAATTTCGCTTGTGATAAAGTGATTGTAGGTAAAAATACACTATAAAGTTTCACTTGTGATAAAAGTGATTGTAGGTAAAATTACACTATAAAGTTTCACTTGGGATAAAAGTGATAGTATGTAAATTACAATATAAAATTATTTACTAAAAAATACAAGGAAAAAACAAATTAAAATCCTATTCTTTTATATGCATTACTAAAAAAATAGTAGTTTCACGCAGTGTTTGTGGGATCAGATCGGAAGTCATAGATATCTTAAAAGAAAATGAAATAAAAACTAGAAATGGGGTTTAGCGGTTTGGCGGTCTGGCGGACAATTGATTTTGGACGATTTTCAATGGTATATTCAGGTTAATGGTATATCCAGTTAATTAGTCCTATTGGACCGAACTAAGGGCTGATTCGAGGTTGTACTATTTGACCTGGCCGGTTCAATTCCACAAACCTTTTATTCATGATATCCATTTGACCATATTACTGGAGTCGATAAGTACTCCCCATTTGGCATGATTCAACTTCTCGGATTAGCAAGTACCTACCAATTTGACCCGATTCGGCTTATCAGCTCAACAGGTGCTCACTATTTGCACCGACTCAACTTATCGGATTAATAAGGGACCACTGTTTGGCCCGTTTGACGTCTCGAATAAACAAGTATCCAGTATTTGACCCGTTTGGCTTCTTGAATCAACAAGTACCTAGTATTTGGCCGATTTGGCTTATCATCTCAACAAGGTACGACTATTTGACTCGATTCGACTTATCAGATCAACAAGTACCCAATATTTGACCCGTTCGGCTTCTCGAATCAACACGTACCAGCTATTTGATTCGTTCGACTTCTTGAACCAACAAGTATCTTCTATTTGACCCATTCGGCCTCGACAAGGTTTTGCCCCAATTCGCCTTACCGGATCAAGACGTACCAACCATTTGATCGATTCGACTTATCGAATTACCACTGTTTGGCCCGTTGAACTTCTCGAATCAACATGTACCAACTATTTGACTCGTTCGACTTCTTAAATCAACAAGTACTCACTTCTTGACCGGTTAGGCTTAACGGCTCAACAAGGTACCGGTATTTGATCCAATTCGACTTATCAAATCAATTAGTACCCAATATATGATCCGTTTGGCTACTCAAATCAACAAGTACCAACTATTTGATCCGCTCGACTTCTTGAATCAATAAGTACATTCTATTTGACCGATTCGGCTGAAAAACTCAACAAGGTACTACTATTTGACCCGATTAAACTTATCTGATCAAGACGTGCCAATTATTTAATCGATTCAGCTTATTAGATCAACAAGGTACAACTGTTTGACCCGTTCGGCTTCTCGAATCAACATGTATCAACTATTTGACCCAATCGACTTCTTGAATCAACAAGTACCCACTATTTGACTGATTCGGTTTATCAGCTCAACAAGGTACCACTATTTGACCTGATTCGACTTATCGGATCAAGACGTACCAACTATTTGACTTGTTGGGCTTATAGGCTAAATAATTTCCCACAATTCGGCTGAACGGCTCAACAAGGTACCACTATTTGACCCGATTCGATTTTAATGATCAAGACGTACCAAGTATTTGATCGATTCGGCTTATCGGATCAACAAGGTACCAGTATTTAACCCATTCGCCTTCTCGAATTAACATGTACCAACTATTTGACTCGTTCAACTTCCTGAATCAACAAGTGCCCGCTATTTGACCGGTTCTTTTTATCAGCTCAACAAAGTACCATTATTTAACCCGATTCGACTTATCAGATCAAGATGTACCAACTAGTTGACCAATTTGGCTTATCGACTAAATAATTCTCCATGATTTGACTAAACGGCTCAACAAGGTATCACTATTTGACCCGATTCAACTTATCGGATCAAGATGTACAGACTATTTGACCGGTTCGGCTTATCAGATTAACAAGGTACCACTGTTTGACACATTCAGCTTCTCGAATCAACATGTAGGAACTATTCGACCCGTTCGGCTTCTTGGATAAAAAAGTACCCACTATTTGACCGGCTTCTTGAATCTACAAGTACCCAATATTTGACCGATTCTATTTATCGGCTCAACAAGGTACCACTATTTGACCCCGATTCGACTTATTGGATCAAGATATACCAACTATTTGGCCCATTTGGCTTATCAGCTAAATAATTTCCCAAAATTTGGATGAACGGCTTAACAAGTTACCGCTATTTGACATGATTCAACTTATGGGATCAAGACATACCAATTATTTGACCGAGTCGGCTTATGGGATCAACAAGGTACCACTGTTTGACCCGTTCGATTTCTCGAATAAACATGTACCAACTATTTGACCCGTTCGGCGTCTTGAATAAAAAAGTACCCATTATTTGATCGATTATGTTTATCGGCTCAAGAAGGTACCACTATTTGACCCGATTTGACTTATCGGATCAAGACGTACCAACTATTTGACCCGTTTTGCTTATCGGCTAAACGATTTCCCACAATTCGACTTATCGGCTCAACAGGTACCCAATATTTGATCTAATTCCACTAGTTATGTCTTCATGATTTTTTTTTTTTTTTTTATGTGTCATGCCACAAATAATTAATATTCTATTTTTAATATTCAAGATGGATGTTAAATTAAAATTCACAAAAAGAACATCAATTTGATATATCCTATGCTATAAAGGATTCGAGTGAAAATATCATTTGACAAAAAAAAATCAACTTGCTATATCCTATGCTATAAAGATTAGAATGACAATATCATTTGTGTGACAACTATATAAATAAATAAAAGCAATAAAAAATAATAAAAGAAAAAATATAATTAATAGAAAAAATGGGGCAACTAGGCATACAAAGCAAAGGTCGCCTATACTCCCAATAAAATAAACAACATTGAATAATAAAAGAGAAAAATATAATTATTAGAAAAAAGTACCAGTTGTGCGTACCAAACAAAAGTGTCACCTATTACACAAATAAATAAACAACGCAACTAACTTTATTAAAGACAAATAGTAAGTATAAGATGTATTAATTACATAAATATTATTAATGAAAAGTTAAATTGAACATTTACTGTTTTAAATTAGTGGGTAAAGTGAAATAATAATTCTGATATTTAATGATTCTCATCAAGGTGCATGTAGTACATTTAATAAGGTTCGAGAATCAATAATCCCTCCTATAATGACAAAAAATGACATAGAATCTTTAATTTCACCTTTCTTAATATTTAATTAAAAAAAGTAAAAACATGACATATCATCAATGTTACCTATATGTCATCAGGTTTCCCATTTTCTCATCATTAAATGTGTTGTATTCTTTTTAGGTGAATTAAATGCATGATCCAACTACTCAATCAATCTCATCCTTTGATTTTTGATCCAATAGCTAATATTAGGTCACCATCCATGGTGATAAAATGGAAGTAACCATTAAAATCTTACCCCCCACATATATATGACTATACAATTCACCTTATCTTTAAAATAACTATACAAAACGACTATACAAAAAGACTATACTGCATTGCAACAATTTATATTGGCTATATAATTCAACTTGTCTATAAAATGAAAGAAAACTAATCAAAACATTGGTGGGAAGTGTCTTCACTAAAACCCGTCACTTCAATAGAACACTCAGGATGACTAGAAGAAATTTGAGAGAAAATAGGTTGAGTTGGTGGCTGCATATGTTGCATTAGCAAAATTATGATAGCAACATCAGTTGCTTACAACTGAAAATGAGAATTTGAAGGTAGAAGTTGGTTTTGGTAATCAATACATCCCATCAATGGTACACAGAATGAACTTCCATGTTTAATAAAAAAAAAATGGTGCTTATTCTCAAATGGAGAATGCTAATAACAAGAAAAGGGCAATGGATCTTGAAGTTGCTATCAAAAAAAATTATCTAGTCAGCAATATATCCATCATCGTGCAACAACTAATTAGGCAAGAATATGCTCTTAATTCTTGAGCTCTTGGCTTATTTACTTACTTCGGGTAGAATCGGGATGTCTCAAGATATCCCTAGTAATAATGTAATAGGAAGAAAATAACTTATTGATGAGTCAAAATGAAGATCTTAGCATTTAGTTTTTTTTATGCCTTGGGTCCTATGCCCCCCTTGTCGTCCACTTCTCAGTAAAAAATTGGGGCTGTTTTTTAGCCATGGGTCCTCCCACACCCTCAGTCCTGAATTGGTTACGACGCACCATGTTAACCCTTTCTTGATATTTCTCTCCCAATCAGTACGCTTCCCCATGTATAACTAGAATTGTAGCTTATACCGACATCAAGAAATGATCGATTCGGGTAATACCTCACCTTCAGAAGTTTTGTACAAAAGGGAGCTCTCATCTTGAATTAGCCTCCATCATTGCTTCGCTAGCATCGCTTCATTGATGAAGCTAAATCTCTCAAACCATGTCCACCCTCTTCCTTCCTAGCTCTTACATAACATCTCCAACGATCGTATCCAATGTTCTTGCTTCTTTTGGCCCCACCAGAAATTGGAGCAGATAGTACGAAACTGGCGATGAGCGGATCGTGGCAACACGAATAAACTCATGACAAATGTTGTCATGAACTGTGCCGCCGCTTTGATCAATATTAGTCGGCCTTCATTTGACAAACATTCCACTTTTCTAGTTTTTTTAGCTTTTCTCAATTCGTGCCACCCCACTAAAGTATGCTTCATTAGACCATTCCTTTAAAGCAAGAAGGCCAAGATATATCGTGTGCTTCTCCACTAATCTAACCCCAAGTCTTCCCGCCAATTTCTCCTTACACTCCTCATCTACCCTATTACTAAAGCACACCTCCGATTTCTCAAGTGATATAAGTTGCTCGGAGGCTTCCTCATAGCACCTAATAATATCTCCCACCGCATCAATTTCCTGTCTCGTCGCCCTACCAAAGATAGTGTTGTCATCAGCAAAAAATAAATGGGAAATTGATGCCTCTCACAGATGCGCGTTCCATGAAGCGGGCCTGCCCTTTCTGACTTCTACAAAAGAGCTAAAAATGCCGCTGCACAAAATAAAAAGAGATAAGGAGATAACGGCTCTCCTTGATGGAGACCCCTCGATGGGGAGAGAACATCTCCCCGGCTTACCATGAACAGGAACAGAGAAAGACATCATCGACTTACACGTCATAATAAGATTAATAAAATCCTAGTTTAGCCCTAATCGAAGCATGACCCTTTCTAAAAAACCACTTGACCCTATCATACGCTTTGTTCATGTCTAATTTGAATAGAAATATTCATTATTCAAGACTTATCTTTATTGTACCATATTTTTAGTAGACATTAGAAATACACATACTTTCCCACTAAATCAAGTAAACATATTTTCCAACTAGTAAAGGAACATATACGTTACACATTGAAAACATATAGCGAATAACTTGACAATTTAATTGTTCATATACTTCTACTTCTCCAACTCAACTTTAATCACCAACTTCATATAATCTAAGTGGATTAATAACGGCCAATTGTGGTTTGTAGGAGCTTTTAAATAGTGAAAATCGCAATTTATAACAATTAAAACATAGATCATGTAGTGCCAAAATTAAACTAATTCCGGCACTATGAAAATGTAACTGAACAATTCATACAACAATGGTTTGAATAGATCCTTAGCTTTGTCTTCCAGATGTGTTGGCCGTTTGAGGGTGAATCTACAAGAACCGACACAAGATAGGGTCTCCAATGAAGAGCCTCCAACGCTCAAGTCAGTGATTGGCCGTTATAGTTTTAGCGAGAGTAAAGGAAAGAATTGAGTAATGGAATAGTATAAATATCAGTGTTTCACCTTGCTGTAGAAGAAATGTGAGATTTATATACTTATTGTATTAGGGTTTGAGGGTAAAATGATCATTTCATGCATGCCACCTAGGCCCTAATCGTAGTTAGCATCATAGTCGTACACTTTTTATAGGAACATGTCACTGGTTCCCTGCACTTTTGGCAGGGGAAATAACGGCTGTCAGTGTACTAGGTAACTTCCAGGTACTTTTATGTCGGGTCCTCTACTAAGGACTTGTCACGTGTTCCTTCCGAGAGTAGCGTAGGTGCACTTGGTGTTTATATGAACATCTCGCTTCGTTCTCCTGGCCTGATGTGGTTTTAAGGAGAAATGGACCAGATCGCACTTCGGGTTGTTTTAGTGGTCCTTGGATGGGTTCTCTAGGCGCGAGGTAAAACCTGCTTGGGTTGTTACCATGCTCAGTTATTCATGGGAATCCTCTTGTGACTTTACAGGGGTCGCGTTTTGCTCATGTGGGATGGTATTTCCCATTGTGGCACTACATGTCCCCCTTAAAATACTCCTAGTAAGGAGGCATGAACGTACTCGGAGTAGAGGAGTCCTTCGTGACCTGTTATTTTAGCTTGTCTAATCTAACGCCTCGATTCCTGCCCGTTTGCTTTTTCAAATTCCCACACAATCTTCTTCCGTAGATGTGGAGAGCCATTTTTCACAAATGGACACAATTAAACCAAGTGTCATGCTCTGAGTGTATGCCTTTTGGTTTTCCCCCTCTTTTGCTCTTATAAATAGGGCTCGTTTGAACTAATTCACAGTTTTCCTTTCTTTAGCAATTCATCTTTCTGTGAAGAATTTCTCCAGCGATTTTCGATGATATTCTCCGATCTGACGATGATTGTGCTTCATTTTTTGGTTCCTTTTTACCGTTCAAACCATCCATTTCCATCGAATTTCTCCTAGGTATATTTCACAACTCTTCTCCTTATTTTATTCAAAAACCTTACCAGAAAATCATGGTCAAATCCTCTTCTATGTCTCTTTCTAGTGATTCGTCTTCAGGGAAGGGGGGTGAAGCCTCCTCTTCAAGTGAACGCAAATCTCCAGAACGAGATTTGCAATATGATAGTAGTGATAAGACTATTGGGTTGCCTCTTTTCCCTAGAAAGGACACTCGGGTGCTAGTTCGCACTAGTAGTCCTCCTTTGATTCTTGCCTCTTCTTCTCTCACCCTTGCTGCATGAAGTTCTTCCCATCTACCCTCTTCCTCTTTCCTCTATCAAACCCTAGTCCTTAACCCTAACCCGAGTCCTCATATATAACGGTAGGACTAAGAATGTAGTTCCAGTTAGGGGAAGGTGTAGATGGAACGAAATAACCGGTAGTTAATCTCTTAGGTATATGGATTACCTAGAGAGATAGATGTTTTTACAATTCTGACTTCATAATTCTGGATGAAGATGAAAGGCCGAATTACCTTATTTCTCCAACCTAGCTTTTCGGAAGGCCCACGTATATGTGGAGGTCCACCTCCCCCTTTGCGATTTTTTAATTTCTTTAATCAATGCTTACTATATCTCCTTGAACCAAATAAACCCTTCATCTATGCAAATTGTTATAACCTTGTACAATTAATTGAAGGGGAATGGTAGGGAACCTTTGTTGAGCTTTTCCAGATCTGTCATGAACTCAAAATGAAGAATGGGATGTTCTATTTGAGTTCGCAGAAGAACGGCCCCTCCCACTTCGTGGGGAAGCCCCCCCAGCATATAAAACAAGTAGAAGAATAGGTATATTCTGGTTACCCCGAGGTTAGGAAATTGGCCTTTTCCTCATGATCAATGACTCTACAGGGATTTGCACTACATGGTTCCAGATGAGGATTCAATTTCTACCTTAAAGCGGGTGATAAGGAAGCTCAATACTTGGGTTGATAGAAATTGTCTTTTTAAGATTTCCAAGTTATATAAGAGGCTGGGATACTATCTCACTTTCGATTCCTGGAGGCCGGACTTGAGCTCCCTCCTAGGGTCGGTACATACTTCGCACCTAGCCTTCTCTATATTTGATTGTAGTTTTGGTCACTTTTTGTTGTTTTTTCTTTAAGTATAATAGTTCCTTTATCCTTCTTCGCAGACATGGATTGGAGACATGACCTTATAGACGAAGATGATGACGACCTCGTCTTCCTAGGCGAAAACATTCCTGCTGTGAGGAATGTGCCTCATTTAGGAGAAAGCGTGGAGCGTGTTGTGGCTCCACCTCAGCCTGCAATTGCTCCCTATACAGCTCCTTAGCGAGCTTCGACAGGTGCTCGCCACACTAAGACCACTGATTAGCCTCCCACTAACCAGGAGGCTAAGGCTGGGAGACCGCTCTAAGAGGTCTTCCGACTCCGACTCTCAGTGCGATGCCTCCTCCAAGAGGCACAATTCTTCCTCTGGCAGCAAGGGAAAGGAAATCAAGAAAGCCCCTAATGATATCTTTATCGTCATCCTCCCCAGTTTCTTGAAAAGAGCTACCTACATTGGATGGCACCAAAATCCTCATGAAGGGGGATTGTCAGAAGGTTTGCGAGGTAATAGAGAAGAATCTGGTCCAGGTATGAAGTTCAGGTTCTCGAAGCCTTCGCTTGTCGCTTACATTATGATGTCATATTTTTGTTATTTTTGTGTTCCCTGACACTTCCTTCTTCCTTTGTTAAGCTATGACTGGGTTTTGGGGTACCTTTTGAAGATGGAGGAACCCACAACCCATGTGAACAAGCTGAAAACAGCCATATAGAGGAAGGATGGTAAAGTAGTGAAGGCCACCACCCAACTAAACTTGGTTATCACAAAGAAGGATGCCCTCCAAAAAGAAGTGGTCGCATTGAAGACGAAACTGGCTGAGTCTGAGAAGACTCAAGCAGATCTAATCCGCCACTATGACGGCAGGGAGGCCGAAGTGCGAAAGAAAAGGTTTGCGGAAGGGATGAAGTCTAGTTACGAGAAGTTGTTTCTAAATGTCCCTAGCCAGGGTTTCTCCGAGATCTTCACCTGGGCTTGATCGAGCATTTGCAACACAACACCTAGTAACTCAAAGATATTGGTCACCATATCAAAAAATTTGTGAAGATCGGGCTTTTTTTTTTTTTTTTTTTGCAAGGAACTAGGCCCAAGCTCAGGGAGTCAACTTTAAACTTAGCATGGGAGACGCCATGCAAACACTGGAGGAATCCCCCACTTTTAAAGAGGATAAGAGTCTTAGTTCTGGCTAACCTTGGTGGCAGTCAGTTATCCACGACGCTACCAGGAAACTGATCTGCAAAGTTTGCACCCCAACCAGAAGCTCGAGTACGAAGTCGGTGGTGTGACCCCTACTGCATGAACTTATTCTGAACTTCCGTTCGAGCTTGGGGAGGACACTCCGACTCCTGAAGTACGGAAGAATGTGGAGAGAAGGGGAGAGACGGAGCCCGAGGGTAGAAGGAGATGAAGGGGAGGAGGATGAAGAAGCTGATAGGGTAGAAGACGAAGCATAAAGTTGTTATTTCTTCTTTATCTTGTTTGTTTGATTTATTCTTTTGAAGGATATGGGGGGCACGATTCGTTGTTAGTGCCCCCCAATTGCTGTTTTGCTCCAATGTACAAAATCCAAATTGTCCCTTTGTAGGACCTTAATGAAAATTATAATTTTTCATGTATTGTTGTTCGTGCTTCTTTTATTTTATTTTGTTGTGTATATTATTTTTCATATATTCTTATTTTTTCAAGATATTGAAAAAGGGTTCATGGATGGATAGTGGTAGATATACTACCTTACTTCCCTCACTTAAAAACTTGCAGACTTTTCAAGATTTCAGCAACGAATCGAAGAGAATAACAACGACGACAGAGAAATTAAAACTCATTTTGGTGGTCAGGTCACCTTGTAGCTTCGCTAGTCGACAGTGGGCCGATTTGCAATGACAGCTAGGGGTCAGTTAGCCGTGATGTTGATTAGGATTTCTTCTTTGATAAATTAATTTGCGGTTCACTCTTTTTGGTTGTTGACATGGAACTTACATTATGATGTGTAATTTCTATTAAAAAAATGGCAAAAAGGGTCTCCACATCAGCATATGCCAACCACGTCATATTGGTTGGCCGGAAACCCCCATTTTCTTACGGCGCATGATCAAGATTCCGGCGAAAAAAATAATTTATTTTTTGGGACTAAAATAGGACAATTCTTAGAGTTATGAGACGAAATTAAAAAAATAAAAAGTTTTGAGACATTTAGTGGAAGAGGCCAAAGTTGTGGGACGTGAAGTGATTTTTTCCCTTATATATAAGAGGAATTATGTGATAGGTACATGACATTTTTACTAATTTTTCCTTGTAGAAAATATTTCAATAATAGATATATTAGAATCATTATTTCACAATTCAATTCTCTTAACAATAATGTACTTCTTGCCTAAAAAGTAATAATGCATAAATTGTTATTCTTTTGATGTTTAATAACCAATTTTGATAAATAAATTGTTTGTAAAATTTAAAATTACTAAAATAATTACCAAAAGAAAAATTAAAACTTTTAAGGAATAATTTGAACACAAAAAATAAATTCTTACTTGTTGATGCTGCAAATTGGCTTTATATGGTAAAAATATCCTTGGGTTGTACTTTAGTACTCCAGAACCTCTCCTTTCTCTAATAGTTCCTAAGTACTTCAAAATACAAGTTTCAATATCCTCTTCCGAGAAGTCTCTAACCATACTCACCTATAGAAGAGATGAATGTCTTATTACTGAAATTTGACTATTTTTCATGTATTTTTAGCAATAACAATATCTTCAACGTCAAACTGTTGCACCTCCTTAGAAAAGGCTAAACCGTTACACAAGTAACCAGATAGAAATTAAAATTTAAGTAAAAGATATCGCAATAATCTTCTAACTAGATTGCCCTCTCCAAGAAATCTCGTTCAATAAGCGGTTCAATTTCTTGAATTCTCCAGGTTAGTCAAACATCAAGATTGCTCTCCAAAAAATCTTGTTCAATAAGCGATTCAATTCGTTTTTTTATTTCTCCAAAGTTAGCGAAAAATCAAGACCGTTCTCCACTAAATCTCGTGCAATAAGTGTTTCGATATTAGATTCGGTTTTTGATTTGTCAAGGGTTAGTAAAAAATAAAAATTGCAGTGGATATATAATTAATTAGAATATATAGAATATTGAATCTAATTACGATTCATGCGGGAGGTTGGAATATAACTAGGGAATGTCTGTATGAATATAGAATTGGAAACCTCTCCGATGCACGATGTTTGGGTATATAGTTAGGATACATAATTAGGATATAATTTTGATTAGAATTAGGGTTGGAATATAATTTTTTTTATAGTCTGCACCGACTATGTGGCAACATATATTTGACAAAAATAAAAATGAAAAACGAACACTAAAATATACATGGGACCGAATCCCTTAGATCCCTCGAACCTTTTGTTATTGATATTGCGAAGAGTCTTGATTCCCTAACACCTAACCTATACTATACTAGCAACGTCTAACGACTCTCATCGACTTGTTTGGCACTAACAGACAAACCACCAGAGCCGAATGAATTCTCACAAACCCAATTCGAAGGCTTCTTCTCCTAAAGAAACTTGTACCAACCCTATAAAAGACCTAGCTGTAAAATATTCCAACTAAATTTGTTCTTCTTCGCCCACCGTTATCTCACCACTCGAGAACGTAAATTAATTGAACATGACATATTGACATCTAATTAATATAAATAATTTTAGGGATAATTACAAAATGGTCGCCGAACTATTACCACTTTTTCACTTCGGCATATAAACTATCAACAGTGACTAAACCGCCGCCAACCTATTTGAATATTACTACTCGAAAGCTGCCGGCCAGAATACCGCCCAAATTCTGTCCCAAAAGGTGGTTCCGAAACCGGGTGTGCAATGAATTTGGGCGGTATTCTGGCCGGCAGCTTTCGAGTAGTAATATTAAAATAGGTTGGCGGCGGTTTAGTCTGTTAATAGTTTATATGCCGAAGTGAAAAAGTGTTAATAGTTCGGCGGCCATTTTGTAATTATCACATAATTTTATTACATCAAATTTGTTCCAACTTACTAACTTGTGTTTTGAAAATTATATGATAATTAAATATAATATTTTTTAATTATTTATGTTACATATAACTAACTACAAAATTATAAATAATTTAACTTTTAATTCTTATGTAAATTAATCTTTTAGGGATAATATATTTTTAAATCTATAATTTGTTATTTTATTCGGTTATTCGATTCAATACAGTTCGGTATGCTTCGGTACGGTTCAATACGGGTTTCGGTTCGGAAAATTGAAAATATCCAAATCCATACCAAAAAAAATTATCGGTTCAATTCGGTTCAGAAAAAGTCAAATGGTCTATGGATTTTTTCGGTTCGGGACTTATTCGGTTCGGATTTCAGTTCGATTTCGGTAATTTCCAAGCTCCGTGCACAGCCCTATACTAAGTTTAATAAAATTAATAAAAAATAACATAATGAATTTTGACAAAAATATTGCAAAACACAAAATATTCTAATAGTACATAATAATTAGGATTCGTATGGTAGGAAATTACAATATTGTCATTAAAATATTTAAACTTTATTGGGATAAAATAGGACAATCATAAATTGACTGAAACTTAAGGTACTTTTATATTAGTGTATTATTAATTTTTCCTTTCTATTAAAACTGACTTGATAATTGATGTTAATGTTGAGCATTCACTTGATGGTTGATATTAAAATCAATATTTTGTTGGATCACTATAAAACATTTCTTGTGCATTGTGATTATTTTATAATGTATCTAGCGATATTGTGTTGTTTCCTATTTTTTGAATCATTGTGAATAATGAGTTTCTAAATATTTGTTTTTTGTTTCTATTAGAAAATGTGGTCATTTGACTTGTTAAAATAATAATAAATTTGTATATCTGAATTCTCCATTCGAATCAATTCAACCGTTGGCACCAAATATTCGTTCAAATTTCGTAAGATATGGTAATGAATAAAATTATTTTTCAGCATGATACGGATATTTGAATTTAAAAGTATCTGAAGTTTGCTATGGTACCGATATTTTAAAATATTCCAACTTATCCGAATATTGCACACTCCTAACTTATTTCTTGGGACTTTCACTAGAGGATTATTGATCAATTCCAAATTAAATGTGCCAACGCAATTGCAATTTTTTCTGATTTACTGAGCTTAGCGCTGTGTGAGTTTTAATTTAGTACGAAGTTTGGTGCTTCAAATGTTTTCTGCGGATTGATTTGTGCTTGTAGTAGTTTAATTGTAATATTTTGTATCTGAAAAAAAGAAGGAATAAAGCATAAATATATTTATGGATCTTAAATTAGAAAAGTAAAGGATTGAGGGGCTGAATTGAAACTTGAATTATGAAATCAAAGAATTTTGGGAAGTGGCCTGGGATTTAATTCCATTTCTCCAACCCAATTCTATTTTCTTCACTGTCAAATTTTAATCTTGTAACTATACTTTTGTTAAGCTTAATATTACACTTGTTTTTTGTTTTTTTCTATCTTCTAATTCCCATCTTGTTACACCCTTTGTTTTAGGAAATAAATGTAGTATTATCATTGAATTAGTCGTACATCTTTACACTCAGAAAAGAACAAAGACATGTAAATTAACAGAACTAGTTCAACATGACAACATCAACATTCTCTGTCCAAAAACCTCCAAACTTCCACCAATATCTGCACTTCTTTCTCCGTTATTACCATATCAAAACTCAAATCATCATTAAACAAACCCCAAAAAAGAAAAAAAGAAGAAAAAGGAAAACAACGCATCATTGTCAAGAGTAGTATATTTAGCACTAGAACAAATTGTTATTGTTTTCTCTAAATAATTAACCAACCTTGTTTCACATTACGCCGATTCTCCCCTCAAATGAATGATCTGCTCGGCGAAGTCGAAGGGCTGTGAAACCGTCCCCCGCCCTTTTTCCCAGGCGGCTTCCCACAGATGCACTGACACTCATATCCAAATATATTGCCAAAGCATGAGAACAATCCACTGTCAGCGCTAGAAGGCTTTCGAGTGCGACCGCTAGACGACTTATAGCTACTCGTAGAGTAGGCACCGCGATCATACAAAGCCGGCACCTCCATTCGCCATCTCTCCAGCTTCGATCTCAGCCCTTCAACGCTTTCATCCATGCTCCAACCGTCCAAAACAGAGCTCTGCTGGTCGTCCAATGGGTACCTCCGTTCAGCCATCGCAGCCGCCACCTCAGACGGTGAGGGGCCCACCTCGGAGTCAGACCAGACCGAACCACCCTTCTTGAAAGGGGTCCCAATCACAAACTTCCCCTGTGGCTTAGGTGCACCGTAGTCAAAACTGTTGCATTTCGGAATAACAAGTTTGCCAACGGTTACTTTCTCCTTAGTTGGACTAACATTGTTGACAACTTTGGTTGTAGCATTTTTATCCTCTATTTTAGAAACTTCCTTCTGCATATCACTCTTCGGATCAATCTTCCGGAAGCTAGACGATTCCTTGCTCACAATCGAATCACTCACAACCGAGCTTGCTTTACCAGTTTTACCCTTTGGTTGCGGCTTCTCTCTAAGTTCCGCGCCACTGATCACGGAACTTGCCTTGCCGGCTCTCTTGACACCACGATCAAGTGGGACCATGCATTCTGTAATGCTCAAAATGGAGCTTTCCTTAGCTTTCACCTTCCCTTTGACTATGATCATGGAGCTGTTAGGCGAGAAATTTTCAAACCCCAGGAGTTCGCTACGCTCGCTTCTTGCTCTGCAAAGTACTGGCTGCTTCGTATTGGCAGCTTGGTTGTCGTCATCGTTGTCATTGTTTTCTTTTTGTTGGAGGTGTGGGAGAGTTTGTGCGCCGTCCATTAGGTCACGGAATCCGACGGCTGACATGGCGGGTTGTGCGTACAATGGCATGCTTCTCATGGAAGGATCCAGTAAGGCGACGCCGATGTTCAAGATACCCTGTGGACGTCCTGATGGTCGACGTACCTAGTAGACAGAGAGGGAGGGGAAGAGAGAGAACATGTGTTATATACTTATATATAACATTGTTTCATCATAAGGTACCCACTTAAAAATATTGTTATAGGTGCGCATTACATAGCCTATGATTAAGTTCAGTTGAGATCTTGTGTCTCAATATAATGATGGTATTTCAAAATCTCCCGCACCTAATACTAAGTTATCCTGAGAGACCGGTCTGATTCTAAGCTTCAAAGATTTGATCAAGACCACATAGAGAATTTGCAGTTAGTGTAGTTAACGATATTATAGGTCATTAATGAAATAAAATAGAAGACTGCAACTAGCTGCAGTCACCAATTCAATAAAATTCTCCTCCTTAATCGAAAACACACATATTAGACAAAACGTTTCTCCATTGCGTTCTCAAAAAATGCTGAAACAATATCGAAACACATTTTATTTTATTTATAACCTTGAGAAAGAGCACGCAATGCATTGTCGATCGACTACCCAAACCAAAGGAAATTATATCGTAGCTATCAGTGGTTAATTTGCGTTAATATGGCACAAATCAGGTGATGTAATACCGGTGTTTAGATTACCTGAAGGGCAACAAAGCGCATCCCAATATAACCGTTTTGCTGCGTGCGGCTACCAGGCGGCGGAACAAGGTTTCCGAGGAGCACACGGACGGTACCGATGAGCACGTCGCGAAACCAATGAACGCCGTAGATTTCGATCATCACGGCGGAGGTTTCCCGCCGGAGAAACTCCTCCTCCACCCGAAACACAAATTTATCGTTCCACGTGGGGTTGTTATGCCCTTCGGAATCCACGCACGACTGCAGCTTCCTCCTCGGATTCATCCAGGCCGTTGCGTAGGTTTTCATCTTCTTGGAGACAGGCTCCAAATCCTGGGCGGAGATGATGTTTAATTCAAGCAGCTGATAAGTCTTCAACGACGGCGCCATCTTGTACAGGTGATCTGAGAATGAGCGCTGCTCCCGCCGCCGCCCAGAGAAGGGACGACGACGGACTGGTAGGAGAGAGGGAAAGTGAGCAGAGAGAGAACGTTGGCGTCTCTACAGCACAGGAAAGAGAGAGAGGAGCGAATGGCAAGGGAAGAAAACAAAAAAGAAAGAGAGAGAGAGAGTTGTTTTCTTTTTTACTAACTTTGGTAATGTGTTTTTGAGAGGTTGGAAATATATGAGATGTCCTCAATTGGGTTACATGCGTTTTTTGTATAACTAGTTTTCATCGCACGGGTTAGAATTTTTTTTTTATTAAATTATTATTAAAATATAAAGGTAAATGTGTATAATAATGAAAATTAAAATAAGTAATGAATAAAATATATTAGATATGACTTGTACAAAATGTTGTACTATAATAGGTAAAAATTTGATACTACCTCCGTCCTGCCTAACTTTGCATGGTTGAAGAAAAAGTTATTTTTGCTTTTAATTGACTTTTCCAAAGATGAGATTGAGGGTGAAGATTGTGAGAGAAATTTCTTTTCTTTTTCAAGGGTGTGCAAAATTATGTGGGACGGGCCAAAAGAGAAAATATGCAAAATTAGATGGGACGTAGGGAGTATAAAATATATTGCATGACACTGGTTATGTGATAATTGTATATTTGTGATATTTAAATAATATACTAATGCAACTACATATTCGTATAAGGCGAAGCAATGCCAGAAGTCACAAATATTATATTTAGTATTTAGTAATATTAGCATAAGATTGCGCAATGGTATTAGTTTATTAATCAATGGTGCTAAAATATATAACATTGTGATGTATTTTTAAAAAAAATATATCGATCTATTATATTTGTAACATCATTTTTCTTTTCACAAAAGAGGCACTAATTCAGTCATCAAATCATTTTAACTATTATATCTAATCTTTTGACTGTAAATTGTAACTTTAACAAATTGACCCATTTTTTATCAAATTTTTGTAGAACAAAATGATTCACCAAAATTATATATTAGGACAAATTAAAATAAAAGAAATTAATCTTCTAGAAAAGAGTAGATAATTTTTCAAATAAAATATTATTTTGATAATATTTGACATTTCTATTTTATATACAAAAAGAATAATTCAAAATGAAATGTATCATAATAATCATAAAAAAAGTAAGTTACACTTAAAAATTAATATTTAATATATTCATAATGGATGTCAAATCGAAGATCGTGAAACGGAGATTAATTCAAAATATTTCTTACAAAAAACGAAGTTGAGTCGAAAAAGTTTCACGACTTTTAAATATTAAGGGAAAAAAAAAAGGCAAAAAAATGTGATTGGTTGGCTTTTAACCAACTCCCTCATATTTCTCTCTTTTCCATTCTTTTCCTTTTTACGCTAAAGAAAATTAAATTATCAATGAATTAGAATTTAAAAAAACTCAAAAAGCTAAGAAAAAGACACATAAGCAGTTTGACTTTTCAAAGATTTTACTTTTAAGAATAAGGTAGATTATTGTAATTGTTTTTTTTTTTAATAGTTTATTAGTATTTAATAATTTTTTTTTTTAAATTAATACCGAGGTAATTGCAAAAGGATCACAAATATGTGGTTACAATTTCTTATACCCTATTATAGAAGTATGGATATTTTGCTTAGTCCATTTTATATTATGTCTAATGTATTCTTAGTAGTATTAAAATTTAAGAGCAACTAAGTAATTTATAAATTTTAAGTATTTATTTATTAGCCTATAAATATCTATATCTATATCTATATCTATATCTATATTTATTTATCTATCTGTCTATACATATTTTTAATTATTATTATTATTATTATTATTATTATTATTATTATTATTATTATTATTATTATTATTATTATTATTATTATTATTATTATTATTATTATTATTATAAAAATATGAATTGTTTCATCTTTTCTTATGACAGATTATAATATCCTTATTAAGTACTCCATCTGTTCAATATTAAGTGACGTTTTAGGATGTTTTTCTCTTTTTCAATTAATTGACGTTTTACATATTTTTTACCAATTCTACAAATTTTCTTCATGTGCTCAATCCTAAAATATCTCTACTTTTCAATTTATCAGAGATATTTTGATTTAGTCAAATCTTTAACTGATGGTACATCTGTCAAAATATTTTATCCTTAATTCTTCCCTTTCATCCTAAAACGAGCGTAACAATCGTCAATGTATTTTAGAACGTTTAGATCGTTTTGTGGCTACTTTTTCATGGAGCAATCTATTCCCTATGGCTAATGTGTGTAATCTAGATTTCTATGGTTCTGATCATCGTCTAGTTTGTATTATATTACACTCTGTGAATCCTACTTTGTGTGTTCATAGTCAATGTTGTCTCTTCTTTGAACATAAATGGTTGTTGGAGGAGGATTTTTTTGGATGTGGTGGGGACGTTTTGGAGTGGTTTATCTGGTGTGATGTCTCTCAATAGTAAACTGATGCAATTGCAATCCTTTTTGCGGAGTGGTCTCGCCTTCGGTTCAGTGCTTTTCCACACCAGATTAAAGTTATGCGCAAGGAGCTTGATATGGCACTCAAACCGCGAAATGGTTATGTGGATTCTAGGAGTGTTCAACATATTCAGGGAGCTTTAGAATCATTAGAGGCAAATGAGGACGTGTATTGGAAACAACGGGCGAGGGTGAATTGGTTATAGAAGGGTGATCGAAACACTACTTTTTTCTATGCTACTGCTACTGAACGAAGAAGAAGGAATATGATTGCGGGACTTATGAGTAGACATGGAGATTGGTGTATGTCGTTGACTACTTTGACGGAAATTATTGTTGGTTTTCATGATGATCTATTTGCCTCTTCTCGATCCTCACAGGCGGATCTAGATGGGGTCCAACCGTGTTTATCAGAGGCTCGGAGTACTTATATCTCTCGGCCGTTTTCAACTGAGGAAGTTAAAAAGGCATTATTGGTATGCATCCATCCAAGGCTCCGGGTATTGATGGGCTTACATCTCTATTTTTCCAAAAGACATGGGAGATCATAGGCCAAGATATTGTGAAGGCAGTTCTGGATATTTTGAATAGGAAGGGGGATTTATCAGAGTGGAATAGAACGTTAGTAACCTTAATTCCTAAGACTCATGAACCTCACACTTTGAGGGATTTCCGCCCTATTAGTTTGCGCAACACAATTGCGAAAGTAGTGTCTCGTGTGCTGTCTAACTGATTAGGTAGGATTATGGGCCAGGTTGTAGATCAGCAACAGAGTGCCTTCTTTCCAGGCCGATTGATTACTGATAATGTGTTAATTGGTTTTGAATGCATGCATTGGATTAAACATAACAAGAAGAAGAGATCGGGGTATTGTGCGTTTAAGCTGGATATGAGTAATGCGTATGATAGGGTGGAATGAGATTTCCTCTGTGCGATAATGTCTAAATTCGGTTTTGCTCAGAAGTTGGTGGAGTTGATTCGGAGGTGTATGTCGTCTGTGTCATATACCTTTAATCTTAATGGTGAAATTGTGGGCACGGTCACACCAACTAGGGGGCTTCGTCAAGGGGATCCTCTGCCCCCTCTTTTGTTTGCTCTTTGTTCGCAAGGGCTTTTGGCTTTGCTCACATGAGCTCAGGAATGTGGTGTTATAAGTGGGTGTATGTTGCACCGACTTGTCCAATGATCTCTCATCTTTTCTTTGCAGATGACAACTTGCTGTTTTTTCGTGCAACAGCTACGAAGGCTGCAAATGTGAGGGATTGTCTTAAAGCATATGACAAAGCTTCATGTGAAGTGGTGAATTACGATAAATCAACCTTAACTTTTAGTCCTAAGGTGACTCCGTTCTTTCTCTCAGAGGTGAAGTGGGTTTTGGCGATATCGGTGGTTCAAGGGCATGAACTTTACTTGGGTTTGCCAACATTTTCTCTAAGAGATAAGAAACTACAGTTCCGTTTTCTAAGAGAGAAGCTGCTAAAAAGGATAGATTGCTGGAGTAGCAAAATGTTTTCTACAGGGGAGAAGGAGGTTTTGATCAAACGTGTGTTGCAAGCTATACCAACTTATGTTATGTCTTTTTTCCGTGTGTCGGCTTCCATTTTTCATCACTGGAATAGGTGTGTGCAAACTTTTGGTGGGGTTTAGATTCTGAAAATAAGGGCTTACGTTGGGCCTCTTGGGAGAAATTATGCAAACCAAAGATTGAAGGTTGACTTGGTTTTTGCGATTTTGTAGCCTTCAATAAGGCGTTGTTGGCTAAGCAGGTTTGAAGGTTGTTGTCTAACCCTCAGTCTTTAGTTGCTTGGCTCTTTCAGGGGCGATATTAGAAGCATTGTGATATCGTGGAAGTGGATGATGGGTCTAATCCATCATACTTTGGCGTTCTCTATGTTGGAGTCGAGATATTTTGGATGATGGGGTGATTTGGCATGTGGGAGATGGGCAAAGTATTGCACCTTTCAAAGATAGATGGGTCCCGGGGTTGGTATCGGGACGTATTACATCTCGATTGGCTATCTCGGGGGCCAGGGTCTGACACTTTATTTCTTCAGGAAGAAGATGGGATGAATCTCCATTACTTCAGGTGTTTTTGCCCTTTGAGGTGGATTCCATTTTGTAAATTCCATTGGGATATTCAGCTCGAGTTGATGCACGATATTGGAGATATGAGACGAATGGAAAATGTTCGGTGAAATCAGGCTACCGTGTGGCAATTGATGGTTTCTCCTCTCCTCCCCCACCTCCCCCCCCCCCCCCCTCTCCCATCTAATTCAATGGCCAAGGCACAGGATTGGTGGAAATCATTTGGGAACTCTCATTGCCGCCAAAGCTTAAGATTTTCTTATGGCAAGCTTCTTCTGACTTTCTTTCTTTTCCTTTGGATTTGGTTCAACATTATATTCATCTGTTGGCTTCATGTTTATTTTTTGGTTTTTGCTCTGTATCTACGTTACATGGTTTGTTCTTTTGTGATCTGGTGAAAGATTTTTGGAAAAATAGTTGTTTCTGGATTTCTCTCAAGAGGATGCGTGATGCCTCTTTTGAAGAGGTTGGGATGATGGTTTATAAATTGTTTGGTAATGACTTATTTCATATTTTTGTATTGGAGGCTTGGCTTATATGGAGGGCTATTTGTGATGTGAGGCATAATAGAGATCATATTTAGAAGTGTCCCAATTAGTCGATTGTTGAGGAGTATCTTGTGCATTATGACAGAATAGCGGATGCGTTCAATGCTCCGCCTTCTAGAGCACTGACAAATTCGGAAGTTAGATGGAGTCCCCCTCCGGAAAATTCTTATAGGCCTTATGCAGATGCGGCAGTGAATGAAGTGCGTAGGAAATATGAGATTGGTTTTGTTTTACATGATCATTAAGGTTGTGTGGTGTTGGCGGTTTCACACGAAATTAAAAGGCCACTATCGATGAAAGTTGCTGAATTAGAAGCTATATTAAGTGGAGTTCGATTCTGTCTGGAATGTGGCTATGAGGGGTTGTTGGTTTATTCGGATTCTTTGCTAGCCGTGCAAGCAGTTACGAGGCAGGAGGATCAGTTGGATTATTGCAGTTTGATGGTGGATGAGATATGCACTTATATTAATAGGGATTGTGTTTTCTATATGCATAGGAGTTGTAATCATGTTGCTCATTCTTTGGCTAGTTTTTCTTTTAAATCTCTCATTCCTTCAGTTTGGATGGGACCTGATGTGCCTTTTTGGCTGCAAAATCTTGTATGTATGGTCCTACGGACTTTCGTTAAATATAAGATTCGTTGTTGGTTCAAAAAAAAAAAAATTAATAACTAATAATCATAACCGTCATAAATCTTGTGCAATATGGGACCTGTTATGCTAAATTACATTCTACTACCAAAATATGCATTCTAAAATTTATTGAAAAACTTTAACCTCTTATAGTTTCCATATATGATTTTTACAATGAAATGAATAAATATGCACATATTTTCAAGGGTCTGTGAGTTTATGATTTGTACGAGACACAACGGCCAACCATTCTTTCGTCTGCAGTAATCGCCGGAAAGAGAATTTTCTCGTCGAACTGTTGTTTATTGTCTTCTACGGAATACACAATTTAGGTAATTTATGTATCTCTTCTACCGATTTTTTTAGTCTTTTGGTTTCTTTAAATCACGATGAATACCATAATCTCTTTTGGTTTCTTTACGGAATGACACATGTTCATTTTGTTTGTCTTTTAGTATATAAAGAATAGAGGATCATGTGAATTTTGATAAATTCATTATGATTAGATTCGAGTTGTTCAATAAATAAATTTATTGCATATTTGAAGCCATATATTTTCAGTTGATTGTGATAGTAGAAATAAGTTAAGTAGCAAATTTGCAATATTTACAATTAATTTTGTATGGATTATACAATAATTTTGGAATAAAATATCTATAAAAGAATTCAGATTATCAAGTCTCGAGAATCATCTAAAAGATCAAGTAAACGAAGACCAATTGGACTTAATATATTCACTAATCATGGTTTTTTTTTTTTTTGGTTGGGAAGTACCAATCATGGTTATGGTTATATAAATCATAATTATACTTAGATGAGCAATAATCTTGAGTTGCTTTCATATAGTATTTTTCTTTTGGGCAAAACATTCAGTAGGTACTGCATTATTAATAATGTTAAATTCATTAATTTTTTGATAGTAATTTGAATAAAATTTCCTTCAAGATTTTATTAATAATTTTATTGTCATATATAGATTTTAGAATTTTTTTTTTTTTTTATAATAAGCAAATGTAGTTCTATTTGAGTGACCAAATTTAGTAATTATATGTTTTATGTATCATTAAACGTTATTTCTTACCTTTTACATTCTTCTGATAGTTTTGATACTACAATTGTCACTTATACAAAAAGACTCATGGAAGATTGAAACTAATAGGAGGAGTTATAGGAACAATACTCTCTTTATCAAAATAAGACAAATTTCAAATAATTTTATACCAGTTGACTTTTAGCCATAAAAATATTTGAGGTGAATCAACCCAAACATTAACGAAAAACAATAATGAAGCAAAAAGAAGAGAAATCTCAATAGATAGTCAAAGTACAATGAAATTTTATACTGTAAAATTAATTACTAACGCGAAAATAATCTAATAAAAGAGATTAAAATTCTGATTGAAAGAGATTACTCACGCAAAAAGTACAGTTGAAAAAGTAGAAAATCTAATTAATTTTAGTCACTCATAAGTTATAAGTCACAATACAAAGTTTAGAAATTGGCATGGATAAATACTCATCTGAGAATAAACCTACAGAACTTGTTTCTTTAGAGGTATGCAAAGCATTTTTAATAGTAGATATGCACAACACTATATCATATCAGCGATAAATTCAGCAAATTTCTTAAATCATATAGACAATTTTTTCTGTTTGTCTTTGATAATTAAGAATCATTGATTTAAATTAAAAAAAAAAAACAATAAGGGAATCAAATATTTAGCATATATGAACAATGTATATAGAAGGTCTCCATATATTGCATCCACAACATAATAACTTTTGAATACAACTGTATATTCTAAATAATAATAATAAAATAAATAAAGGACATAAATGTAGTGATAAATATAGATTGTTTGCATATCCTAGCCCTTTGCAAAAATCCCTTAAATATATACAATTTTTATAATTATATATATATATATATATATACACCTAAATTATAATTATCGTAAATAAATAAAATCCTGATTTAAGTTTTATAATTTAGGTATATATATACATATAATTATACATATATGTCACTCATGCAATGATGAAAATAGTTTTTTAATCACACATACAGTGTTATCAATCTTTAATCATCCTTTTTGATAAATTATTTTATCTTATAAAAAAAATGAGATATTAGAAATAAAAGTTGAATTAATAAGTTATTTAAAAAATCATAACTAAAATTCGTATCAAGTCTACTATGTAAATCATGACAAATTTTGAATTTAAGAACTTGAATATTTAGATAATAAAAAATAGTATTTTTGAAGATTTAAATATTAAAAATTAGTTTATATTCTCAAAATTCTAAAAAAATGACAATTGTCCCAAAAATCTAAGAGAATGATACTTGTCTGTGTGGTTTCTCTTTTAGGGTATAAGGGATATATTTATGTGTTGAACATTATTTTTAATCACATATCTTACAAACCTATGAAATCTTAGATAAGGAAGAAAATATTAGGTTTGAAAATTGAAAAGAGACATAAATAACAAGATTTACAATGATAGGAGTTTAGAGTGAGATATAAAATTTTATCTTATCTTACTTAATATAAAAGTATGTGGAACCGTTTGCAAATAGCAATCCTTGATTTTTTCCGCGGAAATGCACTCCCTAAAAGCAATAATAGCAATTATAGTTCTATAGCGTGTATTGTAGGACAACTTTTGAAACGCGTTTTTATAGTCAATATATAACACACGTTTCCCTTTTCATGGAAATACATATCAAATCCCTTCAATCTTGTCGCGTAATCTCAGACTTGATACATAATTTTTAAAATAAATAATGATAGACATCATTATTATTTTTCAAAATGATTCTACGTCTTCGATTCTAACAAATTTAGAAAATAAGTTTGTTCAAATTCTTAATACATAAACTTTCTTAGAAAAACACTTAATACGTAAAGAAATTTTTTGCTTCTCTGTCGATCGACAATATTCTAATATCTTTTTTAGTTTCATGGTATTCTAGAAATGCAATTACGGGTGGTAAAATTAGCCCGACTCAACCTACCTGGTATTTTAAATGAACTAGGTGGGAAATTTTTTGACTCGCAGTACTATTTGGTCTGATAAACCCGACCTGATGGATTAAAACCCCAACGGGTAGCGGGTCAGCCTATAATTTTAGTGTATTATAGGTGGATGGACTGAACCGTTTTGATTAATTTTAGGTCCGTTCAAATTTTAACCCGACCTAAAATATGGCATTAGTTCAAGGGGTTGGGTCCGACAGGGTAGGACTAGGCCGCCCGAATAGTCACCTCTAAGTGCAATGTATTTATGTAGGGGTGACTGGTACAGTGCGGCCCTACCAAATTTCTGGTTTGTTGCCGTATTAGAAAATGTTGGTATTTTAAAATTCGATGTAACGAAAATACATTCCACTGTTTTGGTAAATACCGATATCATATCGAAATTATATAACACCAAATAATATGTGGGTATCGTTATATATTGTTTCTCATCGTTGATTTTGGTACCACTACCGAACTAAAAATTTAGTATATCGAAATTGGTATGTAATATTTCTTACCGTTGATTTTGGTACTAATACCGAATCGAAAATTCAATATATTGAAATTTTTCTGTACACCGTTACAAATTTTATATACCGAAATATCGAATTACCAAATTATTGAACTAAAATAGGTGTATCGATATATACTGCACATAATTACCATAATACCAAGATAAAAAAATAGCATACATGTACATACCAAAATATCGAATGTTTTTAGTTATCTTCTGTGTATACCGAATTTTTCGAGTTCTTATAAGATTACCTACCAATTATTTTACGATATCATATCATACCTAGAATTCAGTATACCAAATATTTTGGCATTCTTTAAAAAAATTGGTACGATAAATATGATATGTCCATATTTAGATTTTATTTTTTTCAGCCCTATATTTATGATCCAGTAAAATGGAGTTTAAGCCTGATTTGTTGAAATGAGAGAAAATTACGGTTTTAGTCCCACAGGACACAGGCAGTTGCATTTTGGCCCCAAAGTTTTTACATTTGATCCCACAAATACAAAACCGAGCACATTTAGTCCCACTGTCACGTTTTCTGTTAACTTTGCTAGTACTTTTAGTCCCAAAGTTTTTGTGCAGTTTTGGTCCCAACCAAACAAGCACTTTTAGTCCCAAGATTTTTTGCATTTTTGTCCCAAACCAAAAAACCATTTTTTTCCCTCCAGAAATCAATTTTTTGATTGATAGCTGATTGAATCTCTTTTCCTCTCCTACCATGCTCCTCTTACATCAACCTGCATATGTGAAATATTTGGAGCTTTTAATTAATATATGACACACTTAGGAATATGATTAAGGGTCAATTACCAAAAGCAACCTGTATTATGAGCCTTTTTCAGTATTGCAACCTAAACTTTTTAGTTTTTCCGATGACAACCTGTATTAATTATTTTTTTTCAATTTGCAACCTCCGGATATATTTCCGGCTATATAGGCCATGTGACTTGCACATGTTCTTTTTTGGATCAATAAGATGGCGACACGTGGCGGCTAATAAAATATTTAAAAAAATATTAATAAATATTTTAAAAATTTCAGAAAATTCATTAATAAATCTAGAAAATTAAAAAAAAAACAATCTGAAATTCTTTTAGAAATTCTAAAAATTTATTTAAAATTTAAAAAAAATATTTAAATTTTAAAAAAATTATTTATAATCGAAAAATAAAATAATTTTGTAATTAATTAAAAATTTCAGAAATTTCATTATAAATTCTGAAAAAAAAATATTATTTCTAAAATTAATTTGAAATTCTAAAATTTTATTTAAAATTAAGAAAAATCATTTAAAATCAAAAAAATAATTTTAAAAATAGAAAAAAAAATAATAAAAAAACCGGAAAAATTAATTCCTAAAATAAATTTTTTTAATTAGCTATCTGATTTTAAATGATTTTTCTTAATTTTAAATAAATTTTTATTATTTTTTATTTTCTGTTTTTAAAATTATTTTTTTGATTTTAAATGATTTTTCTTAATTTTAAATAAATTTTTAGAATTTCAAATTAATTTTAGAAATAATTTTTTTTTCAGAATTTATAATGAAATTTCTGAATTTTTTAATTAATTACAAAATTATTTTATTTTATTTTTCGATTATAAATAATTTTTTTAAATTTTAAATATTTTTTTTAAATTTTAAATAAATTTTTAGAATTTCTAAAAGAATTTCAGATTTTTTTTTAATTTTCTAGATTTATTAATGAATTTTCAGAAATTTTTAATTAATTATAAAATTATTTTATTTTATTTTTTCGATTATAAATAATTTTTTTAAATTTTAAATAATTTTTTTAATAATTACAAAATTATTTTATTTTATTTTTTCGATTATAAATAATTTTTTTAAATTTTAAATAAATTTTTAGAATTTCTAAAAGAATTTCAGATTTTTTTTATTAATTTTCTAGATTTATTAATGAAATTTCTGAAATTTTTAAAATATTTATTAATATTTTTTTAAATATTTTATTAGCCGCCACGTGTCGCCATCTTATTGGTCCAAAAAAGAACATGTGCAAGTCACATGGTTTATATAGCCGGAAATATAGCCGGAGGTTGCAAATTGAAAAAAAATAATTAATACAGGTTGTCATCGGAAAAACTAAAAAGTTTAGGTTGCAAAACTGAAAAAGGCTCATAATACAGGTTGCTTTTGGTAATTGACCCTATGATTAAATATATAAATCAACAATGTAAAGTAACTGAATCTTTCTGCTATGCTTCCATCTCTTACAACCAATATTTCAATAATTTAAACACACATATTATGGAAATTATGTGAAGCAGAATAATGGTACAATATTCCACGGCCCTTTCTATGGATATTATGAATGCAAAATAATGGATCATGAACCTTATATTGAAATATCGTATATAAATGAGAAATGTCAGCAAGCAAAGTTCTTTTTCGATCCCAGTCAAACTGAACATTAGAACATAGTTCAAATCCATGAACATCGAAACAACAAAAGATTTGCTACTCTATGAATTTCATTTAAATGAGAACATTCTAATTAGCTTTTGAAAATCTAGAAAAACTGATTATAAGTTGTAGGATTTGAAAATGTCTTCACTATTGGTAATTTGTACTTGTATAATTGCATGAAAAATAATATGTAACATCTCATATCTCCACATTCTCAAATCCAAATTCATTTGGATTCCAACCAAAAACATACCTTGTACATAGGATCATCAATGGTCTCCTCTATTTTAATCTACTATACTTTCGCAAATTAGTTTGTCCAGATCATGAGGGCCCCACAAATGATCCACGGGGCAAGGCTGCCCTTGATCAAGCCTCACCCATGGCTTCCCTTTCCCGCTCCAATGCATCAAATTGAACCGACCCGCATGCAAACCGCGACAGCTATTCTCTACATTATACCCACTAGACCGTGCTGATTCTACCTATGATCAATCCCTTCTGCCCTCCCTCCAAAAACCAACATCAAGGAGGGCAAAGACCCCAACTCATATATCCTCATCTCCCTCTGTATCTCCATCCATTTTTGAATTTGTTTTGTGTAATCTTTCCATTTCCATCTCTCCAGATCCATCATCATCACCCCTGTGTTGAAGAAACATGCCTAATTCCCTTTAAACATGCCCCAAAAAATGGGGTCGGACCAATATGCGACAAAAAAAAAAAAAAAATGGGACTGAAAATGAGAAAACTTGGGACTATTAATGCTTGTGAAATTTCTTATGGGACTAAAAGTGCTTGATTTTGAATTTGTGGGATCAAAAGTGAAACTTTGGGACCAAAATGCAACTGCCCCATGTCCTGTGCGATAAAAAGTGCAATTTTCTCGTATTTATTACGCCATTTAACGGACATGTGCTATGCACGTGACAAAAAATGTTAATGATAAACGTTATGGGACTGAAAATACAAAAAACTTGGGACTATAAATGCTTGTGAAATTTCTCATGGGACTAAATTTGCTCGATTTTGTATTTGTGAGATCAAATGTGATACATCTAGGACCAAAATGCAACTGCCCCGTATCCTGCAGGACCATAACCGCAATTTCCTCGTTGAAATGATTTGTTTCAAATGATAACATGTATCACCCATCTTAGTTAGAAGTTCTCATAATTTCATGTCATGATGATTATTTAAGACTAAGATAATGAATTGAACCCTAAACATAAACTGAACAAAATTGAACCATAAAAAACCCTGAAAACCCCCCTAAAACATAAACCCTAAAATCTGAACCCTTAAAATTCTAAATCCTAAAACCCTAAAACACCCTAAAAATCCCTTTGTGTACAATAAGACTTATTGTGCATTTGATGCGCACAAGTTTTTGCCTTTTCACAATTGTTATCAGAGTTTCACAATGATTGTTTAAAAATATATAGAGATGTTATGTTTTAATCTTTCTCTTACTTTTATATAATTTTTTTTTGTTGATACATTAAATTATTTTTTAAGCTATTTTGATTTTTATAAAATATATTATTTTGCAGAACTCTCGCAACCAGTTTTCTAGGAAGGTCCTATTAAAGACACGGTGCGAGTTTGTCATGTGTTCGGTGATGTTTGGCAAAAAAAATTGTCAAATTTCATAATTAGTCCTCTTAGTTATATTACCAGTTATTCCCAAAGGTACGAAACAAGATGGAGTTTGTGCTACAATTAATTCTTCTAAAATATGGGATCACTCCACCATTTTGAGATTGGCAAAAAATATAAGGCTTATGAAGTCTACAGTAGGGCGTGAAATTGATTAGCTTAAAGAGTTTTCAGATCGAGTTGCGAGTATAGGTGATGGCATAGTGGGCGGTTCAAATCATGGAAATATTGAAATCGAGATTCCAGACGATCTTTAGTTGAAGTCTCATGGTAACCTAATTGAAACTATTGTTCATAGCACATATCCTGACTTTTATAAAGATTAGATGACCTACATATTTGCAAGAGAGAGCTTTTTTATGTCCAACTCTTGACATGGTCCGTGTAATAAATGAACACATGATAGAGAAAAATGCAAATGATGCATGAATATATTATAATTTTCGTAGTGCTTGCAAATCCAAATAAAATGGAGATGTGATAGGCAAGGTGTGAACACCCGAATTCTTGAACATAATTCGATATTCTGGAACTCTTCGAATTTGAAGGTATGAACACCAGCCATGCTTTTGAAAAAAATATAGATCCTTCTATCGGTTGTGCAATGGTACTAGACTAATCATCACAAAATTGAGTTTTGATGTTGTAGAAGGAATTTTTTTGATGGGTTATAATGCTGGTCATTTGGTATTAATTCTAAGAATGTCTCTGACACCATCGGACCCGACATTATCTTTCACGCAATCAATAAAACTCATGTGCAATCATTGTCTCATGTTGGTTTGTACTTGAAAAAATTAGTCTTCAGTTACTACTAATTTTTTGTTGCAGTTTCAAAGGTCACAAATCGAAAAGACCTGTTTGTTATCAGGAAACATAAATTCTAACAAAAACAAATATTGTTTAAAAGGAAGTGTATATGAATGTGCAAACATGATATCATTTTAATTTAGTGTATGTAATATAAACATGCGACCTTTTCTTCTTAATTATGTTTTGCATTTTTACTTATATAAGAACTTTTATATTGTTTTCTTTCAACCAGGATCCATTTGTTTGTTCAAATATAATATATGAACAGGTCTTATTACTTTTTTGGAGTATTTGAGTTTTATATAGTATGTAACTAAACATTTATACATTTATTTACTTATGAAAAATAGAAAAAATTATAAATTACGATGATTTTAGATCGTTTTATTCACCAAATATCTTATAACCGTGAATCGCACGGATGATTTACTAGTTATACGAATAATAGAAGTAGTAAAAGCACAAACATGAAATTAGTGCACATAAATAATTGCACCTAATTTTTTTCAATATATAAATCTAATATTGAATAAAATTATTAAATTGATTAAAAATATTATACACATATTTTAGCATATATTATAACCGGAGAGATGTATTTACTAAGCTATATAATACTATAGAGTCCAACTTCTGCGCAACCGTTGCATCCATGCAACTCTATTTTTTCACTGTTAGATTTATTTCATTTCGATCTGAACGTTCACTTAATTCGAATAATTTAAAAAAAGAAAAAAGGCTGAAATGTCAAATTATTCTCTCCTCTTCCCCATAAGTAATTACAAGTCCCAAAAGAACTTATATGAAAACTAAGTTCAACACTCTATCTCCGTCTGTTTCGAAAATAATCCTCCATTAGCTAAGTTTTCCAGACAATTTTTTCTATTTGCTTCTGCGCAACATATTGCGGTTTTACACCAATCCGTCTTCACCCCCTCACATAGACGTACCATGTTGAACGAGAGCAAGGCCTCCTCCAACAGTCTTCCCTCCGTCGACTCCAACAGGCATGTCCACCTCCGTTGGGACATCTTTTTTTTAGAGTTCCTAATTCAAATGATTAAAAAATAATAATGGGGTGGATATTAAAAAACAATAATAGGTCCCAGTACAACAATTAAAATGATAAAAATACCTTAAGTTGCATAGGTGCAACGATTGCACTGAAGAATTACCCAATACTATAAGGTATAGAAAGGAATAAAAAGAACTATATAGAAATAACAAGCTATAATGTATTATGTGAATGATTTTTTTTTTTTTTTTTTTTTATATATATGTGAATCAGTATCAGAATAAATAATAAGTATATTTGAATAAAGTGTGCTATAGTTCAAATAAAAAATAAAATGGAAGAAAGAAAATAAGAATGATTTAAAAATGCATATATAAAACTTTAAATGAATGTGAAATGTGCAAAAAAATTTGGAGTATTTCATTGAAACTAAACAGGGGAAGTAAGGAATTGAAAAAAAAATAGTTAACACATTGAAAGAAAATATATTTACATATAGATTGGAGCATGTATCTCAATTGCAGATTACAAGACATTATATATATATTCAACCCTTCATGAAAGAAACATTATTCATTTTATAATTATACTATTGTAGGATTATTATTTAAAATCATACATAATTTTCAAATTTCAACATAGAACTAAAGAAATGATTGAGGCTATTTGATATAAGCAATCTTAAATTAATAAGTTAAATATACTAAATGGGGTTATACTTACTAGTTTTTTTTTTTTTTTTTTTTTTTTTTTTTTTTTTTTTTCCATACCAAAAGTTGGATAATGGACCATGACACAAGTTGTTGGAAGTTTTTTCTCACATTAAAATATGTGAAGAATTTATGTGCAAATGTATGCTGAGATTAGAATTATTAGTTAAAGAAATTATGGGGAAAGTACGTTAGACCTAATATCTTTTGTGTCTATCAAATAATAAACTTATGAATGTTAGTTGATGACGTAATAAGACAAATGAAACTTGTGTCATTTGTTTAAAAGACAGTGATTTAGTAACATAACATGAAAATCTACACCTTCATTATTACACAATTTTTTTTTTTTTTTTTTTTTTATTATTATTTTTTTTTTTATCTTTTATCATCGTATAACTTTATTCCTAATATATTAATGATGCTAGAGTACATGTATTTGAGAAGCAACCAATAATTAGAATATATCAAACTATATATATAAAATAGAAAATTTTGTAAGATTAAATATTTTTACATTATATCAAGGTATACGTTTTTATGAATCTTTTAACATGATTATAAATTAACACTAAGATAGTTTAATATTTTTCTTTTTTCTCTTTTGTGATTCTCCTTAGTTTTAATTTGATTTTGAATCCTGTCTGTTCAATTGATAAAAAAAATTATCGCACTGAATAATCTAAAAAGTTGTGTATATATATTAAATCATAAATGATTATATTAAGTTTTATTAAAAAAACAAAAAATACCACCACGCAATATACAATTATTTACAGCTAAAAGTATTTTTTTTTATCAAATAATTGTAAAAGAAAATAATGAACACGTGCAATGTACATGCTTATTGCGAGTGAACTTAAAAAGTGAACAACCAAATCATCAATGTTAAAATAATATCAATTAAATTGATCACATTTTTAACATATTATCAATGTCCGGTGCGTTACACGTGTTAGCTATTTTCTTAATTTCCCTTTGGGGCCATTTAAAAAATGAAAAAGCATATCATTCTAATACTTTCTGTGTAAGATTAGTCTTTTAAAAATCATATTTTACTTACATGTTTTGAAATCCAGGTTTTTGTGAAGAATTATATATTGTATTATCAATTGCACTTCTGAACATTATATACTTTTAAAAATAAATTTTAAAGAAAGGAATAAAAATAAGTAATGCTTTTATAAAATTGTTTCATTCATAATCAAAGCTTAGTTTAAAATATACAACTCAAAAGTCATGACAGAAAGGTATAAAAGTTTATGAGCTTCACTAAATTATTGGTGGACGATTTTGGCTTTCTCTTGCTTGATCTTCTTGCGCGGTATCTTATTATCCGTTCTTGTTCTAGTAATATAGAATGGTCGTAATTGTCGCTTCGTCATCGCTTTGATCTAAAATACAGTCTTTGTAAATTTTCTTTTTTATTTCTCTTTTGCCCCTTCGTTGTTCTTTCATCTAATTATTTTTCTGCCGATGAATTATCTTTGGCATTTTTTTTTCTATCATTTTTCTTATTCGGTTTCTTTTACGGTGCTTTGTTGTTTGAAGTTTCTTTCTTAATCTTTCTTTCATGTTGCTTTGTTCCTATTGTTGCTTATATGTTTCTCTTCATCTATCATTGTGCTGAATTTTTGTTTTCTACATCCTTCTTATTCCTTAGTTCCTATTTCGTGGTTGTGTCGGCCGTCTTCTTTCAATTTTGTATCTTCTTGCTTTTCAGTTCCATTATTTTCATTTATGTGCAATTGCAGACAATCTTCTTTGTGATTTTTTTTTCTCTTTCAATGGCATGAGGAAATTAATGAGTTTCTATGTGTGCTTGAAAGGTCAACCCTCTATAGTAGTCAGACTCATTTTCTTCTTAAAAATATATATAATTTATATATTAATTTTCCTTTTCGGCCTTTTGGGCTCGTGCTCCCGCACTGGAAAATTCTAGATTACTTATGATGTACTTTGTTTTTGTAATCATTGCTAATGATATAATGTATTATTGCACTGGAAAAAAATGAAGAGTTTGAATTTAAGATTATTATGACATTTCAATTTTGTAACATTGATGTATGCTGATAAAAGTGAATTAAGTAAATGTATATTACAATCACGCCTCCTCTTGGCAGTACCTTAATGATGATATTGAGTTTATAATAACACTTATTTATGTGGAAGCTTAATTTATTTTAGCATATGATCTGAAAACAAAAAATTTAGTGTATAAGTCAAATGAAGAATAGGAAAATTTGAAATTAATCTACTTCTATTATAAAAGTGTGAGTTGTTTCTTACAAAATTTAATTTGCCTATTATATCCTTAATGAATTTTAATTTTAAAGGTTAGTTTAGTAACTATATCTTTAAAGATTATTTATATGGTTAAACAGAATTTGATTTGCCTATTATATCCTTAATGAATTTTAATTTTTAAGGTTAGTTTATCAACTATATTTTTTAACTTTGTTTATTTGGTTAGAGCCCTATATAGTTCAAAAATCATCTATCAATTCATGATACGATACCCTCAAAACAAATTCATGGATATAATATCTAATTCATCTAACAGCATAAGTTGAACCCACATATTGATAATATTCTATATTTTTCTTTATTGTTAATAATATACATACATTACTATTTTTATTTTTAAATTTCTTATCTCTTTTATAATGAGATTGTTTTATATAACTGTCAAAATAGAAAACTGTATTAAAAAAAAAAAAAATAGTAAATTTTAAGGCTAACTTAGTAACTTTATTTTTTAAAGTTTTATTTATTTAGTAAGATTCATTTTATAATTCAAATCCATCTCTCAAGTCTTAAACTTATGA